>CM056052.1:344250589-344850589 GCA_029574335.1 Rana kukunoris | reverse complement strand
TTTGTGTGAAAAAAAAGGACAAAAATGTCAAATGGGTACAATGTTGTATGACTGAGTAATTGTCATTCAAATTGTGAGAGCACCGAAAGCTGAAAATTGGTCTGGTTAGGAAGGGGGTTTAAGTGCCCAGTGGTCAAGTGGTTAATCGGTTAAAATACAATTTGTATATGCTTATTGCATCTGTGTTGTTTAGTTCATAGGCCCTGCTTTTGTCAGATTTTTTTGGTTTTATAGTCTTCATAGGGTACACTTGTGCTTTGCATGTTTCATATTATTTCATTTTTTTCAGTCCTGTAACACGTGCACTTCTTTTATACATACAGTAGCCAGTGTTGTATGCGTTTAAAATAGAACTGGAAATGGAAATGTTCTAATGAAAAAAGGTTATATGGGGGACTAATATCACAAAAATCTTTTTTAGATTTCTTTACTAGAAACTAATTTGACTTGCAAGCGTGTATGCAAATAGAATGTTTCATCAAGTCATACAACTGAAGACTTGGTAACAAAGAAGAAATTCTTTTCATATCTTAAATTAATGTTTTTTTCAAAGCTGTTGAAGAACTTATTTTGCATGAATTTTAGGAACACTGCACAGTCATTATTTGCATTAATTAAACAGAGGTTTAAAAAGGCAAAGCAGTTTCCATGAACATAAACACATTATTTCTCTGGGCTTTTGTACACCTTTAATTACATAAAAGTACTTTCCTCATGAAGTTTTATCTTTGTGTAGCACAGATCATAGTAAACATTCATTTTGACAGCACTGTGGTTTTTTTGCATGAAGCAAGCAGAAATAGGTTGTGAAAAATTAGTATAATGTACTGGCTATCTTTACCAACACTACTACTTGTTGTGAAGGTGTTAAGCAATCTTTTCCACAACCTATATTTCTTAAAGGTTGCTTCATTATACACAAACACATCTTTTAATTCAGTTACCTTTAATGTTAAAAAATGTGTGGGTTGTCATAAGTGTTTAAAATATATTTGAACCAATATTTAAATTAACATGTTAAAGTAGTTCCAGGCCCAAAATCTGACATGAGCTTTAGCACATTTATGTAAATTTCAAAAGTTGCTTCTTATTCTTTTTAACCACTTAAGCCCCGGACCAAATGCTGCTAAATGACCCAAGGGGTTTTTACAATTCGGCACTGCGTCGCTTTAACAGACAATTGCGCGGTCGTGCGACGTGGCTCCCAAACAAAATGTGCGTCCTTTTCTTCCCACAAATCAAGCTTTCTTTTGGTGGTATTTGATCGCCTCTGCGATTTTTATTTTTTGCGCTATATACAAAAATAGAGCGACATTTTTGAAAAAAGATCAATATTTTTTACTTTTTGTTATAACAAAAAATCAAATAAACTAAATTTTAGTCAAACATTTAGGCCAAAATTTATTCAGCCACATTTCTTTAGTAAAAAAAAAATCTCAATAAAAAAAAAATAGCTACCTAGCGGGAACAGTGACACTAATACAGCGATCAGAAAAATGATTGCTTAGTGACACTGGCAATAGGGAGTGACATGGTTAACTAGGGCGGTGATCAAGGGGTTAAAACTTTATTAGGGGGGTACGGTGCTACCCTGAACCTAACAGTAACTGCCTGTCACACTAACTGTCACACTGACACTAAATGCAGTGATCAGTACATATATGATCACTGCATTCAGTCACACTGTAACGGGGGGGGGGTGATCGCAAGGGGTTAATGTGCCTATGTGTAGTGTGTGTCAGTGTAGTGTTGTGCAGACTTACTGTGCGATGTAATCTCTCCTCAGCGGCGGTTGAAAATACCGCTGAGAGGAGAGATCACATCACTTCCCCCTTCCTGTGTTTACACAGGAGGAGGAAGTGACACGCAGGGGAGCGCGCGCATTGGCTGGGAGGGACAAAAACGGATAGCCGCCCCCTCATCCCGGATCGCTCCCAGAGCCACGGGAACCATCGCATGTACCAGGGGGGGTCCCGATCGGACCCCCGACCCGCGTCTAGGCAGGAACGTACAGCTACGCCAATGTGCCTGTACGTGCCATTCTGCCAACGTAAATGTACATGCGGCGGTCCGCAAGTGGTTAAACATGCAGCTGTCATTAAAACAATAACTGGTGATCTTGAAGGTCCTTGCATAGGCAGTTCAGTTATGGGGTGACACCTCTCCCCCAATACGCTCCTGCATTTTCACCCTGTCACATGTAGCCTTCATTGAGAGTGCAAATGGTCATATTCTGAAGGAATGGTGTACCCTTGCACTATTGGTAAATCAGTCCAAAAACAGTGATGCATAGCTGCCAAGGAAGCATATGTATAGTGCCTTGCGAAAGTATTTGGCCCCCCTTAAACTTTGCGACCTTTTGCCACATTTCAGGCTTCAAACATAAAGATATAAAACTGTAATTTTTTGTGAAGAATCAATAAGTGGGACACAATCATGAAGTGGGACGAAATTTATTGGATATTTCAATTTTTTCTAACAAATAAAAAACTGAAAAATTGGACGTGCAAAATTATTCAGCCCCCTTAAATTAATACTTTGTAGTGCCACCTTTTGCTGCGATTACAGCTGTAAGTCGCTTGGGGTATGTCTCTATCAGTTTTGCACATCGAGAGACTGAAATTTTTGCCCATTCCTCCTTGCAAAACAGCTCGAGCTCAGTAAGGTTAGATGGAGAGCATTTGTGAACAGCAGTTTTCAGTTCTTTCCACAGATTCTCGATTGGATTCAGGTCTGGACTTTGACTTGGCCATTCTAACACCTGGATATGTTTATTTGTGAACCATTCCATTGTAGATTTTGCTTTATGTTTTGGATCATTGTCTTGTTGGAAGACAAATCTCCGTCCCAGTCTCGGGTCTTTTGCAGACTCCATCAGGTTTTCTTCCAGAATGGTCCTGTATTTGGCTCCATCCATATTCCCATCAATTTTAACCATCTTCCCTGTCCCTGCTGAAGAAAAGCAGGCCAAAACCATGATGCTGCCACCACCATGTTTGACAGTGGGGATGGTGTGTTCAGGGTGATGAGCTGTGTTGCTTTTAAGCCAAACATAACGTTTTGCATTGTTGCCAGAAAGTTTGATTTTGGTTTCATCTGACCAGAGCACCTTCTTCCACATGTTTGGTGTGTCTCCCAGGTGGCTTGTGGCAAACTTTAAACAACACTTTTTAAGGATATCTTTAAGAAATGACTTTCTTCTTGCCACTCTTCCATAAAGGCCAGATTTGTGCAGTATACGACTGATTGTTGTCCTATGGACAGAGTCTCCCAACTTAGCTGTAGATCTATGCAGTTCATCCAGAGTGATCATGGGCCTCTTGGTTGCATCTCTGATCAGTCTTCTCCTTGTATGAGCTGAAAGTTTAGAGGGACGGCCAGGTCTTCGTAGATTTGCAGTGGTCTGATACTCCTTCCATTTCAATTTTATCGCTTGCACAGTGCTCCTTGGGATGTTTAAAGCTTGGGAAATCCTTTTTGTATCCAAATCCAGCTTTAAACTTCTCCACAACAGTATCTCAGACCTTCCTGGTGTGTTCCTTGTTCTTCATGATGACCTCTGTGCTTTAAACGGACCTCTGAGACTATCACAGTGCAGGTGCATTGATACAGAGACTTGATTACACACAGGTGGATTCTATTTATCATCATTAGTCATTTAGGTCAACATTGGATCATTCAGAGATCCTCACTGAACTTCTGGAGAGAGTTTGCTGCACTGAAAGTAAAGGGGCTGAATAATTTTTGAACGCCCAATTTTTCAGTTTATTTGTTACAAAAGTTTGACATATCCATTAAATTTCGTTCCACTCCATGATTGTGTCCCACTTGTTGTTGATTCTTCACAAAAAATTACAGTTTTATATCTTTATGTTTGAAGCCTGAAATGTGGCAAAAGTTCGCAAAGTTCAAGGGGGCCGAATACTTTTGCAAGGCACTGTATGTGTAAAGAAAGTAGCTAAAAAGGCCAGAGGATATAATCAGCACCGACATGGAAAAAAAGTTTTTTTTAGACAACAATGTCTTATCATTGTGCTTAAGAAAATGTAATTTAATCAGGTTAGGATTTTAGATCTGCTTTAAGGTAATATGAAAAGTTGTTTTAATTTTATTTTCAATCTAAAACATTTATTGATATAATTCTTGAGGATCCTGCCCTAAGGTCCTTGTGCAGGCACTTCTGCTTTAGGGTGACAGAGTTATTTCCTGGTGTCCCAGTCTTTCTACTGTGTTCTCCTCCTGTCACATATTTTCCCAATGTAGTGACTGAGCCAAAAAAACTGCACAGACTTGATCCTTTGTGGCAAACGAAATAGTTCTGTTAGGGTGTACATGTACTAAAACAGAAGTCTGCATTTTTAGCTTTGGAATGCAAAGAGACTTACCCCTTCTATTTTTTCATTATCTAAAATAATTGTAATATAATTTTTATTTTATTTTTTATATTACTGAGGTTTATACTTGCCTCCTCCAAACCTCTTATTTTCGGGTCCCTCACTGGTGCCTCTGAATCCTACCCCTTCCTGAGTTCCCCCATAGAAAGCCACTTCCTATGAAAGCACTCGTGCAGGCTCACTCCCAAGCCTCCCTGTCTACATCTATTGACTTAGACAATGGGACTTGGCCTCGCCCCCTGCTCCTTCGTCACTGGCTTTGATTAACAGCAGTAGGAGCCAATGGTTGCCTCAGCAAAGCCTGTGTGACAGGAAGTGAGGAGAGGGAGAAGCTGCTGATGAGTACAGTGCTGGATTGAATGAGGGTTCGGGCAAGTGTAAAGGGCAGGGGGTACTACTACCTAAACATTACTATCTAAACATTTTTTACCTTAATGCAAAGAATGCAAACACACACTTTATTTTGAGATATGTCAGTAGGGATGTTCAGAGACATATTTCCTCCTGCATGTCATCTATTGTTTTTGTGCACACTTTCAGTGATGTCACACCAAGTCAGGTGTTGGGGACATTCAGAATACCCAGGTACCTGCTGATGGAGTGGTTACATATTTTCCTATTTGTTATCGTAAGTGAATATGGTTTATGTGTATTCCATCCCACCCCCCTCCTCCGTTGACATATATTCCAGGGACTGTTGTAGAAAGGCTGTTGTTTACAGACCTCTATAGCTCAAACTGCAGTACACATGTAACTTACTGACTCTTGCCAGTAACTGCATCCCTTTTCAGGCAGCTTAGCTCACTTATTAGATACGCCATAGTGCTGTTGGATTCCTTTTTGTTTATTAAATGTATGTTTAAAAAATAAAATTGTACACATACGAAAAAACAATAAAGCTTGGGTTGAAAACATAAAAAAACAAACAAACATAAAAGTCAAAACTCAGTAGTTTTGTATAGCTTTGGTTAAGGGAATTATGTGTGGAAAATTGTATTTGCTGGTGTGACCTCATTGTTGAGATATATCTTTACTTCCTGTGTCTTTGACAGCCTGAGACAGCAGGACAAGAAATGAGAGAAGTCATCACTGGGACAGAAAGTCACAAACTGTAGTAATAACTTGAAAGAGGTTCTTAACCTTCCACATATTTGCAGTATGTCTCCACATTGGAAACTTTTTCCATTATTTCCAACACCAACAGGAAGTGAGGGCTAATCTTCCCTATGGTGACTGCAATATAAAAATGATGAGGTTTAAGCCTACCCCACTCTGCCCAAACAAAAAAAAAAGAAGAAAAAAAGAGCTTGGCAGGAAATCTCCCACCAGGCCTGTACAACAGTAGAGACATCAATGAGAATTTAACTTGGCCCTCTCTACTCAAAATGCAGAAATTATTAGGAATACAGTTGATCTTTCCTGGCTTGTATTTAAAAAAAACAAAATGTAAGAGGTTTAGAATTTGTAGGAGGAAAGCATATATATAAAGTAATACGTTTTAATTTTGGTTAAATTAATTTTTATTATTATTTATTTATTTTTGGCTTACCGGTAAAAAAAATTCAGGGCCTGTGTTGACAGGCTTTTTTTTTTACAACAGGTTTTGCATTCTGATGAAAGTCTTTGGGAATGCAAAACCCACTTGAAGCAGGTCAAAAGGAGGTCAACTGCAGGCCAAATGCACCTGTACGTGAAAACTAAAAAGTACCCAGAGTTGTCAAAAAGTGATGCCATTGACACAAGCCTTTTGTTTTGTTAATCAGTTTGAAAATGGAGTGTCATTGATTACTTTAAATGTATGTTACTTTCTTGAATGGATGGTAAGAATGCTGAAAAATGGATACCCAAGAATCAATGATATTGGAATATATCATAACAGTGTTAAAATGTATACACCATACCTGTACCTTATTATAACTTATGTTGATTATAGCGTGTTCCTAGACTGACTTAGCATTTCACTTTTTTACAGAATGGGTCCAGTGTCTCGCTGCCTGCTCCATCATTGCTGTCTCCTCATTCTAAGGTCAAACTTGGTCCCAGCGCACAACTGCAAACAATGGCCACAGGCTCATCTGGTAAGGAACATTCTTAAAAAAAATGTCATGTTGTATAGTGGATAATACATACAGTATGTATGGACATCAAGAAAACATAGAAAGTATGGTGATATTCTTATTAAGAACCCCAAAGACATCTAGGTTTTGTTCACGAAGACCTTACAAGGTGGACCTTCACTAGGCAGACATTTTCAAAACCAGGGGGACAAGACCCCAGTCTCATGATTGGCCAAATCATGTGACTGACCTCTCATCCAATTGCAGATGGTTCTTTGCAGAATTATGCAGTATACCACAGGCATTAATTGTAAAATGCAGGCACAGTGTGGAGATTTTATAGCATTATCAGTGGTGTCCTCTCTTCTCCCTACAGCCTCCTAATTTTACAGTGAAAGAGCAAAAGGGCTCTATCCCTCTGCTCTCTTCTTCTGTTAGCATGTTCTATGTCAACAAGTTGCAGATTCATGAGGTTATCCATCTGCTCTCCTCTTCTTCCAGGACTTTCTATGCCAACATATTTTCACACAGCATAGCATATTAGTTCCTAGTCCTGCCTTTACGTCTCTGTTGCTGACTTTGGGCATGGTATGGATATGATATGAAGTCAAATCCAGCTGTATAGGGAATACAGTGCTGCATTAATTTGTTTCTTTTATACACCTCCTATATCTGTCTGGAGTTTAGCTTTAAAAGAGAAGCATACTTACCATGTGGGTCACAAGAGTGCACTTAGTTCTGCTGTCCTGTGACCCAAAATCCGCCAACAGAGGTCTAAAGCCTGCTGTTAGCTGACATCACTCAGACTCTGGAGGGATAGCAATAATAACACGCAGCTGCTGAGAGTCTGAGCGAGCTGCCTCCGCCCCCACTCCAGCCAAGGAGCCCCAGTAAACGCTGGAGGGGCAGAGCACAGAGCATTAACTGACAGTCAACACTCTTTGTTCACAGTCAACAGTGCTCTGAGCAGAACCGAGAACTGAGTAATCAGGGGTCATGGGATCACTCAGTTCTCAGGCTTGGAGCCTGTGGGGGACAGCTTGCAGCATCGTATCAATGCTGTAGCAGGTAGGTATGGGTACAGTGGTGATAAAGGTGTGCGATGGGGTACAGAGGTGCACAGTTATGGCAGAGGTGTGCAATAGTATTCAGTGGTGACAGAGGTGTCTGGGGAAGGTATAGTGGTGGTAAAGGTGTCCAATGGGGTATAGTGGTGTTTAACCACTTAAGCCCCGAACCAATATGCTGCTAAATGCCCAGAGGCGTTTTTACAATTCGGCACTGCGTCGCTTTAACAGACAATTGTGCGGTTGTGCGATGTAGCTCCCAAACAAAATTTGCGTCCTTTTCTTCCCACAAATAGAGCTTTCTTTTGGTGGTATTTGATTGCCTCTGCGATTTAAATTTTTTGCGCTATAAATCTAAATTTTAGTCAAACATTTAGGCCGAAATGTCTTAAGTAAAAAAAAATCGCAATAAAAAAAAATTAGCTACCTAGCAGCAACAGCGACACTAATACAGCGATCAGAAAAATGATCGCTTAGTGATGCTGGCAATAGGGGGTGAAAGGGTTAACTAGGGCGGTGATCAAGGGGTTAAAACTTTATTAGGGGGGGGGTACGGGGTTACCCTGAACCTAACACTAACTGCCTGTCACACTAACTGTCACACTGACACTAAATGCAGTGATCAGTACATATATGATCAGTGCATTCAGTGACAGTGTGACAGGGGGGTGGGGGGGTGATCGCAAGGGGTTAATGGGCCTATGTGTACTGGTGTCAGTGTTGTGTTGTGCAGACTCACTGTGACTCTTCTCTCAACTCGGCGGTTTGAAAATACCGCCGAGATGAGAGCTGCATCACCGCCTCTGCCTATGTTTACATTTTACAGGCAGAGGAAGTGATACGGCGGCGGCGCACGGGATTGGCTGGGAGCGACCACGAGGGGGCGGACAGAAACGAACCGCCGCCCCCTCGAATCGGATCTCTCCCGGAGGTAAGCCGACCGCTGCACGCAGCGGAGGGGGTCCCGATCGGACCCCTGACCTGCTAGAAGGCAGGGACGTATATATACGGCCATCTGCCTGTACGTGCCCTTCTGTGGACGTAAATAGGCGTGCGGCAGACATTAAGTGGTTAAAGCTGTGCAATAGGGTACAGTGGTGGCAGAGGTGTGTGAGATGGCTACAGTGGTGACAGAGGTGTGAAATGGGATACAGTGGTGATAAAGGTATGCTATGGGGCACAGTGGGGGTAAATGTGTGCGATGGGGCACAGTGGTTGCATATGTGTGTGATGAGGTACAGTGATAGCAGAGGTGTGTGAAGGTGTACATAGTGACAGAGGTGTGCAAAGGGGGTACAGGGGAGGTAAAGGTGTGCAAAGGGGTACAGTGGTGGCAAAGGTGACGGGGGGGGGGGGGGGTGTACAGTGGTAGCAGAGATGGTGGTAAAAGTTTGCAATGAGTACAGTGGTGGCAAATGTGTGCAATAGGGTACATTGGTGGGAGAGGTGTTCGAGAGGGATACTGTGATGTTAAACGTATGCTTAGGGTGCAGTAATGGAGGAGGTATGTAGGGGAAACAGTGTTGAAAGAGGTGTTCAGGAATATTGGTGGTGCAGTGGTGAAAATAGGTTGCAGAGGGGGAACAGTGATGAGGGGGGGCATCTGAGTGTAGCAGTCAGTAGCAGTATGACTGCTGTACAGTATATAACCCTTGCTGTTGTATATGATATACTGTACATATGACAGTTGCACTCTATATTATATTCTCCTGACCACAGTTCTTTGTACACTGGTCTATACATAACATTTACATGACCACTGCACTCTATTATTATATTATCTAGACCAGTGATGGCGATTCTTGGCACCCCAAATGGTTTGGAACTATATTTCCCATGATGCACAGCTACACTGCAGAGTGCATAAGCATCATGGAAAATGTAGTTCCAAAACAATTGGGGTGCCAAGGTTTGCCATCACTGATCTAGACGCACACACACTATGGGGCAGATTCAGGTAGATGGGAGCATCTTTAATCTGGAGTAACGTTTCTCATTTACGTTACTCTGGCGAAATTTTAGGAGCAAGTGCTGTTATTCATGAAGCACTTGCTCCTAAAGTTGCGGCAGCGTATCGAAAATGAGCCGGCGGAATTCTAATTGGGCGGGTACGGGGCGTGTATTATTTAAATTAGGCGCGATCCCGCGGCGAACGTACTGCGCATGCGTCGACTGTCAATGCATCCCAGTGCGCATGCTCACAACTTCCGTCGGCACCACTTCCTTGGAAACGACAGCGCAATCCGTTCTGTTGGGCGTTTAAATGCGCCCGTAGATGCGCCATTCCGGCACTAAAGTATATCCTGTTCCCCCTCCCCGCAGTGAAGTTACTTTTGTTCTGAGATGGCTGCTCCCGTTCCCCGCAAACATACAGGAGAAAGCTGAACTTTAAAGGCCAGGAGCTGTCAGCCGTCATCTCGGCTATGGAGACCTATGATGTCTTCCTCCATGGCTGTAAAAGTTGACAGACAAGCAGGGACAGAGGTGTTGTCCTGCAAGTGGGGGTGCTCAGCTAGCTCTTATCGTCGGTAACGCTGCTGAAGCGGCTCTCCTGCTGACCTGTGGCCGTCTGGAGTAAAGATAAAGCAGCTATTTGTAGAAATAACTTTGCGACGGACAGACGACATATGCGCGGCGCATGTAGCCAGCGTATGGTGCTAATCCGTTCGTGAATTGGGAAAAATCCCTCATTTGCATATTTGCAGGAGAAATCAATTGGCGCGACTGATGCGCCAAGCGAAACTATGCGCTGACGATACTCTGGCGTCGGAAAGTTAAGCCGGTCAGAAATGGCCCGTTTTCTGGCGCATCTAGGTTGGTGAGTACGGCCGCGGAGATACAACGGCGCATCTTCACAGTTACGCGGCGCATATCGAAATACTCCAGCGCAAGTGTTGCTGAATCTGGCCCTATATGGTATATTGTAATTGCATACTCCAGACCAAAAGGTTGTCTTAACAGTTGCTGGCTCTTCAGTAACTAGTTTAATGAAATTCTTTAAGGTAAGCTTAGGGTTTTCACATAATGCTTCCCTAAAATACTTTTTTTTTATAACAGCCCGTGGGCTAAATAAAATAAAAAAGTGAATTGATTTCTCCATCCACACATGAAAAGGTGCTTTGAAAAATTGCCCCCCTCCTGCTGCGACATTTTACTAATCAGAGCCTGCAGTCGCTGATCATGCTGTACATGGATTCGTCCGGTCCCTGCTGAACTGGCTGAATTGACCAATTATGGCCAGCTTAAAGGATATGTTCACCTTACCAACATGTTTCATGTTAAACCAAATAAAAAGCAGCACCGCTCACACACTCCTGTCAAATATACTGTCCAGTTCAAACAGTGATGTTGGCTGCTTGGTTACTGATAAGGGCACGTCAAGCCCATCCATATAGCCATAAATGTTTCCCAGGACTGCACACCAATATAGTGAACCACAAAATAAATGATCACAAATGACTTTAGCTGTCTCTCAGGACATCAGGAAAGCCCCTCTAACATGATTTGTCTGTGTAGGCCTTAATAATAGAGGCGGTATTTTGTGTGCACCCCACCCAAACAGCTGCATCATTCATTCACATTGATCTGTGAATGAGTAAACTACAGGTCCTGCCCACCAGACAGACTTCTAGATCTCAACGGACCATGACTGGACTGATCGGCACACTTGCATCCCATGAATCTTCTTCCGACATTAAAAAGTGAAACCCTGTACAGAGATACAGGCAAGAAGCTGGAGGGGGAGTGTGCAAGAGCCTGACATTGCACCCATGATCCACTGATTGTGAATGTAATGTTTTGCAGACCATGTAAAAAATATAAATAAATACATTCACAATTTTTCAGCTGCAAATATATGTGCAATTATAATTTTTTACTTAAAGCACAGCTTTGCCTTCAGAGCCAAGTTCCCTCCTCTCTAGCCCTCCTCTACACATAGGGAGCACTTTTTTTTGTAGAATTTTTTATTTATTTTTGCCCTTACCCTAATGCACTCGCCTAGGCGAATGGCGCACATTTTGCCCACCGTGCCTCCTGGCATATGCGCTTCACATATTCTAGGAGGTATACTCTTTCACTGATAATAGGAGGGTGAAACGGGCCTAGTGATGCATCATCATGAGGCCTGGCAGCTGAACCCTGAAGAGCCGACAGGCCTCCTGATGACTTCACATATGAAAATGGCGGTGCACAACCGAGCGGGGGCAGAATTCTGAGAGGATTCTACAGGACACTGCTGGATCTGCTGGGTGGGTGAGTATCTGAAATGTGGGGGGGGGGGGTTCTTTTAGTTTAGAGCTAAGAAAGATTAAGGTAGCCATACACACCTAGAATCTTTTATAAATGCCCCAAACCTAATTAAAGTACATTCCTGGAATGTTTTTTAAATATTGACAACTTTGCACTTCTCTCTCTAGATGTGTAGTATTGGGCAATGGACAGACTAAATTTTCTTAAATGGGGCCTGTGGAAGTTGTGCTCAAAAAAGGAAAATGACTAGTTAATAATATTGCATGTGATCTCCCTGAAGCTGATTGTTTTGCAATTAGTGATGTGCTTTGTTCCCCCATGTCAGGGCTGTCCCCTTCATGATTGGGGATCTGATGACTTATGGAGGAATAGTCAAGGAGCAGTAGCAGGGGGTTTAGATATCACTGATCCACAGAATTAATAAATCAGAAGCAGGCTGCAGTGTAATGCCTAGGCACAAGTAACATTTACAAATGTTCCTTCTAAAAAAACAAATCTTTACTTTTTTAAATCCAGGTTAATTGAACTCACTGTATTTGATTGGTTAAACTTCAGGCTGCCAATTAATGTAAAAAATGGCCTGCTACTATTGCTCAAGGATTGGAAATGTCAATATTTTTACACAGAACTGCTTCAATCAAACGGGGCATTGCAAAACCACGTAAAGGGTAACTCCACTTTCATGGATCACCCAGAGTGGTATATATTTCTCAACAAAAAGTGGAGTTACTCTTTAAATTTACACTTTATCATTGCATTGTCCAGCATTCAGTTATGTCATAACCTTGAATTTGAAAAAGTATTCTTGAGACAGAGACCTGAGTTGGGCTACTGTAATGTAGCTAGCTGAAAGTGTTTGTCAGTCATATAATTTATCATTACATAGTAATGTAGCATTTATATTGTGCATGTAAAGAAATATGCATTCATGTATGATTTTTTTTTTTTTTTTTTTTTGTGAGTTACCACACAGTAGGTAATAATCTGTCACCTTGCCCATGCACCGCACAATGATAGGTTCTCTTTATATCCTACCCCTCTCAGTAATTATTACCTTTCCTGATGCGCTGTTCACCTGGCTCTTAACCCGATCCAAGTGTGAACTCTGTTTTTGTTCGTTGGAGTTTACAGGGGGTTAATGGCCTCTGACAAATTACTGGAGTGGCAGGGGGCCATTGGTAAGGTGAGTATCAGCAGCACTGGGGTGTTATTAAGAGAATCTGTCTTGTTGCTCTGAATGACCAATGAGGTTACTTTCTAAAGCTGATATCAAACTTAAAGTGAGGTTGTATGATCTGTATTCTGAAGAGCTGTATTTACAGAAAGGGGAGAGCTTAAGGTGGCTTCCGTTTAGTGTGATAAAGTCTCCTAATAGGACAAAGATCAGGTAGCAAGCAGGGCATTGGTACAGAATTCAGGATTTGTGCTGTGAAGTCCAGGGTGGTTACAGTGGAAAGGTATCTGTATTCCTTTACTGTCAGGCAAATCAGAGACGATTAGGAATATTTGCAGCATAAATGAAGGCTATAAAGGGAACTCTAGTATCTAAAATACTGTTCCGTATTACAAAATGTTTAAATCGTTACATAATTTACGTAACTTGCATATTTTACTTGTCACTACAGTAGATGAAAGATTTTTGATGTATTGAATCATCTCCTTACCTTTTTAATGTCAACTGAGCTTAGAAAATGTAAACAATACGTAAAGTCGTGACACCTTTCAGGATACTTCAAAAATTTCTGCTAGACAACCGGAAAATCTGGACTTCTGGAAGAGACTTTAAAAAAGAATATGATGTGTAAATATGTTTTACCATGAGAAAATGTGCACAGTATTTAACTCAACCTTTGTTCTGGTGTCAGTACACCACAGATGAATTAGTAGAAGAGAACCTGTCTCTTTAGATAGTATTCTTTGTTGTAACATTCGCATTTGACAATAGCTTTGAGGTAACTGGGCAAAGTGCGGTTTGCTGCATGTTCACTAAACACATAGCACCGAACCTCAGTGAAGTCTATGGGAGCTGAGTCTTGTTTCTTTTTTTTTGTTTTTTTTCAAGGTAAAGGCTTTTATTTTTAAAAGGGCATGGATATCTTGGTATTGCCACTGGGACATGTACCAATGCGAAAAAAAAAATGTAAATACTGTACCACTTTTTGGGGAGAGGGTCTTTTAGGAAGACTTAAAGGGGGACATTAAAATACAAAAATCCTTTACATAACATGCTTTTGGGATGGCCCTACACCTGCGTGTAAAGTTTCAGATGTGGCATGATGTGCTTCTTTAAAAGTGACGTTGTTTACAAAGAGTAGCCAGACATTAATGCCACATAAATTGAAAATTGCAGATTTAATTTGTAACCAAAACCAGGAGATCTGTAGCACTACCACCACAAAATGACAGATCCCTGCTGACTTCTATTTGGAAATAAATGGGTTGGGGATTGTGACCAGATATAGTCATGCTAACATTAATAATAATAATGTGTAGAAAAATAGAGGAGAGTTTTTTTGGTAGACTAAAATCGACTTTTATGGTACTGTACAGAATCCTTTCAGTGTCACCATACTTGTGACCATATAAAGCCATTGTCTTGTTTCATCTTTTTAAATATTATGTACTTTAAACTGTTATTGGAATAATACCTAAACGTTTTATACCTACTTTGTGTATCCCAAGCTTCTGTACTGTACCATAAAAGTAAATTTCAGCCTCACAGATATAATCATGGCCGTGTTTTGCCAATTATGTCACCCAGGATCTTTCCGGCTTGTTTACAGTCAGAAGCAAGTGGGAATCTGTCAACATTATCTGGCGGCACACAACATGCCTGGTTGGTTTTACATCGTAGGCCCTTTTTTTCTTTTTTTCAGTTTAAGATTTTTTTTATAATGGTTTGGTTGCTTTTTATTTAATTTTAAATTTTTATGTAAATGATTCACAAGGACACTTTTTCGCATGGGGAAAGGCAGGATATCTGTGGGCTTTTAAAGGGGTTTTTCACCTTAATGCATTCTATGCCCCCACCACAAACCTCCACAATCCTTTTAGGATACAGGATGTTGGGGTGGGGTCCTTGTCCTCTCAACATGGCGACAAATGTCTTGACACACACACACTTTTTATTGTACCCTCCCAATGTTGAAGGCACATGGCCTCATATGGTTCAGGACAGACAGACTGCATGTCTGTATAAGAGTCTTGTGTATTTGGTCTGCCAGCAGGGATCCTGGGTGACGTCATCATCCCTATTTGACAGGCTTTTCTGTTTGAGCACCACATTGTGCTAAATAATACCAGACTTAATTCTTGAGGGCAGCCTTAGCTGAGTTGAAAGTGTGTTCAGTAGCACTGTTTAGAACTATACTACAGTGTCCTAGTTTATAAAGGGTAATACTGTATATAGTAACCTTACTTACCTCTTTGCAACAAGGATACAGGTGACCAATAAAAAAATAATTGATATATATATATATATATATATATATATATCAGCCCTCAAAATTTCCACTCGCCTACTAGCATTTGGCGAGTGGATTTAAGCTGGGGGCGAGTGATGACAGGGCTACATGACCAATCTCCTTCCAATCTGTGCCTACACTTAGAGTCCCAATGAGATTGGCGGCTGAAGAGGAAAGGTGCATGCTCGGGAAAAGTAGTCTCAGGCCGAGCAGTACACAGGTGCTCTCCTTACAATCCTCATTAAGCCATGGGACCTAACAGTATGACCTCTCTGAGCCTGCCCTCCTCCTCCGACCAATGTAGCTGGAGAGCAGAAAGTAATGAGTGAGGTGAAGGATTGCGAAAATTACCACTCCGGTGCAGCACTCACTGAAAGTTGCCCTGACATGAGAGCGGCAGCATTCAAGTTTGTGCAGTTTTCTTCTCCTTGTGCTCTATATATGTGTCCAGCAGTTCAGCCTGAGCACTGCGAACAGACTGGTCTCAATGTGTGCTGTGCAGTGTCAGTGTGTGCTGTGCTATGGTGTCAATGGCTGTGCAGTTTTGTGGATCTCAGCGCTGGATTGTACTCCCTCCCGCTGTGCTGCAGCTCCTCTTCCTACTGCCAGCCTGAATAAAAGGGGGAAGTTGGGACATGCAAGCGTGGAGCCGCACACACAGGCTCCTGATGATGAGATGAATGGAAGAGAGAGAGAGGATGGATGTGAGTTGCAGAGGAGACAGCAAGAGAATGGGGAAGAGACCCAGTTCTAGTGCCCTGTCCCTCTGGTCTGACCCCAGTGCCCTGTCCCTCTGGTCTGACCCCAGTGCCCTGTCCCTCTGGTCTGACCCCAGTGCCCTGTCCCTCTGGTCTGACTCCAGTGCCCTGTCCCTCTGGTCTGACTCCAGTGCCCTGTCCCATTTTGTTAAAGTTGTTGTTGGTAATATTTAATTATGTAACTTAATTCTGCATAAAACATTTAACAGTGTCATTCCATGAGATAATCTACGAGGGCGTGTTTACGGGTGCAATTAGGCGCAGGACAGTGTATGAATTAGGTGGGGCAACTGGTGGCGAGTATCTCTTGAGGCCTGGCTAGTAACTCAGGACTTGAAATTTTGAGCCCTGTATATATACACACACACACAGTCCTGATCAAAAGTTTAAGAGCACTTAAAAAATGGCAAAAAATCATATTTTACATTGTTGGATCTTAACAAGGTTCCAAGTAGAGCTTCAACATGCGACAAGAAGAAATAAGAGTTAGACAAAACAATTTTTTAATTGAAAATAACGATTAAACTGAAACGGGCTATTTTTCAGCTGATCAAAAGTTTAGGACCACATGCCTTTTAAAAGGCCAAATCTGTGCAAAGATGTGGATTCATTGTCATCTTCTGTCAGGTAGTCACACGTGATGGCAAAGGCAAAAAAACTCTCCCTTTTTAAATATGGTCGGGTTGCTGAACTGCATAAGCAGGGTCTCTCATCAAGACACTGGACGATCCTTGACCCAAATTAAGGCCCTTACTGATGCTAACTGCAGCCCCATAACGCTTGCATCAAGCATGCCGAAACAATTTTTTTTAGTGATCAACTAACGGCGGAGGTACTCATTACTATGTTCATGTTTGGAAGTTGGATTTCTGTTTTGGGGGGTTTTTTTTTTTTTTTGGAGGTGTGGTCCTAAACTTTTGATCAGCTGAAAAACAGCCTGTTTCAGTTTATTCGTTGTTTTAATTAAATTGAATGCTCAAAAAATGTTTTGTCTCGCTCTCATTTCTGCATGTTGAAGCTCTACTTGGAACCTTGTTAAGATCCAACAGTGTAAAATATGATTTTTTGTAATTTTTCAAGAGGTCTTAAACTTTTGATCAAAACTGTGTATATGTGTGTGTGTGTGTGTGTATTGTGAGGGATTAACTCGGTAGCGGGTGTGTGTGACCCCCTCTATGGGTTCACTACACGCTGAACTGTACAAAAAGGCAGTTGAGGATGACTGAAAACAAATGATATGGTTTATTTCTCCATCTTGCTGGATATACGTGCAAGCATCAAAACAGCATAAACAAAACAAAACATAAAATAAAAGCTTGCCACTTGGGGCGTCTACCTTCCCAACACAGGAACCTACCTATGGAGTCTGGCACAGCCTACTGCTGGGCAGACACTGCTGGTCCTACAGCAGAAAACAACAAAAAAGTCTCTTTGATATTTCTCACACAGAAATATCCATCAGCACCTCATCTCTTCAGTACTGGTTGTGACTGCTCCTTCACTCACACAGCCTCAGGATGCAGCAATCAGTCGTCATCCCTAGGCTGTCTTAATAGGGGCTTTAATTGATTAATTCTGAACAGCTGAAACCTTTTAACGGCCCAAACCTCTCTGGCCATCTCTGCAGTCGACGCCCAATAGTAATTGGTGTATTGTCTAAACACGGCAGAAAAGTACCTCCCATCTGGGACAACACACAGATTTACCTGACTTCCTGTCACAGTATATATATATATATATATATATATATATATATATATATAGTGCAGAAAATAAGTATTTGAACACCCTGCTATTTTGCAAGTTCTCCCACTTGGAAATCATGGAGGGGTCTGAAATTGTCATCGTAGGTGCATGTCCACTGTGAGAGACATAATCAAAAAAAAAAATCCAGAAATCACAATGTATGATTTTTTAAACTATTTGTATGATACAGCTGCAAATAAGTATTTGAACACCTGAGAAAATCAATGTTAATATTTGGTACAGTAGCCTTTGTTTGACATTACAGAGGTCAAACGTTTCTTGTAGTTTTTCACCAGGTTTGCACACACTGGAGGAGGGATTTTGGCCCACTCCTCCACACAGATCTTCTCTAGATCAGTCAGGTTTCTGGGCTGTCGCTGAGAAACACGGAGTTTGAGCTCCCTCCAAAGATTCTCTATTGGGTTTAGGTCTGGAGACTGGCTAGGCCACGCCAGAACCTTGATATGCTTCTTACAGAGCCACTCCTTGGTTATCCTGGCTGTGTGCTTCGGGTCATTGTCATGTTGGAAGACCCAGCCTCGACCCATCTTCAAAGCTCTAACTGAGGGAAGGAGGTTGTTGCCCAAAATCTCGCAATACATGGCCCCGGTCATCCTCTCCTTAATACAGTGCAGTCGCCCTGTCCCATGTGCAGAAAAACACCCCCAAAGCATGATGCTACCACCCCCATGCTTCACATGAGGGATGGTGTTCTTGGGATGGTACTCATCATTCTTCTTCCTCCAAACACGGTTAGTGGAATTATGACCAAAAAGTTCTATTTTGGTCTCATCTGACCACATGACTTTCTCCCATGACTCCTCTGGATCATCCAAATGGTCATTGGCAAACTTAGGACGGCCTTGACATGTGCTGGTTTAAGCAGGGGAACCTTCCGTGCCATGCATGATTTCAAACCATGACGTCTTGGTGTATTACCAACAGTAAGTATCAATATAAAGATTGGGGGGGTGGGGGAGGGGGAGGAGGGTAAAGAGTAGGAAAAAGGGAGGGGGAAAGGGGGGAAGGGGGAAAAGGGATAACGATCTCAGGGGATACGGGTCTGTACCACTTTACCATCGTACAGCACAGCAAATGGTATGATATACAACTCAGCCTCGGTGGAACACCAGTGACACATGGTAATGTACAGAATATTCATTGTGCATAATTCTGCGCTCCAATCTTGATTGAATCTACACAAGCATTGAATGTCACTGAAGTGTTTATAATAAACCAGCAGTATGTTGCAACAATACATTGTTTGAACAAAGTTTCTAACATACCTACTGCTAGGCAATGATAACCCAATCCATATAAGGGACAAATCAATGAAGATTACTTATGCACAGCGGAATAGAAATCATATTCTCCAACTGCCTCTTTAAAAATTAATAATATATTGATGATACCCATTGGACTGATCTTATCAACAGGAATTCTTCTTTTTTCTTTCCAGCGTTTTTTCAATCATCAACAAATGAACTATATGAATTTTACCACGTTACCCCCAATTATGACCACTATTAAGTTATTGATTTAATTATAGGTGAAATCCCATATTAGTTTAGGACCAAAAATTACGCTGCAGCAGGAATTCCATTATTGCCTCCTTTCCTTCTCTTTTTCTGTGCACACAGGGTTCTATCAACACACACAGCACTATTTTTGGCACACTATGGTTGGACATCAGATGTTACATTGTTTTCCCCTGATTATATTTTTGTCCATATAACCAAGTACCATTATATTTATTATTTTTTCTCTTGATTTGACTTTAAAGTAAAATCCTTCCATTTGAGAAATATAGTGCTGAGACGGTGATGCCTGAACACTTATAGTCCGGACTAGTGTTGTGATTTTATGTTGTCCATTGTGTGTCTTGTTAGTAATATATGTTCATGGTGGGTTTTTTTCCCATATAATTTAATTGGTCTTTTTAAAGGCTAAAATACTTTTTGTAGCGATACACTTTGATACTCCAATAAACTTTTTTGTACCGAAGTAGCTTATCCAGACCATTAATTTGTTGCCAATAGTAACCCCTTTCTTTCTTGATCTCCCCTGAGATCGTTATCCCTTTTCCCCCTTCCCCCCTTTCCCCCTCCCTTTTTCCTACTCTTTACCCTCCTCCCCCCCCCCCACCCCCCAATCTTTATATTGATACTTATGAGTATAAGGTTACGGCAACCTAATCATCACTTTGATGACTACTCTGTGGTAGACGTTAATACTTCAACTTCTACTAGTGGTATAACTTGCGCATTGTTCCTTTGTTCCCCCTACCCCCCTATTTTTACTAAATATTACCAACAGTAACCTTGGAAACAGTGGTCCCAGCTCTTTTCAGGTCATTGACCAGCTCCTCCCGTGTAGTCCTGGGCTGATTTCTCACCTTTCTTAGGATCATTGAGACCCCACGAGGTGAGATTTTGCATGGAGCCCCAGTCCGTGGGAGATTGACAGTCATGTTTAGCTTCTTCCATTTTCTAATGATTGCTCCAACAGTGGACCTTTTTTCACCAAGCTGCTTGGCAATTTCCCCGTAGCCCTTTCCAGCTTTGTGGAGGTGTACAATTTTGTCCCTAGTGTCTTTGGACAGCTCTTTGGTCTTGGCCATGTTAGTAGTTGGATTCTTACTGATTGTATGGGGTGGACAGGTGTCTTTATGCAGCTAATGACCTCAAACAGGTGCATCTAATTTAGGATAATAAATGGAGTGGAGGTGGACATTTTAAAGGCAGACTAACAGGTCTTTGAGGGTCAGAATTCTAGCTGATAGACAGGTGTTCAAATACTTCTTTGCAGCTGTATCATACAAATAAATAGTTAAAAAAAATCATACATTGTGATTTCTGGATTTTTTTTTTGATTATGTCTCTCACAGTGGACATGCACCTACAATAACAATTTCAGACCCCTCCATGATTTCCAAGTGGGAGAACTTGCAAAATAGCAGGGTGTTCAAATACTTTTCTGCACTGTATGTATGTGTATATATATATATATATATATATATATATATATATATATATATATATATATATATATATATATTGTGAGGGGTTATCTCGGTTGCGGGTGTGTGTGACCCCCTGGATGGGTTCACTACACGCTGAACTATACAGAGAGGCAGTTGAGGGTGGTTAAAAACAAAGGGTATGGTTTATTCTTCCATATTGCTGGATACAAGTGCAAGCATCAAAACAGCATAAACAAAACCTAAAATAAACCCTTGCCACTTGGGGTGTCTACCTTCAGAACACAGGAACCTACCTATGGAGTCTGGCACAGCCTACTGCTGGGCAGACACTGCTGGTCACTGCAGAAAAACAATAGTCTCTTTAATTTTTATCACACAGAAAAATTAACACCACCTCACCTTCAGAAGTCTTTCTCAGCTCACTGCCCTCCTTAAAGGGGTTGTAAAGGTAATTTTTTTTTACCTTAATGCATCCTATGCATTAAGGTAAAAAAAACATCTGGCAGCACCGCCCCTCCCCCGAGCCCCCGTTTTACTGACCGTTCGAAATTCCCAGGCGCGTCCACGTCATCCTCTTCGGTTCCCAGCCTGGCCGTTGATTGGCTAGGCTGGGCGGATTGATAGCAGCGCAGCCATTGGCTGGTGCTGCTGTCAATCACAGCGGATGACGCGGCGTGCCGGGGGGGGCCGAGTGATACAGTCGGCGGCTATGGCAGCCGCTGTATCACGGGAGTGCGCTCGCAAAAGCTTTCCACCGTGCGAGCTCACTCACATTAAGGTGGAATGCTTTTGTGAGCAGGACCTGAGACAGCCGCCGAGGGACCCTAGAAGACAGCTTTCCGGGACACTCTGTGCAAAACGAGCTGCACAGTGGAGGTAAGTATAACATGTTTGTTATTTAAGGAAAAAAATAATCTGACTTTAGTGTTGCTTTAACTCAGGCCTTAATTGCCTCATTCTGAACAGCTAAAACTATCCAAGGTAAACCTGATAGCAATTGGTGCATTGTCTAAACAAAGCAGAAATGTATCTCCCATCTGTGACAACACCCACAGATTTACCTGACTTCCTGTCACAATATATATATATATATATATATATATATATATAATTAGGGCTGTTACTGATCAAAATTTGTTGTGTTCGATTAATCGTTTTTTTTTATTAATCGACTAATTTTGATTAATTATAATGCACATACAAATCCAACTACTTTTAACTGATCTCCTTGCAGGCCGATTTCCAGTGCAGCTACCAACCACTGGAAAAATGGATAGCAGGATAAAAAAAACACACACTCTTCGTGGGAAAAAAAAAACACAGGCAGTGCTCAATGGGAATGGCATTAAAACTTTTAACCAAATAAATATTGCACTGGAGATAAAATCGATGTAGCTACATAAACTGTAAAAATGGTGTGAGTAATACCAAACGGTAACAAAAGCAGTCATAAAAACATGTAGCCAAGTATGATACTGGTATAAAAATGTGTACAACGATACCACTGCTGAATCCAGATGAGGAGAGGTTAACATCAGTCCGTCCGCATGTAGATGTCCCATGAAGGGAACTATCACAACTCCTAGTGGATGGTTGTAGAATCCCAGGTTGATAGAGGGAAGTGATAGAGGGAAGTGATAGAGGGAAGTGATAGAGGGAAGTGTAACAGCCCTTGCATGTTGCAGATAGTAAGGTCCTGTTGGCATGCAGATATGAAGGCACAGAAAAGGAGCCCTTCAGATGGATACGACAAGCCCCGCTGGTGTCGGTGACGTTACCTGATCTCCGATGGAACTCCCTGAAGGCCCAGAAGCCGGCGGAGAGGTGAGTACCAATCAAAAGAATTTTAATCGATCAAAAAGATTTTGATCAATCAAAAAAATTAAAGATTAATCGATCAATTAAAAGTTAATTTGCACAGCCCTAATATATATATATATATATATATATATATATATATACAAGCAGTGCCTTGCGAAAGTTTTCGGCCCCCTTGAACTTTGTGAACTTTGCGACCTTTTGCCACATTTCAGGCTTCAAACATAAAGATATAAAACTGTAATTTTTTTTGAAGAATCAACAACAAGTGAGACACAATTATGAAGTGGAGCGAAAATTTATTGGATATTTCAAACTTTTTTAACAAATAAAAAACTGAAAAATTGGGCGTGCAAAATTATTCAGCCCCCTTAAGTTAATACTTTGTAGCACCCCCTTTTGCTGCTATTACAGCTGTAAGTCGCTTGGGGTATGTCTCTATCAGTTTTGCACATCAAGAGACTGACATTTTTGCCCATTCCTCCTTGCAAAACAGCTCAAGCTCAGTGAGGTTGGATGGAGAGCGTTTGTGAACAGCAGTTTTCAGTTCTTTCCACAGATTCTTGATTGGATTCAGGTCTGGACTTTGACTTAGCTATTCTAACACCTGGATATGTTTATTTGTGAACCGTTTCATTGTAGATTTTGCTTTATGTTTTGGATCATTGTCTTGTTGGAAGACAAATCTCCGTCCCAGTCTCAGGTCTTTTGCAGACTCCATCAGGTTTTCTTCCAGAATGGTCCTGTATTTGGCTCCATCCATCTTCCCATCAATTTTAACCATCTTCCCTGTCCCTGCTGAAGAAAAGCAGGCCCAAACCATGATGCTGCCACCACCATGTTTCACAGTGGGGATGGTGTGTTCAGGGTGATGAGCTGTGTTGCTTTTACGCCAAACATAACGTTTTGCATTGTTGCCAAAAAGTTTGATTTTGGTTTCATCTGACCAGAGCACCCTTTTCCACATGTTTGGTGTGTCTCCCAGGTGGCTTGTGGCAAACTTTAAACACTTTTTATGGATATCTTTAAGAAATGGCTTTTTTGCCACTGTACCAAAAAAGCCAGATTTGTGCAGTATACGACTGATTGTTGTCATGGGCCTCTTGGTTGCATCTCTGATCAGTCTTCTCCTTGTATGAGCTGAAGGTTTAGAGGGATGGCCAGGTCTTCGTAGATTTGCAGTGGTCTGATACTTTTTCCATTTCAATATTATCGCTTGCACAGTGCTCCTTGGGATGTTTAAAGCTTGGTAAATCTTTTTGTATCCAAATCCGGCTTTAAACTTCTCCACAACAGTATCTCGGACCTGCCTGGTGTGTTCCTTGTTCTTCATGATGCTCTCTGCGCTTTAAACAGACCTCCTGAGATTATCACAGTGCAGGTGCATTTATACTGAGACTTGATTACACACAGGTGGGTTCTATTTATCACATCATTAGTCATTTAGGTCAACATTGGATCATTCAGAGATCCTCACTGAACTCCTGGAAAGAGTTTGCTGCACTGAACGTAAAGGGGCTGAATAATTTTGCACGTCCAATTTTTCAGTTTTTTATTTGTTAAAAAAGTTTGAAATATCCAATAAATTTCGTTCCACTTCATGATTGTGTCCCACTTGTTGTTGATTCTTCACAAAAAAATAGTTTTATATCTTTAAGTTTGAAGCCTGAAATGTGGCAAAAGTTCGCAATGTTCAAGGGGGCCGAATACTTTTGCAAGGCACTGCGAGTGTGTGTGTGTGTGTGTGTATGTGTATGTGTATGTGTATATATATATATATATATCTATATATATATCTATATAGATATATATATATATATATATATCTATATAGATATATATATATAATATATTGTCTTGTTTACAGTATTTGTTCAAAATAATGGTGCCTTGAAAAAGTATAAACACCCCTTGACATTTCATTTTCCATACTTTGTCATGTTACAACCAACATTTTATTGAGATTTTAGGTGATAGACCAACACAAAGTGGTACATCATTTTGAAGTGGAAGGAAAATGATAAATGGTTTTCAATTGTTTTTTACAGATAAATATCTGAAAAGTGTAACGTGCATTTGTATTCAGCCCTCCTAAATCAATACTTTATAGAACCACCTTTAACTGCAATTACAGCTGCAAGTCTTTTTGGTTGTGTCTCTACCAGCTTTGCACATCTAGAGTGAAATTTTTTCCCATTCTTCTTTGCAAAATAGCTCAAGCTGTGTCAGATTGGATAGAGAGCGTCTGTGAACAGATTCCACAGATTCTCAATTGGATTTAGGTCTGGACTTTGACTGGGCCATTCTAACACATGAATATGCTTTGATCTAAACTGTTCCAGTGTAGTACTGGCTGTATGTTTAAGGTCAGAGCTCTGCTGGAAGGTGAACCTCTGCCCCAGTCTCAAGTCTTAACAGGTTTTCTTCTAAGATTGCCCTGTATTTGGCTCCACCCATCTTCTCATCAACTTTAACCAACTTTCCTGTCCCTGCTGAAAAAAAGCATCCCCACATGCTGCCACCTCCATGTTTCACGGTGGGCGATGTTCTGTTTAGGGGGATGAGCAGTGTTTATTTTCTACCGCATAGCGTTTTACTTTTAGGATAAAAAGTTCAATTTTGATCTCATCTGACCAGAGCACCTTCTTCCACATGTTTGCAGTGTCCCCATATTGCTTCTCAAAAACTGAAAACGGGACTTCTTATGGCTTTCTTTTAACAATGGCTTTCTTCTTGCCATTCTTCCATAAAGGCCAGATTTGAGGAGTGCACAACTAATAGTTGTCCTGTGGACAGATTCTCCCCCCTGAGCTGCGGATCTCTACAGCTTCTCCAGAGTTACCATGGACCTCTTGGTTACTTCTCTGATGAATGCTCTCCTTGCCCAATTTGTCAGTTTAGGTGGACGGCCATGTCTAGGTAGGTTTGCAGTTGTGCCATACTCTTTTTACATTTTCGAATAATAGATTGAACAGTGCTCCATGAGATGTTTAAAGCTTGGGATCGTTTTTTATAACCTAACTCTGCTTTAAACTTCTCCATAACTTTATTCCTGACCTGTCTGGTGTGTTCCTTGGCCTTTGTGATGCTGTTTGTTCACTAAAGTTCTCTAACAAACCTCTAAGACAGGCATGTCCAAAGTCCGGCCCGTGGGCCAATCGCGGGCCACGTTCCGGTTTTGAGAGGCCCGCCGGGTTATTTAGACATATATATAACCCCTTCCATACAGGGCATTTTCACCCTCTTTCTGCCCAGACTAATTTTTAGTTTTCAGCGCTGTTGCACTTTGAATGGCAATTGCACGGTCATGCAACACTGTACCCAAATTAAATATTTGTTTCCCCCCCCCCCCCCCACAGATAGCTTTCGTTTGGTGGTATTTGATCATCTCTGCGGTTTTTATTTTTTGCGCTATAAACAAAAGAAGAGCGACAAAAAAAAAAAAAAACACTTTTTTACCTTTTTTATTTAATAAATATCACAATTAAAAAATAAATAAAAATGTCCTCAGTTTAGGCCGATACTTATTATTCTACATATTTTTGTAGCGCGCTAGCCCTAGATCGCCAGGAACAAAGGACGTCGTATGACGTCCACCCGGATCGAGGGAGGGTTTCCTGTCGGGTCATTTTACAATGCACCGGTAAGGAAGGCGTTAAAGTGAAGGCATGTGTTATACACTAATAGATATGGTATATCCAAAAAATACGCCCAAGCTCATCGCTTTACTCCCGCACAGCTACAAAGACAAGAGAATTCTTATGGGACAGTGTGTTAATGCTCGGCGAGGAACACACAGAATTTTAATGGTTCAAAGAATGTCAGGCAAAATGGTCAGCCCTCACGCATGTTCACTTCATCAAATCTGGCCCTCTTCACAGAACAGCTGTATTTATACTGAGATTAAATTACACATAGGTGGACTCTACTAATTAGTTTCCACTAGATTTTATTTAGGGGTATCATAGTAAAGAGGGTTGAATAAAAATGCACGCCACACTTTTCAGAAAAAATTGAAAACCATTCATCATTTTGTTTCCACTTCACAATTATGTGCCCTTTGTGTTCGTCTATCACATAAAATCCCAATAAAATATATTTACGTTTTTGGTGGTAACATGACAAAATGTAGAAAATTTCAAGGGGTGCGAGTACTTTTTCTGCCATTATATAATTACAGTAGTAGTAAGCAAAACTATGGTTTAGCCTAAGCAACGTGCAACTTCTGTGTTACACAGGGTACAATCTTAGTAGGTGTACACAACATTTTTATTTTTGAGTTATTTAAAAAAATGGATTAACAATATAAGGTATGCATACTCCATTCTGGTTCCTTCAGTTTTTAGCAGGGGATGTTCCCTCAACTTTTTTTTCCCATACTATCTACTTAATAGCAGTTACCTCTCCTCTGCAAAGAGTGCTTAAGAGCTAGAGACTGTTTTTGCAGTATGGCAAAACCTAGGCTCCTCCTTTTTAAAGTGGATGTAAACCCTCCATACACCCAGCGAAATGAACAGCCTCAGATTGTACACATGGGTGAACTAAATCTCCCTACATAGTTCATATTGTGTTAGGAGATTTTCTCTTCCTGTTTAACACAGAGTGTGATGTCTGGGCATACAGACAAGATCGCTCAAATTGCGGTTTGGAGGAAAGTCACACACCCCCTCTCATCATAGGCAGAGACTCAGGTGTTTTGTAACAGGGCCAGCTCCCTGCTAATCTATTTATAGCAACCTCTCCTGACAGAAATTTCAGGCTGCTTTTATCTGATGTGTTTGAGAATTTTTCAGGAGTTAGGAATGGTTCAGGAGAGAGCTACGAGACTTAGCTGTTAGAAGAGAGATAACAAAACACTGCAGATATATGTGCCCAGCTCAAATTTCATAAATCGGGTTTACATCCACTTTAATGTTCAGTACATCTCTAAAATATATACACATTTACACTTGTTTTATCCCACGACCCTGCAAGTACAGAAAATTACCTGTAAATACCTGCATTTTGCCAAACTAACTCAACCAATACATCTCGCAGGCCTCTACAACATAAAGGCTAATGATTCTGTAATCCAGCATAAGAATTAGGAGGATATTAAGGTTAATGACTCTGTAGTCTAGTATAAGTACTAGGAGGCATCTTCGAGATAGCTCTTTGAGTTGCACAGCACAGCTCTAAATGTAAGTTTTTTCCACTTGTCAAGCAAATAGAACAAAATTCATCCATTGGTATATTTAACAAACCAAAAGGAAGCAAATACACCAAGTGTTTTATTCAGTTTTTTCTTACAAAAAACTATAGCTTTTGTTACATTTCCAATAAGAATATATAAAAAAGGAGGGATCACATTTAAAATACACACTACATTACATCTACAAAAATGACATCAATGACAACAATACCAACACTTTGGGTCAATCCTACATCCTCTTGATTTTTCATCTCTCTCCTACCTCAGCCTCAGAAGAGGGCCCCAATCCCCCACCACCCACCTATTTATATTAAAGTGCTGTGTGCCCAATTTCCCATTTCTATCCTTTAGTAACAATAACCTCTATATTTGTTATTTAGAGAATTTACACTTTAACGGAAATCAGTCATGGAAGAAATATAAAAGGCTGTCTGATCTTTTTTGAAAATGCCAATTTCTTAGCTCTCATGCCGACCTTCTAGTGTTAATGGGAATTAAGTGCACTAGAACAAGTATGCAAATCAGCTGGTCTGACTTCGCTAACTTCTTATTTGTTCTGTGCGACCTCTGTGTGACTCTCAGGCCTTGTACACACGATCAAATCTGTCTGCTGGGAACGGTCTGCTAGACAGATTCGATCGTGTGTACGGGCAAACAGACGGATTTGGCCACCCGACAGATTTCAAAGCATGCTTTGAAATCTGTCGGCTGGGTACCCGTCCGCCCGACATGTCTGCTGGTTAGTATGCTAACCAGCAGACATGTCTTCTCGCACACGCGCCGAATGATTTCGACGCATGCGCGGAAGTGTTTTACTTCCTGGTGCGGTGACGTGGCGGCGTCAATGTCACCGCCACGTCACCGACACGTCAGCGCGCTGTCTGCTGGCGGGGAGTTTGGTTTGCTCGTGTGTACACGCGAGCAAACCAAAATGCCAGCAGACAGATCTGTTCAAATCGGTCGGTCCGACCGATTTGAACAGACAGATTTAATCGTCTGTACAAGGCCTCAAAGTATTGAAGCCAGACAGCAAGGAAACTAGCATCTTCATAATGAAGTAAGCTGTGGCAGCCCCAATATTTCACTTGTGAACGTTTTTTTTCTTCTTAACAAGCTTCTGGCAATTTAAGTCAAATTTAAAAAAAAAAAAAAAAAATTAAATGTAGTCTCTGGGTTGTTGGATAATTTGTTGGTAGAAGGAAAAACCACTGATATCAATGAAGTATGCTTAGAACAGGGGTCTCCAAACTTTTTACTTCGAGGGCCACATTTTACTGTATTCATATATTCGCAGGCCGAAAAAAAAACAGTTATTTATATAAATGAATCTGCAGCAGCAGAATAGAATATAATTTGACAGGCTGCCGGCAGGAGAGCTGGATGGCACACCTGTATCCTCAGAGTAAAACGAAATGTCGTAAACTCATGCACAGGGATAAACCTCCAGCGTGCACAAGGCCTTACATCTGTGTTACCGTGACACACACTGCCCATACATCAGAGTTTCCCAACACATTTGTGTCCCCCTTAGGCCCCCCTTCCATATTTGTGTCCCCATCAGAGACCCCTGCTCATTAATGTCCCCATCAGAGACCCCTGCACAATAATGTCCCCATCAGAGACCCCTGCACAATAATGTCCCCATCAGAGACCCCCCCCACAAACATTAATGTCCCTATCAGAGACCCCCCACACACAATAAAGTCTCCATCAGAGACCCCCACAAACATTAATGTCCCCATCAGAGACCCCCACAAACATTAATGTCCCTATCAGAGACCCCCCCACACACAATAAAGTCCCCATCAGAGACCCCCACAAACATTAATGTCCCCATCAGAGACCCCCACAAACATTAATGTCCCCATCAGAGACCCCCACAAACATTAATGTCCCCATCAGAGACCCCCACAAACAATAGTGTCCCCATTAGAGACCCCCACACACAATAATGTCCCCATCAGAGACCCCCACACACAATAATGTCCCCATCAGAGACCCCCACACACAATAATGTCCCCATCAGAGACCCCCACACACAGTAATGTCCCCATCAGAGAACCCCACGCATAATAATGTCCCCATCAGAGACCACCTGCACAAAAATGTCCCCATCAGAGGCCCCCACAAACATTAATGTCCCCATCAGAGACCCCCACGCACAATAATGTCCCCATCAGAGACCCCCACACACAATAATGTTCCCATCAGAGACCCCCACGCATAATAATGTCCCCATCAGAGACCACCTGCACAAAAATGTCCCCATCAGAGGCCCCCACAAACATTAATGTCCCCATCAGAGACCCCCACGCACAATAATGTCCCCATCAGAGACCCCCACGCACAATAATGTCCCCATCAGAGACCCCCACACACAATAATGTCCCCATCAGAGACCCCCACACACAATAATATCCCCATCAGAGACCCCCACACACAATAATGTCCCCATCATAGACCCCCCTTACACATTAATGTACCCTTCAGAGACCCCTGCACAATTGTGCCCCCCTTATAGCGTCCACATTTGCGTCCTTCATCAGAGCCACATCTCCACATTTAGGTCCTCATCAGAGAGCCCCACCACAGCACTTACATGTCAGTCCCAGTAATGACGATGCCCGGCTTCAGTGCAGCTCTGCTGTATCTCCCGGCTCCCGCCCGGCTGTTACACAGGCACGTGGTATGCAGACAGACAGTGGCGAGAGAGCTAGGAGGTACAGCAGGTCCTAGCAAACAGCTGCTTAGTGAATCGCCGAGTTGACTTGCTAGGTCACGTTAAGCAAGTATGCAGCGCGCGTCCTGCTCCCCAACATAGCTTCAGAAGAGACCGACACTGCAGTGAGTCTGAGGACTCAAGCTGCGGGCCGGAAAAAACGTCCCAGCGGGCCGTAGTTTGGAGACCCCTGGCTTAGAACATGCTACAGTATTTATTTTACAATAGGTATATTTTATACTATCAGCTAAATTACATAAAATGCTGTGTCATTGGAAAATAACAATGACTAATGTAGAAAGAAAAGATTAGTCACCTTCCAGTCCTGCTGGTCATAAATAATATATAAGGACAATATGATGCCAGCAGTAGTCAGGATAGTCATATCTGGTAGCAAGGGAATGTTCTTATCCAGTTTAATTGTAATACTCATGCAACTAGTCAGACAGGTAAAAGGTTTTAACAATACTTCAGTGCCCAGCCTGTTTGGCTTAGGGCATTGGCAGCCACTCAGCTTGCTCCTCTTTTCTCTGCCAGAATGTAGGCTCTGTAGAGGGAATATCTTGATGTTGAAAATGATTTTAATAATGTCAGTATGAACAAGGTTTTCCAGGGCCTTTCGGCAGCTTTAAACAGACTGTCGCATGTATTACTTTAAATTTTTTTTTACTTTAAATAAAAAATATTTTGTGGTAAGCTGGGGAGCTTTGGCGTTTTGTTTTTTTATACCTGTTGCCTTTTATAAGTAATACCAAAGGGAATGTTTTTATTTATTATATTGCATAAATATCTACTTGTATGTACTGCATAGGTCTATTTCATTATATATATATATTTTTTTTAGAAGAAAAAAAATTCCCTCATTGGAAAAATTACCCTCTTTTGTTCTGTAAAATGCTGTTTTTTTTTTTTTAATATTCTATCTAGGTGACAGTGGTCACCAAGACACGTAAATATATTGAATCTCTCAAGCAGGGGCACAAACAGCAATATAATCTTGAAAGTTTTCTAACCCTTCCCTAATCTATCTAAAACCAAAAAAAAATATGTTTTTGGTTCACATACATTAAGCCACTGTAGATCAATGCTAATACTATACACTGTCACTGTACTAATGTTACTGCCTGGGAAGGGATTAATGTCTAGGGGCAATGAAAGGGTTAACAGGGTGCCTAGCAAGTGTAATGTGTACAATATGTGCTAATAGATGTGACTGACTGGAGAAAAAAAAACAGCCACATTGCTGCTCTCTGTACAGGGCCCTGTGTTGTTAGTAAATCATTGGCTGGAAACTGCTGACCGACTTTTGTTGTACCGATTGACAGCACAGATGGGTCGGGGAGCATGCGCCCTATAACCAGAAATCCTGGATCACATACACATACGTGATCTGGCGCAGTGAATCCACATGTCCGCCGTATATATATATCGTGGGCTGGCCTTAAAGCGGAGCTCCAGCCACGGTAAAAAATTTTTTTTAAAGTCAGCAGCTACTAACAGTGTAGCTGCTGACTTTAAATAAAGACACTTACCTGTCCTAGGCGCCCGCGCTGATGGGCCCCCCGATGCCGGTCCCACGATCGCTCCGAGTCCCGCGCCGCCATTCACAATATGGGAAACAGGCATGAAGCCGTACGGCTTCACTGCCCGTTTCCTACTGCGCCTCCGCGAGTCTCACGCTGGCTTGTGAATGGGCGCGCTGCTCTCTGAGAACACCACAGTTCCCAGGAAGCAGCGCGCCCATTCACAAGGAGAAGAAGAAGAAGAAAACACACCCGGATTAGGAAGAGGCAGATTACGGACTTCCGCATAGCAACAGCTATTTCGGGTATATTTTTTTTTTTTTTTTTTTCAGGTTTTTTTTTTTTTTTTTTTTCAAACAACATTGTAAAATGTTGTTATACTGGGTGGAGCTCCGCTTTAAACAATTAATGTGTTTAATTTATGCTGTATAGCTCTTGGTGAATCATTGGGGTAGACATTATATCAGTTGTACCAAAGAAACTTTTTGTCCATGCTAATCCTTCAGGTTTTATATATATCTATATATCTATCGCTGGAGAGTGCAAAATCAGGCTCACAAGCTGGGTTATAAGCTTATTGGTTTCTATGCAGAAGTGAGCCTGATTTTGCACTCTCTAGCGACAGTAAATAAACCCCATTGTGTACTTAACCACTTGCTTACTGGGCACATATACCCCCTTCCTGCCAGGCGAAATTTCAGCTTTCAGGACTGTCACGATTTGAATGAAAATTGCTCGTGCCACGTGGTTCCCAAACAAAATTAATGTCCTTTTTTTTTCCCCCACAAATAGAGCTTTCTTTTGATGGTATTTGATCACCTCTGCAGTTTTAATTTTTTGCGCTATGAACATAAAAAGTGCGACAATTTTGAAAAAAACACTATTTTTTTTACTTTTTGCTATAATAAATATCCCATTTTTTTTTTCTTTTTAAATACTTTTTTTTTTTTTTCAGTTTAGGCTGATACGTATTCTTCTACATATTTTTGGTAAAAAAAAAATCGCAATAAGCGTATAGTGATTGGTTTGCACAAAAGTTATAGCGGCTACAAAATAGGGGATTGAATTCTGACGTTTTTTTTTATATATTTCTTTTTTTACTAGTAATAGCGGCTATCTGCGATTTTTGACACATTTTTGGGACCATTCATATTTACAACAGTGCTATAAATATGCACAGATTACTGTATAAATGTGACTGGCAGGGAAGGGGTTAACACTAGGGGGCGAGGAAGGGGTTAAATGTGTACCCTGGGACTAATTCTTACTGTGGGGGGAGGGGACTGACTGGGGGAGGTAACTGATCTGTGTCCCTATGTACAAGGGACACAACATCGGTCTCCTCTCCCTGACAGGACGTGGATTTTTTTACACACAGAGATCCACGTCCCTGCTCTGTCACTGCAGATTGCGGGTACCTGGCAGACATCACAGTCGCCAGGCACGCGTATCGGCATCTCAGTGACGCGCCGGGCCCATGCACGCACCCCCAGCGGCCGGAGGACCTGAGGCCGTAAAAAGACGGCCTCCCGAGAATTGTAGAGACACCTCGTGGCCGTCTTTTTACTATGGCCCGGGTCTGAAGAAGTTAAAAGTGGGGTATGCCTGTAATTGTTCTGGAGCAAACACGAAAGTAAAGATAACATCTGATAAATATGGAGCTACCCAAGAAAACCGTGTAGTCCCTGTGAAAGCTTTTCAATTAACATCTGGCAGATGAAACAAATAATGTATGTTATAGAAAAATAATTGTTGAGGCTTCAACAATTAAGCCCGCTAGAGAGGGAGATGCATCTAAGGGACCTCTCCTGTGGGTGGAGAGCAGAGATGAAGCCATTTTACATTACTAGTTTCGTTTTGATCACTGAGTTGCTATTTTTCTGTAGCATATTGTAGCCTGACAAGCTATTTTATACAATCTGCACTAGTGCATTACATGTTATGTTGGCTGATATCAGTGATAGGTAACATTAGAGTAGTACTTTTTTTTTTCTTTTGTTTGTTTGTCTACAAATAACAAGGTATGCCATATGTAGAACAAACAAATACATTATGTATTTATTTAAAGAAATATTTCTATGAAAGTCCATAACTGAATAAAACTACAGAAAATAAACCATCTGATTTATTCAGTAATACGTTTCAAAGTTTTCTGTAACCTTCACAAAACCACTTCTCATTTCAAGCAACGTACAGGTGCTCAAAACAATTTAGGACTCAAGGTCTACATGCAATTTCATATTGTGCTGATGTCACCAAAGATTAAAGCTAAACTCTGGCCACAAAATCTTTTATTGAAATATATTTCTCAATAGTCGTAAAGGCTATACAGTAAGTCTATTAGGGTGCATCAAACACCTGTGCCAACCCAGATATTACCATATAAAAGTAGCAGTGACATCATCATTATGCTGCACATAACTTGTGCAGAGAGCATAGCTGTTGGAGGGACTCAAAGTCCCACCCACTACAGGCTTCCTGTAGAAAACTACAAGACCAGTTAACCTGTGTAAAGAAAGAGAGCGACATTGACTGGTCTTCATTACAGGAAGCTCCTGCTCAGAGACAAAGTTTTACTCTGGATTACTGCACAGATCTGGAGGAAATATGGAATGCACACTAAAATTCAAGTAACAATACAACAATATTTAGACATTATTTGCTTATCCCAAAGTTCGGGTTTAAATGGTAACACCATCATTTCATTTATTAACCAAAGCTACGACCTCTGGTTAACTGCATTTAATGCCACAATTGCTTCTGAATAATTTACAGGTCAGCTCTCATGTAGCCTACCTGAAAGACATATGTTACTTTGAGTAGTCTTGAATGATTCCACAATCGGTTGTCTGTGAGTGTTTTGATTGTGAGTGCATGAAAATAGACATGTAGCTGAACTTAGACAAAAAAAAAATGGAAGCATTTCAATTTAGCATCTGTATCTCAATGAATTGGGCACTTCTGCATGGCCACCAATAGGATGGTAAGTTGATGTCATCCCAACTGTCCAGCTGACAAGTGTACATTTGTTTTGCAACAGGAGCTGGGTGCAAATGCATGTATTCAATCACTCTTTATTAATAAACTCTTTTGTTGTTGTGAACTTCTAATAATACTGATCCATTATGACAAACATATGCTTTAAGTTTGTTGACAACAAACTTCTCAACAACTTTGTGTTTTACTTTTGTGGAACAGATCATTTGTTTAAACATTCAAGTTGGAAATTCCTAATGCAGTGATATAAAATTATCTTGATACTTAATGGAAGCAAGAACAGGCATGTGCTCCATTAAAACTGACAACTTTGTGAAGTAGTTACACCTAAGACTGAGACTGTAAGGGGAATTTCCAACCTTGATTATATTAATCACTTTATCTTTGAGCTTTTGCCCATTCTGCTGCTACATGAGGGATTACAAGATTCCAACGCTTGTTCCTCAGGCACTTCTTCATCAATTTCTTCATATACTTCTCCCAGTTATGTTGATCATTGTGAACTCTCCATGCTAATGTACTGCCTATTTGTAATTTTAGAGAAATGTGGCTCTTGGTGACTGATTTTTGGACCAATTATATTTCACAGATCTCACAGGTGGTGTAGCCTGTCACACTCAAGCAAAGTTAAATTTGCTACAGCCACAACGCATCATGGCCACGGCATGTATTCCATCTCAAGCTGCAGTGTTAGTATTCAGGTTTTTAGGGCCCTTTTTCTGCTTGTGTGAAATGGCCTTATGGGAAAAAATATTTTTTCATGTTCTTTGAGGGTACCAGGATTTAAAGTTGGTTGGCTTAGGCCCCTTTTCACAGAGACGGATAGAATGGTGCTTTTAGCTGCAGATTTTCGAGTTTTCTACCCCAGCTTAAAGCACACAATGCTTTACTATGGCCCCATTCACACACAGTGTTTAGCTGCAATTTCGTTACATGCGGTTTGGTGTGAATAGAAAAAATAGAATTGAATGCGTCCAGGAGCAATTTAGCCCAGCTATATGCAGTCTTTCGTGTAAACTGCAGATTGCAGTGTGAGAAAATAAATAAAAGGAAGCACATCATAATCAAAAAAATAAAAGGGTTGTTATGGGAATGACTACCGCAGCTAAACTCAGCCGCATGTAACCGGACGTAATCACAATGTACAAATGCAGCTAATCGTAGTGCCCTGGAGCACTGAATTTCACAGAACATTTACATGCTTTTAACCACTTGCTTACTGGGCACATATACCCCCTTCCTGCCCAGGCAAAATTTCAGCTTTCAGCACTGCAACGCTTTAAATTAAAATTGCGCGGACATGCCTCCCAAACAAAATTTTCGTCCTTTTTTTCCCCACAAATAGAGCTTTCTATTTTTTGCGCTATAAAGAAAAGAGCGACAATTAAAAAAAAAAAAAATGTTTACTTTTTGCTATAATAAATATCCCATTTAAAGTTTAGGCCGATATGTATTCTATCCAAAGGGGAAAAACTCCTCGTGCTAACACAAATAAATTGAATTAAGTAACTAATTGAATAAATAAATTTAAATAATCTAATGAAATAAATAAATTGGATGATATCCAGCAGCAACACAAAAACATGTGATATACATGAAGAACAGAAATTAAAAACAAAAAAGGTTGCGCTTAGATGCACAATGTGATATTGTGAAGGAAATTAATTGTATCTATGTATCTAAGTGAGAAAAAACATATTCAATACATTCATAAATATAAACATAAATTATATCAAAGTAAATATATAAAGTCCATTGAGGGTAAAAAACATAAACGTGAAATTTCTCTAATAGTCCTTCTAAGAGAAAAAAAATTAGGCAGCTTTCCAAGTTGAATAACAAAGGTAATAGCTGTAGATTGTGGAGGTCCTGTGTAAATACACCACCAGTTTACACAATATTACTTCCAATATGGTAAGGTAAGTAAGGGTGTACTCTTACCAGATTTAAGGGGGATTCAGGCATATCACTCCCAATACGTCTGGAGTAGGACGCTTCCGGATCTTCCAAATGCGATCTCCACTGGACCAGCAAGGTATTCAGCAACTGCATTAAGCTCAGCATCCCATACGGATCAAAGAAAGAAAAAAGAACCGGGGACTCGCCATGGTGAAAGTATTTCCAGGAAGATTTATTCAAATTGTGCAGCATACACAAATAGATTTAAAATTGCCGGCTAAAAACATGCAGGATAGATTTAAAAAAATATACAATGTGCGCCCGTGCTTCCGGGGTCACGTGACAAACGCGGTGACGTAGTGCGTGGCTCCGCCCTGACCGGTTTCGTCAGAGAATGACGTTGTCAAAGGGCATTCTACATTATTTTGGTAAAAAAAAAAAAAATCGCAGTAAGCGTATAGTGATTGCTTTGTGCAAAAATTATAGTGACTACAAAATAAGGGATAGACTTTTTTTTATTATTATTTTTTTACTAGTAATACGGTGATCTGCAAATTTTTGGTCAGGACTGCGATATTGCGGCGGACACATTGGACACTTGACAAATTTTTGGGACCATTCACATTAATACAGCGAACAGTGCTATAAAGATGCATTGATTACTGTATAAATGTGACTGGCAGGGAAGGGGTTAAATGTGTATCCTGGGTGTGTTCTAACTGTGTGTGGAGGGGACTGACTGGGGAAGGTAACCGATGCTGTGTCCCTATGTACAAGGGACACAGCATCTGTCTCCTTTCCCTGACAGGATGTGGAGCTCTGTGCTCTGACATTACCGATCGCGGGTAAGTTGCGGCCACCAGGCACACGCATCGGCATCTCGGGGACACGCCAGGTGCACGTGCCCCCCCAGTGGCGGGAGGACTGGAGGACATCATATGACGTCCTCCTGGATTTACAGAGCCACCGTGAGGCAAAACAGCCTCCGTGTGAAAGATGCCTTATACCACTTTTTACAGGAGGATTTGGACAATGGCAACAAAATTGACAATCCTGGTATAACCCCTCCCACTCCCAACATACCTCAGGTTATTGCTTGTGTCTTAGGAGGATGGATGTCTCTACTGAAAATTTTTTTTTGTTTGTTTGTTTGTTTGTACCACATATTTTTTTTTCTTTTTGTAAAAATATTTTTTTTTTCAATCAAGACTTTATCTACAGGCTGCTTAGGCTAGTCTCATTCTCTATCTATCCTGATCGAAGTATGCCCAGAAAATAAAATTTCTGTACACAGACTCCACTGGACTGAAAATGGGACCTTTGGGTACTGGGCTCTGTATTGTGACCTCTGTTTACTGTGTTAGTTCGCCACAAAGCTGCTTCTCTGTTCAGAGCAGCGGCACAGCCTCTGGTGTGAAGCAATCTGTGAAGATCCATTCTAGGAGTGGGCCATATGAACCAAGCATCAAAAGCTACTTTATTTAAGAGAATTGTTTGGTGGCATTATTACTATTGCTGAGGAATTACAACAATGGGCAGATTTGTTGGTACCCTTTTCCAAAAAAAGGAGAACCCTCAAACTTCCCTGAAATAACTTGAAACTGACAAAAAACAATTTTTTATTATTTATTGCAATTCTTCTTTTTTTTTTTATCAGACCTCCTGACATCTCCCCTTTGAGACAGGGAAAGGGACTAGGAACACATATTCCCCAGTCCCTTTTTCAGCAGTGCTGAAAATGAATGAAGAGACAACAGTGGCTCCTCTCCATTCATAAACTGAGACATTGTAAACGCAGTTTACAGAAGCACAGAGGGGAAGAAGAGAGGGGGACACAGAGGAGAAGAGAAGGGGACAGCAGCATGGAGCAGAAGAGGGGAGGCAGCAGCATGGAGGAGAAGAGGGGGGGCAGCAGCATGGAGGAGAAGAGGGGGGGGCAGCAGCATGGAGGAGAAGAGGGGGGGGCAGCAGCATGGAGGAGAAGAGGGGGGGCAGCAGCATGGAGAAGAAGAGGGGGGGACAGCAGCACGGAGGAGAAGAGAGGGGGACACGGAGGAGAAGAGAGGTGGACACGGAGGAGAACAGCACAAAGGGGGACACGGAGCAGCATGGAGGGGGACTGGAGGAGGCGGATAGTCAGCGGTGATCTTGTGTGGTAGAGTTACACCGATCACTGCTGATTTTACTAAAAGCCGGACTTTGAAACCTATACAGGGTGATCAGTGCTTGTAAGTCTCCCACCACACTGATCACCCTGACTGCCCAGGTATCGGGTGAAGCATCGGAGCATTTTTTCCCCGAGTACAACTACTCAGGCAAATGCTCGGTATCAGTACCGATACTAGTATCGGTATCGGGACAACCTTACACTCAATAACATTTTGGCACCTACCAACAGGTACTTTAACCCACTCTCCTTTAGCTAACTGCTCCAGCTGGTTGGAAGGATGCCTTCTCCAGACTGCATGTGTCAGCTTTTTCATACATGTTCGATAGGATTCAGATCTGGGCGCAAAGAATACCACTTCAGAATGGTCCACTGTTTTGTTCTTAGTCATTTTCTGGTGCTTTTAGCTGTGTGTTTGAGGAAACTATTGGGGTATTAAACACACACTCCATGCTCCTTGTTCCTGCCATTCAGCGAGAGGTAGCACCTTCCTGCCACTGCTTCTTTGCAAAGGAAACATAGGGGGTTATTTACTAAAGGCAAATCCACTTTGCCTTTAGTGCAGTCGCTGTAGATCCGAGGGGGACACACAAAGAAAAATAAAAAACAGCATTTTAGCTTGCACATGATTAGTTAGCAGAGCTTCCTCTCATTTCAGATCTACCCCTCAGATTTACAGTGACTGCACTTCCAAGTGCACTTTCAGTGCAATTTCAAGTGCACTTTGCACTTGTAGTGCAAAGTGTCTTTGCCATTTGTAAATTACCCCCATAGTTTCACCTTGGTTAGTCCTTGCTGATGTATTCAGTGACCTGGCCACCTCTAGCCATTTGAACCTCTCCTTCCAGCAGTTGGTTCACGAAGGCTCAGGATTTATTATTTTTTTGAGGGACACAGGATTCAGAGACTTTTGGATTATACTACTGTCTACAGGAGAATTTGGATACAGTGGCCAGGCGGATTAAACCCCTCTTACTCCCAGCATGCCATAAACCAGACCATAAACACAGGTGGATGGGGCCTGTGCCCCTCAATGAATGAATGAATGAATGAAAAACTTGTATAGCGCGGCACATGCGAACTGAATCGCCTCTGGGCGCTTGTTGTTTCTGTTTCTCTTGACATCAAAAGAGCAGAGTTTTAATCTGTCTTCTGAAGCTCAGGTGGTTTTCCTCCAACCGAATGCTGGTTGGTAAAGCGTTCCATAGTTTGGGACCTTGGAAAGCAAACCTTCTTTCTCCTTTGGACTTGTAGCTGGCTTTAGGTATTTTGACCAGATTTTGGTCGGTGGATCGCAGTATGCGATTGGGATTGTGGGCTTCTATCTTTTCGCATAAATATTGCGGAGCCTTACCATGGATGCACTTATGCGTCAGACAGAGCGCTTTAAAAGCAATTCTGTCCTTTACTGGCAGCCAGTGAAGGGTTCTCAACGAAGGTGAGATTGATTCCCATGTTTTTTTCCCAGTCACTAGCCTGGCGGCCGTATTCTGAACGACTTGCAGACGAGAGATTTGGTACTTTGGGAGTCCAAGGTAAAGGGCATTTGCATAGTCCAGTCTGGAGTTCACTATTGTTCCCACCACGACTGCTACGTCTTCTTTGGGAATAAATGGAATAAGTCTACGTAGTAGGCGCAGTAGATGGTGAGATCCACTGACTACTGACCCTATTTGTGCGTCCATTGTCATGAAGGTGTCAAAAATGACCCCTAGACTTTTGACTTTGGAGCTAGGGGTGATGATTTTGCCCAGAATGGGCGGAGGTGTCCAGGTTGTTGCCAGTTGACTCTTGCGACTGGCCTGAAACAGAAGAAGTTCTGTTTTGGAACTGTTGAGTTTAAGATAACTCTTGGTCATCCAGTTTTCTATCAAAGAGAGACAATTCTCTAAACTGGGATGATGATCCTTTTTGTTGCAGATGCGAAAATACAGTTGGGTGTCGTCTGCATATGAGTGATAGAGTAGTTGTTGGCTACTGATGATTTCAAAGAGCGGACGAAGATAGATGTTGAAGAGCACCGGTGACAGGGGGGATCCTTGAGGGACTCCACATGATATCGTGCGTTTTTCAGAAGTGAACGGTCCCAATTTCACTGTTTGTGATCGGTTTTCCAAAAAGGAGGAGAACCACTGTAAATCACTTTCTGCGACTCTGGCTACCTCAGCCAGCCGAGTCAGTAACAGGTTGTGATCCACGGTATCGAAAGCCGCACTTAGGTCCAACAGAACCAGGAGACAAGATTCTCCTTCGTCTGCGGCCTCAAGTGCGTCGTCCCATATTTTCAACAATGCTGTCTCCGTCCCGTGTCCGGGACGGAAACCCGATTGGAATGGATCGAGTAGATTGTGGGTATCTAGATGCCGTTGCAGCTGTTGTACCACTACTTTTTCCATTATTTTGGAGAAAACATTTAGGCCTGTTATGGGACGGCGGTGGGTTGGGTCCTTGGGGTCCAGGGTAGGTTTCTTCAAGATGGGCTGGATTGTGCCCTCTTTCAACAGGGAGGGCACTATGCCTTCCTTGAATGACTGGTTTATTAGTTGCGTGATAGGTAGTGCCAGGATGTCGGCACAATCCTTCAGCAGCTTAGTGGGGATAATATCATTAGGCGCTGTGCTGTTTCGCAAAGTAAGGATGATATTTTTTGTGGCATCGATGGTGATGGGTTCCAGAGTGAACTTTGTTGATTGTAGAAAATTTCTATGGTTGTTGTGTGGATGATTGAGGGGGGGGGTTGAGGGGGGTATTGTTCTGCAGAATGCTTTCCCGGATTCTCTCAATTTTATTGATGAAGAAGTCCGACAATTCATTGCAAAATTCTTGGGTATCTGAATTGGGGGCTTCAAGACAGCCTGGATTCATGGTCTGAGTGACCAACTTGAAAAGTTCGCGAGGGCGGTTTAGGGCACTGTTGATAGCCATAGAAAAATGATATTTCTTGGCTTTGAAGATCTCTTTATGGTATTTTCTTGTTATATCCTTGTAGATGATGAGGTTTTCCTCTGAAGCGCTTCTTTTCCAAGCGGCTTCCACTCTTCTGCGCTCTTGCTTCAGTAGCAACAGCTGGTTGTTGAACCAGTCGGACTTGTTTTCCCGGATGCGGGCTTTGCGTTTCGGTGCTACCAAGTCGGCTGACTGTAGTATGGCTGCATTTATGGCATCCAGTGTTTCTGAGGCTGTGCGAAGTGATTGGGTTGTTTTTATTTTATTTCCCAAGGTAGATTTGAAGAGTTCCGAATGGAGCTTCTTCTGAGATCTAGTCCAGTATGTTGTCGCCGGCTTGGGTGTTTTTATCAATGGGGGAATTTTGGAAATTATGAATTTAATTGCATGGTGATCTGTCCATGGCAATGGTTCATTTTCCAAAATGCTTATTTTCAGATTTTGTCTGAAAATTAGGTCGAGCGTGTGACCTGAAGTATGTGTGGGCCCACATACTAGTTGCTGTAGCCCTAATCCTTCCATGTGGTCAATACAGGCGTCGGCTACAGGATCCTGCGAGGAGTTGGCCCAGAGATTGAAGTCCCCGAGCAGCAAAAGGTGTTTGCTGTTAAGGGTGTAAGTGGAGATAAATTCCGTCAGTGACGGTAGAAACTGCGATTTTGGCCCGGGCGGTCTATAGCAAAGAAGAATCCGGACGGTCTCCTGGGGGTTTGGTTGCAGTTGCAGAGTAAGGGTTTCCATGAATGGAAGAGGGTTTTGAAGGGCTGGTTTAGTGATCGCAAGGTGGGTCTTGTGAATCACCGCCAGGCCTCCTCCTCTTTGCCCTATTCTGTTTTCGGTTATAATACGGTAGTTTTCTGGCACCAGTTCTCCTAGAATGGTGTTACAGTCGGCTGTGAGCCAGCTCTCTGTAATAAAGAGGCAGTCTAAATCGTATTGTAGTATGAAATCATGGATTTCTAGTCGGTGTTTTACTGCCGATCTTGTGTTGATTAAAGCACATGATATGTGCTTGGGCTGGGGTGAATGACTGTTTTCATTGACCGTCGATCGTCGATCGATTCTCAATAGTTGCTCAGTTCTTAGGGCCTTTTTGGTGATGGCTGGTAATACTGTGGCGAATCGCCTCAGGCTCCAAATGGTTTCTGCAGAATACCGCAGATTAGCCATAGTCGCCAGTCACCGGGGGGATGGTTTCAAAAATGGTGATGGAGGAAGATTTGCTGAATCCTCTTCTCCCTGCTTGGTCCAGAGGAAGGCAAAAAAAAACCCTGGCCGAGCTGAGCCAATGTGCTACAGCAGGGAAAAAAATTCCTTCCTGATCCCTGAAAGGCGATCGGACAAATCCCTGGATCAAGTGTTGTTAAGTTATGAAGGAGGGGGTGGGGGTGAGAGATATTTCTCTCTATTGCCTCTATTGCTGGGGTGTACCAAGATGGCCGCCGATCAAGATACAGGACCCAGGCTGAGGGGGCTGTCAGCTGGGTGGATCGGTGGATAGAGGGGGGCCTGGTTGTTTACTGGGGGGATGGAGTCCTTCTGGTGTGTGGGGGGATATTTTGGGCCGTTCTGGGGGTGTTAGCTGGATAGGGGCGCGGCGCGCCGCTAGGCCGCAGACGAAGCCGCGGCCTTTCCTAAGCTGCGGCTGCCGCGGTTTAGTGACAGGCTGGCGCGGATAGCGGGAAACGCCGCGCTTGTTATCGGATGGGCCCAGGAAAGTTACAGGGAAGTACTTGGAGTCCTATGTCCTATGCCCCCTGATGGGGGAGTAAGGAGGGTGTATAACAGCCTTTTTTTCCAGGCAAGCCGCGCAGCTTATCCTGAGAAGGACGGCTGCAAGCTGTACCCAGGCGGGAGGCTGGAGGGAGAATCCGGGTCCGGGGCAGCAGGTTTTACCTGGAGTGGGAAGGAGGAGAGGCCAGTTTGGTAGTCCTGATCCTGATCCTGGGCGAGACCTGCCTGCCTGGAGCTATGGGTACACACGTCCTACTCCTAGGATCGTGCCCCTGGTCGAAAGCTCCTGTAGCTAATCCGTGGATCCACTGGGGGGAGCCAGTGATCCGTGTCCAGGAAGGTAAACTCAATGAACTCTAAGGCCTCGTACACACGATCAAATCTGTCTGCTATAAACGGTCTGCTAGACCGTTTGAGCAGACAGATTCGATCGTGTGTACGGGCAAACAGACGGATTTGGCCACCCGACAGATTTCAAAGCATGCTTTGAAATCTGTCGGCTGGGAACCCGTCCGCCCAACATGTCTGCTGGTTAGTACGCTAACCAGCAGACATGTCTTCTCGCACACGCGCCGAATGGTTTCGACGCATGCGCGGAAGTGTTTTACTTCCTGGTGCGGTGACGTGGCGGCGTCAACGTCACCGCCACGTCACCGACACGTCAGCGCGCTGTCTGCTGGCGGGGATTTTGGTTTGCTCGTGTGTGCACGCGAGCAAACCAAAATGCCAGCAGACAGATCTGTTCAAATCGGTCGGTCCGACCAATTTGAACAGACACATTCGATCGTGTGTACAAGGCCTAAGAAAAGTATTTTAAGATAAGTACAAAAATCCAGTGTTCTGTTTCCTTTATTGAATGAAATCCAATAAAAGGATTTTATGGTGAGTGCTATAATCCATGGGCCAGATCCACAAAAAATGATGGCGGCGTATCCCCAGATACGCCGCCATAATTTCAAATTTGCGCCGGCGTATCTTTGTTTTGTATCCACAAAACAAGATACGCTGGAATTACGCTAAGATACAACTGACGTAAGTCTCTTAACCCGTCGTATATTAGTTGCATATTTAGGCTGGATGCTAGGGGCGCTTCCATTGTTTTTCCACGTAAAATATGCAAATGAGCTAGATACGCTGATCCACGAACGTACGTACGCCCGGCGCAGTGTTTTTACGTCGTTTGTGTAAGCGTAAGTCCGGCGTAAAGTTACCTTTGCTGTATAGAGGCGTACGTAATGTTAAGTATGGTTGTCGGGTCAGCTTCGAATTTTCTGTCCATGTCGTTTGCGTAAACCGTTCGCGAATAGGGATTTGCGTAAGTTACGTTGACGTCGTTTTCATTGACATTTTTCGACGTGATTTGGAGCATGTGCACTGGGATACGTCCACGGCCGGCGTATGCGCAGTCAAAAATAAAGTCAAAAACGTGGGGTCACGATTCTTTTACATAAAACACGCCCACCTAATCCACATTTGAATTGCGCAGGCTTACTCCGGCCCATTTACGATACGCCGCCGTAACTTAGGACGCAAGTCCTTTGTGGATACGGAACTTGCCTTACTAACTTACGGCAGCGTAGCGTAAACAAGATACGCTACGCCGGCACAAAGTTACGCCGCTGTTTGTGGATCTGGCCCCATATTTTATTTATTTTTCAAATTTTTGGTCTTTTTCTTTTTATATAGTAAGTTTTTTTTTGTGTTTATATAATGATTTACAATTAATTTTGATACACAATTGGAGTAATTGTCAGTCTAATTAATCAAAACAAATTTATTTTTTAAAGTTTTCCTTAAGGTAATTAACTGTAATAAAATCATCCCAGCTCACCAAGATATTGCTACCATTTGCTGTTCTTCTAACTAATTAATTTATGTATTTATTTAAATACATTTCATATTTTACCATTCATGTACACTAGAATTATCTCAACAAACCACAAGATGGCGCTAAACCAAAAGTGCTCCATTATATTATTAGTTTGTGTTTCTGTGTGACGTCATGAATTAACCACTTTTTACAATTTGACACTACATCGCTTTAACTGGAAATTGCACGGTCATGCAATATTGTACCGAAACAAAATGTGCGTCCTTTTTTCTCCACAAATGGAGCTTTCTTTTGGTGCTATTTGATCACCTCTGTAGTTTTTATTTTTTTGCGCTATAAATAAAAAAAGAGCAACAATTTTGAACAAAAAACTATATTTTTTACTTTTTTGCTATAATAAATATCCCCAAAAATGTTTTTAAAAAACAAATTTCTTCAGAAGTTTAGGCCAATATATATTCTTCTACATATTTTTGGTAAAAAAAAATCGCAATAAACATGTATTGATTGGTTTGCACAACATTTATAGCATCTACAAACTACAGTATGGGAAAGATTTATGGCATTTGTTCTTCTTTTTTTTTTTTTTTTTTTTTTACTAGTAATGGCAATGATCTGAAATTTTTTGTGGTATTGCGGCTGACAAATCGGACGCTTTTGACAGATTTGTGGGAGCATTGATATTTATACAGCGATCAGTGCTATAAAAATGCACTGATTGTTACTGTGTAAATGTCACTGGTAAGGAAGGGGTTAATACTAGGTGGCGATTGAGGGGTTAAATGTGTTCCCTCAGTGTGTTCTAACTGTATGGGGATAGGACTGAGTAGGTGAGGAGACATATTGCTGTTCCTACTTACTAGGAACAAACATGTCTCCTCTTCTCTGACAGCACAGGGATATGTGTGTTTACACACGCACATCCCTGTGCTGGTGCTCGTGCACGTGCCCTCTTAATGGAAACCCGATATGGGGCAGGGGTGCCATTCTGCCCCCGTAAATAGACGTGAGCCCGCAGGGAACCGGTTATAACTTCTCCAATTTAACTACATTTCACTATGTTTACAGCCTGTGATATATTTTGTACATACATTTTGGTTTTTGCATCCTATATTAAAGTTTTGTATGATCAGAACATTTTCTTTTGCACAATGCAGAGCTCATGAATCGGCACAGCAGCAATTGATTTGCATTTACCCGTATCACACTGTGAAATCTTATGTTCACTAAAATTTTAAAGTGAAGCATAAAAGGAGGGAAATGTAAATATCAGTTTGTGGGTTGGTTCCGATGGGCACCGTGTTATTTTTTAAAGAAAAATTAAATACAATAAGTACAAGTTTTGTCCCAATCTGAATCTAGATATTAGATATTTCAACCGCTCACAAGCACAAAACAAGACAATACTTGTTTAGTTGCTGAACATGGACTGTGTATTAGAACCAGAATACAAGTCTTATATACAATTAAAGAGGACATAAAATGAGGATGTGTGTGTGTGTAAATTCACACATCCTGGTTCTGTCAGGGGAGAGGAGACAGATTGTGTGTGTGTTTTACTAAGTAGAAACATCGATATGTCTTCTCCTCTAGTCACTCCCGCCCCCCCACAGTTAGAACACACAGTGAGTGAACACATTTAACCTCCTGATCACCCCCTAGTGTTAACCCCTTCTGTGCCAGTGACATTTATACAGTAATCAGTGGCTATTTTTAGCTCTGATTGCTGTATAAATGTCAATGGTCCCAAATAAGTGTAAAAAATGTCGGATCTGTCCACTCCAATGTCACAGTCCTGATAAAAATCACAGATCGCCTCCATTACTAGTAAAAAAAAAAAAAAATAATATAAATTACATAAATCTATCCCTTTTTAGCGAATGCTATAACTTTTGCACAAATCAATCAATATACGCTTATTGCGATTTTTTTTTTTTTTTTTTTTTTTTCCAAAAAATATGTAGAATACATATCGGCCTAAACTGATAAAGACATTTTTATTTTTTGGGGGATATTTATTATAGCAAAAGTACAAAATATTGTGTTTTTTTTTGTTTTTTTTAAATTGTCGCTCTTCTTTTTTTTTTGTTTCTAGAGCAAAAAATAAAAACTTCAGAGGTTAAAAAAATATCAGCAAAGTTGCAGGACCGCTCAATTGTCAGTTAAAGTGCTGTAACGCAAAAAATGTACCTTGTCAGGACGGGGGCAAATCCTTCCGGGGCTGAAGTGATTAAAGGAAAATCTCTGAAGCCCTGTACACACGATCGGTTGGTCTGATGAAAACGGATTTGTTTTCCATCGGTGAAAAAAAAAAAAAATAGAACATGTTTTAAAACTATTTTCCTATGGATAAAAAAAAAAAAGTTAGAAAAATAACGCTCGTCCATCGGAAGTCCATCGGTCAAAAATCCATGCATGCACAGAATCTAGTTGATGCATGCATCGAAGCATCGAACTTCATTTTTCTCAGCATGTCGTAGTGTTTTACGTCACTGCGTTGGACACGGTCGGATTTTTGATGGTGTGTAGGCAAGGCTGATGAAACTCGGCTTCATCGGATATCCGACTAAAAAATCCATCGGATTAGATTCCATCAGATATCCGATTGTGTGTACAAGGCTTAAGAGTACAGAATAACAATTGTACATACAGGTTAATGCAATATGTACTGCTGGAAGAGCCCCAAAAATCTCCATAGGCGACGCTTTATGTTTTTTTACAGGTTACCAGTTTAGAGTTACAGATGAGGTCTAGTACTAGAATTGTTTCTCGTGCTCTAACGCACGTGGTAATACCTCACATGTAGGGAAGTGTGATGGTTGTCACCGGCGCAAAATAATTATTTATGTTGACCTGCTGCAGTACTGTGTAAGCCTTTAGGAAGGCCTAGATAGTAGAGCGGAAAAATATTGTTACTGCGCTGGTCTGAATAGGTGATGACACAAAATAATCTTAGTTTATAAGGTGCTGAATTCAGTGCAAAACAAGCTGGTGAGCGGCTGCTCATGCCCGATACTGCCAAAGATACTAGGTGCTGGTTCAAAGCACCTCCCTTGTGCGTAGTCTGATTTTATCTTTTTAAATAAACAAAACCTTTTAAACATACTACACCATGATTAGCCCCTTGTTTTTTGAGGCACTAAGGAACACTGTGTGAAAGGAGCAAGGAGCACATATCCACTGACAGGAACGGAATAAGTTTGGGGCCCATTACCAGCTGGAGTCTGGTGAGTGCGCATTTCAGCAGTTGGTGGTGGTAGCACTTATTTCAGTCGGGTGGAAGAAGTAGAAACACAACACCAGGATTAATTATCATATTTATTCCCTTATTGGACTCTAACTGTGAAGTTGTGACTTCCACGTCAATCGGGATGTGTTATGAACATTTATGAACTTTCATGCACATATATATTTTTTGCACATATGGTTTATGACATTGATATGCATATTTATTTATTTACATTTGGTTGCTGGTATAATAGCTGCACTTAGTATCACACACTCGAGAGAGTAGGACATTGGTATATAGATAAAAAAAAAAAAATGTTGTATATGCTCGAGAGAGCTGAACACTGTTACTCATATATATATATATATATATATATATATATATATATATATATATATATATATACACATTTATGTATTTTGTTTGTTGGCACAGTAGTCGCACATAGTAGTACACAATTGCACATGCTCGAAAGAGCTGGACATTGTCATTTAGTCAGATAATCACCTATTGTGTTTTATCACGCACAGTACTGCACTGAATTCAGCACCTTATAAACTAAGATTATTTTGTGTCATCACCTATTCAGACCAGTGCAGTAACAATATTTTTCCGCTCTACTATCTAGGCCTTCCTAAAGGCTTACACAGTACTGCAGCAGGTCAACATAAATAATTATTTTTGCGCCGGTGACAACCATCACACTTCCCTATATATCACACCACAGCACGGGCAGCAATAATGGAGGTCTTTTCATTTCTGGCCAATAGGAGGCTGGATATGAGTGATCTCTTTAACAACTTTGATGACACCACCACAGTGAACCTAGAACAGGGATTTAAACAACTAAAGAATGCCATGGACAAACAAGTTAGGGTATGGTGGGACATCACCACCTTGCAAAAATACAAAGAAGCCCATATCACACCCCGTAGGTTACGGTGGGATGTAGGACCCAATGACGGGCTGACAGATGCCGGACTCAACAGAGCATGGTCAGATTTTTTCTATGGATGTGAAAATAAACTATTGGAAATCATCATAGATAGAAGACGGATTAAATTAAGCAAAATGGGAAAGCACTATTAACAGCCTCAAAGAAAGCATGATTCCGCACATAAACACTGATAAATATGGCACTAGGGCCAAAAAACTACAAGATTTCCTGGGTAAATTAGACAATGAAATCAAAACCAAAAAGGTTAAAAAATATCAGCGAGACAAAAAAGATTATCTAGCAGGGAAGATATACAACTGGCAAGATAATGATAGTACTCCCAGCTCAACTAACACCTCACTCAATGATGAACCAGAAACAGCTGAGCTACAGGCAGCTGGTAACACACAGGGAACTGTTGCCTCCACCAGCACAAAAAAGAAAACATCAACACCTGCCATAAATAAAAACAGTACAAATAGACCCACTCCAAGGTTCCACTGTACATTATATAAAATAGGCCTAGACTTCTGATTTAAATAAGACTCAATAACAATTGCAATCACATCGCTCACAGCGAAGCTGAATTCTTTCAGCTACTTCTTTAGAATCAATATGCAACCTACTATCTGACATTGGCCATATGAGTCGGCAATACACAAGATTTTCACACGCCCTTATTGGCAGAAAGCCTTACAGCTTTTTGACGGTACACTAATCTTGTTGCATGTAATTTCTTTGTAAGTAGATGGATATCTTTTGTTTTTCCAAACCTCTGATTTCTTAGTTAGAACAAAAAAAATGCTGAACTCATTAAGATCAAAAGACCTCTGGTGACTATTATACAATGACAATAAATAAAAGTGTGCTTGATGATTACTGAATAATGATTTGTTTGGGATTTCTTCTCTAATCATCAGATATAAAAGTGACAATGAAACTATTGTAAATATTTTATACAGCCATACCTGTCAAGGAAGTCCATACTTACATTCTGCCCAAATCTGGTCCAACCCTGATGCCGCATACACACAACCGTTTTTCATGACGTGAAAAATTAAATTTTTTTAATTGGTCGTTAAAAACTGCCGTGTGTAGGCTCCAGAGCATTTTTCTCGACGTGAAAAATGGCCATTAAAAATTTAGAACATGCTCTTTTTTTTTCTTTTTCGTGTCGTTTTTCACGACGTTGTTTTTCTCGTTGTAAAGAACGATCGTGTGTAGGCTTTAACGACGGGAAAAAAAACGTGCATGCTCGGAAGCAAGTTATGAGAAGGAAAATTTGCATAATCAGCCCAAAGGGTGGCGCCATTCCAATGGAACTTCCCCTTTATAGTAAACGGTCGTGTGTACGCGGCATGAGAAGCCTTTTGCTGAATCCAAAGGGAAAAATGAAAATTTGGGTTCCCGCACAGCTCCTACTGGTCCCTCCTGCTGACCTCTATGGGTTGGAGGTCCTTAGAAGGAACCAATTAATGCTGCAGAGGTTGTCACAAATATAGTGAACTGCAGTCTGCACCAAATGAACAAGATCATTTTCAACTCTACTAAGCTGCAGTCATCCAATAACAACATTTTTATGTTTTGTGCAATAACGAGAAGTGTACTGTATCAACTAATCTACCACAAATGTGTATTTTAATTGCATAACAATAAATACCTAAAATTATACCCCTAAGTGAAAATGTCCAAATTGGGCCCAAAATGTCAATATTTTGTGTGGCCACCATTATTTTCCAGCACTGCCTTAACCCTCTTGGGCATGGTGTTCACTAGAGCTTCACAGGTTGCCACTAGAGTCCTCTTCCACTCCTCCATGAGAACATCAGGGAGCAGGTGGATGTTGGACACCTTGCGCTCCTCCACCTTCTGTTTGACGATGTTCCACGGATGCTCACATAAGGGTTTAGGTCTGGAGACATGCTTGGCCAGTCCATCACCTTTATCCTCGGCTTCTTTAGCAAGGCAGTGGTCGTCTTGGAGGTGTGTTTGGGGTCGTTATGTTGGAATACTGTCCTGCGACCCAGTCTCCAAAGGAAGGGGATCATGCTCTGCTTCAGTGTGTCATAGTACATGTTGGTATTCTCGGTTCCCTCGATGAACTGTAGCTCCCCAGTGCCGGCAGCACTCATGCAACCCCAGACCATGATACTCCCACCACTATGCTTGACATGTCTGTGTACTCCTTACCTGGTTGGCACCACACACGCTTGACCCCATGTGAGCCAAATAAATGTATCTTGGTCTCATCAGACCACAGGACATGGTTTAGTCTGCATGTCTTCAGCAAACTTTTTGGGGGCTTTCTTGTGAAGAGTATTCTTTAGAAGAGTATTCCTGCTGGGATGACAGTTTGATGCAGTGTGCGGCGTATGGTCTGAGCACTAACATGCTGATCCCCCCCCCCTCCCCACAAGCAATGCTGGCAGCACTTGTATGTCTATTTCCAAAAAGACAACCTCTGGATATGACGCTTTGGTTCCAACCACTGTCTTTGTGCGACGCAGAAAAGGTGAACGGATGGACTCTACGTGCCTGGTTCCCACCGTGAAGCATGGAGGAGGAGGTGTGATGGTGTGGGGGTGCTTTGCTGGTGACACTGTTGGGGATTTATTCAAAATTGAAGGCTTACTAAACCAGCATGGCTACCACAGCATCTTGCAGTGGCATGCTATTCCATCCGGTTTGCGTTTAGTTGGACCATCATTTATTTTTCAACATGACAATGACCCCAAACACACCTCCAGGCTGTGTAAGGGCTATTTGACCAAGAAGGAGAGTGATGGGGTGCTGCACCAGATGACCTGGCCTCCACAGTCACCGGACCTGAACCCAATCGAGATGGTTTGGGATGAGCTGGACCACAGAGTGAAAGCAAAAGGGCCAACAAGTGCTAAGCATCTCTGGGAACTCCTTCAAGACTGTTGGAAGACCATTTCAGGTGACTACCTCTTGAAGCTCATCAAGAGAATTCCAAGAGTGTGCAAAGCAGTAATCAAAGCAAAAGGTTCCTTAAAAGAGCTTGAACAGCACATTTTGATACCCCATTCTGCTTTGCAAGGCTACTTTGAAGAACCTAGAATATGACATATTTTCAGTTGTTGCACACTTTTTTGTTATGTATATAATTCCACATGTGTTATTTCATAGTTTTGATGCCTTCAGTGTGAATCTACAATTTTCATAGTCATGAAAATAAAGAAAACTCTTGGAATGAGAAGGTGTGTCCAAACTTTTGGTCTGTACTGTGTGTGTGTGTGTGTATATATATATATATATATAATGTATATGTGTGTGTGTATGTTTGTATGTATATAATCTCCTAAAGTTGATTCTGCAATAAATATGCAGTTAATCACTAATTACCATAGTTACATGTGCTACACCACAAGTAAAAGAAAAAATAGAGCTTTCTTTTGGTGGTATTTATTCACCACTGGGTTTTTTATTGTTTGCAATAAATATATAAATGTAGCGCTAGTGATAATATGAAGCACTCAATATCACACTGAGTAACCTAAAAGAAATTAATATAAACTGAATAGTCCATATCAGTGAATGTGTCAAAGAGCCACAAAGAGTGAAAAAGAAAAACTGATATACAAATAAATATCCATCAATATATAATGTGAATAAACGCTGAAAAACATATGGCCACGTGGATCATCATGGGAAAAACATTACTTCCGACTATGTAGAATAGATGGAATACGCTTACCGGATCCAAAGGATCTACCTGTCAGCAACAGCAGATCATAAAGGCATAGGAAAATCCAGGGAAGATCGACTCAACCAGTCTGATGACTCTAAATGATTGGAACCAGTGATTGGTAGTCGGTCCTTAACCACTTAAGGAACGCCTCCTGCACATTTACATCTGCATAATGGCACGGCTCAACGCAGGCATGTACCTGTACGTCCCCTTTTAAGTGCCCAGTTGTGGGTCACGCCGGTCCGCTCCGGGACCACGGCTGTGGGACCCGCGGACCCGATCGCCGCTGGTGTCCTGCGATCGGTTACAGGAGATGAAGAACGGGGAGAGGTGTGTGTAAACATACCTTCCCCGTTCTTCACAGTGGCAGTGTCACTGATCGTCGGTTCCCTCATATAGGGAAAGGTGATCAGTGATGTCACATGTCAAGCCCCGCCCCCTACAGTTAGAAACACATATGAGGTTACACTTAACCCCTTCAGCGCCCCCTAGTGGTTAACTCAAACTGCAATTGCCATTTTCACAGTAAACAATGCATTTTTATAGCACTTTTTGCTGTGAAAATGACAATGGTCCCAAAAATGTGTCAAAATTGTCCTATGTGTCCACCATAATGCCGCAATCATGAAAAAAAAACTCTGATTGCCACCATTGGTAGTAAAAAAAATATATATAAATTAATAAAAATGCCATAAAACTATCCTCTATTTTGTAAACGCTATAAATTTTGCGCAAACCAATCGTTAAACGCTTATTGCGATTTTTTTTTTTTAATGAAAATATGTATACGAATACATATCTGCTTAAACTGAGAAAATAAAAATGTATATCTTTTTTGGGGGTATTTATTATAGCAAAAAGTAAATTTTTTTTTCAAAATTGTCACTCTATTTTTGTTTATAGCGCAAAACATAAAAAACGCAGAGGTGATCAAATACCACCAAAAGAAAGCTCTATTTGTAAGAAAAAAACGCAAATTTTGTTTGGGAGCCACATCGCACGATCGCGCAATTGTCAGTTAAAGCGACGCAGTGCCGAATCGCAAAAACTGGCCAGGTCCTTTACCTACGTAATGGCCAGGGTCTTAAGTGGTTAACTAAAAATTCTCAATAGGTGAGTGTTGATCTGGATCGGTAGAACCCGCTACTTCCAGCAAATGTTGAGTGATGAAGGAAAAAAAAACAAATGGGATATAACAAAGCACAATGGTGAAGCTCCAAAAACGTTATCCAACAGATCATGCAGAAAAGAAAGAAAAAAAACGATGCTCCAATGGTGCAGTTCAAAATGGTATAAGGTTTTATTATAATAAAACCGACAAAACAGATCACAAATAAAAAAGATGAAATAAAAGCAATATGAGGAGTAAGCGTACCAAGCCCTACGCGTTTTGTCCAAAGGGACTTCAACTGGGGCATCTACAGTGCCCTGCGAAAGTATTCGGCCCCCTTGAACTTTGCGACCTTTTGCCACATTTCAGGCTTCAAACATAAATATATAAAACTGTATTTTTTTGTGAAGAATCAACAAGTGGGACACAATCATGAAGTGGAATGAAATTTATTGGATATTTCAAACTTTAACAAATAAAAAACTAAAAAATTGGGCGTGCAAAATTATTCAGCCCTTTTACTTTCAGTGCAGCAAACTCTCTCCAGAAGTTCAGTGAGGATCTCTGAATGATCCAATGTTGACCTAAATGACTAATGATGATAAATAGAATCCACCTGTGTGTAATCAAGTCTCTGTATAAATGCACCTGCACTGTGATTGTCTCAGAGGTCCGTTTAAAGTGCAGAGAGCATCATCAAGAACCTAGAACACGCCAGGCGGCTCCGAGATACTGTTGTGGAGAAGTTTAAAGACAGATTTGGATACAAAAAGATTTCCCAAGCTTTAAACATCCCAAGGAGCACTGTGCAACCGATAATTTTGAAATGGAAGGAGTATCAGACCACTGAAAATCTATGAAGACCTGGCTGTCCCTCTAAACTTTCAGCTCATACAAGGAGAAGACTGATCAGAGTTGCAGCCAAGAGGCCCATGATCACTCTGTATGAACTGCAGCCAAACTGGAACACTGCATCACTCTGGATGAACTGGAGCCAAATACAGGACCATTCTGGAAGAAAACCTGATGGAGTCTGCAAAATACCTGAGTATCCAGGTGTTAGAATGGCCAAGTCAAAGTCCAGACCTGAATCCAATCGAGAATCTGTGGAAAAAACTGAAAACTGTTGTTTACAAACGCTCTCCATCCAACCTCACTGAGCTCCAGCTGTTTTGCAAGGAGTAATGGGCAAAAACGTCAGTCTCTCGATGTGCAAAACTGATAGAGACATACCCCAAGCGACTTACAGCTGTAATGGCAGCAAAAGGTGGCGCTACAAAGTATTAACTTAAGGGGTCTATATAATTTTGTACGCCCAATTTTTCAGTTTTTTTATTTGTTAAAAAAGTTTGAAATATCCAATAAATTTCGTTCCACTTCATGATTGTGTCCCACTTGTTGTTGATTCCTCACAAAAAATTACAGTTTTATATCTTTATGTTTGAAGCCTGAAATGTGTCAAAAGGTCGCAAAGTTCAAGGGGGCCAAATACTTTCGCAAGGCACTGTACCTGCTCCCCCATATTGCACATGTGTATATATAATAAAACACTCCTAATTGAACTGGAAAACTAGCCAATCAGGCGAGTTTCACTGTATGTATCTATGATTGGAGGAGAGTCAACCACATGACGTGCTAGTTTTGCAGCCTCCAAAAGTAGACCAATCTTTCTTTTGGTGGTATTTGATCATCTCTGTGGTTTTTATTTTTTGCGCTATAAACAAAAATAGAGCGACAATTTTGAAAAAAATGCAATATTTTTTACTTTTTGCTATAATACATATCCCCAAAAAAGATATTAAAAAAACATATTTTTTCCTCAGTTTAGGCCGATACGTATTTGTCTACCTATTTTTGGTAAAAAAAAAATCGCAATGAGCGTTTAACAATTGTTTTTTGCGCAAAATTTATAGCATTTACAAAATAGGGGATAGTTTTTATGGCATTTTTATCAATAATTATTTTTTCATGGCCGCAACATTATGACGGACGCATCGGACGCTTTTTTACAAGTTTTTGGGACCATTGTCATTTTCACAGCAAAAAGTGCTATAAAAATGCACTGATTACTGTGAAAATGACAAGGTGTAACCACTAGGGGCGCTAAGGGGTTAAGTGTGCCCTAAGCGAGTGATTCTTACTGTAGGGGGGTGTGGCTGTAGGCATGATGTCACTGATCGTCGTTCCCTATATCAGGGAACAGACGATCAGTGTCACAGCCACACAGAAGAATGGGGAAGGTGTGTTTACGCACACCTCTCCCAGTTCTTTTGCTCCCGCGGGCGCCGTCACGGAGCATCGGACCGGGTCGCCAGCACTGCCGACAGCACGCTCGCGCCCCCGCGGCTGGTCTCTTAAGGGCAACGTACAGGTACGTGCCTGTGCCCTTCTGCCGACGTATAATGGCGTGAAGGGGTCCTTAAGTGGTTAACACATTTTTTCTCACACATGGCATAGGTAAACTTGCAATTACCCCCCAAAATATATTCTGCTACTTTTCCGACTTTTCCACAGTCTGGTCACATACAGGAGCATAAATTACACCTTTAGTTACTTGACAGCCTATCACATTTTTGAAGGCTCTGGAGCACCAGGACAGTGGAATTACCCACAAAATGACCCCATTTAGGAAAGCAAACACCCCAATGTATATTCTATGAGACCTGTCATGTGGAAAGAAAATAAAAACATATTTTTTTTACACAAAGTTGTCAATTTATAAGATATTCCTAATGCCGCGTACACACGACCGTTTTTCGGGTTGTAAAAAATAAAACTTTTAAGGGCCAGATTCTCTAAGGCCTCGTACACACGAGGGGATATGTCCGCTGAAAACGGTCCGATGGACCGTTTCAGCAGACATCTCCGCTCGTGTGTATGGGCTAGCGGACAGATTTCTCCACCCGACAGATTTCAAAGCATGCTTTGAAATCCATCCGGTTGAATCTGTCCGCCCGACATGTCTGCTGGTTAGTACACTTACCAGCAGACATGTCGTGCCCCACCGCCGCCGCCGAATGGATTCGGCGCATGCGCGGAAGTGTTTAACTTCCTGGTGCGGTGACGTGGCGGCGTCAACGTCACCGCGCCGTCCGGCGGCGGGGAATTTGATCCGATGGTGTGTACACGCCATCGGATCAAACTCCCGATCGGACATATCCGATGGAAATGGTCCGCGGACCGTTTTCATCGGATATGTCCGATCGTGTGTACGAGGCCTAAGAAAATCGCCGGCGTAGCATAAGCTATTTACACTACGCCGCCGCATCGTACTAGAGCAAGTGCCGTATTCTCCATGCACTTGCTCCGTAGTTTGCGGAGGCGTAGAGTAAATCGCCCAGCGTAAGCCTGCGTAATTCAAATGGGGCGGCTTGTATTTAAATTAAGCGCGCCTCCGCGTCATACGAACTGCGCATGCGCCGGCCGGGAAAAAAGCCCAATGCGCATGCTCCAGCTCACGTCGGAAAGCGTCGTTGAAACCGACGTCAAAACGACTTGATCGTCACTTACGCAATGCCCTATTCGCGAACGAGTTAGTAAAACGACGTAAGTGACGGAAAAAGCCGACGCTGACCCGACGCCATACTTAACATGGCTTTCTGACGGCATCCAAAGGCACTTCGTAAGGTTAGTCCTCATAGAAGCAGGGGTAACCTTACGAGTTCGTAAACGACGTACGCGACGACGGGGCAGCGTAAAAGCGATCGGGAATCGGCGTACTAGCCTCATTTGCATATGCAAATGAGAAAACAACGTAAAGGCCACCTAGTGGCCAGAGTTGTCATTACAACTACGATCCGCAAGTGTAATGGTATTACACTTGTCAGATGTTCAAGCGTATCTATACCAAAGTGATGCTAAGCATCACTCGCATAGATACGAGGCAAAAAAAACAGCGATACGACAGGGTATCTGAGATACTCCATTGTAGCGCCGCTGAGAATCTGGCCCTAAGGGTCTAGAAAAAACAAATTTTTTTTCAACCCGATCATTAAAACGGCCTTGCCTACACACGATCGTGAAAATAAAATGCTCTAGCAAAGCGCGGTGACGTACAACACGTACAACGGCACTATAAAGGGGAAGTTCCATGCGAATAGCACCATCCGTTGGTCTGCTTTTGCTGATTTAGTGTTAGTAAAAGACGATTTGCGCTTTTCGGTCTGTTACAGCGTGATGAATGTGATTACTCCATTACGAGCGCTCCTGTCTCATAACTTGCTTCTGAGCATGCAAATTTTTTCACGTCGTTAAAGCCTACACACGACCATTTTTTACGCCTTAAAAAACTACGTGAAAAATTAGAGGATGTTCGGAATTTTTAATGCCCATTTTTTACATCTTGAAAAATACTCTGGAGCCCACAAAAGATCGTTTGTAATGACATAAAAAAAAAAATTCATTTTTTACAACCCGAAAAAACGATCGTGTGTATGCGGCATAACACATAGCATGTACATGGCAAAATCTTCATACCAAAATACATTCTGCTGCATGTGTAATGCTGCATACACATGATAGGTTAGTCTGATGAAAACGGTCTGATGGACTGTTTTCATCAGACCAAACTGATCGTGCGTGGGCCCCATCGGTTATTTATTCATAGGTTAAAAAAATAGGAACTTGTTTTAAAATTATCTGATGGATAAAAAACGATTGTCTGTAGGTACGTCCATCGGTTAAAAATCCAAGCATGCTCATAATTAGGGTTGTACCGATACCGATACCAGTATCGGTATTGGGACCGATTCCGAGTATTTGCGGGAGTACTTGTACTCCCGCAAATACCCCTGATACCTAAATAGAATACTTTCCCCCCGCCGCTCGCCGACCGCCGCTAATCCCCGTGCAACACAGCGGGCATTACGAGTTTTTCGTTGGTAAACTTGTAATACCTGCGGCGCCATGTATAGACACGCGATTGGACGGATCCGTCCAATCGTGAGCAAGGGGGGAGTGTCTATACACGGATACGTGCATAGACACTCCCCCCTTGCTCGCGATTGGATGGATCCGTCCAATCGCGTGTCTATACATGGCGCCGCGGGTATTACAAGTTTACCAACGAAAACTTGTAATGCCCGCTGTGTTGCACGGGGATTAACCTGGCAGCAGCGGAGGTATGGGGGACATGACATGGCTGCAATATGGGGCACAGGACATGGATGCGTATGTGGGGCACAGGACATGGATGCGTATGTGGGGCACAGGACATGGATGCATATGTGGGGCACAGGACATGGATGCATATGTGGAGCACAGGACATGGATGCATATGTGGGGGACATGACATGGCTGCATATGTGGGGGACATGACATGGCTGCAATATGTGGGGGACATGACATGGCTGCAATATGTGGGGGACATGACATGGCTGCAAAATGTGGGGAACATAACATGGCTGCAATATGTGGGGGACATGACATGGCTGCATATGTGGGGGACATACATGGCTGCAATATGTGGGGGACATACATGGCTGCAATATGTGGGGGACATGGCTGCATTTGGGGACACGTTTAAAAAAAGTATCGGTATTCGGTATCGGCGACTACTTGAAAAAAACTATCGGTACTGGTACTCGGTCCTAAAAAAGTGGTATCGGGACAACCCTACTCAAGTCGACGCATGCTTGGAAGCATTGAACTTCATTTTTTTCAGCACGTCGTTGTGTTTTACGTCACCGCGTTCTGACACGATCTGTTTTTTAACTGATGGTGTGTAGGCACGACTGATCATCAGTCAGCTTCATCGGATAACTGATGGAAAAATCCATCAGACCGTTTTCATGCCCTAGACAGGGCATAAGACTTTTACACAGCCTGGCAACATACAGAGGCCTAACATCCAAGTAGCACCATCAGACATTCTAAAGGCATAAATTTACACACTTAATTTACTGACAATCTATCAAATTTTTGAAGGTCCTGGAGCACCAGGACAATCAAATGAAGTATATGGAAAGCCTCCTCGCTGCTAAATATTTTTTTAGCCACGTTGACAGATTACTGGGACAGATGTGTCAGATATGTGACAAATGATCTCAGATAGATGCGTGCAGCCGTGCACTGGGACAGATGTGCGCAGATGATCATGGCCAGATGTGCACAGATGATCATGGCCAGATGTGCACAGATGTTCACTGGGACAGATCATTTTACTGGGACAGATGTGTGGTGTTTTACTGTGTGGGCACAGTGTTTTGGGGACACAAGCTGTGTGATTAGTGTGTAAAAAGATGTAAAAAAAACAGCTCATACACACTGATCACGGGCTCGCAGCACAGATCCACGCTCCTTCTCGCTGACAGGCTCTGTGAGAGAAGAAAAGCCGATTGCCTGGCAACAGCTCTCTATTTACATTACATGATGACTGTGATTGGATACAGCCATCATGTGATCAGGAGGGCCAATTACAGAGCCCTCCTGCCGATCGGAGATGTGACGGGGCTCGGGGGACACGGGCATATCGGGATCATGCGGCTGCGCAATCACGATCCTTCTGGGGGACATTCAGGAATGCCCACCCAACCGTTTCTATGTAGTGACCGGGTGGGAAGAGGTTGTTTTTTATTTAATAGAAATGGATGTCTCCAGCCAGAGTTCAATCAATAAACCATTCCCCCAGTACTTTCTCCACTTAGGTAACAATATCCTGAGCTTTATACTGGAGTTAGTACTTTTGCTTACTGTCCCAGCCCATATGTTTCTTTGATCATTTATTCATTCATAGTTTATTATAAATGATTTTCTGTATTGCATTCAGTTGGCATGTGATTATTTTACTTTTAATGTCTAATACACACAATCAGAAAATAGGATGAAAAATACTGCTTTCAAACTGATCGTACGATAATCTGACCATTATTTCGAGAGCCAATCACAACCGTTCATATGAAAATTATCTAAGGGGACAAATAGGAAAATTGTTCTCGTGCAATACCAGAACTAGCGATTTTCGTGTAATTATCAAAGAATTTGTACACAAAAAATCGTATAACCATGACCACTCATGCTTTTTTAAATGGAAATATACATGCCAATACATTACACGAGAATTTTCGTAACTTTAGTAACCTATTGGGGTTCGATATGAGACTAGTATGCAAAAAAAACAGACAATCCTTTACTGTGTCTTACCATATTACTGCCTGTTACCACTAAAGCATAAAAAAAAATGTAAACATTACAAATGATGTTTATTTACTTAAGTTACCTTGCAGCCTGTAATGATGACAAACAATGTTTAAGTATTTGCAGTAGCTTATCTAGCTACAGTGTATGTAATCTGCATCCCTCACTAATGTGTCTTTCTCTCGTCAGTACATATTCTAGAACAATATACCTTTACAGGTATACCTTTACAGTTCCCTTAAATTAAGTGCAAAACTGTTCAGGCAAATGAACACAAAGGTGTTTAAATATTTCTGTGATTCACAAGACTCTATTCACAAGACAAAAGCCGCATACACACGACCATTTTTCATGTCATGGGAAATAAAAAGTTTTTCTTGACGCAATTCTTCTCAAGCCTCTCTTGGATACACACGATTGTGATAAAAAATGCTCGAGCAAAGCGGGGTGACGTATGACGGCACTATAAAGGGGAAGTTACATTCGATTGGCGCCACCCTTTGGGCTGATTATGCTAATTTTCCATCTCATAACTTCTGAGCATGTGCATTTTTTCCTCGTCATTAAAGCGTACACACGACTGTTTTTCACGATGAGAAAAACTACGACAAAAAATAGAGCATGCTCTAAATTTTTAATGCCCATTTTTCTTGTTGAGAAAAATGCTCTGGAGCCTACACACGACCGTTTTATGACCAATTTAAAAAATAGCATTTTTATCGTCATGAAAAATGGTTGTGTGTACACGGCATAACACTATGGGCCAGATTCTCAAGAGATACGACGGTGTATCGCAAGAAACACAGTTGTATCTCTGTTTTTTTGTGCGCGGGTATCTATGCGTGCGATTCCTAGAATCACTTACGCATAGATACGGTGTAGATCCAACAGGTGTAAGACACTTACACCGTCGGATCTTAGATGTCATTTTTTATCTGGCCGCTAGGTGGCGTTTACATTGTTTTCTCATTTGACTATGCAAATGAGCCTGATACGCCGAATCCCAAACATTTTTGCGCTGCCTGTCCTTAAGGGCTGTTCCCCTGATTCGAAGCCCTCCAGGCCCTCCACAAGCTCCCTATCCAGCAACCTGGCCACGACCATGTCCTCTGGCGTCAGGGTGATCCTTGTGGCTGGTCCTCCACCTGTGCCAGTGGCATGCTTCCTCATTGCCACTAATTTGTCCTTAACCAGTCTCCGCATGTCATTTATCTTTTTGCGGATGTGCTTAGGCTCCCTGTCCGCCACACCAATAGCATTGACCTGTGTGGTTAGCTCCACATAGATGCGGGTTTTGTTTGTTTTGCCAGTGAGCCCATCTATGATAACCGCCTTCTCCTCTGGGCTGAAATTTAACATCCTCCGGTCACCTGAAGACTCTTGCGCAGCCATACTTCCCCCAAAAAGCAAGATGCAAAAGACCTAGCAGTAATAAAAAAAGATTGGCTACTTTTGCACGTGACTGGCGCATGTCTGCGTGTATTTAAGCACTGGAGTAGGCAGTGGGCCAGCGTATCTTAGGAGTGACGCTGGGCGCCGTTCTGCGCATGCGCAGAGGAGACAGACAGGCCGGCGACGTCATTGCACATGCGCCATTTCAGATACACTGAACGTATCTCTCTGCGCCACGGTCGGACCATCATTTGCATGTGGTGACGCCCACTTACAGTTACGCCATCGAAAATACGCTCCGCTGGTGCTTCTTGGTGGTGAAATCTTGATGAATACAGTACATGCCTCTCCGCACTGGTTCGGCGTAGCGGAAAAAAGATGCGCTACGCCGGGGAAAAGATGCGCCAATGTACATGAATCTACCCCAGTGTCTCTGAATAGCTGTTTAAAGGCTGACACCACTGCGAATTCCTGTGACTCCACCAAACCTGATCTCTATGTTTAGCTCAAAAATGTAATTTTTGTACTGTACATTTGCGGTGTGCCAGTGAACCCGGGATGTGTGTGTTTTTAGTAGCAATGTTGTCCAATATTTTAAAACCTTTTTGTGCAGTCTGCCATTTTGTTTTTGTTCTTGATTTCCAATTTGCTATCAATAAAGTTAATCCGATTGTTTGTTGAGACTGTGGTTTCTTGATTCCCCTTCTTCCCCATAGATCTCCTATGGGATCTCCTATGGGTTCTCTCCCCATGTCTTGTTTGACAATATTTTGTGTTGAGTTGAAGGGATAAGTGCCACCTTTTTTGGTGAGACTGTACCTCCTATGGTGATGGCATACATAATTACCCAACACTCGGATGCACTGGTGTACTTTTTTATTTTTTTTCTCCAATGATCCTTTTAGTCTTAGTGGCAGGGGTCACCAAGACAAATAGATGGGTACATCTCTCCACCAAGGGCACAAACTTCAAATGTGATCTGACACGTGAAAACATTTTGCCTTAACATACACATTAAAGGAGTAGTAAAGGAAAAAAAATGTTTTGCTGAAATGACTGTTTACAGGGTATAGAGACATAGGGCCAGATTCAGGATGGCGAGCGGTTCTTTATTCCGGCGTAACGTTTCTCATTTACGTTACTCTGCCGAAACTTTAGGCGTAAGTACTGTATTCACAAAGCACTTGCTCCTAAAGTTGCGACGGCATAGTGTAAATGGGCCGGTGGAATTCTAATTGGGCGGGTAGGGGGCGTGTAGTATTTAAACTAGGCGCGATCCCGTGGCGAACGTACTGCGCATGCGCCGGCCGTCAATGTATCCCAGTGTGCATGCTCCAAATTATGACGGTGTTTTCGACGTGAACGTCAATCCCCATTCACGGACGAGTTACGCAAACAACGTAAAACTTTCAATTCGGCGCGGTCACGACGTCCATACTTAACATAGGATGCGCCTGTTTTTTGTTGCTTTATCTTTACGCCGGGAAAACCCTTACGTAAACGTCGTAAAGTGACTGCGTCGGGCCCGCGTACGTTCGTGAATTGCCGTATCTCGCTGATTTACATATTCTCGGCGTAAATCAGCGAGAACGCCCCGGCGGCCATTTTAAAACTGCAGTTAAGATCCGACGGTGTAATACAATTACGACTGTCGGATCTTTGCAGCAAACCGGCGTATCTTGTTTTCTGCATACAGAAAACAGATAAGCCGGCGCAAAGTGTGAGTTATGCCGGCATATCACTGATACGCCGGCATAACTCTACCTGAATCTGGCCCATAATGGTTAACGGATTCCTTTTAAAAATGTTAAAAAATAGATAAAAATCAATCATATAATGTGCCTGCAGTTTAGTTTCGTTTTTAGACTAGTTTCAGTTTGTTTTGTGTGTACAGAGACACACAGAACAAAAACAAACAAACACAGGGCAGTGTTTGTTTTTAAAATGAATGATGGAGTTTTAGACACATAGGGCCAGATTCAGGTACAATTACATCGGCGCAGAGTATCAGAGATACACTACGCCGCCGTATTTTACCTGGCTCTATGACGAATTCAGGTAGATTTTGGCCCGTAAGGTACGGCGGCGTAGTGTATTTCTCGCGGCGGAATCGAAATACGCGATTAGGGAGCGTGAATCATTTAAATTAGGCGCGTCCCCGCGGCGATCGAACTGCGTATGCTCCGTTCTAAAATTCCCCGCCGTGCATTGCGCAAAATAACGTCATTTTTTTTTGAGTAGCGTCGTTTACGTACATTCCTGTACATTCATTTGCATACCCCGACGCGGAAAACGATGGGAACTCCACCCAGCGCCCGCAAAATTATTGCAGCGTAGATCCGAAGGCGTACGAACGCATAAGCCAGTCGGATTGAAGCCCGAAGTCATCGTATTATGGTTTGAAGATTCAAACTAATGATACGACACGCTTAATTTGAAAGTACTCCGGTCTAACGTGAGATAGACCGGAGTAAGGGCTCTGTGAATCTGGCCCATAGTAATCACATCTTCTTGATCATGGACCACAATGAAAAGCTACCATGAGTTTTTTCATAAGGAGCCAGACAAGCAGGTAGTGTGGAGTTCAGCAAGAGATTACAGCAACTTCTAAGCAAAAACGGACATGGAGGACATGAAAGCAGGATTGCTATAAGGTAAAGCAAGCTATTTAGCATTAAAAAAAAAAAAAATCCTTTACTGATCCTTTAAATAAGTTTATCTTTAAGCTAAAACTTTTCCTTTAGGAGGGACATTTTCAAGCAGATCAGATAAGGCCTAAACAAAACGGTTATTTTTTTTTTTAATACTAATTTCCTTTTTTAACTTATTTTAGTATGTTTGATTACTGTTAATCTGTGAAAGACAAAAATATATCCTTTAAGCAACCTTCCAGGATGCAAAAGTAGGACAAGTATGACGTGCACTGTAAAAAAAAAACCTTGCTTTCTTTCTCATGATGACAGATTGTGTACATACCAACTGTTAGTTTAGTCAAATTGCACACATGCAAACAGCAATCAGATCTAGTCTGTTATTTTGTAATATTTTTAGTATTTTTAAATCTGCAGCTTTCATTGTCAGGCACTCCAATTGCTCTGTTCCTGTCTTCAAATTGCTCTCCTGTATTTTCACTCATGCTCTTTCAGTGTACTGACATACATTCTGCAGGCGTTGCCACTATCCTCACCATCAGAGAAAACCTACCCTGAGAAAAATAACAGTTCTTAATACACAGGGCTTTAGCAAACTAAATGTCATCCAGTTAGTGTTTACATCTGCATTATGTACATGTGCCATTAGGTAGTTACATATGTTTAAAAAAATCATTAACACTTTGAAGCTGGTATGCTGGCTCACAGGTAATGCAAACATTCTATCTTGCTATAAAGTTAGTGTTTCAGATTGTTCATTGGGGATAGATTTTTGATAAAACATTATTGCTCATGACCATAGGTGTGCACGACAAAGCTCAAACGTGTGTGTGTGTGTATATATATATATATATATATATATATATATATATATAATATATATACACACACGCACTCTTATAAAAAAATTGTGAACAAACATTCTTAACACTTATCAATGTTAAAAAATAGAAATAAAACTCCTATTTCTAGAACGGGGTCAGGTCAGCCATAGCAGCCCCCTCACAGCAACAACATTTTATTTATATGGCCAGACCCCTTCCCCAGCATGTGTATGCATTTACCTCCCCTCCATGGGACTACAAATGCCAGCATAGCAGGCTGGACTCCCATTTCTGCTGCTCCCCGGTGTCCCACACACAGTATGGCAGCGGGTAGGACTTGTTTAAAAACAGTGGGGTTAATCCAGCCCGATGCTACCTCTGTAGTTGTGGCTATAGCATCCTTGACAGCAGGTGGATGGAGTGATATTCAGCTGTCAGGGATGCAGTAGACGGAACTATAGAAGTAGCATCTGAAAATAAGGCCACTTGCCTGCACTCACAGGAGTTAAACAGCCAAATGAAAAACGGTCCCACTCGCATAGTTGCAGCATTCCCATTGTCCATCAGCAGAGGTGCCAGAATGGAGATCCTGCCAGCAAAAAAGCCCTAGAATGCATGAAGGTAAAAAAAAAAAAAATTGAACCTTTAGACCCACTTTAATGAGAAAACAACAATACACATCTGATAGAGGGGTTTAATTCTTCTCTATTGTATCCAGAATAGGATGGGCCTGGTATTCCACTTCAAATCTTTGACTCTAGGAAATCTTAATAGAAACATTAAGCCTCATTGCAACATAAATGCGAACATTGACAGACTTGCAGAAACATGCTATATGCACGTCTACACTTAGGTTACCAAATTTTCAGAATTAAATCTGGATGCACATACTGGCCATGCCCCTTCACGACCCTTATTTGTAGTCTCAACCACACCCCCATTTTTAACATGCCCCACAAGAGTTGGGAAAAATAAACATTGTAATAATGCCAACCACTGCAGAAAATTGTGGCCATGCTCAGAATGCGGTAACAGTGGGAGAGGCTTAAAGGTGTATGGTTAGGTATAACCTTATCCTACTCTGCTGGGGGTCAAGAGTGTACAGAGTGCAGGGATCAGGGGTGTGTGACGTACAGATTGCAGAGGCCAGGAGTGTGTAATGAATCTAATGTAGAGATCAGAAGGGTATAATATACACATTACAAACAAATGGATACTGCAGTGGCAGTGCGTCCATAAAGGGCACAAGGGCGCTGCCCCCTCTCTCCTGACACCTGTCTATCACCATAGATTCCTGCATTGCATAAATCTATCTATGGTCACCGCTGCCACCCCCTATTCAGGGGCCCAGCCTCCTTTCACCCCAACCTGAATTATTTTTGGGGTATTTTTGGAAGCACCTGATTAGAGCCATAAGCTCTAATAGGTGTCCAAAAAGGTGAACAGCAGGCGCCATGCGAGGTGCTCACAGTTCACTAATCATTGTGTTAGGAAAGCGAATAAATATTTGCTTTCCTAACACTAAAACGCCTTCCGGCCAATCAGGTGCTTGGGTCTGTTACCTGTCACCTGATTGGCTCAAACGACAGGTGCTGTGATTGGACGTCATAGCAGAGGACGGGAAGTGAGGACGGGAGAAGACACTGAGGAGCATGGAGGACATCGCCGCCATGACCTGCTGCCCCACCAAGACAGGTAATTGCTGGGCAGGTGGGTGATGCACACTGGCAGCATTTGATGGGCACAGTAGCGGCAATTGATGGGCCCTCTTGGAATCTGAATTGCTAATTGCATTGAGCAATTGCTGAGCAGGCACTGCACTTTGCATTATTCACTGCTGGTCTGCCGTTTTCAGTGGGACAGCCCCCTTACAACAGGGGTAAATGGCAACTATATTATATACATCAAAGACCTCTATTCTTGGTGACAAACTACCTGTAAACATTTTATTGCAGTTTTCTTTAGATAAAATGTTGTTTAGAAAATCACAAATGTTTCCAAATCTAGAATAAATGATTCAGTTCCATCTTGCTTAACCACTTTAGCCCTGGACCATATTGCTGTCCAATGACCAGAGCACTTTTTGTGATTCGGCACTGCGTCGCTTTAACTGACAATTGCGCGGTCTTGCGACGTGGCTCCCAAACAAAATTGGCATTTTTTTTCCCCACAAATAGAGCTTTCTTTTGGTGGTATTTGATCATCTCTGCGGTTTTTATTTTTTGCGCTATAAACAAAAATAGAGTGACAATTTTGAAAAAAATGCTATATTTTTTACTTTTTGCTATAATAAATATCCCCCAAAAATATATAAATATATTTTTTTTCCCTCAGTTTAGGCCGATACGTATTCTTCTACATATTTTTTGTTAAAAAAAATCGCAATAACAGTTTATTGATTGGTTTGCGCAAAAGTTATAGCGTTTACAAAATAGGGGGTCGTTTTATGGCATTTTTATTAATATATATTTTTTTTTACTAGTAATGGCGGCGATCAGCTTTTTTTTCAGTACTGCGACATTATGGCGGGCACTTCGGACACTTTTGACACATTTTTGGGGCCATTGGCATTTTTATAGCAATAAAAATGCATTGGATTACTATAAAAATGCCATTGGCAGTGAAGGGGTTAACACTAGGGGCAGGGAAGGGGTTAAGTGTGTTCCTGGGTGTGTTCTAACTGTAGGGGCGGTGGACTCACTAGGGGAAATCACTGATCTTCTGTTCATACATTGTATGAACAGAAAATCGGCGTTTCCCCTGCTGACAGGACCGAGAGCTTTGTGTTTACACACAAAGCTCCCGGTCCCCGCTCTGTAACGAACGAGCGCGCGTGCCCGGCGGCGATCGTACCCGCCGGGCACGAATGCGGGACTCGGGGGCGAGCGGAGACGCGTGCGCGCTGCCGGAGTCCTAGCGGCCGCTTTAGAGCGGACGTATAGCTACGGGCTCTCGCCCAGCAGTGCCACCGTCCCCCAGTAATATGACGGCGGGAGGTCGGCTAGTAGTTAATTGCTAAAAAAAATTGTATGCCCCCTCATGAAACAATTGGGGGCTGAATGTGTGGTCACAAGAAACTGGTTTTGGTATTCTAGTTTGGAGTACACACATACGCTGTTTTTTTTTATTATTATTTTACTTGTGCTTGACTTTTGTGACACCATATAGGCCCCTTTCACAAGAGCCATCTCTCATCAGGTTCATGTACAGATCTGCTGAAATGGAGCTGAACAAAACAGATAAAACTTTGTGACATCTGTGACATTTTTCTGCTGCATGTAAATACTGGAACTTTCCAAACCCATATTAGTTCTATGAGCAGAAGGATGTAAACGGATTTACGTTCATTTACATCTGATAAACTCTGATCTATCACAAATAGGTCTGAACAAACAGAAAAGAATGCAGACCTGTTTACTTTTTTTTTCTCTGGTCAGACTGGAAGTAATCAGCAAATCTGCTTTCATTTGAACACCCATATGCTGCGTACACATGATTGGAATTTCCGACAACAAAACTGGATTTTTTTCCGACGGAATGTTGGCTCAAACTTGTGTTGCATACACACGGTCACACAAATGTTGTCGGGAATTCCGAAAGTCAAGAATGCAGTCACGAACAACAACACTGTGACAAGCTGAGAAAAATTAAGTTCAATGATTCCGAGCATGCGTCAAATTTATTCAGAGCATGCGTAGGATTTTTGTGCATCGGAATTGCATCCAGACGATCAGAATTTCGGACAAGAACTTTTGTTGTCGGAAAAATTGAGAACCCGCTCCCAGGGTGTATAGCTGTGTCATGGTTATACACCCTGGGAATGTGACAGGACTTTTTACAACCACACGATAACACAGTGGCCAAATTGGCGTTCAAGTTCATTATAGGAACCCCCACTAAGGTTGTTTAGGACAAACGAGAGGTCCCGAAAATGGCCATTTAAAGAAGGCCCCCTGTCCCAGTTGGTGGCTAAATTTCTCCTTAATTGAGTGGAAACTACTTGCAACACGTTGCCCGGTTTTACAGGAAATCTTTGTAAGCAGCCCTGATCTTTAGTAAAGATCTCCCGAATTTTTTATATATTCACTGGAGGACCTTTTAAATATGTCCTTATCCACGTGCCTATAACCTACTTGTGGAATCGATCTTGGATGCACTCGATGTATGACCGTCGGCCATGTACAGTGCAGAAAATAAGTATTTGAACACCCTGCTATTTTGCAAGTTCTCCCACTTGGAAATCATGGAGGGGTCTGAAATTGTCATCGTAGGTGCATGTCCACTGTGAGAGACATAATCAAAAAAAAAAAATCCAGAAATCACAATGTATGATTTTTTTAACTATTTATTTGTATGATACAGCTGCAAAGAAGTATTTGAACACCTGTCTATCAGCTAGAATTCTGACCCTCAAAGACCTGTTAGTCTGCCTTTAAAATGTCCACCTCCACTCCATTTATTATCCTAAATTAGATGCACCTGTTTGAGGTCATTAGCTGCATAAAGACACCTGTCCACCCCATACAATCAGTAAGAATCCAACTACTAACATGGCCAAGACCAAAGAGCTGTCCAAAGACACTAGAGACAAAATTGTACACCTCCACAAGGCTGGAAAGGGCTACGGGGAAATTGCCAAGCAGCTTGGTGAAAAAAGGTCCACTGTTGGAGCAATCATTAGAAAATGGAAGAAGCTAAACATGACTGATAATCTCCCTCGGACTGGGGCTCCATGCAAAATCTCACCTCGTGGGGTCTCAATGATCCTAAGAAAGGTGAGAAATCAGCCCAGGACTACACGGGAGGAGCTGGTCAATGACCTGAAAAGAGCTGGGACCACCGTTTCCAAGGTTACTGTTGGTAATACACTAAGACGTCATGGTTTGAAATCATGCATGGCACAGAAGGTTCCCTTGCTTAAACCAGCACATGTCAAGGCCCGTCTTAATTTGCCAATGACCATTTGGATGATCCAGAGGAGTCATGGGAGAAATTCATGTGGTCAGATGAGACCAAAATAGAACTTTTTGGTCATAATTCCACTAACCGTGTTTGGAGGAAGAAGAATGATGAGTACCATCCCAAGAACACCATCCCTACTGTGAAGCATGGGGGTGGTAGCATCATGCTTTGGGGGTGTTTTTCTGCACATGGGACAGGGCGACTGCACTGTATTAAGGAGAGGATGACCGGGGCCATGTATTGTGAGATTTTGGGCAACAACCTCCTTCCCTCAGTTAGAGCTTTGAAGATGGGTCGAGGCTGGGTCTTCCAACATGACAATGACCCGAAGCACACAGCCAGGATAACCAAGGAGTGGCTCTGTAAGAAGCATATCAAGGTTCTGGCGTGGCCTAGCCAGTCTCCAGACCTAAACCCAATAGAGAATCTTTGGAGGGAGCTCAAACTCCGTGTTTCTCAGCGACAGCCCAGAAACCTGACTGATCTAGAGAAGATCTGTGTGGAGGAGTGGGCCAAAATCCCTCCTCCAGTGTGTGCAAACCTGGTGAAAAACTACAAGAAACATTTGACCTCTGTAATTGCAAACAAAGGCTACTGTACCAAATATTAACATTGATTTTCTCAGGTGTTCAAATACTTATTTGCAGCTGTATCATACAAATAAATAGTTTAAAAAAATCATACATTGTGATTTCTGGATTTTTTTTTTTTTTTGATTATGTCTCTCACAGTGGACATGCACCTATGATGACAATTTCAGACCCCTCCATGATTTTCAAGTGGGAGAACTTGCAAAATAGCAGGGTGTTCAAATACTTATTTTCTGCACTGTAATTATATGACACAGTGTTTGATTTTTCTCTCCTGTATCTGTTCTGTTTATAATGAATAATATTAGTAATCTATAACCCTGTATCTCTGCAGAAAACTACATGTGCTTTGTTATATATTATCGCTACAAAGTCCTTACCAAACTGCCCTGAAGAAGCCTCACGGGGAAACGTGCGTTGGTGACTTTAAGGACCTCTTTGTGCACAGTGGTTAATTCATATACTTGTACCCTCTTTTTCTTTTTGTAACTGTATTGTAATTTATGTTTTATTTTTTACCTGATGATATTAAAATTTAGAATTTTTAAACAATTACTTCCTTGGCCTCAAAGTCCGACCATAAATACCTTTTCATAGTTATTGGTTTCCCCTCCTTTTTTCTACTACAAACACGGATGTGGCCCATGTGAGTGCATTCCCTGTGTATCTTTATATCCTAGTCCCCCTACTCTCTCCCTCTCCCTCCCTCCCCTCCCCCTCCCCCATCACCAACTCTTTATATTTTTGACAGGTAGCCCTGATCGACCTTTTTGTTTTCAAAAGGGAAATACTGCTTTTTCAGAGCTAAATTAATTAATTTTTTTTTTTTTGGGTTACTTAAAATGCAAATAGTATGAAGATTGTTTTAATATCCATTATTAAAAAAATGCACCCTTTCTCATGCAAACTATTCAATACCAGGCCTAAATGTTACATTTAAAATGACCATTTCTTCTGAACAAATCTGTCTTTTTTTATTTTATTTTGTTTGGTGAAATAATTGCTTTCTAGCCTTTGGGCTCAAAGGAAGCACCTACTGCCAACTCATACATGGGTGTAGAATAAAGAGAAAGACTTTTGTTATACTCCTGGCAAGAATGGGTTCTTTGCTGTATTTCAAATATCTTACTGATAAGTAGCAATCGAACAGGCCTGTTTCCCTATTAAACGTGCTTAACACTTGTGTCACTAAGCCAGAGTAAGTATGCAGTGCAATCCCTTACCAGTCACACCATATGTGGAGTAAAATTCAGCAGGGGCCCAACTATACAGTTAAGCCTCATTTTAAATTTTGATTGTTCCACTCCACCATTTGCCCCTACTTTTAGAGTGAAGTCTCTGTGGCAGCTGGCAAATGTGTACCCCTAATAATAAGCCCCATTACCACTGCTGGCCTTAACTTATTTATACTCTCTACTCTCTACCAGCTATTTGGTGTTCTATGTGCCCCTCTTATTTTTACACCACTTATATTGATAGGCACTTTGTTCCACTATTATGACACTATTATGTCTGTCGTTTTATTACTCCCTGAAGATTTTTCTTTTAGTAATCGAAACGTGGGATTTCGTGGCCTAACAGTCAACAGTTATCGGTTTAGACATATTACGATAACATGTGCCCATGTTGTGAGTGTAACATTTCATATTATCTTGTACTTATATTGCTAGGCACTGCATAGACCCCCCTGTAATACATTGGTGGTCAGGAAAAAGGACAGGAGGACCCTAAATAAAAGACTCCGTGTATTGGTGGACAGTTTGGACCTCATTCTCATGGGTGTACCAATCTGCACACAGACTGCATTCTGATGAATGCATCGGACCTGCACAGATGTACCCTCTGGGATTCATAAAACAAATAAAAAAAATAAGATAAGTGAACATACACCCGAAAATTAATATATAGAACATTTTAAAGTAGGCCAAAAACCCAACCTATAAATTGATAAATGTGGTAATATCAAACGCATATAAATGTGAAAATATTATTATTATTGATAAAGAAGACTTCACGTATGACAAAATGTGTTGGGCGGAGCTATGTACTGATGTCATCACGCCCCACTTGGCCCTGTATGTGCGGGTGTTTTGAATTTTTATTGCTGGCAAGTGTTCTTTAAGATATTTGTACATTCAACTGGAGATTTTTTACCATAAAACCAGTTTTAAAAGATAACGCACTATTTATTGTTCCACACGTTCCGTGCTAACGTGGAATATTATGATCTCTAGGAGGGGAGACAGATGGTAGCTGCACACTGGGAAGGCCCCCCTTTAGACTGATAGTGCATCTTGGATCCAGGATTTATCCCTAGACCCTGCAGAGGGCTATTTCTGCAGGTTTGTGTGACCTCACTGCTACAGGAGGTCCACTTCTACGGCTAAGAGTGTCCATTCCTTCAGGTGATTGCAACACGGCAAGCTCCATCTTCTTCCTTTGGTGGTGGTGAAAGCCTCGAGAACTACCCATTCTGCTGGAATCTTTCTATTGCTGAACTTGTTATATCTCATGTTTGTGTTGCTTTTTTTTTTCTTCACAGTTCTTTTATAGCTATAATTAGCACAGTATACCACCTCCACCCTCTGGGATTTGCTTGGAGATGAGTACAGCTACATGCATCTGACCACCTGTCATTGATTCGAGCAGGCTGCCTGCATGGGGTCGCAGACAAGCCTTTGTACAGATCAGTGTGCTTGTGTTAAATATGGCCTAAATGTCTTATCTTGTTTTATTGCCCATATTGTATTTGTAGCCAATGTAAATGGCCTTCTTACATTGCTGGTCACTGTAAATACTCGCATATATTGGTGGTTTGTGTAGAATTTTCCATTTCATTGGTGGTTAGTGCAGAAGTGCCCCCTTAAACCAATGGTCAGTGTAAATGTTGATGTTATACTAGTTAGTGTGGAATATTTCTGTTTTATTGGTGATCACTGCATGTTTTTATAGTGAATTGAGACGTGCATTCCTTTCATCAGTGGTCATTGTGACGGTATCAGGGGACATATTATATATTATTGTCTGAACTATGGCAGCCAGGGGGCAATGGGTACCACATTTGGATACAAAATGGCACACAAAGGACAGTATGGATGCATAGGAAGCACAGAATTCCAAGCGCAGTAAAGCACTGTAGGCCACACAAAATGCAGCTGGCAGTATTGGAAAGAGTGAGAGAAAAAAAGTCTCCCCAAAGGGCCAGAAGTATACACTTTTTTTTCCCCCAAAGTATAATTTGTTTCTGCTTTTAGTTACTTTTTTTTTTTTTTTTTTTTTTTAATCATTTCTTTTTCTATTTGTATTTCTTTACCCAACAATTATCAAAACAGGTAGCAGGATAACAAAAGGAAAGCAATATAGAAACCATTTAGTTACTTAAAACATCCAAAAAATACTTTCTTGCTACGTTTTACCCTTTAGTCTATCTTGTCCCACTGTTTGACAGTTACTGTCCCCACATCCCTTTCTCACCCTGGAGGGCCCTGCTCTACTTATTGCTCTGGCCCCCAGAGTAGTGTACATCTCTGAAATTAGGCCTTTAGATGTTCTTGCCATAATTATTTTAAGGAGGGCGGGTATCTGAGTCCATACAACTGTTTGTGATCAAAATTGTGCTTGGATGGCATGATGAATCTGGAGGTATTTATAAAACATCTCATTTGATATGTTATTTTCCTGTCTTAAATCTAAGAACATTTTCCTGGTGCTGCCCTCAAACAGATGAATTCAGCGATTTATACCCTGTCTCTCCCATTCCTAGGGTTTCTCTATGTCGTTACTTCCCCTAAGTTTTTATTGTCTGCCATATTTTGCTGACTAATTTTATAGTCTGGCATTTATGACAAAAAGAGTCTGCCTCTAAGGCTTCCACAAGTATCTTATGTGGGGTCCCCATTAGCATCAGTCGACTATTACCTGACATTGGGGTTCCACAACCTGCTAGGTGTTGCAGCTGAGATGCCAAAAAATATGATCTCGGGTGTGGAACCGCCATGCCCCCCTCTTTTATTGGAAGTTGCATGGTCTGCAAGCTAATCCTGGTTTGTCCACCCCTCCATATTAATTATCTAAATAGCGACTCTATTCTCTTAAAACACGTTTGTCCTATCCAGATCAGGGAATTATGGCGCAGGTATAGTATCTGAGGTTGCCATATAATTTTTATTAAATCACAGCGTCCTGCTGGAGACAGAGGGAGTCATTTCCAAATATCTCTTTTTTGTTTTAATTTAATTAATAAAGGAACTATGTTGTTATTAACATATTGGTTTATATCCTTTGCAACCCAAATCCCCAAATATTTTAATTTTGTGACAACTTTTAATTGGGAGACTCCGGGCAGTATCTGGACACCAAGTGGGTCTATCGGTAGCAAAGCCGTTTTTTTTCCCAGTTGATAGCCAGACCTAAGAACTATACAAATTCCCCGACCATTTGCATCACTGTATCTAGTGAGGCTTCTACATCTCCTAAAAAGAACAGGACATAGTCCGCAAACAATGCTATCCTCCTCCTGCTGTCTTCTAAAGCCCTGTATGTCAGTCCTCGATCTAGTCATAATTGCCAGTGGCTCCATAGCAAGGGCAAACAAGAGGGGGGAAAGGGGACCGCCCTGCCTCGTCCCTCTCTCCAACTGAAGTTTCTGAAAGCTCATTATTTATTTAAATTTTTGCTCGTGGTTCGCTGTATAATAGTTTAACCCAACTAACAAAAGAGGGATCAAAGCCTAAGCTCTCGAACACCTTCCAAAGGTATGTTCTAGGCTATCAAAGGCCTTCGCGGCACCAAGAAACAGCACCGCTCTAGGGCCCTCGTTATCTGTTGGAATCTTCATATTTAGGATGACCCTTCTGATATTAATGCTTGTTGACCTACTTGGTATAAAGCCTGACTGATCGGGGTGAATAAGGTGATTCATGCATCTATTTAAGCGGGTTGCAAGCACTTTGGCTAGGATCTTTAAATCAGTGCATAATAGGGAGATTGGGCTATAAGAAGAAGGGTCCAATTGGTCTTTTCCCTCCTTATGAATTACGATAATGGTCACTTCCGTGATCGAGGTGGGGACTCTCCCCCCAATTGATGCCCACTCCAATGTCTTCAACAATTCTGGAAGCAGTACTTCACCATACCAATTATATGTCTCTATTGGGAGCCCATCTGGGCCTGGTGACTTCTGGCTGGGCATCCCAGCCACTGCCTGCTGTACTTCCTCTAGCGTAACTGGTGCTTCTAAGTCCTGTTTATCTTTCTTTGACAAAGTCGTGACTGTTATTGCCTGGAAGAAAGCATCCATTCCTCCACTCCCGTCCCCCTTCTTAGATTTATACAACTCATAAAATGTATGCATTATAACTAGCCCATCAGTAGAGGTTTCTCCTCCTGTTGTCCCTATTACCGGGAAATTGGAGGAAGGGGAGTTGGATCTAGACAGAAGGGACAACATACGTCCTACCCTCTCTCCTTCTTCAAATTGACTCTGTCTCTGTAATGTTTGCCTGTTTTCTGTCCTTCTTGTAGTGGCCATATTATAAGCTTGTTTATCCAACCATTCTCTCTGCCTAGTTGGGGTGGGATCCTCAATATACCACGTCTCTGCTTGAGTAGCCTCGATTCCAAAATTTCCCTCCTGCTCTCTGGATTCTCTTTTTACTCTTGCTACCTGTTGGATCAAGAGGCCCCTTAAGTATGCCTTCAAGGAGTCCCAGACCACTCCAGCTGGCGCCGAGTCTGTATTAATTTGTACATAATCTTTCAATCTATTCACCAGTTCTCGCGGATCGCCTATCAATTCAAGCCAGCCTGGGCTAATTTTCCACTCTCTTCGGTAAGCCTTATCCCCAATCTTTATTGTCAGCACTAGCGGGGAGTGATCTGAGACCCCTCTTGGGCCATACTCTATCCTCGAGCCATGTCAATTCTAGAAAGAGTAAGATAAGAGCTAGAATAGCAAGAGTATTGCCGTGTCTGTGGGTAGCATGTATGCCATATGTCCCTCACCCCCATTTCCTCCAAAAACCATGACAGTCGACCCTCGCTTGGTGTACTGGGTCTATTCCCGGGGGGAAATCTATCCAGGATTCTGTTCAGGACTTCATTATAGTGTCCAATCGCTATTACTGGGATTCCTGTCTTATCCAACATGAACTTCAACAGCTTATATAGGACATCGTAGTTAAATGGGGGGAATGTAGATGTTAGCCAGAACATATGATCTGTTCTTGATGGAGCAGAACAAAAAAATTTACCAGCCCTGGTCGTCTATGCAGATCTTTCTACAGGAGAACACCATTCCTCTCCCCACCATTATGCTCACCCCCTTGAGTATGAGAAGTGTACCGAATGGTACTGGGATTGGAACTTCTGGCTGCTTAACTGGGCCACCGTGTCCCTAGTCAGATGCGTCTCCTGCAGACAGAAGAGCCCAGGTACCCCTCCCTCCAATAGTGACATAACCAAAGCTCTTTTAATTGGGTCCCCTAACCCTTGCACATTCCATGAGGTAATGGTCAGTGTCTTATCCTGCATATAGAAATGGAAAGATAAATGAAAATATACAAATCACTAAACCAACAATAATACTCAGTTACCGTCTCTCCATTCTGGGTACTCCCTTGAACTAATATCTTCCCTCCCCCTCTCCACCCTCCATACACTCCACCTGTGGCAACCAGAACACTAGCAATAATGGTGTGTACTTTTTAACTCATACCCTTACCCTTTCTCCCACCCATCCCACCCCTACTGCCCTGCCCTCCCCTGCCCTACTGGGCAACCCCTTGGGGCTTCACCTGTGACCTCCCCTCTCCTTCTTTGCCATGCCAGGCGGTGGTTATACCCCTGCTGAAGAACTCTAACTTGCCGTGCTCCATGCTCAGTAACAATCGACCCATTTATACCTTACCGTTCCTTGCAAAGATAATGGAAAGAGCAGCCGTATGGCAGTATCAGCCTCACTTGGAATCTAACAACATCTTTGATGTCCTATAGTCAGGATTCCGACCTGGTAGAGGCCCTGAAACGGCCTTGGTTAAAGTTCAGGATGATCTCCTCTGGTCCTTGGCCTTAATACTTCTGGATCTCTCGGCAGCTTTTGATACTGTTGATCATTCCAGACTGTTGGAAATACTAGGAACTGTGGCTGGCACTGATGGTACGGCATTGGCATGAATGGCCTAATTTCTGCAGGAGAGTGTTCAGCGGGTAAGATTGGGACCGTATTATTCTGCTGATAGTTCTCTCTCCTGTGGGGTCCCTCACGGTTCGGCATTATCGCCCATACGTCGCCACAGTCTTTCTTTCCACATCTACACTGACGACACCCAGATTTATTTTCGCCTTCCCAAGTCCAACGAGAAGCAAGTGGATCTTGCCTCTTGTTTGGAGGAGATTAGAACCTGGATGGGATCCAACTATCTTAAACTTAATGGCTCCAAAACTGAAAATAAGATCTTCAGCAACCATGACTGCCCTAATAAGATGCCCAACTGGCCTGACTCCTTTAAACCGAGACCGGTCCCAGTCACCAAGGTCGGAGATCTGGGCGTCATCTTTGATTCGAAGTTGACATTGCGTAGCCAGGTAAACCGGATGGTAAGTACCTGCCACTTCCATCTGAGACTCCTAAGGTCTACATTTTGCTTCATCGATGATCCTGATAACATTTCCATGGTCAATGCCATGGTTGGTAGTCGCCTTGATTACTGTAATGCTCTATATATGGGTGTGTCTAAAAACATCTTGCACAAGCTCCAGCTTGTCCAGAATGCTGCTGCTAGGCTACTTACGGGTGTGGGTCATTACGACCACATCACTTCATCTCTACAGGCCTTGCACTGGCTGCCCGTGGTACAACGGGCCCAGTTCAAGACAGGGTGTCTTGTGGACAATCCATGGCTTTTTCTCAGGCTATCTCAGAGAAAAATTCATTAGGCATGTGCCTACCAGATCGTTGCGGTCTGAGAATTTGGCTCTATTGAACATCCCTAAATTTGCCAAAAATAAATGCGGTGGGAGGACCTTGGAACTACAAGGAGCTCAGTTTTGGAACTCCTTGCCCCTTCACATAAGACTTGAGAATGATCTCCTGAAGTTTAGGAGATTTTTAAAAACATGGGGCCAGATTCACAGAGCCCTTACTCTGGTCTATCTCGCGTTAGACCGGAGTACTTTCAAATTACGCGCGTCGTTTCATTAGTCTGAAGCCTCAAACCATTTAACGACGGCTGCAGGCTTCAATCCGACTGGCTTACGTGTTCGTACGCCTTCGAATCTACGCTGCAATAATTTTGCGGCCGCTGGGTGGAGTTACCGTCGTTTTCCACGTCGGGGTATGCAAATGAGCTTTTTCCGACGATACACGAAGTTACGAGCGTCATTCGCAATCTCTTACGGCATCTGTAGTCATCTTTTTGCCGCGTAAAGTTATACCAGCTTTTAGCTGGTCTAATATTAGACAGCCCATGTTAAGTATGGCCGTCGTTCCCGCGTAGAATTTCAACGTTTGTTTTTTACGTAAGTCGTCCGGGAATAGGAATGTACGTAAACGACGCTACTCAAACAACAAATGACGTATCGACGTTAGTTCGCGCAATGCATGGCGGGAAATGTCTGAACGGAGCATGCGCAGTTTGATCGCCGTGGGGACGCGCCTAATTTAAATGCTTCACGCCCCCTAATCGCGTATTTCGATTCCGCCGCGAGAAATTCACTACGCCGCCGTACGTTACGGCCAAAAATCTACATGAATTCGTCGTAGAGCCAGGTAAAATACGGCGGCGTAGTGTATCTCTGATACTCTGCGCCAATGTAATTGTATGTGAATCTAGCCCATGGTTTATATATCCAGGCTTTCGGGGTGACTTAACCACTTTAGCCCCGGACCATATTGCTGTTCAAAGACCAGAGCACTTTTTGTGATTCGGCACTGCGTCGCTTTAACTGACAATTGCACGGTCGTGCGACGTGGCTTCCAAACAAAATTGGCGTCCTTTTTTTCCCACAAATAGAGCTTTCTTTTGGTGGTATTTGATCATCTCTGCGGTTTTTATTTTTTGCGCTATAAACAAAAATATAGCGACTATTTAGAAAAAAATGCAATATTTTTTACATTTTGCTATAATAAATATCCCCAAAAAAGATATAAGAAAACATTTTTTTTCCTCAGTTTAGGCCGATCCGTATTCTTCTACATATTTTTCGTTAAAAAAAAACGCAATTAGCGTTTATTGATTGGTTTGCGCAAAATTTATAGCGTTTACAAAAAAGGGGTAGTTTTATGGCATTTTTATTAATATTTTTTTTTTACTAGTAATGGCGGCGATCAGCGTTTTTTTTCGGTACTGCGATATTATGGCGGACACATCGGACACTTTTGACACATTTTTGGGACCATTGGCATTTTTATAGCGATCAATGCTATAAAAATGCATTGGATTACTATAAAAATGCCATTGGCAGTGAAGGGGTTAACACTAGGGGGCGGGGAAGGGGTTAAGTGTGTTCCTATTTGTGTTCTAACTGTATGGGGGGGTGGACTCACTAGGGGGAATCACTGATCTTCCGTTCATACATTGTATGAACGGAAGATCAGCGTTTCCCCCGCTGACAGGAACGAGAGCTGTGTGTTTACACACACAGCTCTCGTTCCCCGCTCTGTAACGAACGAGTGCGCGTGCCCGGCGGCGATCGCGCCCGCCGGGCACGCGCGCGGGACTCGGGGGCGCGGGCCGCCGGCGGCACGCTCGCGCCCCCTAGTGGCCGCGAAAGTCCCGACGTAGAGCTACGGGCTCTCGCCCAGGAGAGCCGACCTGCCGCCGTAGAACGACGGCGGCTGGTCGGCTAGTGGTTAAACATTTTAATAGTTTTAAATATTTTATATTCTAGTTTTGTACATATTTTTATTGTTTGCTGATTGTTATTGTTTTATGGTTACTTGTTTGAGCGATGCGTTTTTTTCTGTACTGTTTCTAACCCGCCAGTGCATCGAGGCACGTGTGTAAGATTTCGCTATTGTTTTATAAGCATTTTAATAAATAAATAAATACCCTCCACACATCCCAAACTGGTGACAGTGACCATTTTAACATGTACTTCCGCTTGTGCTCCCTAACTGTCGCACCATCATTCATCTACCTCAATCAAAAGTAGTGTCTCCCACCCCCCCTAATTTAAATCATCGCTCACCTCTAATAATTTAGCTACACCCCTATATATAGAGAGAAAAAAAAAGAAGAAGAAAGGAAAATTTCCCATGGGCTACTCGTTACTTTAAGGGCCCTTTCACACTAGCGGACGAACGGTCCGCTCATTACAAGTCCGTTTACGGACTTGTAATGGGTCCCTATGGGAGCGGATCCGTTAGCGGATGATGCATCCGCTAACGTCCGCTCGATCCGCATCCATTTTTGCGGACGGAAGAATGTCCTATTTTTCTTCCGTCCGGGCAAACGGATCGGATGCAAACGGACAGACGGTCCGTTTCCATCCGACTCCCCATAGGGGAGAGCGGAGGAGAGACGGGGCGGTCCCTGCACAGTGTGCGGGGACCGCCCATCCGCCCGACAGCTCAGCGGAGACCCCCCGCTGAGCTGACGGACACACGGAGCGGACCGAAAAACGGACCGCTCCGTGTGTAAGGACCCTAACTTGCAAAAACACAATAAGCATTAGAAGTTTATTTCAGCTCAGAGTAATCTCTCACTTTAGACTACACATCCTAATGTGCTGATAATTTCCAACACCTGTATGTCTCTTGGGAAGTAAATTCTGACATGTTTGTAGAGTATGTCATTGCTCATTCATTCAACAGCTATTGGATTCTAGAGTAAATATGTTCCAGTATCAGTGGTAAAGCACATCAACACACCTTCCCAAGACCGAATGTATGTATTGTATGAGCTAAATGGCATGTATGTTTACTTATAATAAAAGTTCTAAGCATTTCATTATCAGTCTCATGTCAGAAAAGGGTTTTGACAGGAAATAGTATTTTACACGGTCTCTCTGCATTAGGATACATTATATAAAATTATCCCTTGAATATATTTAGGCAAGGAAAAGTGTAGACACAACTTGTGGATCTGTGCTTTACTGTTTCACCTTGTGGCGCTTTGTGAGTGTTTATTTGTATATCTGGACAGTGCTGCCAACAGGAGATGAGCTGTTGGCTACACTAGTATGTTTAAATTACAATGAGTCTGCCAGTATTGCTTATGGTTTTTGTAACAGCATTGTTCAATGTGGGATTTGCTGTAACATCATGATTCAATGTGGGATTTGCAAGATGTTGAACAAGTCCTAATGTTGGAGCATTGTTATATTTAGTGCAGAAATTAGGTTAGGCTCTGAGAAGACCATCAAAGCATTTGTGAGAAAAGTTCAGTTGGTACTCTGAAGCATAACAGGTGGAACTGCCCTAAGATCAAAATATATTGATCTAGAACAGGCGTCTCCAAACTATGGCCCTCTTAACAACTTAAGGACCGGAAGGATTTGCCCCCTTAATAACCAGGCCATTTTTTGCGATACAGCACTGTGTCACTTTAACTGACGCTTGTGTGGTCGTGCGACATTGTACTCAAACAAAATTGATGTCCTTTTTATCCCCACTAATAGCTTTCTTTTGATGGTATTTGATCACTGCTGCTTTTTTTCTTTGCGCTATAAACAAAAAAAGCCTGAAATATATATATATATATATATATATATATATATTTTTTTTTTTTGCTATAATAAACATCAACCAAAAGAAATTAAAAAAAAATGTCTTCATCAGTTTAGGCTGATATGTATTCTACATATTTTTAGTAACAGAAAATCGCAATAAGCATATATTATTTGGTTTGTGCTAGGGTTGTCCCGATACCAAGCATTTGCCCAAGAAGTTACAAGCAACGATCACTGCTATATAGATTTAAAAGTAATTTCTTCGCTTCTCTCTTCACTCCCCCCCCCCCCCCCCGCGGCTTCCAGCTGCTTTACAATCAGCGGTGATCGATGCTTGTATCTCCCCCACACACGATCACCGATGACTGTCCCCTGTCCTCCAGCCCCCCTCAGTTTTTCTACAGTCTCTCTCCCTCCATGTCCTCCGTCGTGTTTCCTTCTCCTCCGTGTCGCCCTGCGGTTTGTTTCCTTCTCCCCCTTTTCCCCTGTTTCTCTCTCCCTCTGTACTCCTCCTCCACCTCCTGGAACTGTCAGGATGGAGAGCGGCGGTAGGAGCAGGTAAATCCGGCTCCTTACTGTTCCGAATGGACAGAGTCAGTGATCACTGACTCTGTCCCTTCACATAACTAAAACATCGTAAACTGTGATTACAATGTTTCAGTTTATGAATAAAGAGAAGCGTCTGTCTTCTCTTCATTCATTTTCAGCGCAGCTGAGGCTGCTGAGAAAGGGACTGTGGAATCTGTGTCCCTTTCCCTGTCTCAGAGGGGAGATGTCAGAGGTCTGTTAAGACCCCCTGATATCTCACCAAAGCCCCCCCCCAACAGGGCTGATTAAAAAAAAGAAAAGAAATTGCAATAAATAATTTTAAAAAATGAAATGTAAAATCCTAATCTCTCGAAACAGCAGATCTGTCTATCAGCTCCTGACAGAATGAGGATCTGTCTGTTTACATTGACAGATTCCTGTTCTGTCTCTCTCAAAAGCAATCGCGGCCACGAGCATCGGCTCTGGTGTCGTGCCACCTAGTGGTCTTAAACCGGTCGACGTACAATGATGGCGATTCGCCCAGCAGAGCCAACCTGTTGCAGTGCAACTGTGGGGGTTAGTCCTTAACTGGTTAAAGTGTCCCTAAATCCACATCACAAAAAACTATCAATAAATGCTGTATTACCTGCTGTTCATACTCACTATGGGATTCGTTTTCTGTATTCAGCAAAAAACCTCTTTGATCCTGCTGTTCTCTATCTCCACCTTCTATCCAAGTCCCTGATGCAGCTAAGGATTTTTCAGAGCAGTGTTGACAGTTGTGCAGATGCTCAGTTTTTAGTGAGTTTCTATACTGAGCATTTCCTCCCTATCACATCTGAGCAGCCCATGTGGATATAGAGTCACACATATTGGCGTATGCACAGTGATAAATGACAGCTCCCTCCCTCCCTCATCTATGCCCACTAACCAGCTAAACACAATAGGAGTGGGATATTACATCTTGATTGATGGTGGCGTCACCTCCCTGTTATTCTAAGTCACATGCTGGTGGTGCGTGATACAGCCTCTGACTGGCAAAAAATCTGCCTGCACCATGTTGTTGCCAAAAAATAATAAAAACTTGATTTCAAATATACAGGCACACAGGGGGTACCGCTGGAAAACGGAGAGGCTGCACAAGAGATTCGATTTTTTCTTTTCTTTACAGGGCTAACCTCTCCTCATCTGGATTCAGCAGTCGCATTGTTGTACCCATTTTTATACCAGTATCATACTTGGCTACATGTTTTTAAGACTGCTTTTGCTACCATTTGGTATTACTCACACTATTTTTACAGTTTATGTAGCTACATCGATTTTATCTCCAGTGCAATATTTATTTAGTTACCTACTTGAAGACTATAAAAGTTTTAATGCTATTCCCATTGAGCACTGCCTGTGTGTTTTTTGTATCTTGCTATCCATTTTTCCAGTGGTTGGTAGCTGCACTGGGAATCGGCCTGCAAGGAGATCAGCTAAAAGTAGTTGGATCTGTATGTGCATTATAATTAATCGAAATTAGTCGATTAATCGATTTGAAAAAAACGATTAATCGAACACAATTTTTTTTTATCAGTAACAGCCCTAATTTTTTATAATTTTTGTTGCATGACCCAAATGGATGTGGTACAACCAGTGACGTCAAAAAGTTTCTTGGTAATGTTTTTAGTAAATTGTGTTCTATTTGAGTCAACATGGAAAACTAACAAATTTACACTGACCAGACTCGTGCAAATGTTAAAGACAATCTGTATTTTCCAAAAGCTGGCTAGATGTTGGTTTATTTGATAATGCCTTCAAGTATGAAATTTAGTTTTATTTTTCACTTTGGGATCACTGCACCATTATTTGATTCACACAACAAACATTGCTAACTAAAAAAGATGAGACATTTAGAAACCTACATTTCTGTTATACTTGGCCATTCTTATGACTGAAGGGGATTTTGCATTGCTGATGCTTGTTGAAAAACTAGCACAACATTGTGTTGACTTATTTATACATATGATTTACTGAAAATGATGGTAAAGACTTGCACTTGCTGTTTCAAAACACTAGACCTACACAAGGCCATAACAAAATAAGGTAGAAATACCACATAAAAGAGGATTTTAACTAAAGAAAACAAACTCAAAATTACACACAGCTGCAAATGTGAGGGAAGTTTAGGTTTCAGTTAGCATTATGGATCAGCTGTAAAAAAATTGTCAGTTAGCATTTTGGTATGTGAGCTTTTAATGCAATATGGGGCAGCTTAATCAATTTAAGAGTCCAAATCATCAGTAGTCAAACTCCATGTGCACTGTTAAAATAAATGCATTAAAAAAAAAAGCATGCAAAATTATTTAGCGTTTTGAGGGGAGCATTGATAGAAGCTGTCTCACAAAGTGAAGCATGCTAACAGATCACAAAAAGCCACACATCATGCCACAATCTAAAGAAAATTCAAGAACAGATTACAAACAAACATGTATCGGTCTAGGAAGGGTTTTAAAGCCATTTCTAAGTCTTTGGAACTTCATTAACCACTGGGCAGATATACCCCCCTCCTGCCCAGGTGAAATTTCAGCTTCCGGCACTGCGTCGCTTTAACTGACATTTGCGCAGTCGTGCAACGTGGCTCCTGAACAAAATTGACGTCCTTTTTTCCCCACAAGTAGAGCTTTCTTTTGGTGGTATTTGATCACCTCTGCGGTTTTAATTTTTTGTACTATAAACCAAAAAAAGTGCCAATTTTGAAAAAAAAACAATATTTTTTACTTGTTGCTATAATAAATAGCCCAATTAAAAAAAAAAAGTTTAGGCCGATACGTATTCTTCTACATATTTTTGGTAAAAAAAAAAAAACGCAATAAGCGACTGGTTTGCTCAAAAGTTATAGCGCCTACAAAATAGGGGACAGAAATATTATTTTTTATAATTTTTTTTTTACTAGTAATGGCGGCGATCTGCGATTTATTTTGTATTGGGACTGCGACATTATTGACACATTTGACACATTTTTGGCACCATTCACATTTATACTGCAATCAGTGCTATAAATATGCACTAATTACTGTATAAATGTGACTGGCATTGAAGGAGTTAACACTAGGGGGTGAGGAAGGGGTTAAATGTGTACCCTGCATAGTGTTTCTAACTGTGGGGAAAGGGGACTGACTGGGGGAGGTGACCGATCTGTGTCCCGATGTTTACACACACAGATCCACATCCTTGTCTCTGTAAGCGCCGATCGTGGGTGCCTGGCGGACATCGCGGCTGCCAGGAACACGCATCGGCATCTCAGTGATGCAGCGGGCACGTCCGCGCCGCTGTCGGCGCTCGAGCCCCCCCCAGTGGCTGGAGGCCGTATATAGATGGCCTCCCGGCAATTAAGATCCACACTGCGGCTGTACAAAGTTGTACGGCCGTCAGGAAGTGGTTAAACCACGGGGAGAGCCATTGTCCACAAATGGAGATAACTTGGAACAGCGGTGAACCTTCCCAGGTGTGGCCAGTCTACAAAAATTACTGCAAGAGCATGACGACGACTCATCCAGGAGGTTATAAAAGAACCCAGAACAACATCTAAAGAACTGCCTTACTTGCCTCAGGTAAAATCAGTGTTCATGATTCAACAATAAGAAAGAGACTGGGCAGAAATGGCATCCATGGGAGAGTTCCAAGGCCAAAGCCAGTGCTGACCAAAAAGAACACAAAGGCTCATCTCACATTTACCAAAAGACATCTTGATTATCCCCAAGACTTTTAGGCAAATATTCTGTGGACTGATGAGACAAAAATGTTTTACTTTTTGGAAGGTGTACATCCCGTTACATCAGGCATAAACCTAAGACGACATTTCATAACCACCAACAGTCAGACATGGTGGTGGTAGTGTAATGGGCTGGGGCTGCTTTGCAGCTTCAGGACCTGGACAACTTGCTATAATTGATGGAACCAAGAATCCTGAGCTCTACCAGAAAATCCTAAAGGAGAATGTCTGGCCATCAGTTTGTAACCTCAAGCTCAAGTGCACTTGGGTTATGCAGCAGGGCAATGATCCGAAACACAACAGCAAGTCCACCTCCAAATTGTTCAAACAAAGCAAAATGTAGGTTTTGGAGTGGCCTAATCAAAGCCTGGACTTAAATCCAATTCAGATGCTGTACCATGACCTTACATAGGCAGCTCATGCTGGAAAACCTTCCAATGTGGATGAATTAAAACAATTCTGCAAAGAAGAGTGGGCCAAAATTGCTCCACAGCAATGTGAAAGACTCATTGCAAACGCTTGATTGCAGTTGTTGCCGCCTATGGTGTCACAACCAGTTATTAGGTTTAGTGGTTAATTACTTTTTCACATAAAGCCAGGCAGGTTCGGGCAGCTTTTTTGCCTTAATAAATGAAACCATCATTTAAAAAAAAAAAATGCATTTTGTATTTACTCAGGTTATCTTTGTGTAATAATAAAATGTGTTTGATGATCTGAGTCATTTAAGTGTGACAAATGTTCGCAAAAAATAAAATCAGAAATGGGGCAAATACTGCTGAGGGTAAAGGTGATGGACTGGCCAAGCATGTCTCCAGACCTAAACCCTATTGAGCATCCGTGGGGCATTCTTAAACAGAAGGTGGAGGAGCATCCATCAGCGCCGTGATATCGTCATGGAGGAGTGAAAGAGGACTCTAGTGGCAACATGTGAAGCTCTGGTGAACTCCATGTCCAAGAGGAGTAAGGCAGTGCTGGAAAAAAACGGTGGGCACACAAAATATTGACACTTTGGGCCTAATTTGGACATTTTCACTTAGGCCACGTACACACGATCAGACATGTCCGATGAAACATGTCCGACAGACCGTTTTCATCGGACCACGCTGAAGTGGTCTGTTGGTCTGATGTGCGTACACACCATCGGACCAAAATCTCCTCGGACCAGAATGCGGTGACGTAGAATGACGTGATGAAAAAACAAAGTTCAATGCTTCCAAGCATGCGTCGACTTGATTCTGAGCATGCGTGGGATTTTGGTCCGATGATTTCGTGTACTAACCATCGAACCTGTCCGACGGACAGGTTTCCAGCGGACAGGTTTCAAAGCAGGTTTTGAAAATTTTGTCTGCTGGAAAACGGTCCGATAGGCCGTACACACGATTGAACATGTCCGCTGAAACTGGTCTGCGGACCAGTTTCAGCGGACATGTTCGATCGTGTGTACGCGGCCTTAGGAGTGTACTCATTTTTGTTGCCAGCGGTTTAGACATTAATGGCTATGTGTTGAGTTATTTTGAGGGGAGCTGTACATTTATTTCTTTACATTGTAGCAAAGTGTAATTTCTTCGGTGTTGTCACATGAAATATTTACAAAAATGTGAGGGGTGTACTCACTTTTGTGACATACTGTAGGTGTATCTGAGTCCCACTGGTTTCTGCCAGTTCTGTGCTGATGGCACTGCTGGACATCTTCTGATATCCAGGGGAATTAAGCATGATGTGTCTTTCATTTTCTGCATTAAGTTTCCTTGACCAGCCTCTGTGTCTACAATCCTCAACATTAACTGTTTCTTTGTGCTTCCTTAAAAGAGCTTGAACAGCACATTTTGATACCCCATTCTGCTTTGCAAGGCTACTTTGAAGAACCTAGAATATGACATATTTTCAGTTGTTTCACACTTTTTTGTTATGTATATAATTCCACATGTGTTTAATTCATAGTTTTTGATGCCTTCAGTGTGAATCTACAATTTTCATAGTCATAAAAATAAAGAATACTCTTGGAATAAGAAGGTGTGTCCAAACTTTCGGTCTGTACTGTATGTACCATATTTTATTGGCGTATAATATGCACTTTTTCCCCCCAAAAGGGGGGGGGGATTGTGCGGTCCACCCCGGCTTCCAAGCATTGGGGGGGTGTCAAGCCTGACCATGTGACAGCACTGCCTACGTAGTCCAAAGTTCAGAAAAAAAAATCACTTGCCAGCCCTTTCTCCTACACTTCTTCTCCTGTTTCACTGTCATTATAAAAAAAAAAACTTCTAAATACCCCATTGGCGCAGTTTTTTTCTGGCTGCTCTTCTCCTCCTCCAGTCACATGACCATCTATGAAACGTCAGAGGAGAGCAGTCATGTGACTGGGTCATTAAAAGAACAGAGCTAATGATGTATTTAGAAGCTTTGTTTTACAATGACAATGATATGGTTTTTCCTTAATGGTAGAGAGAATGCTGGCAGTGCTCTCCCAGTAGACTGAGTCTCCTAGGAGTGCAGAGGAAGGGGGCTGTGTACTATAAAGGGGGACTGGGCTGTGTACTGTACAGGGAAAGGGTAGCTGTGTACTGTGCAGGGGGAGGGGGCTGTTTACTGTGCAGGGGGAGGGGGGTGTACTGTGCAGAGGAAGGGGGCTGTTACTGTAAAGGGGGCTGTGAAACATTTTTTTCCTTAAAAGTCCTTTTTTTAAATTGGGGTGCATGTTATACGCCCGTGCGTGTGATACGCCGATAAATACAGGTACATTTTTAAAATCTATATCTGGTGGAGAAGGATGTAATCCTGTGTAAGGATGAGCTCTGGCGTGTTCGCATGGTACACGTGCAGAGCCCGCCAGCAAGTGTGCATGGCGCTGCGCTAATCACAGGCAGGGAGACATTGTCCCGATCTCTGCAGCTGAGCATCGGGAAATGTCTCCCTGGCTGTAATTAGCGCAGCGCCGCGCACACTTCCTGGCGGGCTCTGCACGTGTACCATGCGAACACGCCAGAGCGCATCCTTAATCCTGTGTAAGGAAATCAGCTATACGGCAGAGGTGTTCCACCATAGTATTGTGTGCGCATGTGTATGCGTGTGCGTGTGTATGTATGTATGTGGTGTGTATATATACCGTATTTATCGCGGTATAACGCGCTCCTGCGTATACCGCGCACCCCTAAAGTGACCCCCAATCCTGTGGAAAAAGTTATTTTTGTACTTACAGTTTTGGTGTCTTGCGCGGCGTCCATCGGCGGCCTCGGCGGGTCCGGTGTCCTTCTGCGGCGGGTCCGGTGTCCTTCTGCGGCGGGTCCGGTGTCCTTCTGCGGCGGGTCCGGTGTCCTCTTCGGCGGGTGCGGCGTCCTCCCCGCTCGTTTCCCGCGCCGAGTTTTGAATACTACGCCAGCATATAGCCAGCGCAGTACACTCGGGCAGGCTTGGCAACTGTCGCGCTCACGTCCTGTACGTCCAGGACGTGACCGCGGAAGAAGCCGAGACTGGCCGAATATACCCGAGTGTACTGCGCTCGGTATATGTCGGCGGAGTATTCAAAACTCGGCGCGGGAAAGTGTGTATCGGCGTATATCGCGCACACACGATTTTGCCCTGATTTTCAGGGCAAAAAAGTGCGCGATATACGCCGATAAATACGGTATATGTGTGTATAAATAAAATCTAATACATAGAGTTTCTGTTTTATAACAACTGGTTGCAAAGTAGAAAATATTAGTTTTTTTCATAAAGTTTTTGTTGGTGTTGCTGACCTCTGTAAAACAAGTTTGTTTTACTACGAAAGCAATTCAAATGAATGTTTGATCTTTCCTTTAATACCTGTAATGAAACCAGGGCCGTCTTTACCATAGGGCAAACAGGGGCAGCTGCCCAGGGCCCTGTCACTGTTGGGGGCCCAAAGCAGAGCCGCCCGCAGGCAGTACTGCTTCCCTTCCCAGTGTTTTAAAATGTACAGCACCCCGGCCTTCCCTTTAGACATGCACTTCTCCCTTCCTGCCACTGGGTGCTGCTTGTATATAAAAGTGAATTAGAATGTGATTTTATAGCATCCCCAGTTTGCTCTTCCCGAGGCTGACTTCTTCTTCTTCTTCTTCATGTCCTGCTCCTCAAGGTATGTCACTGTTTGCTATATTGTAGATAGAAGTTTTCTGTAGAGTGTCCCCAAAGTCTTTATAATATTTGATGATTCACTGCAGGCCTGGTCAGTGTTTTAAAAAGTTCCTGTATTTTACACATGGCATGGCATGGGGTCACAGCACCGTCTGTCCATTCTGCTTTAGCACCATGGGACCCCATGCCATGCCATGTATAAAATACAGGAACTCTTTAAATCACAGACCAGACCTGCAGTCCAGGCTGAGTAAGGCCTCAGAGCACATGGCATTACTGTCTGTATTTAACTGCTTGATGGGCTTATTTTGGGCCTGGCTGGTTCACGTGTATGTGTTTTGGCGGCCCACATTTGCGCAGCCCAGCCCATTTTGCAAAGAAAAGCGCATGCCTCGTGCAATAGCCTGCGCACACAGCACACCTATGCCCATCAAGCAATGAAATACAGCACTGTCTGTCCATTCTGCTGTCTGCTGTGACTTATCTGCAGTTCCTGCACTGTCAAACTTGCTGCATTTTTAGACGTTTAGGTCACGCTTTTAAAAACACACTGCAGGTAAGTAGTATGGTGCAAAAGCAGAATGGATTTCAAGGCAACTGTATTTTTAAAATGCTGAATGCACCTTTTTTCTACAGGAAACAAAGGCATGGCAGCCCATTCAAATCAATGGGCTGCAGTGCCTGCACAAATAAGGGCCGCCAAAACACATACATGTGAATCAGCCAGCCCAAAATAGGCTGGAGGGGGGGGGCCAAAAAAAATGTTTGCCCAGGGCCCAAACCATATTAAAGACGGCCCTGAATGAAACATGCAGTTTTATACAAAGCTCATCTTATGATCATTACTAAATGCACAAGGTCCTGTTATGTAGCCTAAAGGCAGTTTTGTCTTTTCTTAGGATCTAGTGCTGTGTAAAACTGGATTTCATGTGTTTAGCTTACTATGTTGTAGCATAGCTATTATTTATTTCAGAAAATGTGGTTTTCGTAGAAGGCCTAAACTGCAATGAAGATTTTTCATTTTTGGAGAGTTGTTGTTTTTATAAGAACAAATATAATGTGCCATTTATTTGGGGGCCTACAGCAGGAAATGAAGCCCTTCGACTTGTTTCTTTGGAATCCAGACAGCAAAATTGTCATTGAACACAAAAGCTGAACCTCCTCAGTCCACTTATTTTTATTAAACCAAATGGCTGTTTAACCACTTAAGACCGTCGTGCGACGTGGCTTCCAAACAAAATTGGGGTCCTTTTTTCCCACAAATAGAGCTTTCTTTTGGTGGTATTTGATAACCTCTGCGGTTTTTATTTTTTGCGCTATAAACAAAGATAGAGCGACAATTTTGAAAAAAATGCAATATTTTTTTACTTTTTGCAGTAATAAACATCCCCCAAAAATATATATATATAAAAAAATCCTCAGTTTAGGCCGATACGTATTCTTCTACCTATTTTTGGTAAAAAAAAAAAATAAGCGTTTTACTGATTGGTTTGCGCAAAATGTATAGCGTTTACAAAATAGGGAATAGTTTTATTGCATTTTTATAAAAAAAAAAATTTTTAATACTAATGGCAGCGATCGGCAATTTTTTTCGTGACTGCGACGTAATGCGGACACATCGGACAATTTTGACACATTTTTGGGACCATTGTCATTTTCACAGCAAAAAAATGCATTAAAAATGCATTGTTTACTGAGAAAATGACAATTGCAGTTTGGGAGTTAACCACTGGGGGGTGCTGAAGGGGTTAAGTGTAACCTCATCTGTGTTTCTAACTGTAGGGGGGCAGGGCTGGACGTGTGACATCATTGATTGTGTTTCCCTGTATCTGGAAACACACGATCAATGACACCGCCACAGTGAAGAACGGGGAAAGTGTGTTTACACACAGCTCTCCCCGTTCTTCAGCTCTGGGGACCGATCACGGGACTCTATCGACGATCGGGTCCGCGGGTCACGTTGTCACGGAGCTTCGGACTGGGTCGTGGGAGCGCGCCCGCGACCCACGGCTGGGCACTTAGAGGACGTACATGTACGTGCTTGTGCCCAGCCGTGCCATTCTGCTGATGTATATCTGCAGGAGGCAGTCCTTAAGTGGTTAAGACCTTCAGTTACAATTACATATTTGCACTGCTCAATAGATTCTCTAACAGTTCGATCCAAAAAATAAATAAATGCTCAGCCTATAGTGTTGGGAGGGAGGAGGGGACATTTCTATTTTTTTGAACACCCGGACCAAAATGCAGGTAAATGACCAGGCCCCTTTTTGTGATTCGGCACTGCGTCGCTTTAACTGACAATTGCGCGGTCGTGCGACGTAGCTCCCAAACAAAATTTGCGTCCTTTTCTTCCTACAAATAGAGCTTTCTTTTGGTGGTATTTGATCGCCTCTGCGATTTTTATTTTTTGTGCTATATACAAAAATATAGCGAAATTTTTGAAAAAAAAACAATATTTTTTAATTTTTGTTATAAGAAAAATCAAATATTAATTTTAGTCAAACATTTAGGCCAAAATGTATTCAGCCACATGTCTTTAGTAAAAAAAAATCGCAATAAAAAAAAATTAGCTACCTAGCGGGAACAGCGACACTAATACAGCAATCAGAAAAATGATCGCTTAGTGATGCTGGCAATAGAGAGTGAAAGGGTTAACTAGGGCGGTGATCAAGGGGTTAAAACTTTATTGGGGGGGGGTACGGGGGCTAACCTGAACCAAACACTGACTGTCACACTGACACTAAATACAGTAATCATACATGTATGATTACTGCATTCAGTGACACTGTGACAGGGGGAGGGGGGGCGATCGCAAGGGGTTAATGTGCCTATGTGTAGTGTGTGTCAGTGTAGTGTTGTGCAGACTTACTGTGCGATGTGATCTCTCCTCAGCAGCGGTTGATAAAACCGCTGAGAGGAGAGATCATATCACTTCCCTCTTCCTGTGTTTACACAGGAGGAGGAAGTGCAGGGCGGGGGAGCGCGCGGATTGGCTGGGAGCGATCCGGAGGGGGCGGACAAAAACAAATACCCGCCCCCTTGTCCCGGATCGCTCGTACAGCCGCGGGGACCGCCGCATGTACCGGGGGGGGGTCCTGATCCACCTCAAGGCACCAACGTATATATATACGTTAAAGTGCCTGTCGGTGCCATTCTGCCGACGTAAATGTAAATGCGGCGGTCCATAAGAGGTTAAGAAAAACTATTATACTATTGAGTAATTTTTTTTTGACGTTTGTAAGCTCCTAAACTGATGTGTTTTATATACAGTGTTGTAACTAACGGAGTTAAAATAAACGCAGTTACCTAACGCAGCCTCTTTTGAGGGTAACGAGTAATCTACCTGATTACTCTTCCCCTCACGGTAATGCAGTTCCCATTACTTGGGCGGCGTTACCGCAATTTCATCTACCGCCACTAGATGGCAGCAGAGTAATTGCTTCTGCCGGCGCTGTGAACATAAATATGGGTGGAACTCCGCTTTAGAATCATGTGACCGTTGTGATGGCCTGTCACAGTGGTCTGAAAACTCCCAATCGCAAGGAGCCCTGGATACAATGAGCCCCATCCGCCTCACACTGACCTATCACCGGGGAACAACTTGCATCGATCACACACACACACTGTGTGCGCAACCTGATCAATGATCTGGGAAACACATGGCGGAACAAAATGTTCCACAGAACAAACGTTCCCTATACAACACAGTGTACACAGCGACATCTAGTGGTCAACATGGTAAGTGCAGGGCACCAATGATCAGCAGGTTATTTTTGGTCAGTGATTTCATCTTCATCAGACAACAAAGAAAAATCTGACATCCCCATTACAGATCCCCTGCATCTAATAAAGCTTATATAAAATAAATAAACAATAAACTTTAGAAAATTCTAATAAAGCCTAATATAAGATTTTAAATTACAGACTCTGTAAACGTCAATTAAATGTATATTATAACCATACATTTTAATCCAGCTTATCATTTGGATGTAATATGTAGCAGATGGATAAGGGTTTTAAGTTCTATTAGCTGCACATACATGGTGGGACGGATGCACTTAGGCTGGGATATACACAAGATCACCCTTTGTTTCCGGTTTTCTTCTCTCAGGGATCTGCCATTCTTTTGTCTTGGAATATTAACTCACTGCTCCCTGGCAAGCGCCTGTCATCTGCTTCTCAACAAAGCATTGTAGATTATTAAATACAATTCAGTTACTTTGCTAAGTAACTAATTACTTTTTCAATGTAGTAACTGAGTCACTAACGCAATTACTTTTTCGGAGAAGTAATTTGTAACTGTAACTAATTACTTTTTTAAAGTAAGATGAGCAACACTGGTTATATACATACTATATAAATATATTGCAAGGTGTTTACAGTACAGAGCACAAAATGTATTGCGCTTTTTAAGGAATACCTATATTCTTAGTGCAAGCTGTGTACAAATAAACACTTTAAAGTGATTGTAAATGATAACCTTGTAAAATAACCTATTCAATTTAACAGTTGTGTATAGATTTAAAAAAAAAAATATCATCAAGACCTTTTATCCCCTTTTTTAACAGTGATCACATTCCCTCTGTTCTCAGCTCCATTAGAGCTGGGGGGAAGGGAATCAATAGTACACTGCTCTTCCCAGTGAATGTCCGTGCAGTGGGGGTATGTTGGAACAAGTCTATCATTGGAGGAGAGCAGGCTGACCATGTTGTGCTTTCATGCCTATCGTGGTCAGTTTTTAATAGGAAAGCAGAGGGGCTGGCAAGAATAATTTCACACAAAGGAAGTAATACAAAAAGAACAGGAGCCTTCTCCATACAAGTATATGTACAGCAGGCACATATCATGAATATGAATATGAAATGGTGGAGTAACAAACCCTTTAATACATAATACAGGATACCCACAGCGGTATGGATTTTCTAAAGAAAGGGAAAGCAGTAGTATCACTTTCAGATGACACAGTAAGTATCTTTTATTAAAGCCTGGAACATAGCTTTAGAGAGGTTAGAGTAATGAAAGGATCACTGCTTTGGCTTGCCTGTGTGTGCATTTCAACTTGATATTTTGGGCATGAGTGACAGGGAATGTGCCAAAGAGCATGGGAAAGGTAGGCTGATTTCTTCTCTTTGCTTTTGGACATTACTGCTGCAAGTACATAGAATGATGATGTTAAACCATTTTTTCGGTAAAGCTGATTTTCCTTTTGGGCTATTAAAGCATTCACTTCATAAAAGAAGCAGAATATAAATGATTTTTTCCATCTTTTTAAACCATCTTTTTCCCATATACCAGATTATTTACATTGACTTTGCTCTAGAAAAATGGACAATAGTGATAAGTGAATAGTTGATTTGGTAGAACATGGTAAATATTTGAGACTTGTCATTGCTGCTGAATGACGTAGCCTTTATTCATCAAATTCGCTATTGGTAAACATTAGAATATCTCCAAAAGCTTATTCTGCCAGTATTAAGACGCCGATAATAAAGCTTTTTTTAGAAGTACTTCCTGTGGAAATACTACAGACTTATTCAGACATTTGGTTTTCATTGAATTACAGTCAGATTGTTGTTAACCTATTGTGACGCATAGAAGCATCATCTTATTTGTAGTTTTTCTATTGTGCATGAAGTAAGAAAAAAAAAGTTAGGTTGATGCAACATAGTCATGCTAGAGGTTAACACAATTTAATACAAATCTGTACATATACAGAATAATGACAGCAGGTGTCAGTTTAACCTCTTCCCGCCCGCATAACCTCATATGATGTCCTTGACTTTCAAGGGGGATATTTGAATTATGCCTGCAGCTACAGGCATCATTCAGATATAATTATTTTATGCCTGTGATTCTGTGCACGATAACAGCGATCATCGGGGACCCGGAGAAAGAATCAGCCACCGCCGAATGACAACCATAGAGATGTTTATGACCATCGGAGGCCCGGCGTGACGTTATGATGTCATGTACGGGCCGCGGATGTAAACATAGCCACGATCAGCATGAATTGGTGATTTTTTTTCGATCTCATGCTTTCCAGCCTGGAGGAGAGATGTAAGGTCTTATTGACCCCACATCTCTCCATAAAGAGGACCTGTCACGATAGATTGCCATTAAAAGTGATAAAAAAAAGTTAAAAAAAAAGCGATTAAAAACACCCCTGTCCCCGGTAGTGTTCGCTCAGAAACGAACACACGCGTAAGTCCCACCCACATATGTAAATCCTGTTCAAACCACACATGTGAGGTATCGCCATGTGCGTTAGAGTGCGAGCAAGAATTCTAGCACTAGACCTCCTCTATAACTCTAAACTGGTAACCTCCATGAGTGTGCGCAATTTGAAAGTGTGACATGTTGGATATCTATTTACTCAGAGTAAATGTAATTTTTTGGGTGTCTGCTAAAAAAACATATATAATGTTTGGGGGTTCTGAGTAATTTTCTAGCAAAAAAGTATGAATTTTACATGTAGGAGAGGAGTGCCAGAATCGGCCCTGTATGGAAGTGGTTAATACCTAATCACATCTAATGAGCATGTGTATGAAATGCAACTAATTGGGATCACTACTCATTGCTCATTGTAGGTGCATGTTTATTGCCATATTAATGTATAAATCTACTTAAATATCATTGATCGGATGCATTTATGGTTAATGTAGAAAGTCCCTATTGGGTCACCTTGTTGCAAAATTTGTTAATACCGGTTTAAAACTGCCAGTCATAGACATGGGAGGCTAGTTGGATGTGTAGGCATGATCTGAAAGCACTTGGGCATCTGTGCTGGCTGGCTAAATTTGAATAGTCACATTGGGCAACCATACTGTATAAGTGAAGCCCTTAGTAGTGATATGGAGGAATTGTACTGCATGTAACTTCAGCGCAGGCTCATTGGGAGGGAATATTGGCAATCGAACAAGGTCTTTTTAACCTATCCTATTTTCCCCAGGATTCATAGACATTAGATTTTCACCTCATCTGGCCATTCAATGCAACAAGTGAAACCAATTACTGAGCTACTTAAGCCTAGTACACACCAGCCAAATATTAGGTGACATCGGTTCTTCAATAAAAACTGGCCAACATTCGGCCCATGTGTATGTCAGCCGGTCCGACAGAAGTCAAGTGTTCGGCCGGCTTCTGTCGGATGAGCATGCTGGAAAACCAGCAGCCTACCTGCTCCCGATCAGTGCTCTCAGCCATTAGCTGAGAGCACTGACCAAAGTGTTCTGGCAGGGGGGGCAGACGTCCCCCTGTCGGAACACAATAGCTCAGCAGGGGATAGTGCTGTACCAACAGTGTATTGTTAGTACAATGGCTCTGATCTGAGCTGTCAGGTTTGTTTTCGTTAAAAATTGGTGGTGTGTACTAGGCTTAAAACTTCCAAACACTAAAACAATGCTAAAGTCTAATTTATCTTATAATTTATTTTAATAGCAATAGGAGCTTTTCTTCCTGTAGCTCCACCCACAAGCAAGATTTGAATCAGATTGTTAAGGGCCCTTTCACACAGGGTGGATCAGTAATGATCCGCACCGTGAACCTCCGCTTGCTCAGCGGGGATCGCTCTGTTGATCCCTGCTGAGCCGGTGGATGACAGGGCGGTCCCGCACACTGTGCAAGGACCGCCCTGTCTTTTCTTCGCTCTCCCCTATGGGGGGATCGGATGAACACGGACCGTATGTCTGTGTTCATCCGATCCGCAGACAGAAGGAAAAATAGGGTTTTCCTCCGTCTGCAGAATCGGAGGAAGGCGGAAGCGGGCGAGATCGGGTGTCAGCGGATGTTCATCCACTGACACCCGCATCTCATAGGGACCAATGTATGTCCCTTTTTCATCCGCACACGGATGGATGAAAAAGCAGACATACGGTCCGCAGCTGTGAAAGGGGTGCAGTAAGCTTGTTAGGGAACTACTCTTCTGCATGACAGACAGGGGTTCTTGGATGAAGTAGTGGGGTAGACTAGTGCAATGCAAACATTTTTGGATGTGTGTGTGTATAAGTAAGGGGGACAGGCTCAACCGGTATTGGCAGTGGTAATAAACATACACGAGACAGGCTTTCTATAGTCCATAGCGTAAAAAACAAAGAAAACATCTGTCATGGCCCCCAAGGACATCTGTTAGTGATTAACCGTGTAGGGTGGGGCTCTGGGTACCGAGCACACAATTTGTATCATAGTGGTAGTATGAGTTTTGGAATTTGGCTGGCTTATATTTTGCAATTTAAATTTTTACATTTTATTTGGATGATCTGCACTATTTGAGCTTTTTTTCCTTATATGTTCTGAGGACATGGGATGAGTTGCTGGAGTGGTGGCTACTGTCTGTTTCCAAACCTGTATAGGGATTGTACCATACACATGCTCATACTAAAAACTTTTCTTAGGGTTTATCCTTTCTGTCCATATTTTGTGGCTCTGGTCTAATTTGACACATTAATGTGTCTCATCCATGTTGCTGCATTTCACACAGATTTTGGTGGACAATTTATGCTTTTTTTTTAAAACTTCTCTCTGCATTAATGACAATGTGGTGGATGATATATTGTCAAACATACAGCAAAAAGTCTACCTTCAGGTGCTGCAGTTGTTAGCACTGTATATTTAGTTGTTGCAGTATATATTTGCATTATATAAATCTGTATGCAAGCAGCTTCTTTATTTTGTTTTTAAATAAATTGTGGTACACTTTCATGATTGTTGTTTGCATATTAGCGTGGAATAAATTTTGTATTTATTTTTGATAGCTATATATTTCAGGATATAGGAACCCAACATGTGTTCTACAACTTTAACCTAGAGTGATTACTTTAGGTGTGGACAACAGTATACCATCTTTAATAGTATACAAGTTGAGTATTTAGAAGTTTGAGATTGAGGCTGTTGATTGATGATGCTCACCATGCTTTTGTGTGTGACAGCTCTAGTGATCCTTTCACAAGTATGCATTGTTTTAAAACATTAAACTACTGAGTAGGTCCAACACGACAAAAACAAAACAAAAATTGTCCTTTTTTTTGCAGGTGGTTTTAGCCCAGTTGGACAGCCACTTAGTAGAACACCATCAATCAGACTACAGATGGTAAGTTTGTTTATATTTTACAGGAACACTTTTTGCGGTGATCTCCCACTGATTATACATAGTAAAACGATCTGATTCCCAATTTCCCTGTTTAACTGTCATGCACCCTCTATATTACATTCTATTATTTAATCTTTGCTTCATCAACAGAACAATTATTATTTTTTCATGTGCTTAAAAGGTGATGTTTTATGTATCAAAAAAACTTTTTTTAAATATCTTTGTTGTTAGAATTGCTATTTCAGTACTTGGATTCATGAAGACCAAACTATATTATTAGTGTAACTAATGTCACTAAAGAATCAGTGAAACAAATGAATTGTAATACAATTTTGTGACGTAGCACAAAACATATTTCATGTTATGGCATGTTACCCTGTTGCATGTCACTAGTGTTTCTTTAGATTACGCTCAATAGTTATATGTATTGCACAGGCTTAATTACAAGCCCAGAAAGTGATTGATTTATTGCGTAAGTGAGATCTGACCCGTCAGCTAGGATGTTGCTTGAATTTCATACACAACACCTGTTATTAGAAAGCTAATTGTTTATTTATGCTGTTTAGGTTAAAGAGGTATATGATCAATCATTGCTGACTGAGTTACCTAGCAGGTTCAGATTCCTTTTAGTGAATTGAAATGTCAATCTGAACATATTAACCAAGGTCACATTTGTCAGAATTATATTATATATTGTATTTTTTCAACATCAAAAACAAATTGAAAAATGACATGTCTCTATGATCTCTATAAAGAAACTCTGTCGTATGCCTTTTTTAATACAACAGTATTTGGGGGACAGCATCTCAACCAAGCTGACTTAACACAAATATGTAGGATTCACGTTCTGAGCTTGCAAGCCAAGCTCCTGGATCATGCAGTGCATAGAAACAGTATTAAGATTACATCTGGGTCTCTTTAACCATATAGGAAAAAAAGGAGCAATGAACTGGGGCCCATTGGTTCAGGGGACCTATTGAGCCTCTGGCTGTTTTTTTTTTTTTTTTTATGCTGGAGAAAACCAACATTAACTTAGACGACGGGTCTGAGAAGTCAAAAAAAGCATCAATTCAAACAAGGCATGCCCGTAAGGGCTCTTTCACACTGCCCTGATGGGCATTGGTCTCGGGTGCAGCAAATCAGTGGTGCAGTTATGCACATATACATGCAAGACTTCTGGCACCACTATTTAGAGTGACTTTAGAGTCACTCTGACTTTTGGACCACCAATATATTAAACAGGTGCTGTAATTATGACAGGATCATAAAAATCTGTACGTTGAGCCTAGCAATGTCTTGTAATAGAAAAATAGAAAAAAACACTGCGCTAAACCAAATGGGGTGGAAATGCTGCTAGTACCAAAAATATAGATACATATATTGGAAGAACTTGGAAAAAGAGGGTGAGGTACAACGCAAAACCAATATGTGTGAAATTGTGATGATGATATCAAAATATAAAAAAGTAAGTGAACAATAATAGGCCAATCTAAATGTCACGATTGGTAATGTGAAACTTGAGATATAACAAAATTAATGAAAATATTTGAAAAATAACAAGTGTATAATAAATATTATACCATAAGGTGGTTGGATAAATACAACAAAGGTATGTGAACCTAGAATAAAAATGCAACCAAGGATGAAAATAACATGCACATCAAAATAAATAAATATGAAACAATAAAGAGTCCATAAATATTCCTAAAAGCATGAAAAAGGTATCCATGTAAAAGTGAGCTGTGAGAAGTCTTCCAAAAAGATGTTCAAAACTTGGCACCACCTTCCACCATGATACACCCGAGTGTCAAAAATAAAATCTCCTTACCAGATCTTCTGACCACACCTGCGGTCAGACTACACACGGGTAGGTTTAAAGTCACCCAAACGACTATAAGCTGGAGCTACTTCGGATCGAAATCAGCCAAAGCGGATGGATGTCTCAATGCAAAAGGAAAACAGCGCCCATAGTGCCGCTTTGCAATGCAATTTTAATTAAAAAAGGATTATACTGCACTTACAAGAAGGTTCAAACGAATGTACCATATGCGGTCTGCAAACACGGGATCTCGGCGTCCTCTCTGATTCTCTTTCCTGGGTCAGTTCAAAAAACGTGATGACATCAGAACGCAGGCCACACCCACGCGTTTCGTCATATGTTGACGTCGTCTGGGATTGGCTGCTGCTTCTCAGTCATCGCGTGTGCCCTTTTATACTGTTCCGTCGCCATTTTAAGTGAGGGAAAACCAGTAAGGGCAAAAGAGCTGAACGGAAAGGAATCTATTGAAATTGAAAATGGAGCCATCTTGTGACAAAAAAGTAAATCGCATGAGGAAATACATGAAAATGTCTGTCTATAAAATCAAATGAACTGAGCTAGTGGAAAGGGAATTACAAAAAGGACCTCGAGATCATGAATACAGTATTCAATATTATAAAAATTAAATATCAAAGCTAAATTTAATACATAGATAAAAAATTAAGTATAAAAATGTAATAAAACATTTAAAATAAGTTAGAAGAATTTTTTATATAAAAAATATTTTCCATAAAAAATAGTTAAAAAATGTTAAAGGCTGACCCAGGAGTTACGCATTATTTAAAAAACAATTTATGTCCCAATCAACATTTAGTCCGTGTGGTACATACGATCTCATGGTAAAAATCCATTGGGTTTCAATTTTGGAGATGGCACATACTCTATTAGTGCCCCTCCAATTTGAGATTAATTTGACTATTGGTACAAATAATGTTCCCTCAACCTTTTTATTGTGGTACTTGGCATAATGTTTGGAGAGGTTGTGTTTGGGGAAACCCCGTCGGATATTCCCCACATGTTCTTCTAATCTGACATGTACCTCTCTCTTAGTCCTACCAATGTATTGCTTGGCGCAAGGACATTGGATAAGATAGACAACATATTCACTCGTGCATGTAATGAAGGAGTCTATAGGGTACGTGTTGTGTTTGACTTGATTGAAAGGATTCCAATTTACGTCCTTGGAACTGATTTAATTTGCAAATATTGCATTTCCTACAAGGAAAAAATCCCTTCATAGTCTGAAAGAATGAAATCCTATTCGGGGGATTGACAACATTGGGGGCCAGTTTGTGTCTTAGAGAAGGTGCTCCCCTAAACAAAACAACAGGTTTGTCTGGAAGTATTGGGCCCAATATCTTATCATTTTTCAAGACATTCCAATATTTATTAAAAATCTTCTTGACGGAAAAATATTGATTGGAAAAACCGGCACCCAAATCGAGTACCCACAACATTTTTAGCTTGCCCAATATCACCCAAAATGTTATTCCTATCCATGTTTTCAACCTTCCGAATGGTGTTATCCAAATCGGATGAATCATATCCTTTTTCCAAAAATCTAAGTTTAAGAATGGAGGCCTGTTGTATGTAATCTGCTATGTTAGTGCAGTTCCTCCTTAGTCTTTGGAATTGCCCCTTTGGTACCGCACTAAGCCAAGTAGGTTGGTGGCAACTAGTGAGGGGATAAAACCATTACGGTCTGTTTCCTTAAAATATGTCTTAGTCATTAAAACTCCATCCTGGACCACAATGCTAAGATCCAGAAAATGTATGCCTGTGCAACTTGCTTCATGTTTAAGACAAATCCCCCTATTGTTATCGTTTAATTGGGAAAGAAAACTTTCTAGTGAAACAAAATCCCCCTCTCATATAAACAGGACATCGTCAATGTATCTTTTCCACAGACGAAGCTCTTTGGGAGGGTGTAAATGAATGACTTCCTTCTCCCAATAGGCCATAAATAGGTTTGCGAGGCTGGGGGCAAATTTAGCCCCCATTTTGCATTTGAGACATCCATCCGCTTTGGCTGATTTCGATCCGAAGTAGCTCCAGCTTATAGTCGTTTGGGTGACTTTAAACCTACCCGTGTGTAGTCTGACCGCAGGTGTGGTCAGAAGATCTGGTAATGAGATTTTATTTTTGACACTCGGGTGTATCCTTGGTGGAAGGTGATGCCAAGTTTTGAACATCTTTTTGGAAGACTTCTCACAGCTCACTTTTACACGGATACCTTTTTCATGCTTTTAGGAATATTTATGGACTCTTTATTGTTTCATATTTATTTATTTTGATGTGCATGTTATTTTTATCCTTGGTTGCATTTTTATTCTAGGTTCACATACCTTTGTTGTATTTATCCAACCACCTTATGGTATAATATTTATTATACACTTGTTATTTTTCAAATATTTTCATTCATTTTGTTATATCTCAAGTTTCACATTACCAATCGTGACATTTAGATTGGCCTATTATTGTTCACTTACTTTTTTATATTTTGATATCATCATCACAATTTCACACATATTGGTTTTGCGCTGTACCTCACCCCCTTTTTCCAATGTCTTGTAATAACACTGGATTACATATACTCACAGACTAGCTGTTGTTTTTTACTTTTTTTTACATATTTTTAATACTCCAAAAGATTCGAAAGGAAGTGAAAGTGGGGGTTATTAGTAAAATGGTTCAGTTGATAAATGTTGCACATAAAAGAAAATAAGGAGCTCTTATGTTAGATACTGTAGTGCCAAGGTTGGCAACCCATCAGTCGTGAACAGGTAATGGGTAGATTGAGTCTCTGCATTGCCAACCTGGGGCTAAACTGCTCCTCCCCAGTGGTGAGAAGTCCGGGGTAGAGAAGTAGAGCATCGGCCGGACGGATCACAGAAAGAGAGTGTCGGTTGGGCAGCTCAAGAAGGACAGAGCCGGGCGAGCAGATCAGGAAGGCGAGAACTGGATGGGCGGGGCAAGGAAAGGAAAAAGCCAGACAGGCAGCGCAGGGGAGAAGACTTGCTCAGGTACTAAGCTATCTTTTTCATTGAAGCAGCAGGTGTGGGCTCACTGGTGATGCAGCGGCTGTCAGATTGGGGAAGGAGTGAGCTCAGCAGCCAGATCAGAGATAGAGAAAGCTGGGCAGGCAGATCAGGGACGCATAAAGCCCGGCAGTCAAAGCAGATAATGAGGGAGCCGGACGAGCGAAACAGCGAAGTGGAGAGCGGAGCAGTGGAGCCGCCTAAGTTTCTTTAGCAGTGTGTAACAAAAAAAGAAAACTGTAAGGTTGCCGCAGCAGCCCTACTGAGCCCACACCTGCTGTGCTGCTGCTTCAGTGAGAGAGGTAGCTCAGCGCCGGATCAAGTCCCCTCCCCTACTCCTGAATTGTCGCTCTGAGCTGGGTGTCTTCTGTTCTTGCAGTTTTGTGCCCTGGGGGTGGGAGGGAAAGGATGAGGGGGTCTCTGTATGAAGGCAACTAAACTGGGAATGGGGGTTTGTACTGGGTGGGCAAGGGCTGTGCTGTGGGGGTGGTTCTCTTTTGGAAAGCTGGTTGGTCTGTGCTGGACAGGGAATCTGTACTGAGGGAGTAGGCTGACAGGGAGGATAAGGGAAGTTAAGGTAGATCTCGATTGTGAGGAATATGGATAGGGGTTGTTTTGGTGGTACTTCGTAATGTGGTCTGTGTGTTTAGGGCTTGTTCACACTAGTGGTTGGGGGGTATTGAAACCCCCCAGCTGAGCTGCAGTTTTACCACCACCCAACCATTCCCCCTTGGGGGTGTGCACACATCGTGGTCACGATGCTTTGGTTCGTGGCCACAGAAGGAATTCTAGGTTTTTAGGGGGCTTGCTAGTAAATCTTTTTCTATAAATAAATAAAAAGGTGCACCCCGGAGATCTTTTGATTTCCATGTTGTTCATGTAGACCTCCACCTACTAAAGATTAGAAGTGTTTCCCATAGCGGGATATTGTATGGGATTTTTGGTGATGCATGATGGATAAATATAGCAAATTAATATAAGTATAAAGGGCTTTCAAATAGTTTTTGTCAAACCCACAACACCTGAGTCACAAAAGTAGATATTTTAATATAAAAATAACAACTTTTTTTAATATAAAAAGATTTTTCCGTGAATGTATTTACCAATTACTAAAAACAGTCAAAAATGAGTAGAAAAAGTACTATATATGCAAATAAACACAGTTGGTCTTCTTCATGCCACTCGTGTTGATGGTTCAACTAGTTTCGCCCTATGTGAGCTTCTTCAGGAACCCACGGTGGGTGGAAATCTAAATAAAGTATTCACAATGAAATAATAAGGTCTCATAGTAAAAAAACATTGGACAGTCAGATAGTCAGTTTTGGATCACAGACAAATTGATAATCTTGTTATATTAGATCGGAAGACCTCGCAATGCAGTTTGAAATTATCAAGAACATCCCACACCCATAGGTCCAGACAGTGAGATAATGGCCTAGGCCTAGTCTAAGAACGAGCGCTCCCCTCTCATAACTTTCTTCTGAGCATGCGTGGATTTTTCACGTCGTTAAAGCCCACACACGGCCAATTTTTACAACCCGAAAAACGACAACGTTAAAAACGTTGTTAGAAAATAGAGCATGTTCGGGAAAAAAATTGTCAGTTTTTCAGAACCCAAAAAATGGTCTGAAGCCCACACGCGGTTGTTTTAAATGACATTAATTTAATGGCATTAATGATCGTGTGTACGCGGCATCAGAACTACTAGTTGTAAAGGCTGCTGAAAAAATAAATAAAACTGTAATTACAAAATTAGAAAATAATGATAATGAGATTATATTGCTTTGGGCTTTTAATATACCGTAACTTTTTATAGTTGGACAAATGACATTTAATTTTCCATTGTGTTCTAACCATCTGACATCCTGCTTAAAAATTATTACCCAGGTTTGATTTACTTATGCATGAGATTAACCACTTAATCTCCAGTATTTGTATAACCTTTTACCTGTCAGAGAAGACACTGTGAAGGATAAATGTCCATGGTGTTAGAGGTTTGTCCAAAGTGTTTGGCCAAACCTTTTTGGGTGTACCTTGTATGTGCAAGGGGAGGGAATTTACAAAGTGCGATGTTAGTATAATGCTTGCACCACACTTTTAAGCATAAAAAATGGAGCAGATGCTGCTTCTAAATAGCTTTTTAGGGGTTAAGTTTAGTTCAAACCCCCAAATATTATATTGCATAGGCAGCTAGCTTTCAACAGGCTGTAGATACTGCTTGACCTTCTTGACGGGAGAGGCTGTAATAAGCAGTGTGTTTGTATATTACCAATTATAGTTATTTAAAATGCAGTTAGTCTTTGATCAACATAACTAGTTAGAGTAGCAATGATCTTTAATACCTACTGTATGCACAGTTAAATGTTGGAAAATATTTCTGTACCATTACAGCACACCAAGAGTCAAATCAAATATACCTCAGGGGGATCTGTGCCATGAGGAAATACAGACACGCCCTGCCTAAAAATGAAAAAACTCTTAATTTCACAAAACAAACAGAACTTAATAGTAACCTTGGCTATTGGTGAATATGTGGGCAGGAAGGAATTAAAGAAGCAAAACTTGTTTTCTGCGGACACCTGCTCCTAGTGTAATAAGTGTGCCAATCAAAATAAGAAAAGAGTCAACCTATTCTATTACACAGTATGACAAAGAAGGCTGAGTAGTTTGAATCCTACCAACTAGCTACACAGTATTACAAGGTTTACATAGGATTGAGCGACACAAGAGCTTAGGAATTCTGAAACAGTTGGGGGCTATAAGATGTAATCTACAAGGGTTTTGGAAAATGGCAAACAGAAAAAACCTTAAAGGTCAGTCTCCATATAACCCTGCCTGTAACCATCATGCCTTTTGCTGGTGTCCTAGCAGGTTGGATGCCTTTTCCTTATCTTTACTGAGAAAAAGGCGACTAAAGGTTTTACTAATATTTTATTTTTTCATAACTGGCTTCAGTTAAGACCCTTGATACTCTGCTTTGGCACTGGGCTTTGCATTGTGGTGCGTTCCAAACCTGATTGTACTGGTTTAGTTTGCCACGGATCAAACTTAAAGGATCACTAAAGGAAAAAAATGTTTTAGCTAAATAGCTTCCTTTACCTTAATGCAGTGCTGTTTTCATGTTCTCATTGTTCGTTTTTTGCTTTGAAGTTACTGTAATTCTGCTCTGATCTCCACACTTCCTGCTTGTCTGGCTCCTTATGAAAAATCTCATGGCAGCTTTTCACTGTGGTCCAAGCTGTGTGTCTAAAACTCCTCAGAACCAATCAGATTCATTTTAAAAACAAAACACTGCCCTGGGATTCAATTTAAAAACAAAATACTGCCCTGGATTTGTTTGTTTTTGTTCTGTCTCTCTCTCTACTTCACATAAACACAAAACCAGTTTAAAAACGAAAGTGAAACTAGAGGTGTATTATATGATTGATTTTTATCTATTTTTAATCATTTTTAAAAGGAATCAGTTAACTTTTATGTCTCTATACCCTGTAAACAGTAATTTCAGCAAAAAAAAATGTTTTCCTTTAGTGAGCCTTTAAGATTCAGAACCGTGGCACGGACTCTAAGGACTCACTTTGTGAGTAGGCCTGGGGACTGCTGAGGCTAGCTTGAAATGTGACATTCAGCCACTGGGCTCTGCATTGTGGCAATTTTTCCAGACCTTCCTGTGCTGTGCTTGTTAGCCACAGAGTTATTTTCCTGTTCAGAGCCATGGGATAGCCTCTGACCCTTTTTGAACAGTGTGCAGGCTGTCCCCATGGATCTCATGGTCCCTGATATAAACCTTCAGTCTCTTAGGCCGCGTACACACGATTGGTCAAAACCGTCTCAGGGCTGTCCTCTTGTCTGGAAATCTAGTCTGGTTTCCCATAACAGTTGGCCTACAGGAACTGTAATTGGTAATTGTTCTTAGCTATCTGGTTAAAGTTCCTTCCCCTTGCTCAAGATCTGCATGAACTTTGCTACATCAGGGCAGTTCTGAAGACTTTTAGCCCCACATGTCCAATATCGGGTATAAGGTTCTTCAGGTTTTAGTGACATCACTGGGTATCCTTGTGGAAAAGTCATCTTGTCCTACTATTTCATAGTGTTGTTGCACCAATATGGGGGGGTTGTCTGTTTTGGTGGGGAGGACTTCTTGTATCCTTTTCCTCCTTTGTTTGTTAGTCTCTCAGACTTAAAGTGCACCCTAACACCTAAATTCTCACCATGATTAATGTGAGCTAAGTTCAGCCAAGTTCAGCCTTATGTCTCAAAAAAAAAAATCCCAGTTTTTCTACCTTTTATTTTGCAGAATCCAGTGCCGTCACATGACTTCAATTCTACTTTTTTCTGAGACAAAAATCAGACAGTGGGTGTGGTTGCTGAAAGCTAGTGACATCACTTTCTGTGAGGGACACTGTTCCTGTGTAGCCAGTGGGTGTATACAGAATGGGAGTTGCAGATCATAGGTTCCCACTCATTTTACATCCTAATTCATATGAAAATAAAGTGATAAAAAGCCCCATCCACACAGGGGAGGAGGTTCAGCGCACATATACAGTATAGCTGTAAACAGTAGCAGGGAGCTAGCAGGGGGGTGTTGGGTCGCACCTGTTCCAATCAACAACTTTGAAAAGGTACCTGCAATCCTTTGATGCAACTTTGATCTAGAGTGTAAAGTTGGATCAAAGTGCAAAAATCGTGCAACTTTGTGGTTGCAATAGTGGAAACGTAAGGCTCCAATAGTATGAATTGTCATGCGGCTTTGGACAGAAAGTCACATGACAAGTCACAGCTAATTTTTTTTTTTAACAAAGAGGTTGGTCTTTATTAACCACTTCCCGCCCGGTCAATAGGAGATTGACGGCCGGGAAGTGGTTATGAAATCGTGACTGGACGTTGTCCAACGTCCTACACGATTTCATGCCGTGCGCGCGGCGATCGGTGATGCAGGGTGTCAGTCTGACACCCTGCACCTCCGATCTCGGTAACGAGTCTCCGGCGGAGGCTCGCTACCACGTGATCAGCTGTGTCCAATCACGGCTGATCACGATGTAAACAGGAAGAGCCGTCGACGGCTCTTCCTCACTTGCGTCTGACAGATTCGAGTACAGGAGAGCCGATCGGCGGCTCTCCTGACAGGGGGGGTTCGTGCTGATTGTTTATCAGCGCAGCCCCCCCCTCCCTCGGATGCCACACTAGACCACCAAGGAGTGCCCACACTGGAAGGGCTAAAGTAAAAAAAAAAAAAAGGGGGCAAAAAAAAAAGTCAGGATTTTTTTTTTTTTTAAACATGCCAGTAAAAGTATCAGTGCCACCCCTCAGTGCCAATCCATGCCCAGTGCCCACCTATCAGTGCCCATCTGTGCCACCAATAAGTACCCATCAGTGCCACCCATAAGTGCCACCCATGAGTGCTCATCTGTGCCGCCTATGAGTGCCCATCAGTGCCGCCTATGAGTGCCCATCAGTGCCCCCTATGAGTGCCCATCAGTGCCCCCTATGAGTGCCCATCAGTGCCACCTATGAGTCCCCATCAGTGCCGCATACCAGCGCCGCCTATCGGTGCCCATCAGTGCCACCTCATCGGTGCCCATCAGTACTACCTCATTGGTGTCCATTAGTGCCACCTCATTGGTGTCCATTAGTGCCACCTCATCAGTGCCCATCAGTGCCGCCATATCAGTGCCCGCAATTGAAAGAGAAAACTTACTTATTTACAAAAAGTTAACAGAAAAAAAAATGTATTTTTTTTCTATTTTTTTTGTCTTTTATTAGTTGTTGCGCAAAAAATAAAAACCGCAGAGGTGATCAAATACCACCAAAAGAAAGCTCTATTTGTGGGGAAAAAAGGACGCCAATTTTGTTTGGGTACAGTGCAGCATGACCGCGCAATTGTCATTCAAAGTGCGACATCGCTGAAAATTGGCTTGGGCTGGAAGGTGCGTAAGTGCCTGGTATGGAAGTGGTTAAGAAAGTATCAAAATACAAATGACATGCGTATGCAGTTTATACAGAGGCACATAAAACAACTACAAAGACAGTAGTAAAGATTGCGCGTAATCAAAGTCATTCACAGGCCTTATCATCAACCCTCCCACCCACCCATCAAACAGGTATAATAAGTAACAAGAAGGCACAGACTGTAAATAGATCGCTCATTAGAACTGTTGTGTCCAGGGAAGCCAGATCCTGTCAAATTTATGAGGGCATCCCCTGTTAATGTAAGTCAACTTATACATTGGCAACAGAGCATTTACATAAGAGTCCCAAGCCTCAACAGTGGGGGGGCGAGGGAGAGGACCATGTCTTAAGAATTTCCTTTTTGGCATAAAAAAGCAGCATGGAGACAAGCAGTTTCGTATACCGAGGGCGCTGGTCATCCTCATGTATCCCAAGCAGAGCTAGCTCAGGCAAGACCGGGATAGACAGCGAGAGACGCAGGTTGATACACTCAAACACTCTTTCCCAGTACGATACCAGCAGCGGGCAGGTCCAGAACATATGGAAGAAAGAGCCTTCTGGGGAATGACACTTAGGGCAGTTAGGAGACCTGTCCGAGTATATCCGATGCAACCTCTGGGGCGTGTAATAGACCCGATGCATGAACTTGGTGTGCACCAATTTGTCCCTAGAAGATATCAATATCCTGGCCCCATCCTCAAAACCTTCTTCCCAAACTTCCTTATCAAGGCTAGGTATGTCAGAATGCCACCTGTCCCAGAGGACACCCATCTTGGGAGAATCTACCTCCAGCAGGGCCAAGTCACAGCTCATTGATTTTAATGCCACCGTTCCCATCTATGCAACTTTGAAAATCAGCGACTTTGAAAAGGTACCTGCAATGCAACTTTTTATGCAACTTTGATCCAGAGAGTGTAAAGTTGGATCAAAGCTGCACTCAACGTCGCATCGAAGTCGCACTCTAAATTGTGCAACTTTGGGGTCGCAATAGTGGTAACGTAGACTAAGGCTCTGTTTCTACTAGTATGAATTGTCATGCGACTTTTTTGGACACAGTCACATGACAAGTCATAGACCATTGATTTCAATGGCACCCGTTCCCATCTATGCGACTTTGAAAAGGTACCTGCAATGCTTTGATGCAACGTTGATCCAGAGAGTGTAAAGTTGCACCAAAGTCACACTCCAAAGTCGCACTCTAGCCTTAGGCTACATTTGACGCCAAAGCTGTGCAATTTAAAGTGCGACTTTGAGTGCAGCTTTGAATCCAACTTTACACTCTGGATCAAAGTCGCATCAAAAGTCGCATCAAAGTAGTACAGGCACGTTTTCAAAGTCGCATAGATGGAAACATTTGCCTTTGAAATCAATGGGCTGTGACTTGTCATGCGACTTTGTGTCCAAAGTTGCATGACAAGTCGCACTAGTGGAAACGGAGCCTTAAACTCATTTGTATCTAACTTACATGTAGCTCCCTCAGCTGGACGTGTGCCACACCATGCCATCATAGTGCCCATCACAGTGCCATACAGAAACAATCATGTGGTTGTACACTGTAGAAAATCTGCAGAATATTGCATTGTGATCTATCTTACTGTTTCTTACAAACCTAACATACTTCCAATGCCCCCCCCCCCCCTCAGGAGAAACTGCTGTCCGAAACAAGGCTATGAAGACGGGAGATCTGAGAAGAAGGGATGGGGGTGGGGCTTGGCAGGTCTAGGCATGTCTGTTTAAAGGAGAGGAGGGATGGGGGTGGGGCATGTATCAGAGAAGGACAACGTTTTCAGAAAGTGAAAGGCTCCCATACAGAATTCAGAAATAAGGAAGTAAGGTTGTCCCTGAAGAACAGGAAGAAGCTGATTGTCTAGCTTTGATTAGACTTTTTAAGTGACACAAACCGCTATACAGAATAATGTCAAAGATAAAGATATTTTACATATAATTAATCAGAAACCTTTTAATTTTTGACTGAACTTCCACTTTAAGGTAATTAATTCCCTTGGGGCTGTCTCCAAGTTGGTAGATGAGTCCCGGTGTTTCGTCAGATATGGCGACCCATCAGAATTGGTAGCGGAAGTAACGTTCCGTCTTCGCCATCTTGCTATACGCCGCACTCCTCCATAGTAAGGATACACAGAGAAGGGGAAAAACAGACATGTTGCACCAACCGTGCTTTTGCATTTGAATTTTATATTTAACAGTAACGTGAAATGCAGTACTTGGAACTCCATCTGACTGTTATAATGTTGAATTTTAAAAGCAGCGGCAAGCCTGCTCATTGGGGAGACCACGTGTCCTGCATTTTGCAGATCTGTCCTGGGCACCTTCATTCCAGGACAATACAGTGTCTCGGAATGAAACTGACACAGCCACCCCCCGGGCCAATCTGATGCCCCCCAAAAAGGCCACCACATCACCGCTTTACTTACTGACAGTACTTGTCCTGGCCGGAAATGCCTGGAGGAGTACAATCCCTGCCCCCTGCTTGTGATTGGAGAAATCATAAATCCCACTACTTGTGTCCAATCACTGTGCTGTGATTCATTACAGCACAAGCTGATTTTTGGGAGGGGGCGTGTCCCTGAATGCTAGTTTAAAAATGTGGCCACCCTACTGCTCATCTCACAGGTTTACTAATCTGACAGAAGTACGCTGCTTATAAAATTCAACATCTAACCAGTCACACTGAGCTCTAAGTACCGTTTTTTTTACTATATAAACTTACTTTCCTGTTTAAAAATAAGTGCAAAATCAAAGTCTGGTGGGTGTAATGAGATGTCTGCTTCCCCCTTTCTCATGTCGCGTACACACGATCATTTTTCGGCATAAAAAAAAAAAACGACGTTTTTAAAAACGTCATTTAAAATGATCGGGCGTGGGCTTCACATCTATTTTCTTGTTCTGAAAAACGACAAAAAAAAAATCGAACGTGCTGCATTTTTTCACATCGTTTTAAACTATGTCGTTTTTTCGGTTTTTAAAAAATGATCGTGTGTGGGCTAAAACGATGGTTTAAATCCACGCATGCTCAGAAGCAAGTTATGAGACGGGAGCGCTCGTTCTGGTAAAACTAGCATTCGTAATGGAGTAAGCACATTCATCACGCTGTAACGGACAGAAAAGCGCAAATTGTCTTTTACTAACAAGGAATCAGCTAAAAGTAGCCCAAAGGCGAATAGAACTTCCCCTTTAGAGTGCCGTCATACGTGTTGTACGTCATCATTTTTCAAAAACGATGGTGTGTGGGCAACATTGTTTTTAATGATGAAGTTGGAAAAACTTTGTTTTTTGGACATGCTAAAAAACTATGGCCCAGATTCACAGAGCAATTACGCCTGTCTAACTGGTGTTAGACAGGAGTAATTTCAAATTTTGCACGCCGTATCACTAGTTTGAATCCTCAAACCATGATACGGCGGCTTCGATCCGAGAGGTTTACGTCTTCGTAAGCCTTCGGATCTACGCTGCGATATTTTTGCGGCCGCTGGGAGGAGTCCGCGTCGTTTTCAGCGTCGGGATATGCAAATGACTTTTTACGGCGATCCATGAAGATACGAGTGGTCTTCGCAATCGCTTACGTCATTTTTTTGCTACGTACTGTTAGACCAGCTATTTGCTGGTCTAACGGTGCGTAGCCCATGTTAAGTATGGCCGTCGTTCCCGCGTCGAATTTAATTTTTTTTTTTTTTTTTTTATGTAACTCGTTCGGGAATAGGAATGTCCGTAAACGACGCTACTCAAACAACGAATGACGTAACGACGTGATTTTGCGCAATGCACGGCGGGAAATTTCTGAACGGAGCATGCGCAGTTCGATCGCCGCGGGAACGCGCCTATTTTAAATGCTTCACGCCCCCTACTCGCGTAGATGGCTTGCGCCGGGAGAAATACACTACGCCGCCGTAGTTTACTGGACAAAATCTACCGGGATTCCACGTAGAGCCAGGTAAAATACGGCGGCGTAGTGTATTTCTGATACTCTACGCGAATCTAATTGTATGTGAATCTGGGCCTATGTTTTTTCGTTGCTGAAAAATGATCGTGTGTACGCGGCATCAGTGTATCCTTACTATGGAGGAGTGCGGGGTGTAGAAAGATGGCGGCGACGAAACATCACTTCCGTTACCAATTCTGACGGGTCGCCAGAAATGAAACAGGAAGTGAGAGGACATTCTCCTCTCAGACTGGAGCAGGTGTCTCCTATGGAGGATTCCCCTAACTCTAAAATTATGAATTTGCAATGACTTTCTGTCTTCATGACATTGGTCAGTAGGGGAAATGTTCAGGGCCAATCTCTCCAATAGGGACACGCACAACAATAAAAAAATGTGAAAGGATTTCTAATCTCCATCCCAGATATACAGAAATGGCTATACATGCATTTTAAGCAGTGGGGTTCTGCCTGCAACACTTTTATTGTTAAATAAAATGTACTGTAGACAGTATATAATTGTGTACTGTATCCATCTTCTAATGGTAATAGAAATTTGTTGTAGTCTTTCATAGTGTGCTAGTATGCAATGCACATGAGCACATTATGACATTACCTTGCAGGGGAATCTGAACAGAATTGCCGATCCCTTAGCAGATAAGGCTGCTCATATATGTGTGCGTTTTTAAAAATAAAAAGAGAAAAACAAAAATATATTTAACTAGTTATATCCTCCTTCACATATATTTCTTTGCTGTATTTAAAACTGAAAATTATGTTCATATGATCTCTGTATAGATTAACACAGAAGCAAAGGTTTCCTCCTTGAAAGTAGAAGCTGATAGTGGACTACCTATTCAGGAAACGGTAAGTTATTTTAATTATATAGTATCTTTGTTATTATATAAATGAGTACTCTACATTGTTCTTGGTCCTATTCTGGCTAAGCTTTTTAATCCCTGTACAAATCCCTTAGATTTACCAACAGCTATGCGGTGTGTGGGACAACTTAAAGGGTTCCATTGAATTTATATCCAATTAAGTCCTTGCAGTACAAAGTTTTGTCAAATCTCAAGGAGATTTTACAGATTGTAACATTTGTGGTCACCTTTGGAGTCATACAGGAAAAAAAGGATCACCACATAGCATAAAATCTCTGGCTAAAAATGTGTACTGTTAATAAGGGCCAGCAGGGAGCGGCTCTCCGGGGGACACAGCAAACACTTTGCACCATAATATCATTACCTTTTTTTCTTTCTGAGTCTTCAACAGTCTTGTCTATATAGTAAGACTCCCCCTCCCCACCCCCTCTTCCCTTTTTTTTTATGTGGCTTAGCATATGGGATATGGTAATTCTTTTTTCTTAGACGGGAGAGGACGGGAGAGGAGGTGATATGTGATATGAAGTGTATATAAACGCATACAAGTTAATGGGGTAGATGGGCGGGAGAGTTCAGGACGAGATACAGGAAGGGGACAAAGGGAAGTAGCAGTAAGGGAAACAACCTGTAATGTATATCGTACTGATAAGAGGGTTGGGGGGGGGGTAAGTAAATGTAGAACCTACAAAGGAGGGGAGAGGAAGCCAAGGGGGAATGGATCAAGTTATGATTATGAATAATACTGTATATGTTTAAACCGCTGAACGAGATCTCCTGTCCGTTTTCTTTTTTTTTTCTTGACATATTTGTTCTGTTCAAAACGTATACGTCAGAAGGAGGGGAGGGGAGGTAGAGTGGTGACTTCTCGTTGTAAAGGGGAACCCCCCTCTTTTTTTTTCTTTTTTTTTTTTTTTTTTTTTCTCTCGTCCTCTTCCTCTCCCCATGTTGGCAGGGGAACTACCCCCTCGCTGCTCCCGCTCTAGCTGGCGGGGGAGCGGAGGAGGTAGGAGTAGGAATGGAATGGAATCCCTGCTGCAGGGATCTGGATAGGGTCAGGGACCTACATACGAGATCCTCTCCCATCCGCCTTTTTTCTTTTTTTTTTTCTCTCTTATGCCGCGTACACACGGTCGTTTTTTGCGATGAAAAAAAACGACGTTTTCTGTGAAGTAAAAAACGACGTTTTTGAAACGTCACTTTTCAAAGACAATTTTGCATACACACCATCGTTTTTTTCACAAAAAGCGAGGTTACGTTCACCACTCTTTTCCATTGAAGCTCGCTTCATAACTAGCTTCTGGGCATGCGCGGGTTGAAAAACGTCGTTTTAAAAGACGTTTTTGCTACACACGGTGACTTTTTGTGAAACAAAAAACGACGTTTTGAAAAACGACACAAAAAATTCAAGCATGTTGGAATTTTTTTTTGGTCGTTTTTTTTAAGACAAAAAACGACGTTTTGCCCACACACGATCAATTTAAATGACGTTTTAAAAAACGTCGTTTTTTTTCATCGCAAAAAACGACCGTGTGTACGCGGCATTATGGGGTGTTCAACTTCCCAACGAGTTGTAACCAGGGAAGGACGAGGTGACATGGGGGGTGAGGGGGGACAGGCAATATTAAATAATGCAGGGATGTAAACTTGCATGCCATTCCCCCTGCCCCGCCTCCCCCTTCTTGTGGGTCTAGCCTCTAGCAACCCCAAATACTTGTACCCTACCCCAATCCCCCCACAGATGAAATAAAAGAACATAAGGCCACATAGCGAAACATGACCCCCATGGATAGTCTTCAAGAAGAGTAGACGGTGGGCACCGTGGAGAGGCCCGGAGCTCCAAGTTTTTTTTTTTTTCTCTTTTTTTGTCTCTTCTTTATTTTTTTATTCTTTCTTTACATAGAGTCAGCAGACGGGTGCCTTATTCTTAATTTATTTTTCTTTGTCTCACTTTTAAAGAAGAGGCCCTATATCCTGAGGTCTCTATACTCTCCCTTTTTCTTTTTTTTTTATGGTATTAACAATTTCTGAAGGAGACAGGATATAGGGGAATATAGGAATCTCCTAGGGCACATGCCCCCACATATAGGCCGATGCTCAATACCGTTAAGACGGTGAGTGTTAATTAGCAGGGTAGCTAATATTCGAGAATACCCCCCTTTTTTCGGGGGTGTTTTTCCCCTTTTTTTTTTTCTTTCTCCTTTTTTTTCTCAGGAGGGGGGGGCTTCAATCCCCCATCCCCCCACCTGCACGCTCACTCCTCATTGTCTACTTTACTCCCTATATATTTAATCAATACCCAGGAATAAAGTAAGACAGGATGGAGGCACTAAATATATTGTCACTGAACGTGAAGGGATTGAACACACCCGAAAAAAGGAGGGTTCTTATGCATGACCTGCAAAGACTAAGAATAGATGTGGCATATATACAGGAAACGCACTTCTAAAGAACAGGTTATATCCAACCGTATATCATGCGACAAATCAGGAGTCAAAGTCAAAGGGTGTGTCTATTCTTATAGCAGGAAGAATCAAGTGGACATACTTAGACTCAATGAGAGACCCGAAAGGAAGATACCTATTTGTGAAGGGTAAAATAGGAGGAATAGAGGTAACATTTGCCACTGTATATGCCCCAAATGAACAACAGGGAACTTTCTTGGATAAAACGGTTAAACGTTTACAAGATTTTTCTGAAGGCCACTTGATCTTGGGAGGGGATCTGAATATTCCACTAGATCCCAAAGTGGACACATCATCAGGAAAGTCATCTACTCCCCATGGGGTGAGAAACTGCATCACTCAGACTCTGTATAAAAACCAGCTGATTGACATATGGAGATTGTTACATAATAAAGAAAAAGACTATACGTTTAACTCTACACCACATAAAATATACTCTCGTATAGATTTCTTCTTAATTCCACACGTTCAACTACACACAGTACGATTGGCTAAAATAGGATCTATTACATGGTCAGATCATGCCCCGATCTTCCTAGAATACGAGATACAAGATCTTAGACAGATCAGACCAAATCAGTGGAGACTAAATGAAAGCTTGTTGCAGGATAAAGAGGTCCTAGAAGACGTAATCAAAGAGCTGAAGTTCTATTTTAGCACCAATGATACCCCAGAGTGCGATCCCGGAATTGTCTGGGAAGCACACAAGGTGGTCATCAGAGGAGTGCTAATTAAACATGGGTCCAGAATAAAAAGGAAACGCACGGAAAAATTAGAAAGGCTATTGAAAGAACTAGCCACGCTAGAGGGTAGGCATAAACAAATAAGATCAATAGCTGCAGAGGAAGAGCTGGCTAGGAAAAGAGCGGAAATCACTGATCTCCTGTACTATAAGGCAAAAGCAGCAATACAAAGATGTAAAAAGTTTGCATACGAGTCAGGAGAGGAGTGCGGGAAAGGACTCGCTAGATTATTACACGAGGAGAAGATGAGTAACTATATCCCATATATTAAGCCATCAAAGAAACCAAAGGTTTCTAAACCAAAGGATATAGTGAAAGAGTTTCAAGAATATTACTGCTCTCTTTATAATATGCAAAGTAAGCCCCCGACTAAAGAACAGATCGATCAGTATCTCATGGAATCAGCAATACCAAAACTATCAGAATCAGATAAAGAGAGGCTAGACGACCCTATAACTGAAGAGGAACTTAACCACTTAAGACCCGGACCAATACGCTGGTAAATGACCCAAGGTGTTTTTGCGATTCGGCACTGCGTCGCTTTAACAGACAATTGCGCGGTCGTGCGACGTGGCTCCCAAACAAAATTTGCGTCCTTTTCTTCCCACAAATAGAGCTTTCTTTTGGTGGTATTTGATCACCTCTGCGATTTTTATTTTTTGCGCTATATACAAAAATAGAGCAACATTTTTGAAAAAAAAACACTATTTTTTACTTTTTGTTAAAAAAAAATCAAATAAACTAAATTTTAGTCAAACATTTAGGCCAAAATTTATTTAGCCACATGTCTTTAGTAAAAAAAAAAATCGCAATAAAAAAAAATAGCTACCTAGCGGGAACAGCGACACTAATACAGCGATCAGAAAAATGATCGCTTAGTGACGCTGGCAATAGGGAGTGAAAGGGTTAACTAGGGCGGTGATCAGGGGGTTAAAACTTTATTAGGGGGGGTGGGGGGGCTATCCTGAACCTAACACTAACTGTTTTTTACACTGCCTGTCACACTGACACTAAATGCAGTGATTAGATCACTGCATTCAGTGACACTGTGACAGGGGGGTGGGGGGGGGCGATCACAAGGGGTTAATATGCCTATGTGAGTGTGTGTCAGTGTTGTGTTGGTGCACACTTACTTGTGATGTCTTCTCTCATCAGCAGCTCTGGGAAACAGCGCTGCGATGAGAGAATACATCATTTCCTCCTTCCTGTGTAAACACAGGAGGAGGAAGTGACAGGTTGGGAGCGCGCTCCCATTGGCTGGGAGCGATCGCGGGGGGGCGGGTATTCGCCGACATCCGCCCCCAGATCCCGGATCGCTCCCGGAGCCAGGGGGACCCCCGCACGCCGCGGAGGGGGTCCCGATGGGACCCCCGAACCGCACTTAGGCGGGGACGTAAATTTACGCCCTTGTGCCTGTACGTGCCATTCTGTGGCCGTATATGTGCGTGCGGGGGTCCTTAAGTGGTTAAAGTGGCAGTAAATTCAATGAAATTGGGGAAAGCCCCAGGACCCGATGGCTACACGGGTCAATATTATAAAACTTTGTTTTCCTCACTATCCAAATATATGATTAAATTATTCAACGCACTAGGGACATCGGCTAGTCTAACAAAAGAAACGGTATTAGCCTATATTTCGGTGATACCAAAAGAGGGGAAAGATTTGGGCCTATGCGGAAGTTATCGGCCGATCTCTTTGCTAAACTCGGACGTAAAGATTTTCGCCAAGGTTCTGGCAAACAGGATACAACAGCATATCCCAGATCTAATACACTTGGACCAAGTGGGATTCGTGCCCGCCCGGGAAGCGCGTGATAACACCATTAAAGCCATCAACCTGGTGCAGATAGCAAATACAAAAAAGACACAATGTGTATTCCTGAACACAGACGCAGAGAAGGCCTTTGACAGGGTGAACTGGAGCTTCATGCATGCAGTACTACAACATGGAGGCTTTGGAGATAAAATAATAAAATGGACCTTTTCGATGTACTCAGGCCTAGCGGCCCAAGTACGGGCCAACGGAATATTATCAGAGCCCTTCCAGATATCGAACGGGACAAGGCAGGGGTGTCCCCTATCCCCACTCCTCTTCGCCCTGTCTTTAGAACCCTTCCTGTGTACTCTGCGCTTAAATGGGAACATTACAGGAGTACACATAGGGGAGAACCACTGTAAAATCACAGCCTTAGCAGACGACATGTTGTTTACCCTTACCAATCCATTGACCTCAATCCCGAATTTAATGAGGGAATTTGAGAAAAATGTCTCTCTCTCGAACTTAAGTATAAATTTTAATAAGTCAGAAGCAATGGGAGTTAATGTGCCGCAAGCATCAATAACATGTCTAAAACAAAAATTTAAGTTTAAGTGGACAGATAGAGCACTGACATACTTAGGCATACAACTACCAGGGAAAGTAGATAAGATCTTTGAATTAAATTTCCCACCGCTACTGCAAAAGGTGAAGATTTTACTGAATAAGTGGAACCAGGGTTTTCATACCTGGCTAGGCCGATGTAATATCATTAAGATGAACATACTCCCAAAAATGCTTTATCTATTCCAAACATTACCAATACACATCCCTGTACATTATTTTAAACTATGTCAGAGAACTATTTTTGAGTTTATATGGGCACACAAAAACCCCAGAATACAAAGGAAACAACTAATGTATACTAAACAACAGGGAGGACTTGGGGTGCCAGACATAAGGAAATATTATTATGCTGTACACCTGAATAGGTTAATAGACTGGAACAGGCATTCAGACACCAAATTATGGGTGCAAATTGAACAGTCCCAATCTAAAATACCATTAGAAAGGGCACCATGGTGGTCTGCCCCATTGCCCAAAGAAATTAACAAGAACCCGATTCTGGGAAACACGGTGAAGATATGCGCAACAGCATTTTCTATAATGGGCATCGACCCTAAGACCTCCCCATTATATCCAGTGATAGGCAACCCCCTGTTCCCCCTGGGATGTGAAGACGGAGCTTTTCGACATCTAAGGGAGGAGGGGAGTAGACAGGTAGTGAACTATATCCGAATGGGAAGATGGCTTACAATAGCCGAACTGATGGAACAAGAGAACGTATTCCGTTTAAAATTTTGGAATGCACTCCAGATGGTTCACTTCCTGAACACACTACCAAACCCAGGGGCCTTTGAGAGACCACTTACGAGACTAGAGAGGATGTGTAGTGAAAGGGGAACATTAAAACATACTCTCTCAATAAGTTACGAATTACTAGTACAGTCAGGGAGCCATCCTTTGAAGTGTGTCCAAGATTGGGAACAGGAATTAAAAAAGGTATTTAGTATGGAACAGCGAAAACGTATATACAGACGAACGCATGAAACATCGATTTGTACAAGGACACAGGAGACAAATTACAAGATCTTTGCGAGATGGTATAGGACACCGGAGAGACTAAATAGAATCTTCCCAGAGGTGTCAGATAAATGTTGGAGGTGCCAGGGAAGTAAAGGGACGATGCTACATATATTTTGGGATTGTCCTTTGTTAAGGAGTTATTGGCAGGAGATTAAAATGGTCCTCCAGATTTGTTCAGATTACGAGATACCGGAAGAACCAGAATTTTATCTTCTACATGTGAACCAAATTCAAGAGAAAGCGTATAGGGAGACAAGTATATGTCATCTATTAGATGCAGCAAAGGCATGCATAACAAAGAAGTGGAAGTCACCATCCCCCCCAACCATAGAGATGTGGATAAGTAAAGTAAAGGAAATCTGTAAACTAGAAGAATTAGTATTGATAGCACAACATCAACAGGAAAGATACTTAAGAACTTGGACCTCCTGGAATTCCTTTTTAGACTCCAGGGCAGAGGGGCGAGGAGGGTAAAGACTAATAATATAGATGACACCTCGAATATGAAGGGGGAGAGAGTAGGAAGATTGAAACAACAGAGTGTGTTTTTTTTTTCCCTCTTTCTTTTTGTCTTTGTCCCTCTCCTCTTTATGTAGTAGTGTTCCGGAGGGTATTTTAAGTTAAGAGGGGATACACAATGGTATGCATCTGCATGTAGACCCATCTGTATTATGTATTATAACTGTAACACTGCTACAACTGTTTAATGTATTATAATTTTTGTTTTAAAATTAAAAAAAGGTTTAAATCTAAAAAAAAAAAACTCTGGCTAAAAATGTGTTAAATAAAGTATTGCACTTACATCAATGTAGATAAAAACAGGCCTTTGTATAATGTGATCACAAGGAGAGGAACGCAGTGTTATAGAGCCAGTGCAGTATGTCCAGACACGTTTTGTCTACAAAGACTTCATATCCCCCACAGAAAATGGTATCCACATGCCGTCTAGCATGCCCTCCACACCTCTCTTTAAAGGGTATAAAATCCTAATGTACAAATAAAATGGCGCCCATAATGCAGACCAAGCCTTGTTCTGGTCAGTCTGCACATGATCAGCCCTATTCAAAAAAGCTCATGGCAAAATGGTGCCCGTAGTGTGAACCAAGCCTCACTTTGGTTCGACTGACATGTGACCTACCAGCTAAAGCCTCACTTTAATTCTGCTGACATGTGAACTGCCGGGCACATGATCAGCCTTATTCAAATATAGTTGGGGTAAAATGGCGCCTGTAATGTGAACCAAGCCTCACTTGGGTTCTGTTAGCATGGGACCTGCCAACATCCTATTAGATCTTATTCTGTCTAGTGAGAAAATTGTCATCTTAAACAAATTAAGCACACATATACATATAGCTAAATGGAGATGGCACATAACAAATCACTGTTGAATCGAATTAGTTAACCTGAAGTACATCGTCCCCGCAGAGGTACCAGGCAAGGAAGGCTGCCTTTATCCCCTGCCCTTTTCGCGTTGGCCATTGAACTAATGGCGATTCTCCTCCGTTCCTCCCCGGCAGTCTGTGGTATCCCTATAGGCGTGGTCCAAGAAAAAAATTCTCTTTATGCGGACGACACCCTGCTATATTTGCTGACTCTCTCGGGGCTGCCTTGGCGCTTATTAACACATTCGGTAGATACTCTGGCGTCTGTATCAACTGGGGGAAGTGTGTAATTTTTGCGCTGCACCCATCTAAGGGCGTCGATACGTGCTGGTACCCCCCTGCAATGGGTTTCACAGCTCCGGTACTTGGGAATAACGATGCATAGGGACCTGACACAGTTCATCCCTCTTAACTTGACTCCGGTGCTGTCCCTCCTGACTCAGAGATGCGCTGCTTGGAAGAAACTGCCCCTTACCCCGGTCGGTCGGGTTAACCTAGTTAAAATGACCGTTCTGCCGAAGTTTTTGTATATTTTTTTTTTTTTTAGACAGACCCCTGTGCCTATCCCGAATTCGTTGTTTAGGAAACTGGATAGTCTGCTTACCTCTTTTGTCTATAATGGTGGCACCCCTAGAATTGCCAAATCCACCCCGCAACTGCCTATTACCACTGGGCGGATTAGCCTTGCCCTGTTTTCAGAAATATTTCTGGGCTACGGTCCTTGTTACACTCAGGTGGTAGCCCCATAGGAGGTCCTCCTACAAAAGCACTCTATAGGATACACCAGTTTAGAGTAGCAACTTTACCTCCTTCTTCCTTATATACACTCATATAGTTTATTTCATAATCGAACAACAAGAATGATATACCAAACGTTATATATTTAACATTTCTAGCTAGCATATGGAATAGGATACTGTTGTATTGTTTTTGTGAAATAGATGCAAATTGTGACATATATAGTATCACAAGCCCAAAGCTGAGAATCAATTTGCTCGATTGTGATCTGAAAACATCCAATGGGGCAGTGAAAGGTAGTGTAAGGCCGCGTACACACGACTAAACAAATCCGATGAAAATGGTCGGACAGACCGTTTTCATCGGATATGTCTGCTGGGCTATTTTGGTTTGATCAGTGTACACACGATCAAACCAAAATCCCCGGGGACAGACAGCGCGGTGATGTTGACGCCGCCACGTCACCACTCCAGGAAGTAAAATACCGTATTTATCGGGGTATAGCGCGCACCCCTAAAGTTGCCGCCATTCCTGTGGAAAAAAAGTTTTTTGTACTTACAGTTTTGGTGATTTGAGCGGCGTCCATCGGCGGCTTCGGGTGTCCTCTTCGTCCGGTCCGGCGTCCGTCTGCGGCTTCGGGTGTCCTCTTCGGCGGGTCCGGTGTCCGGTTCGGCGGGTCCGGTGTCCTCTTTGGCGGGTCCGGCGTCCTCACGGCGTCCTCATCGCTTTCCCGCGCCGAGTTTCAAATACTCCGCCGGCATATACCGAGCGCAGTACCCTCGGGTATAGTCGGGCAGACTCTGCTCCTGTCGCGCTGACGTCCTGGACGTACAGGACGTGAGCGCGAAAGGAGCCGAGCCTGCCCGACTATACGCGAGTGTACTGCACTCGGTATATGCAGGCGCAGTACACTCGTGAATAGTCGGGCAGGCTCGGCTACTCTCGCGCTCACGTCCTGTACGTCCAGGACGTCAGCGCGAGAGGAGCCGAGTCTGCCCGACTATACCCGAGTGTACTGCGCTCGGTATATGCCGGCGCAGTATTTGAAACTCGGCGCGGGAAAGCGGCTATCGGTGTATACCGCGCACCCACGATTTTGCCCTGATTTTCAGGGCAAAAAAGTGCGCGGTACACACCGATAAATACGGTACTTCCACACATGCGTCGAATTCATTCGGCGCATGCGGGAGATTTTTGTCCGCTGGTTAGGCGTACTAACCAGCGGACATGTCGGGCGGACGGGTTTCCAGCAGACAAGTTTTAAAGCATGCTTTAAAACTTGTCTGCTGGAAAAACCTGTCTGCTCACCCGTACACACGATCGGATTTGTCTGCTGAAACGGTCCGTCGGACCGGTTTCAGCAGATAAATTTGATCGTGTGTACGCGACCTAAGGCTTCGGTCTGCAATAACTCACGAAAAATGGCTGCCCATTACAGAGTATTCATCATGTATAATAAAACATTATAGGCTTCGGTCTTTAAAAACAAACCCAAAATGGCCGCTGTATATATTACATATATATATATATTGATTGCACATTTGTTTGTGCTTTGTTTACGTGCATGTATTATATCACTCAGCAGGAGTGAGAACATTCAGATTCTGTGATTATTTGCCACATGGATTTTTATATGATCACATCAGTGGTCTATATTTGATTGCACTATTTGCACTTTGTTTATTTGCACAAATTATTTATTGGAACATTGGGCACTTTCCACCATTGCACACAGGCACGCATGCACTTTAATGGTATCAACATTTTATTTTAATATTTTACTTTTCCAAATTTATTCATTGAATTGTACAACAGTGCCACATCTACTACTATTTTTCTTCATACACTTTTACTTCATTTAGGTGACCGTAACACGTAGAGGCTGCAGTTCTTTATTTTTTCAACTCCCTAGGAATACAAATCCTGCAAATTTAAAATATCCATAGCACCGAATAACATTTTAACTCACACTCAGGTGGTGGCTGTTGGAGGAGCCAGCTAACCTGGCACCCACTCTGGAGGCCGCGCTGCTTGGATCCTACTCTGAGCTGCGTATTCTCATGCACCAAGGACCTAGAGCTAACCCCAACATCACACCCTCGATGAGGACTACCCTGAAGGTCTGGGAGACTGTCCGGACCAGGGTTCAGAAACCTAATAGCTGGTCTCCTCATATTCCGTTGTGGGGGAACCCGCAACTAGCGCATTTCCACCACTCCATCCCTGATCCTGTGCTGTGGGCCCGATTTGAGGTTAAGACGCTTGCGGATATAACTTCTCGGGGTGGACTGCTCACCTTTGATGAGTTAAAGCAACAGAAGGGACTGCCGAATCATTTATTTTTTAGATACCTTCAGCTGCGCCACGCTTTTAGGTCCCAGTTTCCTGGACCGCTGGTGTTGGAGACTTGAATGCTTGCTTGTCACGTTGGACGAGACTAAGCCCTTGTCCGCCCTGTACGCCCTTTTAGCAGGCTTGGATACCTCTAAGGTCTCACAACTGTTCTCGGTCTGGCAGGCGGATATCCCGACACTGGCTGATAATGATTGGGAGGAGGGCATTCAGCATTACCTCTCTCTGGTAGTTTTTGCCATGGATAGGTTTACCCAGGTCAAATTTTTGCATAGGGCATATTTCTCCCCCCAATGCTTAGCTAGAATATATCCGCAACAAAGCCCCATTTGTCCCAGGTGTGGTTCGGGGGAGGGATCCTTCTTTCATGTTGTCTGGTCCTATCCTGTGATACAATTTTTTTGGAAGGGGGTAGTAACAGTTATTAACTCTGTCAGCAAGCTCAGCCTGCCCTGTGACCCCTTGCCATTGCTTATTGGTATGGTTTATACACTAGACGGCTCTCATTCTAGGAAGTTATATTTTTTTTATGCAGCCTTCTACGCCAGAAAGGCATTTTTTTTTTTATTATGGAAGGAGCCCTCTCCCCCCTCAGTGCAACAATGGAAAGCCTTAAAGCGGATGGCCCATTAAATTTTTTTTTTAAAAGCCAGCAGCTACAAATACTGCAGCTGCTGACTTTTAATAATAGGACACTTACCTGTCCTGGATCCACGGTGAGGGAACCAGGAAGTGAAGCGCTGCGGCTTCACTGCCCGGTTCCCTACGGCGCATTCGCGAGTCGCGCTGCGCCCGCCGATTGGCTCCCGCTGTGTGCTGGGAGCCGAGAGTTCCCAGCACACAACGGGAAAAACCCGTCTTTTGCCCGAGACTGCGGCCCGGAAGTGGGTGCAGATACCTGTCTTTAGACAGGTATCTGCACCCCCCTGAAAGGTGTCAAATGTGACACCGGAGGGGGGGGAGGGTTCCGATTAGCGGATCTTCACTTTAGGGTGGAGATCCACTTTAATGTGGCCCTTCCTTTATATAAACTCTGTTATCTGGGTCATAGTTGTCCTAGAAAGTTCGATAAGGTCTGGGCTGGCTAGGTGCGTGAGGAGCAGTTTGCATTGGCTTAGGATGGAAGATCGCTGGGATTACCAGGTAGCCTCTTTTGTTGATGCTATAATTGGTTGTTGCAGGAGCCATGTAGGGGTCTTTTAGGGTATAGCTTTGACCATACTCCCCCCTGTGTTGGGTGGTTTGCGCCCTCCTTGGGTACTGCAGTAAGGGTCTTCCCTTTTTGCTCTAGAATGGGAATCCTTTCCTGCCTCCTTTACCCTTCTCCTGTTGCTTGGTCGGTTCCCACTCCCCATTCTCCACCTAGCAGGGGATTAAGGTGCTCTCAAGTGCTATTGCACAACCAAACTACTGACTTAATCTGAAGCTGTGAATTTCTTGCTTGTTCCTCTGTGAGGGTATATCTGCATGGACGATCACACAATTCTGTAGTATGTTTAAGATCTTGTGTATTCGCTGCAACTGTCATCACTGCTTTATGTCTCATTTGTTACCTGCCTGTGTTTCTTTGTTTTATTTTATAAAATGAAAAACTTTTCTGTTAAAAAAAAAAAAACCGAAGTACTTAATGACAAATGGGTGTGATCTGCACACCACTTGGTGATCAGTGGATTCGTTATAGAATACAAAGTGGCCCCATAGTATGAATGGAAGGGATACATTAGGCTTTATTAATAAACGCATTTACATCCCAATTTACATTCATTCATACCGTGGGGCCACTAAGATTTCAGTTTGTATATCCAGAAGGTTTCAAGACGCGATACGCCCCTAATATTGGACTCGCCCCTCAAGTGTAAAATACATTTGTCTGTGATAAAAAAATGTGTGCCTTAGGGGTCCTTATTGTGTTGACGGAGATAATGTTTGGGGACATTATGATTGGTTTTCCCATTCATGATATTATTATTATGCTCGTTGGCCCTAACTGAAAATGGGCATACGGTATGACCCACATACTGCTTCTTGCACGGACAGGTTAGTAAATATACTATATGGTGCCTAGCGCAGGTAGTAAATTGTTTCATTGGATATGATCAGTCCAGGGACCCTGTGATGTCGGCACCCCAAGCTGATCCGCCCATTGTCTCCGGGTGCATGTGCCAACATCTTCACTAAGGGAAACAGGAAGTGAAGCTTCACAGCCTGTTTCCTACGGCACATGCACGAGTCGTGCTGCACTTTCTGAATGGTCCTGCTGTCTTCTGGGACCGGTGTGTCTCCCAGAAGGCAGCAGGGGAAAGGAGGAGGGGCTGAAAATTTCATAGATCAACACACCACGATTGCGGTGATCTTACCCAGATGTGGAAGCGGGTACCTGGTTTTGACAGGTATCCGCTTCCCCTACCCCGGAAAGGTGCCAAATGTGGCAGTGGAGGGGGGGGGGCAAACAAGTGGAGCTTCCCCTTTTGGGTGGAGCTCCACTTTAAGGAGTATGTGACACACCGAGTGCAGGGGTCAGGTGTGTGTAATGCATGGAACTCAAGGGTAATAGTGGAACCCCCCCCCCCCCAAGCCCATAAACCCCACAGTACTGGTCACCCCCATCAATTCCCAACCCCCACCCAGCATAGATTTCACCTGACAGCCCTAAACCTCCATCAGCACAAATCCCCCTGCCAGCCCAACCCCTCAGTACAAACCCTCCCCAGCTCTTTCTTAGTACAGACCCCCATCCCAGCTCCGGAACAAGAGTGCCTTCCTCCCCACCAGTACAGACCCCCCCCTAAATTCACTCACCAAGTGCTGGAGACCTGACATTGGCACTGGCAGTGGAAGAGGGAAGTTCCAGCTCTAGAGGTGACAGGTGCTAAGGAGTAGCCCCCCCCCCCCCGCAGCTTTGCATTTGAATGAGCTGGAGGTGGGATTTGCATATAAAATAGCCACTTTACATACATTCATATGTAAATCATGCCAGCACATCAATTATATGCAATCACATGGCAATAATTTTAATATGCAAATCCTGGAGCCATTTCACATATGAATTTAACATAGACACAGTATACAGTAACAGAGCCTTTGCGACACAAAGAACAGTCCCGCACAAACCCAAGACTGTTGGGAGGTATGCAACATGTTTATTTCAGTAAAATGGCCTGGTGATGGCGTTGTCAGTTTACAGCAGGATCACATGACATAGATGGGACTTTTTACATTGCCATGTTTGTCACTGCAGTTAATATTATTATATTAATCCATATAGTGCAATAATCAACTATGAAATACATAATTCTTACAAATCATTTAGAAGCATTGTTCACAAAGTATAGTGACATGTGCCATTATTTTGTAGTTGTGAGTTTTCTGGAGGAAATAGCAACGTTTGCAACATTTTCTTACATCATCTGTTTCAGTTGTAATATTTTTGGAGAAGCAATGTAAAAAAAAAAAAAAAAAAAAATCTGTCATGTGAAGCCAAGGGATGCTGTGTATATATTGGCCTTGCTTCATTGTGCATGTTACAAGGACCACCAAATCACTGAGGCATTTCCAACAAACTAGGCACTGCATATAGCCAATCTGTTTGGGTGAATTTATTTATACCTATTTTTGCATTACTTGATAACAACAAGGCAACCAACTGTATAATGAAATTATATAGAAATATTGTAGAAGTATAACATTTCTGTAATGATTAGATTTTGTTGATTGCTGGATCTTTTGATGTGGGACTCACAAACAACAGGAAGAACTTAAACCTGAATTTTGCTAAGAAATGTCAGTCTCGCATTTGCAGAGATAATGCCTGCAGACATGTATTGCGTCTCCTGCTATTCAGATAGGCACCTCTTCCTCCAAGGATTACACAGATGGAACATGAAAACAGAAAGGCAACTCATCGTGCAACCAGTTTATTTAAAATAATATAAAAAAACAGCCAGACCCGGCACTGGGTCTGCTAGCTCGTCAGTATAAAACCAAGGAACCTCCACCTCCAGGTCGGCGTGTTTCCGTGTTCCACCGTCAGCTGTTGCAAGGGGACGGATGGTAGGAAAAAAACAAGATCACATGACCAGGCTGCGCCGCCGACGATCGTTCCGCCTGGGACCCAGCATGTGCTGGGTCCCATGTAGTCTATCTTTTTCACTCAAAAGCAGGAAGTGCTTCAGTTGTCAAACTCACTACCTGGGTGATGTGGTTATATTGGATGTCCAGCGGTGGGGTCCCTTCAAACTGCAGCATTACATCAAAAAGACCCCTGTCATCTTCACCTCACTTTGTTCCCCCTGTTTTTGTGGGGTTTCTGGCTATTGGAGGACACTGATTATGTCACTCCCACATATGACGGCCTGTCCCAAGCAACCCTGCTCCTGTGCCCCTCCCTCTTGTTAAGTGCCCCCACAGCCAGCAGCTTGCTATGGGCACCTGAGCCGAGGCACAGCTTCTGCCTTTACAAGTTCCATTTTTTTTTTACCAAAAGAGAAAGAAAAAGTACAAAAATATATTTTAACCACTTGCTGCCAAATCACGTACCTAGTACAGCATTTGACTTCAAATGGTTGTGCCGGGATAATACCTGGAGCTGCAGGCATCACTCTGTCACCGTTTTTTAAGAGCCGACAGTCAGTTCTCTTGTAATAGCAATCTCTTGGGCTCCCTTGTCCCACTGGGAGCCTCGAGCTACCAGGCAATATGTCCGATGGCTGGGCGGAGACCCATACAAAGCCAGAATCTGCTTTGATCGGGTCTCCGCTATGGTAATCTGGAAGGGATGACATCACTTACTGTTTACCTGCCTGTCATCAGCGGCATTTTTGAAAATTTAAAGTATTCAAAAATGCCAACCTTGGCACTTTGAAAGCTTTCAAGTGTAAAAAAGGAATTTGGGGTCCTATTGACCTCAGATCCCTCCATAAAAAATAAAAAAAACAGTTTTTCACATGTATACAAAAAGTGCCAGTGCTCTTCAAGTGGCTAATTGCCATGCTTGTGCAAGGTCTCTGTCTGAAAACATACAGTATATTAAAGAGACAAACTTTCTGAAACAAAATAGCGGTCACTGCTGTCTTCGTGTTATGTAAAGCACGAAACAAAAAAAATTGAAGGCCGGTAAATTACGCTACAGCTTGCAATTAATCACTTCCTCCAACTGATATCAATGAGTTATGCAACTTGAATGATTTGGATACCGTTCTGAGATTGCTCACTTGATTGGCTGACTTGAATTTCCCTAAACTTGCTTCCAAAGTCTGTCTGGTGCAGGGCAGCCATCAGAATTGTGGGCCCCTCACACAGCTTCAGGCATGGGCCCCCTGGAACAGAGCACCGGGGGGGGGGGGGTGCTGATGCGGATTGAGAACTGGAGGGGGGGCTGCCACGATTTGAGAACCGAGGGGGGTGGGGTTGCTGAAAAACACATTGGCATCTCACTCACCTCTTCCTCCGGCCACAAACTGAAAGTGTTTTCTCTATCGTACATCACGGGACACAGAGCGCATAGCCATTACACTTGGGTTATATGGGTACCTTCAGGTGATGGACACTGGTGTAATCAATTTCACAGGAAGTTTCCTCCCTATATAACCCCCTCCCACTGGGAGTGCTTCAGTTTTTTCGCCAGTGTCTTAGGTGTTGGTCACGTCTAGCTGTCCCTCGGAGGTCTCGGGACCCAGGATAGCTAGCCGGATCCGTCCGAAGTGCTTCAAAGCCAAGGTGTACGGTACCCGGGCCCTGCTGGAGTGGGGTTTTGCCTATAATGCCTCTCCTTGGAGGGCTGGATTCTGGGCTCCAGTGTCTCTTCCAAGAACTAAACGCTACTGATGCCAGGATGCTATATAGGTCCAGGTGTGTGGGTTCCTTAACACAGGACCCCGGTCCCTGAAGGTCCAAGACAATACCCACAGAGATGGGGGAAGGTTGGGCCTCTTGCATTTTGCAATACCCTGCGGCGTGGAGCAGGTAAGAGGGAACCTGCGGGACTTGGTTCGACAGTAGGTATCCCCCTGGGGGTTCTGGGTCGGCTAATGGTATGCTTGTGCATCAGCCACTATCTCCACTATGTCTTTTGAGGCAGGATGGGATGTACTAATGTTTACCCAGATAACATGTAGGTATATGTATGCTTTTAAAGATATGTATTTACTACTCCCCCCCAGATCTGCCTGTTAGCATGATACTGCAGCCCCACGTGCTATAAGGAGGAAATGCTGGCAAAACTCCTGTTTCTTAGGAAGCCTATGGGGACAGCTTCCTCTATGTGTGCACTACAATAAGATTAGTGTCTTGCCTGGTGTCTGTTGGGTTGCTAGCGCTGGTCCAGGCTTCTCCTCTGCTTTCTGCTTCCTCCATGTTGGTTTCAGCGTGGGGGGGGGGGGCGCGCGCGCGTGCGCGACGCCTTTTACAGCGTCAGCATGCGTGGGGGGGCGGGCCAGCAGCGTCAGGTCTCAGTTAAAGCAGCAAAGCATTTCCTGGCTGGTCATTCCCTCCTGAAAGCAGAGGAGGCTGAGGACACAGAGCGCGCAGCTGAGCCATTTCTGGCTATACAGTGACACCCAGTGGGGGTTTGTGGATCTTCAGGTCTGGACTTAGCTCCATACTGACCAGAAAAAAAAAAAAAAAAGGTTTTTTTCTTAAAGGGACTCGGCCTTAGATCTGGCAGTATCTGAGTCGGTGCAACCTTGGGCTCCAGCTAACGGGCATTGGTGTGGCAATACTCACAGGACTTCCTCGGTATTGCCGCCTTCTCGGGCATATGAAAATTTGGAAAATTTTTACCATAGCCTGTTCTTATTAATGGTTCACTTCTAGCTACAACAGTTGGGTGTTGGCTGTAGGGGTGTCTCAAGGTTGTGCAATGGCTCCCAAGGGATCAGGACCAGCTAAGGCTGCAAAAGGTACCAAAAAACTAAAGGGGTCTCCATCGGGGTCAGAGGATTTGGGCCAGGCTCTAGCGGTCCCACCCTCACCAGATAGACCACCGAACAGCATGTTGCAGGAGCCGTTGAGGGTGCTAGGGGCAGAGGCGGCCCCCAATCAACCCATTCCCGTTTACGTTACGAAAGAAATGCTAGCGACCACCCTGGGTGGGCTAGAGGAAAGGTTAACTGCTTTAATTGCCCGCTCTTTGCCAGGTGGCAAGCGGGCTAGATCCCCGTCACCTAGATTGGTGTTTTCAGATGCAGAGGTCCTCTCTTCGGAGGAATTGGACCCACAGGGGGATCAAGCGGACCCGAGTCCCGACGGTTTAGACATTGAGGGTTCCACTGTAGATGAAATTTTTTCGGCTTCTCAAGCGGAGAGCCTGTGGATCCAGTCTCTGACAGATATGGTTCGCACTGCTTTTAAACTTCCAGTGTCGGAACAATTAGCCCCCGCGGTATCCTCTTTAGGTTCCTTGAAGGCACCGTTGAGTGGTGCGTCTTTTCCGGTTCACCCCCTTCTGGAGAGCGTGATTTTTCAGGATTGGGCTCGACCTGATAGGATTTTTATCCCTCCTAAAAGGTTCACTATTCTCTATCCTATGCCTATTTGCAAAGAAATGGGCACTCCCTACCGTGGACGCAGCCATTTCCTGCGTAAATAAATCCCTGACCTGTCCGGTTGAAAATGTCCAGATGTTTAAAGATCCAGTCGACAAAAAGTTGGAGACCCTACTGAAGGCTTCTTTTACCACAGTAGGTGCCGTGGTTCAGCCAGCGGTGGCAGCCATTGGCGTTTGTCAGGCTTTAAAGGATCAGACTAAACAGATATTAAGGGACATACCGGCTCAGCAAGCTCGCGAATTGGCTGACCTCCCAAGGGCTCTCTGCTTTGCAGTAGATGCTATTAAGGACTCCATTCAACAGGCGTCCCGTTTATCTCTGCTGTTGGTTCATATGCGTCACCTTTTGTGGCTGAAGAACTGGTCAGCAGAGGCACCCTGCAAAAGGCTTTTAGCAGGATTTCCCTTTCATGGTGGGAGACTATTCGGTGAAGACCTAGATAAATATATCCAGACCATATCAAGTGGTAAAAGTTCTTTCTTGCCTGTCAAGAAAAGATCGCGTGGGCCCGCGTTTAAGCGACAGGCCTTCGCAGGCTCGGCCCCTTCAACTTCCCGTCAGTATCGACGGCCTCCCGGGCGTTCAGCATTTAATAGCCGCCCCCAAAGGACAAGCCACGGCAGGCAAGAGGCCATGGTCTCGCAAGCCGGTTAAACCAGTCATCAAGTCAGATTCATGAAGGGGCGCCCCCACTCTCTTGGGTGGGGGGAAGGCTTTGGTTTTTCTCCGAAGTGTGGGAGGCCAGAATTCCCGACTCCTGGGTACTATTCGTGGTAGCCACGGGCTACAAGCTAGAGTTTCAGGAAGTCCCCCCTCCTCATTTTCAGGGGTCAAGTCTTCCAAGCGACCCATTAAAGAGGCCCTCTCTTGTAAAAGCATTGGATCGTCTCTTGCTCCAAGGAGTAATTGTAGAAGTACCAACCCAGGAATGGGGTCTGGGATTCTACTCCAACCTTTTCATAATACCAAAGCCCAAGGGCGACGTCAGGCCTATCTTAGACCTCAAACGCCTAAATCGCTTTCTAAAGATTCAGACCTTTCGTATGGAGTCCATACGTTCGGTGGCAGCCAGCCTACATCAAGGCGACTTTTTAGCATCTATAGACATAAAGGATGCGTATCTGCACGTGCCGATCTACCCGGCACATCACAAGTTTCTTCGTTTTATGATAGATCACCGTCATTACCAGTTCGTAGCCCTCCCTTTCGGGTTGGCAACAGCTCCGCGGGTATTCACAAAGGTGTTAGCCCGGGTGTTAGCCGTCCTAAGGACAGAAGGCATTTTGGTCCTGGCATACCTGGACGATCTTCTGGTTATCGACAGCTCAGCTTCCAGCCTCAATCATGCAGTAGTTCGCACAGTTCGGCATCTAGAGGAATTCGAGTGGATTGTGAACCAAGAAAAATCGATATTGAAACCCACAAAGCAGTTGGAATATCTAGGCCTTCGGCTAGATACAGACTGCCAGAGGATATTTTTACCTCAAGCAAAGGTCAGATCAATAACTCAAGCAGTTCAAGTGATCTTAGGCAAGAAGAGGCCGACTATTCGCCTATGTATGCGACTGCTGGGGAAGATTGTGGCCGCCTTTGAGGCAGTACCCTACGCCCAGATCCATACCAGATATCTCCAGGCAGTCATTCTCTCTGCTTGGAACAAGTCCATTCAGGCGTTAGATCGTCCGTTAGTGCTCTCCCCAGGAGTCCGTTCTGGTGGCTGGTCCCTCAAAATTTGTCAAAGGGGAAATCCTTTTGCCCCATCACGTGGAAGATAGTAGCCATGGATGCCAGCCTGTCAGGTTGGGGGGCAGTTCTAGAAGGACAGACCCAGCAAGGGCAGTGGTCGGAGGCAGAAAAACTGCTTCCCATCAATATCCTAGAGATCAGAGCTGCTCGGCTGGCCCTGATCGCCTGGACTCTCCCCCTTCAGGATCTGCCAGTAAGGATACAGTCCGACAATGCCACTGCGGTGGCATACATAAACCACCAGGGGGGCACGAGGAGCCTAGCAGCCCAAAGGGAAGTAAACCTGATTTTCTCATGGGCCGAAGCCCATGTACCCTGCATCTCGGCGGTGTTCATCCCAGGGATAGACAATTCTCAAGCAGATTTTTTGAGTCGTCAACAGTTGCTCCCGGGGGAGTGGTCTCTTCACCCCCAGGTATTCCAAGAGATTTGCCAAAGATTCGGAGTTCCAGATGTGGACATTATGGCAACGAGATCCAACAAAAAGTTGGACAAATTCATATCCCGAGCCAGGGATCCCTTGGCCTACGGGACCGATGCGTTGGTTTGCCCCTGGCACCAGTTTTCTCTCCTGTATGCGTTCCCTCCACTGCAGATGATTCCCCGCCTTCTACGGAGGATCAGGGTGGAGCGCAGGCCTGTGATCCTGGTGGCCCCAGCCTGGCCCAGGAGGGCTTGGTACGCACTCATCGTGAGGATGTCAGTCGGGGCGCCGTGGCCGCTCCCCCTGCGCCCAGATCTGCTGTCTCAGGGCCCAATCTGCCACCCTGCTTCACAGCAGCTAAATTTGACGGCTTGGCGGCTGAATCCCTAATTCTTAAGGGCAGAGGCCTCTCAGCTCAGGTCATATCTACGTTGATTCAGGCTAGGAAACCGGTCTCTAGAAATATTTATTACAGAGTCTGGAGAACCTATGTGGAGTGGTGCGAGTCTCAAAAATGGCATCCTCGAAAGTTTTTTATCGACAGGATCTTGCGATTCCTCCAGGTTGGCGTTGACAAAGGGTTGGCTCTTAGTACTCTAAAGGGGCAGGTGTCGGCTTTATCGATATGGTTTCAAAGACCCTTGGCCACCCATTCGCTTATGAAAACCTTCTTGCAGGGGGTCTTGCATGTGAATCCCCCTATTAGAGCTCCCCTCTGCCCCTGGAATTTAAATCTGGTCTTGTCAGCTTTACAAAGACAGCCGTTTGAACCTCTGACAGAAATCCCTCCGAAAGTTGGTTTTCTTGGTGGCTATGGCTTCGGCCAGAAGGGTTTCCGAGCTGGCAGCCTTGTCATGCAGGGAGCCATACCTTATTCTGCATAAGGACAGAGTGGTTCTGCGGCCTCAACCTTCTTTCCTTCCTAAGGTCATATCCAGTTTTCACTTGAATCAGGACCTAGTCCTACCATCCTTCTTTCCTACTCCCCAGTCCAGAGAGGAAAGACTGCTTCATACTTTGGACGTGGTGCGAGCCATGAGGGTCTATCTCAAGGCTACAGAGAAGATTCGGAAAACAGATGTGCTTTTTGTTCTTCCGGATGGCCCCAAGAGGGGTCAGCCGGCTGCCAAGTCTTCCTTGGCTAGGTGGATTAAGCAGCTGATTTTTCAGGCCTATGGTCTGAAGCGCGTTCCACCTCCCTTATCAGTTAAAGCCCATTCTACGAGGGCCATGAGTGCCTCCTGGGCGGCACACCATCAGATCTCTATGGCACAGGTTTGCAAGGCAGCACCCTGGTCTTCCGTACATACGTTTACTAAATTTTATAAGTTGGACGTTGCAAAGGGTACGGACGCAGCATTTGGGCAGGCGGTCCTACGGGCAGCAGTATAAAATCCTCTGGTCCGGGTCACGCCCCCTTTTTTCTGTTGGTGGAGTTACTTTACTTCCTGATAATTTTTTGTTTGGCTATTCTTGGCCTTACGGTCTCCCTCCCTTCATAGAGCATTGCTTTAGGACATCCCAAGTGTAATGGCTATGCGCTCTGTGTCCCGTGATGTACGATAGAGAAAAAATTATTTTTAATGAACAGCTTGCCTGTAAAATCCTTTTCTTGAAGTACATCACGGGACACAGAGCTCCCACCCCTCTTTTGGGGAACATTGTGTAACCTCGGAGGAATTGCTTGCTACAAAACTGAAGCACTCCCAGTGGGAGGGGGTTATATAGGGAGGAAACTTCTTGTGAAATTGATTACACCAGTGTCCATCACCTGAAGGTACCCATATAACCCAAGTGTAATGGCTATGCGCTCTGTGTCCCGTGATGTACTTCAAGAAAAGGATTTTACAGGCAAGCTGTTCATTAAAAATCCTTTTTTCTCTCCTCTCGCCGCATCATGAGAGGAGGGGGGGACTACAGAAATTAAAGTTTTCTCCTCTCAGCCGCAAGCTGAGAAGGGGGGTGACCGGGCCCCTGGGTACATTCGGGCCCCTTACAGGTGTAATGCCTGTACCCCCCTGATGGCGGCCCTGGTCCTGTGTTCCAAAAGATGTGTCTGATCGCTATCAGTTTTAGTTGCTAATCCTGCACTAAAAAACTGCTGTTTCTTTCTCGTACATCACGGGACACAGAGCGGCATATTCATTACTATGTGGGTTATATGGAGTACCTTCAGGTGTGGACACTGGCAATCTCAAACAGGAAGTCCCCTCCCTATATAAGAAGAGGAAAAGCTGCGCTTAGGACAATCTAATATAGGGTAATAGGACTTACTAAAGATGTGTGACTGCAGCCCCCCCTAAATATAACTCCCCAACGGGGGTATATGGAAAATACAAAGAGAGGTGGTGGGGGTAATGGCGCTGTCACTATTAGTTGTTTCCTGGCCAGTAACCGACCCAACTGGGTGATTATAGGCTATAATGGGACAACTAATCCCCAAAGGATACACATACATGCAAATCACCGTGCAGGCAGGGGGATTTTGTGGTGGTATTGGATGTGTGTAGATATTGATGGTAATACTTGTGTAACCCACCAGGGGTGTGGTATTATGATAAGCGAGTATAACAGGTTGAGCGCACCGTGTTAGTGGCTAATAAAGAGTACACAAGATATCTATACACAACATCCTAAGTAGAATATATAATACAGGTTAAAAATAAAAAGTCCATATATTAGAAAACGTGTGACATAGGTGGTACAGGTGCTCCTATGTGGATGGATGGAGGACACTATAGCCAGTGACTTTCGCAGTGGATCCGGTGCGCCCCCTTGTGGATCCCCACTCACCAGAAGCACTCACCCCTGCTGGGGTAAAGTGCATAAAAGTAGGTGCGTTCCTCCAAACTGCCGTGGATTCTTTCCTTGAATTCCTCCAATCCTTGGTAGGTCACCTGGACTCCTGCAGTGTATCTTTAATGTATGTGCTTGATAGTATGAGGTTCAGTGGATATTTTGATTTCCTCCAAGTCAAAACAAAAAGGCTTCCATAGCGTGATAAGTTTTAAAAAACACACTATTTATTGGCACTGTGCACCAATAATTAGGTACAGATGCAGTATTTACAAAAAATTAATACAATAGAAGATACGGTGAAAAATATAAAAATATAAAAATAAAGATAACATCAAGCTGATACAGGACAACTGCCGCAGCTAATGATGAACAATATCACTGACACAAATGTGCAGACTGTGATATGCAGCCTATGCCCAGATGGATAGTGGGCTGTAAAAGTCACTGCACTTAGAGATGTCCAAGTGTTAGTCGCACCAGCATGGGAACGGCGTGCGTTCCAAATGCAGACAGCTGGTTAGGACCGGAAGTGCGTGAAAGTGTGCGTGTGGCCGCTTTACGTACGTTTCGTGAACTCACGTCTTCGGAAGCGGGTACACGCATACCATCGCTTCCTGCCTTTATAGGGAACGTATCCATGGCAATATCCAGACGCTGATAGCGTCATATGTTCTAATGGGTTGACAGATCCGGTGTTCTATCGAATTGGTTTAGTATGGGGGCGTGTGTACGCCTTTGTTACCCAATGGGATCAGCGATATCGGATCACATGCCTCACATGGGGGCGTGTCTGTGAATCCCACTCTCCGATAGGGCGAGTTGCGCTGGTAAGAGATAATATCAGAAACCCGGATGTATATATCAATTGCCATAGCAACGATCCCGACCATGACAGGAAGTGCAAATAATCACAATAATAATTAAAGGAACTATATAATACGGAAGCAGGGTTTATGTACAGATCTCGTTAATAATTGCAGGGAGCCGACACCAAAAAGAGCAAAGTCTGCGGCATGGAGACCAAACACATTATATTATCTAATGTTAACCATTTAGAGCATGTCCGTGACTAAGTTATATACTCCAGCTATATGTGACTTGGTTGTGTGTCTACGGTTATATGTCACAAAAGGGAAGTGGTTATATTCACCAATAATGTGAGAGAAGGGGTGAGTTGGGCAATAGATATAGGGTATTGTGAATAGCATCCTAAATCTTAATATATGCCCTAACATGAAGTGATGCCTCATCTATGATGGGGGCATGTGTAGGGTTGTCCATCACCCTTTTAAGTGAATAAGAAAATAAGGGATACCCATATATCCAGGTAGTAGGTGTAGTATGAAGAGAGTTGAGGAAATATGATATAAGTGCACCTAATGGAAGTAAAATAAATCGTGCTCATAGAATAATGGTGCAACATTTATGATGAGTGAGGATAATAAATGAAAATAATAATAGTGGGGCATATGTTTGTGATACAGTGACATATGTAATTGCAATATGTAATACCATGTGAGTGCTGTGGGCATGAAACCGGCACCAAATAGCAAAGGGTATTTGAATATATATATATGTTGCATATAGCAACACCTATTGGAAGTAGGTACTGTATTATTAGTAGTACTGGGTTATATTATAAAAGCTATATATATAGCAGCAGTGTAGACAGAGACTGTGGGTGGGGGGGTCTACCAAGACCTATGTCCTTAGCGGTACATACAGATCAACCAGTGGATTCATCATGTATCGAGCTGGTGATCTGTATACAACCAAGGAATGGTGTATACATATGAGATAAGGACATAAGGATATATATAAAAAAATATATATAAAAAATATATAAAAAATATAAAAAAAAAAAAAAAAAAAAAATATATATAAAAAATATACATATGAATAATATGAGGAAATGTGGGAAAGGGGTGAATGAGATTTCCATTGGGAAATTAGGGCAATGTGATTAGTCGAACCCCCATTGTGTGATGCTCCGTGATAAAAAACTTCCAATAAAGTGTAATATAGAAAGTGAGACCCAGTTAGGGGTTTGCCAAAAAGCAGTTAAGGTCTATATCTGCATTTAACCCATGTGGCTTAAGGGACCCCAAACGGTATATCCAACTAGTTTCATTCTGTGAAATATCTGTGGTCTTATTGCCACCCCTCCAATTATCTTTTATAAGATCTATGCCGTAGAATATAAGTCCGGTTGGATCCTGCTGGTGGTATCTATTAAAATGCCGCGACAGGTTATGTTTGGTAGATCCCTTTTTTATCCGGTTTATGTGTTCACGGATTCTCACTTTCAGGGGTCGTGTAGTACGGCCTACGTACTGTAGATGACAGGGACATTCAATAATGTATGTTACATGTGTAGAATGACATGTGATTAGGTCCTTAATTTTATATTCTTTGAAATCCACCCTAGACTTAAAACTCATTTTTCTTCTTGGTTGCTTCTTGCTTACTCTACAGGGTAAACATTTTTGGCATTTATAAAAGCCTTTAAGTTCAGGACACAGACTGATGGATTTGGGTGGGTCAATGACATTATGTACAAGGTGATTTCGTAGAGATGGAGCTTTTCTGTAAATAAAGGTGGGTTTCTTTTTCAAGATTTTGTTCAGAGTATGATCTTCTTGTAAGATGGGCCAATATTTTTTGACTATATGCTCGAACTCTTTATATTGTGAGTTGAACCCGGTGATAAAGGCTACATCTGATGTACTTGATGCATTCTTTTCTTTGGGTTTCAGCATGCTGTTCCTGTCCATTTTCTGTACATCTTCTTTCAAAATGATCAGGTTGCTTTCTTTATACCCTTTCTCTTTGAATCTTTCAATAATAACATCAGCTTGGTTAGAGTAGTCTGCGATAGAATTGCAATTCCTGCGTAACCGCATGAGTTGACCTTTGGGTATGTTGGCCTTCCACTTTGGGTGGTGGCAGCTTGTGGTCGGGATGTACCCATTCCGATCTGTAGATTTGAAGAAAGTTTTTGTGTGTAGTTTGGACCCTTCTTTGAAGATCTGGAGGTCCAGGAAGTCTATACTCTGCAAATCGCACTTTCCTGTAAATGTAAGTCCATATTTGTTGGAATTAAGATTTTGTAAGAACACCTGAAATGACTCTGTGGTTCCATCCCAGAGGATGACAAGATCATCGATATATCTACGATATAATTTAATCTGGGGGATACAACGATTGTAGACATACTCCTCTTCCCAACAATCCATCAGCAGGTTAGCGACACTGGGGGCATACCGTGCCCCCATCGCTACGCCTTTAGTTTGAACGTAGTAGTTGTTCTTATACCAGAAGTAGTTGCAGCTCATCGCCATATGCAACCCTTCTATGATATAATTAATCTGTTCTTGTTTAAGCCTGGAGTGTTGATGGAGGGCTTTCTCTACCCCGTATAGGCCATCCGCTTGTGTAATACTGGTGTACAGTGAATTAACATCAATCGTGGCGAGCAGTAGATTGTCTGCTACATCAACATCTTTGAGTTCGTTGATTAATTGTACACTATCGCGGAGATAGGACCTCCCCTTTTTGACTAGGGGTTTGAGGAACTTGTCCAGGTATTCTCCTAGCCTGGAGAACACTGAGTTGATTCCACTTATGATGGGTCTTCCTGGAGGTTTGATAAGTCTTTTGTGGACCTTGGGTGTATAGTATATCACTGGTGTTTTGGTGGAGTTTGACACCAGATATTCTGCCTCAGAAGGGCTCAATATACCCATGGTTTTACCCTTACTGATATATTTAGCCAGTTTTTTGTTAAATCTGGCTTTGGGGTTGCCCTTAAGCTTTAAATATGTATTGGGGACTCTAAGTAGGTTGTCCATCTCTTCCTCATAGTCTTTCTTATCAAGAATGACCAGCCCACCCCCTTTATCTGCTGGCCTGATGATGACTTCATTTTTCTTCCCAATGGCTTTAATAGTTTCCCACGTGTTCTTGTTTTTATTTTTGAACTTTCTTTGGAGTTTTCTTAGGTCTCTTTCTACCATCTTTTTAAAGGCTCCTACGCACTGATTGCCTGCGATGGTAGGATTGAATAAAGAATTATTTTTAAGTTCAGTTTGTGTATATGCTGAAGGTTCTATGCTACGTTCTTCTATATTATCCGCAAAGAATTTTTTCAAATTAAGTTTCCTAAGAAACTTTTGGAAGTCGATGTATACTTCAAATTGGTCTAGGGCTTTATCAGGGGCATATTTGAGGCCCAAATCTAATATCTGCAGTTCTTCTTTAGTAAGTTGGATACTACTAAGGTTGAAGATACCTCTACCTAATGTTGTCTGGGGCGTTTTCTTCTTCCCTCCCCTGCACCCTCTGGTGCGTTTTCTCTTTGGGTGGGTTCCTCTTGTCTGTCCTGATTGTATGTACGGTTCGCCCATTGGCTGGGGTATGGTTCTTGGTCCTGGCGATTTTGAGTTCTTTGTTGTTCGTCTCTTCCTGTGGGTCTTCCATGGGTATCCTGACGGTTGCCACTCATCCCTCTCCATCCTCCATTCCATTGTCCGTTTCTTGGTCTCCATCTTCCTGGTGGTCTGGTGTTGCGACCTCCCCTGTGAAAACCCCTATTATCTCTCATGTTGCGCCCTTGTGAGGGTTGGTTGTAGGTGTAATACTCTCTGTTAGGTGGTGATCTATTTCTGCTAGGTGACCTCCACCTAGGTTGGTTCGGACTTCTGAAGTTACTTGTATCTTGGTATCTTACCCTCCTGTTGTCAGGTCTGCCTTGCTGCCATCTAGGCGCATGGTAGGTACTAGTTGGAGTTTCCCTGACATCATTAGGTGTAGCAGGAGGGTTGGTGTATATAGATGTGGGTCCTCCATAGTTCGTCATAGATGGTAATTCACTTTCATCCATGAGAGTATCATCAAGGTCATCATTGGATCCTTCCATGGCCAACTGCCATTTGTAAACTTGCATGTTTTTATAGTCGAGGACGTCCCTTTTAAATTTCTTTTGCTTCTTGGTTTGTATGTCATGATCATATTTCTTTATATGTTCCTGTAATTCCTTAGTTTTGTCTTTATAATCTTGTTGGCTAGAGAAGGGTGTCAGTGATTTCTGTATTTCTGCAATCTGGGTTTCTATTGTTTTGAGTTTAAAATTCCTCCTTTTGACTATTTGGTGTAAAAGCTCATTTTCACTAGTGTTAAAAAAATTATACCACTCATTCATTAATCCAGCGTCTGTGACGTTGTCATTGGGATGCACATCCCATCTTAACCTCCTGGGGGTCATTTTTTCTTTGATATATGTCTCTAACGTGGCTATGTCCCACCATACTCGGAGTTGTTTCTCCATGGTATGTTTTAACTGTTTGACCATTCCCTGCATGTCTTGGCTATTAATGATTTCTTCTTGGCTAAAAATCCCATCAACATTAATATTCCTATTGGTCATGTACCCAAAGACTTCCATAGCTGCGGCTTAATTAATGCACCTAGGTGCAATAAAGCAGTATATGTGAAGAGGAAAAGCTGCGCTTAGGACAATCTAATATAGGGTAATAGGACTTACTAAAGATGTGTGACTGCAGCCCCCCCTAAATATAACTCCCCAACGGGGGTATATGGAAAATACAAAGAGAGGTGGTGGGGGTAATGGCGCTGTCACTATTAGTTGTTTCCTGGCCAGTAACCGACCCAACTGGGTGATTATAGGCTATAATGGGACAACTAATCCCCAAAGGATACACATACATGCAAATCACCGTGCAGGCAGGGGGATTTTGTGGTGGTATTGGATGTGTGTAGATATTGATGGTAATACTTGTGTAACCCACCAGGGGTGTGGTATTATGATAAGCGAGTATAACAGGTTGAGCGCACCGTGTTAGTGGCTAATAAAGAGTACACAAGATATCTATACACAACATCCTAAGTAGAATATATAATACAGGTTAAAAATAAAAAGTCCATATATTAGAAAACGTGTGACATAGGTGGTACAGGTGCTCCTATCTGGTGAGTGGGGATCCACAAGGGGGCGCACCGGATCCACTGCGAAAGTCACTGGCTATAGTGTCCTCCATCCATCCACATAGGAGCACCTGTACCACCTATGTCACACGTTTTCTAATATATGGACTTTTTATTTTTAACCTGTATTATATATTCTACTTAGGATGTTGTGTATAGATATCTTGTGTACTCTTTATTAGCCACTAACACGGTGCGCTCAACCTGTTATACTCGCTTATCATAATACCACACCCCTGGTGGGTTACACAAGTATTACCATCAATATCTACACACATCCAATACCACCACAAAATCCCCCTGCCTGCACGGTGATTTGCATGTATGTGTATCCTTTGGGGATTAGTTGTCCCATTATAGCCTATAATCACCCAGTTGGGTCGGTTACTGGCCAGGAAACAACTAATAGTGACAGCGCCATTACCCCCACCACCTCTCTTTGTATTTTCCATATACCCCCGTTGGGGAGTTATATTTAGGGGGGGCTGCAGTCACACATCTTTAGTAAGTCCTATTACCCTATATTAGATTGTCCTAAGCGCAGCTTTTCCTCTTCACATATACTGCTTTATTGCACCTAGGTGCATTAATTAAGCCGCAGCTATGGAAGTCTTTGGGTACATGACCAATAGGAATATTAATGTTGATGGGATTTTTAGCCAAGAAGAAATCATTAATAGCCAAGACATGCAGGGAATGGTCAAACAGTTAAAACATACCATGGAGAAACAACTCCGAGTATGGTGGGACATAGCCACGTTAGAGACATATATCAAAGAAAAAATGACCCCCAGGAGGTTAAGATGGGATGTGCATCCCAATGACAACGTCACAGACGCTGGATTAATGAATGAGTGGTATAATTTTTTTAACACTAGTGAAAATGAGCTTTTACACCAAATAGTCAAAAGGAGGAATTTTAAACTCAAAACAATAGAAACCCAGATTGCAGAAATACAGAAATCACTGACACCCTTCTCTAGCCAACAAGATTATAAAGACAAAACTAAGGAATTACAGGAACATATAAAGAAATATGATCATGACATACAAACCAAGAAGCAAAAGAAATTTAAAAGGGACGTCCTCGACTATAAAAACATGCAAGTTTACAAATGGCAGTTGGCCATGGAAGGATCCAATGATGACCTTGATGATACTCTCATGGATGAAAGTGAATTACCATCTATGACGAACTATGGAGGACCCACATCTATATACACCAACCCTCCTGCTACACCTAATGATGTCAGGGAAACTCCAACTAGTACCTACCATGCGCCTAGATGGCAGCAAGGCAGACCTGACAACAGGAGGGTAAGATACCAAGATACAAGTAACTTCAGAAGTCCGAACCAACCTAGGTGGAGGTCACCTAGCAGAAATAGATCACCACCTAACAGAGAGTATTACACCTACAACCAACCCTCACAAGGGCGCAACATGAGAGATAATAGGGGTTTTCACAGGGGAGGTCGCAACACCAGACCACCAGGAAGATGGAGACCAAGAAACGGACAATGGAATGGAGGATGGAGAGGGATGAGTGGCAACCGTCAGGATACCCATGGAAGACCCACAGGAAGAGACGAACAACAAAGAACTCAAAATCGCCAGGACCAAGAACCATACCCCAGCCAATGGGCGAACCGTACATACAATCAGGACAGACAAGAGGAACCCACCCAAAGAGAAAACGCACCAGAGGGTGCAGGGGAGGGAAGAAGAAAACGCCCCAGACAACATTAGGTAGAGGTATCTTCAACCTTAGTAGTATCCAACTTACTAAAGAAGAACTGCAGATATTAGATTTGGGCCTCAAATATGCCCCTGATAAAGCCCTAGACCAATTTGAAGTATACATCGACTTCCAAAAGTTTCTTAGGAAACTTAATTTGAAAAAATTCTTTGCGGATAATATAGAAGAACGTAGCATAGAACCTTCAGCATATACACAAACTGAACTTAAAAATAATTCTTTATTCAATCCTACCATCGCAGGCAATCAGTGCGTAGGAGCCTTTAAAAAGATGGTAGAAAGAGACCTAAGAAAACTCCAAAGAAAGTTCAAAAATAAAAACAAGAACACGTGGGAAACTATTAAAGCCATTGGGAAGAAAAATGAAGTCATCATCAGGCCAGCAGATAAAGGGGGTGGGCTGGTCATTCTTGATAAGAAAGACTATGAGGAAGAGATGGACAACCTACTTAGAGTCCCCAATACATATTTAAAGCTTAAGGGCAACCCCAAAGCCAGATTTAACAAAAAACTGGCTAAATATATCAGTAAGGGTAAAACCATGGGTATATTGAGCCCTTCTGAGGCAGAATATCTGGTGTCAAACTCCACCAAAACACCAGTGATATACTATACACCCAAGGTCCACAAAAGACTTATCAAACCTCCAGGAAGACCCATCATAAGTGGAATCAACTCAGTGTTCTCCAGGCTAGGAGAATACCTGGACAAGTTCCTCAAACCCCTAGTCAAAAAGGGGAGGTCCTATCTCCGCGATAGTGTACAATTAATCAACGAACTCAAAGATGTTGATGTAGCAGACAATCTACTGCTCGCCACGATTGATGTTAATTCACTGTACACCAGTATTACACAAGCGGATGGCCTATACGGGGTAGAGAAAGCCCTCCATCAACACTCCAGGCTTAAACAAGAACAGATTAATTATATCATAGAAGGGTTGCATATGGCGATGAGCTGCAACTACTTCTGGTATAAGAACAACTACTACGTTCAAACTAAAGGCGTAGCGATGGGGGCACGGTATGCCCCCAGTGTCGCTAACCTGCTGATGGATTGTTGGGAAGAGGAGTATGTCTACAATCGTTGTATCCCCCAGATTAAATTATATCGTAGATATATCGATGATCTTGTCATCCTCTGGGATGGAACCACAGAGTCATTTCAGGTGTTCTTACAAAATCTTAATTCCAACAAATATGGACTTACATTTACAGGAAAGTGCGATTTGCAGAGTATAGACTTCCTGGACCTCCAGATCTTCAAAGAAGGGTCCAAACTACACACAAAAACTTTCTTCAAATCTACAGATCGGAATGGGTACATCCCGACCACAAGCTGCCACCACCCAAAGTGGAAGGCCAACATACCCAAAGGTCAACTCATGCGGTTACGCAGGAATTGCAATTCTATCGCAGACTACTCTAACCAAGCTGATGTTATTATTGAAAGATTCAAAGAGAAAGGGTATAAAGAAAGCAACCTGATCATTTTGAAAGAAGATGTACAGAAAATGGACAGGAACAGCATGCTGAAACCCAAAGAAAAGAATGCATCAAGTACATCAGATGTAGCCTTTATCACCGGGTTCAACTCACAATATAAAGAGTTCGAGCATATAGTCAAAAAATATTGGCCCATCTTACAAGAAGATCATACTCTGAACAAAATCTTGAAAAAGAAACCCACCTTTATTTACAGAAAAGCTCCATCTCTACGAAATCACCTTGTACATAATGTCATTGACCCACCCAAATCCATCAGTCTGTGTCCTGAACTTAAAGGCTTTTATAAATGCCAAAAATGTTTACCCTGTAGAGTAAGCAAGAAGCAACCAAGAAGAAAAATGAGTTTTAAGTCTAGGGTGGATTTCAAAGAATATAAAATTAAGGACCTAATCACATGTCATTCTACACATGTAACATACATTATTGAATGTCCCTGTCATCTACAGTACGTAGGCCGTACTACACGACCCCTGAAAGTGAGAATCCGTGAACACATAAACCGGATAAAAAAGGGATCTACCAAACATAACCTGTCGCGGCATTTTAATAGATACCACCAGCAGGATCCAACCGGACTTATATTCTACGGCATAGATCTTATAAAAGATAATTGGAGGGGTGGCAATAAGACCACAGATATTTCACAGAATGAAACTAGTTGGATATACCGTTTGGGGTCCCTTAAGCCACATGGGTTAAATGCAGATATAGACCTTAACTGCTTTTTGGCAAACCCCTAACTGGGTCTCACTTTCTATATTACACTTTATTGGAAGTTTTTTATCACGGAGCATCACACAATGGGGGTTCGACTAATCACATTGCCCTAATTTCCCAATGGAAATCTCATTCACCCCTTTCCCACATTTCCTCATATTATTCATATGTATATTTTTTATATATATTTTTTTTTTTTTTTTTTTTTATATATATTTTTTATATATTTTTTATATATATTTTTTTATATATATCCTTATGTCCTTATCTCATATGTATACACCATTCCTTGGTTGTATACAGATCACCAGCTCGATACATGATGAATCCACTGGTTGATCTGTATGTACCGCTAAGGACATAGGTCTTGGTAGACCCCCCCACCCACAGTCTCTGTCTACACTGCTGCTATATATATAGCTTTTATAATATAACCCAGTACTACTAATAATACAGTACCTACTTCCAATAGGTGTTGCTATATGCAACATATATATATATTCAAATACCCTTTGCTATTTGGTGCCGGTTTCATGCCCACAGCACTCACATGGTATTACATATTGCAATTACATATGTCACTGTATCACAAACATATGCCCCACTATTATTATTTTCATTTATTATCCTCACTCATCATAAATGTTGCACCATTATTCTATGAGCACGATTTATTTTACTTCCATTAGGTGCACTTATATCATATTTCCTCAACTCTCTTCATACTACACCTACTACCTGGATATATGGGTATCCCTTATTTTCTTATTCACTTAAAAGGGTGATGGACAACCCTACACATGCCCCCATCATAGATGAGGCATCACTTCATGTTAGGGCATATATTAAGATTTAGGATGCTATTCACAATACCCTATATCTATTGCCCAACTCACCCCTTCTCTCACATTATTGGTGAATATAACCACTTCCCTTTTGTGACATATAACCGTAGACACACAACCAAGTCACATATAGCTGGAGTATATAACTTAGTCACGGACATGCTCTAAATGGTTAACATTAGATAATATAATGTGTTTGGTCTCCATGCCGCAGACTTTGCTCTTTTTGGTGTCGGCTCCCTGCAATTATTAACGAGATCTGTACATAAACCCTGCTTCCGTATTATATAGTTCCTTTAATTATTATTGTGATTATTTGCACTTCCTGTCATGGTCGGGATCGTTGCTATGGCAATTGATATATACATCCGGGTTTCTGATATTATCTCTTACCAGCGCAACTCGCCCTATCGGAGAGTGGGATTCACAGACACGCCCCCATGTGAGGCATGTGATCCGATATCGCTGATCCCATTGGGTAACAAAGGCGTACACACGCCCCCATACTAAACCAATTCGATAGAACACCGGATCTGTCAACCCATTAGAACATATGACGCTATCAGCGTCTGGATATTGCCATGGATACGTTCCCTATAAAGGCAGGAAGCGATGGTATGCGTGTACCCGCTTCCGAAGACGTGAGTTCACGAAACGTACGTAAAGCGGCCACACGCACACTTTCACGCACTTCCGGTCCTAACCAGCTGTCTGCATTTGGAACGCACGCCGTTCCCATGCTGGTGCGACTAACACTTGGACATCTCTAAGTGCAGTGACTTTTACAGCCCACTATCCATCTGGGCATAGGCTGCATATCACAGTCTGCACATTTGTGTCAGTGATATTGTTCATCATTAGCTGCGGCAGTTGTCCTGTATCAGCTTGATGTTATCTTTATTTTTATATTTTTATATTTTTCACCGTATCTTCTATTGTATTAATTTTTTGTAAATACTGCATCTGTACCTAATTATTGGTGCACAGTGCCAATAAATAGTGTGTTTTTTAAAACTTATCACGCTATGGAAGCCTTTTTGTTTTGACTTGGAGGAAATCAAAATATCCACTGAACCTCATACTATCAAGCACATACATTAAAGATACACTGCAGGAGTCCAGGTGACCTACCAAGGATTGGAGGAATTCAAGGAAAGAATCCACGGCAGTTTGGAGGAACGCACCTACTTTTATGCACTTTACCCCAGCAGGGGTGAGTGCTTCTGGTGAGTGGGGATCCACAAGGGGGCGCACCGGATCCACTGCGAAAGTCACTGGCTATAGTGTCCTCCATCCATCCACATAGGAGCACCTGTACCACCTATGTCACACGTTTTCTAATATATGGACTTTTTATTTTTAACCTGTATTATATATTCTACTTAGGATGTTGTGTATAGATATCTTGTGTACTCTTTATTAGCCACTAACACGGTGCGCTCAACCTGTTATACTCGCTTATCATAATACCACACCCCTGGTGGGTTACACAAGTATTACCATCAATATCTACACACATCCAATACCACCACAAAATCCCCCTGCCTGCACGGTGATTTGCATGTATGTGTATCCTTTGGGGATTAGTTGTCCCATTATAGCCTATAATCACCCAGTTGGGTCGGTTACTGGCCAGGAAACAACTAATAGTGACAGCGCCATTACCCCCACCACCTCTCTTTGTACCCTCCCTATATAACCCCCTCCCCTAGAGGGAGTCCCTCAGTTTTTTCGCCAGTGTCTTAGGTGTTGGTCACGGAATAGCTTTGCTCCACATCCTTGGGATTAAGGGCGGGCTAACCGGATCTGTCCAAGGAGCCTCAGTGCCAAAGTGGACAGTACCCGGGCCCCAGGCCGTGGGGTTTTGCCTATAATGCTCCTCTTTGGAGGGCTGGACCCTGGGCCCAGGACTTGGAGTTTGTAAAAACCATAAGTTCCTGTTTGCCAGGGTGCTATATAGGTCCAGGACACTGGGTACCTTCATAGGACCCCAGGGCCTGAAGGTCTACTACGCTACCCACGGAGATGGGAGAAGATTGGATCAGTTTGCTGGACAAACATCCTGCAGCATGGAGCAGGTAAGGGGGAGCCTGCGGGACTTGGTTCGACAGCAGGCTCTCCGGGGTAACCTAAAAGGGGGGATAGCCTAAGTATGCTCTGCATGGGCAACCTTGTTCACTATGTCTAAGAGAGACAGGATGACACCCTTTCTCCCCCATCACTAGGTTCCCCTGTCTAAGAATGTGTTGCTAGCTAAACCTGCTGTTTTCTTCCTAGGGCTAGTAAGGATCCCTAGGGGCCTTTGGAGAGTCCTACCTGGCCGGGGGTTTGAATCTGCCGCCTGTTTCTGCGTTCCTGGATCTCCAGCAGCGCGGCTCCTCCATGTTCCTCCTGTTTCCGGCATACGCGCGCGCGCGCACGTCTTATAGACGTTTTTCGCGCCGTTCAGACGGGAGGGCGGGGGGGGGGCGTGCCTGCGGCGTCATACAGGAGGCGCGCCTTTGTGCTGTTATAGACAGCAGGCATTGTCAGTGCTCAGTCTGAGGCTGATTTTCAGAAGGAGAGGACGCAGAGCGGCAGAACAGTGACTCCCGGTGGCGGAAGAGGGGTAGTACATGCTGGACTTTGTTCCAATGCCTTTTTTGTTAAGCCAAAAAATTCCCCTTTTTGCAGCAGGTTGGAGGCTGGCAAACTAAGTTTGGGGTCACTGTATGTTGTAAAAAGAAAATATATAATATATATTTAAAAAAAAAAAAAAAAAAAGACATACGGGATCCCATCAGTTTTTGGGCATTAGTGATCTATTGTCCCCTAAACTCTGGTTTTGTACTCCTGGCCACTACAGTCTGTTGTGTGGGCGGAGTCCCTCGATTTTGTATTATGGCTTCCAAAGGTTCGGGGTCAAAGGGTACAAAAAAGACCAAAAAACAAAAGGGTTCCCTTTCTGATTCTGATGATATGCCGATACTTTCCCCGCAACTTATTAACATAAAAGGCGCCTTGGATGAGCCATTAGGGGGATCTGGTGCGGAGGCTGGCCCAGATCAGCCCAGCCCTGTGTTTATCACAGAGGAGATGCTAGCCGTATCCCTAGGGGGGCTAGAAGAGAGAATAGCAGCATTGATCGCTAGAGCTATTCCTGGTAAGAAACGGGTTAGATCCCCATCACCAAGAGGTGTATCCTCAGATGCTGAGATTCTCTCTCCGGAGGAATTGGAATCACAGGAGGATCAACTAGACCTGAACCAAGAGGGTTCAGGGATTGAGGGGTCTGCCTCGGAGGAACCATTTTCAGACTCCCAGACAGAAAGACTGTGGGTACAGTCTTTGACGGACATGGTCCGCTCGGCATTTAGTTTACCATTGCCAGAGCCTCAGGTTCCTCCGGTATCCTCTCTGGGCTCTTTGAAAGCTCCGTTAAGCAACGCAGTTTTTCCGGTCCATCCTCTTTTGGAGGAATTGATCTTTCGGGATTGGGTACGGCCGGACAGGATTTTTCTGCCACCGAAAAGATTTGCGGTCATTTACCCCATGGAGGAAAAATTCTCCAAGAGGTGGAGGCTCCCAGTAGTGGATGCAGCCATCTCATGTGTGAATAAATCACTAACTTGCCCGGTGGAAAACATACATATGTTTAAAGATCCGGTTGATAAAAGATTAGACACTTTTAAAAGCATCCTTTGCTACGGCAGGAGCAGTGGTGCAGCCAGCGGTGGCTGCGATTGGTGTTTGTCAGGCGTTAAAAGACCAGACAAAGGAAATGTTAAAGGACATGCCTACCCAACAAGCAGAAGAGTTTTCTGACATTCCCAGAGCTCTGTGTTTTGCTGTAGATGCTATAAAAGATTCCATCCAGCAGGCCTCTCGTTTATCACTATTTTTGGTGCACATGAGAAGGCTCTTATGGTTGAAGAACTGGGCGGCGGAGCCCCCATGCAAAAAGCTTCTGGCAGGGTTTCCCTTCCATGGAGGACGACTCTTCGGAGAGGATCTGGATAAATATATTCAGACTATTTCAAATGGCAAGAGTACCCTTTTACCGGTCAAAAAGACATTCCGGGCTCCTACATTTAAAAGGCAGCTCTTTCCTGTCTCGGGGCCCTCAAATTCCAGGCAGTATCGACGGCCGCCTGCACGATCCAACGTTAACAGTAGATCGCAGGGACAGGCCCCTGGGGGTAAGAGGCCGTGGTATCGCAAGCCGTCAAAAACAGCCCCTAAGTCTTCCTTATAAAGGGGCGCCCCCACTCTCGCGGGTGGGGGGAAGGCTTTGTTTCTTCTCAGAAGTTTGGGAAGCCAAGATCCCCGACAAATGGGTCCGGGCATCGGTAACCACAGGTTACAGACTGGAGTTTCTAAGGTATCCTCCGCCTCATTTTCAAGAATCAAGGCTACCAACGGATCCAGCAAGGAAGGCCTCAATGCTGGCAGCTTTGGATCACCTGCTTTGCCAGGACGTAATTATAGAAGTGCCAGCCCAAGAGCAAGGGCTAGGTTTCTATTCCAATCTCTTTGTCATACCAAAGCCCAACGGCGATGTCAGGCCAATCTTGGACCTAAAGAGGTTAAACGGTTACCTAAGGGTTCGTTCCTTCCGGATGGAATCCATCCGGTCAGCAGCCGCCGCGCTTCAGGACGATTTTCTGGCCTCCATAGACATAAAGGATGCTTACCTTCATGTACCAATCTTTCAGTTGCATCAAAGATTTTTACGCTTCGCGGTGGGGCAGCGACACTTCCAATTCAGGGCGCTCCCCTTCGGGCTGGCCACGGCCCCCCGGGTATTCACGAAGATCCTAGCCCCAGTTCTGGCCAATTTAAGGATCCAGGGGGTCACAGTCCTAGCATACTTGGACGACCTTTTAATCATAGATCACTCACGGCCGGGTCTGCAAAAGGCAGTAAACCTCACGGTTCGGTACCTCGAAGAATTTGGCTGGGTCCTAAACCGGGGAAAGTCAGCGTTCCAGCCTACAAAGCAGTTGGAATACCTCGGCATGAGGTTAGACACAGAACAGCAAAAGGTGTTCCTGCCCCTGGTAAAGATCGAAGCTATCAAGGGGTTGGTTCAGTTGGTTCTAAACAAGAAAAAACCAACTATTCGCCTGTGTATGCGAGTACTAGGCAAGCTAGTGGCCACGTTCGAGGCAGTACCATACGCTCAGATCCACACTCGCGTCCTACAGGCAGCCATTCTAGCAGCCTGGGGCAAGAGGGCACATGCCTTAGAGTCCCCTTTGACGCTATCATCAAGGGTCCGACAAAGCCTGGCCTGGTGGTTGAACCCTCAGAACCTTCTAAAGGGAAAATCCTTCAGCCCTATTGTCTGGAAGGTAGTTACCACAGACGCCAGCCTGGCAGGCTGGGGGGCGGTCTTCGAGGGGTTCTCTCGCTAGGGAACTTGGGTGAAAGCGGAGAGGCAGCTCCCCATCAATATCTTGGAGATCAGAGCTGCTCGCCTAGCCCTTCTGGCATGGACCTCCAGATTAAAGGGGTTCCCGGTGAGAATCCAGTCAGACAATGCCACGGCGGTGGCATACATAAACCACCAAGGGGGAACCAGGAGTCAGGCCGCTCAGAGGGAGGTGAGCTTGATTTTTCAGTGGGCAGAGGTTCATGTACCCTGCATTTCGGCGATATTCATTCCCGGAGTGGACAACCTGCAGGCAGACTTCTTAAGTCGCCAGAGTCTGTTGCCAGGGGAGTGGTCTCTGCATCCCCAGGTCTTTCAGACAATCTGCCAGAGGTGGGGAATGCCGGACGTAGATATAATGGCATCCAGGTTCAACAAGAAACTAGACAGGTTCGTGTCTCGAGCGAGGGATCCGATGGCCTGCGGAACCGATGCGTTGGTTTGCCCTTGGCATCAATTCAAACTTCTATATGCATTCCCTCCACTACAGTTACTCCCTCGCCTGTTGCGCAAGATCAGAGTGGAGCACAAGCCAGTCATTCTAGTAGCTCCGGCTTGGCCCCGGAGGACTTGGTACTCACTAGTCCTGAAGATGGCAGTGGGAGACCCTTGGACTCTTCCTCTACAACCAGACCTACTCTCACAAGGCCCGATCCTCCACCCTACATTACAGCGTCTAAATTTGACGGCCTGGAGGCTGAATCCCTGATTCTCAGGGGTAGAGGTCTGTCTAGGCAGGTAATCCCTACCCTGATTAGGGCTAGAAAGCCGGTCTCCAGGGTGATTTATTACAGGGTGTGGAGGAACTACGTAGGCTGGTGTGAATCCAAAAGATGGAATTCCCGCAAATATACTATTGATAGGGTGTTAAGTTTTCTCCAGCTAGGAGTGGATAAAGGCCTGGCACTAAGCACAATCAAGGGACAGATCTCAGCTCTGTCAGTGTGGTTTCAGAGGCCGCTGGCCACCCACTCGCTGGTAAAGACCTTCTTACAGGGGGTCTTGCGTATTAATCCTCCTGTCAAGTCACCAATTTGTCCATGGGACTTAAATCTTGTCCTGTCCACTTTACAGAAACAACCCTTTGAGCCGTTGGCTGAGATTCCTTTAGTCTTACTGACAAGAAAGTTGGTTTTCTTGGTCGCCATAGTTTCGGCCAGGAGAGTGTCAGAATTAGCAGCCTTATCGTGTAAGGAACCATATCTCGTTCTACATAAGGACAGGGCAGTTCTCCGGCCCCATCCTTCCTTTCTACCAAATTTCACTTAAACCAGGATTTGGTACTTCCATCCTTCTTTCCAAAACCTACATCTAGAAAGGAGGGGTTGCTGCATACCTTGGATATTGTCCGGGCCATGAAGGCCTATCTTAAAGCTACAGAAAAGATCCGGAAGACAGATGTATTATTCGTTCTACCAGATGGCCCCAAGAAGGGGCAGGCAGCGGCAAAATCCACCATCTCGAGATGGATTAGACAATTAATCATTCAAGCCTACGGTTTGAAGAGGTTACCTCCTCCGTTGTCGGTAAAGGCCCATTCTACCAGGGCCATGGGCGCCTCTTGGGCAGCACACCATCAGATCTCTATGGCTCAGATATGCAAGGCGGCAACGTGGTCATCAGTCCACACGTTTACAAGGTTTTATCAACTAGACGTGAGAAGGAATGCGGATTCTGCCTTTGGACAGGCAGTACTACAGGCTGCAGTTTGAAATCCTCGGGATCAGAAGCACCCTTGGTTGTAAAAAGAAAAAAAAAAAAAAAAAAGTTTTTTCTTGACTAAGTTGGAATTATTATTATTATTTGAGTTTACCTCTAAATTGAATCCTTCTTTGGAAGATGTCTCCCTCCCCTCATTAAAGCATTGCTTTCGGACATCCCACATAGTAATGAATATGCCGCTCTGTGTCCCGTGATGTACGAGAAAGAAAAAGGGATTTTTAAATACAGCTTACCTGTAAAATCCTTTTCTTGGAGTACATCACGGGACACAGAGCTCCCACCCCTCTTTTGGGTGACCATTTTGGGAGGCATACTGCTTGCTACAAAACTGAGGGACTCCCTCTAGGGGAGGGGGTTATATAGGGAGGGGACTTCCTGTTTGAGATTGCCAGTGTCCACACCTGAAGGTACTCCATATAACCCACATAGTAATGAATATGCCGCTCTGTGTCCCGTGATGTACTCCAAGAAAAGGATTTTACAGGTAAGCTGTATTTAAAAATCCCTTTATTCCGAACCAAAAGCTGGCCATAGTTTGGTTGTTTTTTTGTTTTTTATTGTTCAACCAGTGGGTTTAACTAAAACAGGTGACCCGATTTCCCCATGCACACATTTAAATTGGATAGGGGAATCCTCCTGCTGTGCTGTTGTATTCTGACTGTGGGGAAACTTCCCCACTATCCGAATACACAGATCAGTGATAGAGCCTACATCCCTAGGTGCTGATTGAGCAAACATTTTCCAACAGGGCGATAGATTGACTGTAATAACCACATCCAGTCCCTGCCGAACCGGACAAATTTCAATGTATCAGAATTAGACAAAACCCATCTCTTAGACTTGACATGAAATAAGAGGATCAGCAAGATACACTTTAGAAGCAAAGGCAGCATATGTGATAAATAAAAAAATGGTTGCCTTTATATATCACATTTTAAATAGAGACAGGATAACGCATTTGATAAGATTTACAGTTAGCTGAACACATTTATATTTGCATCTAGAATATTGAAGTGCAATTCTTCTTCTGGCATCCTCCACAATAAGAGAGCAAGTATCTTCAAACATACAGTATAATAAACTATGTGTGCTACAGCTAAGCATAATAAAAGGATCCATGGGAAGCCATTTTCAAAGGAGAGTTTTTTTGCATAGGAATGTAGCTGATGCCGCGTATACACGACCGTTTTTCGGGTTGTAAAAAATAAAAATTTTAATGGTCTAGAAAAAAAGTTTTTTTCAACCCGATCGTTAAAACGGCCTTGCCTACACACGATCGTGAAAAAAAATGCTCTAGCAAAGCGCAGTGACGTACAACACGTACAACGGCACTATAAAGGGGAAGTTCCATTCGGATGGCGCCACCCTTGGGGCTGCTTTTGCTGATTTCGTGTTAGTAAAAGACGATTTGTGCTTTTCAGTCTGTTACAGCGTGATGAATGTGCTATCTCCGTTACGAACGCTAATTTTACCAGAACAAGCGTTCCCATCTCATAACTTCTGAGCATGCACGTTTTTTTCACGTCGTTAAAGCCCACACACGACCATTTTTTTACGACGTTAAAAACCACAACGTTAAAAACGTTGTGAAAAATTAGAGCATGTTCTAAATTTTTAATGCCCATTTTTAACATCGTGAAAAATGCTCTGGAGCCCACACACGATAGTTTTTAATGACATTAAAAAAAAACGTAATTTTTTTACAACCCGAAAAACGGTCATGTGTACGCAGCATGAGATCCAATTATTTGACTGTGGATGCTACCTATGAATGAATGAATGAATGAATGAAAACTTATATAGCGCTGCACATGCGAACTGAATCGCCTCTGGGCGCTTGTTGTTCCTGTCTCCTTTGATATCAAAAGAGATGAGTCTTGATCTTTCTCCTGAATGCTAAGTGGTTCTCCTCCAACCGAATATTGGTTGGTAAAGCGTTCCATAGTCTGGGACCTTGGACCGCGAATCTTCTATCTCCTTTGGACTTGTAATTGGCTTTCGGTATCTGGAGTAGATTTTGGTTGGTGGATCGCAAGATGCGATTGGGGTTATGAACTTTTATTTTTTCGCACAGATATTGGGGAGCATTCCCATGGATACATCTATGCGTTAGACAGAGTGCTTTAAAAGCAATTCTGTCTTTCACTGGCAACCAGTGAAGGGATCTCAACGAAGGTGAGATGGATTCCCAGGGTTTTTTCCCAGTCACAAGTCTCGCAGCCGTGTTTTGAACGACTTGCAGACGAGCGATTTGGTACTTCGGGAGTCCGAGGTAAAGGGCATTTGCATAGTCCAGTCTGGAGTTAACAATTGTTCTCACCACGACCGCTATGTCTTTCTTGGGAATAAAAGGCATGAGTCTGCGTAGTAGGCGCAGCAGATGGTGAGATCCGCTGACTACTGACCCTATTTGTGTGTCCATTGTCATGTAGGAGTCGAAGATGACCCCAAGACTTTTGACTTTGGTGCTAGGGGTAATGAATTTACCCAGAATGGGCGGGGGGGTCCAAGTTGTTGCTGGTTGGTTCCTACGCTTAGCCTGAAACAGGAGAAGTTCTGTTTTCGCTCCGTTGAGTTTAAGATAACTCTTGGTCATCCAGTCCTCTATCAAAGAGAGGCATTTCTCTAGATTGAGGTGGTGATCCTTTTTATTGCAAATGCGGAAATACAGTTGCGTGTCGTCTGCATATGAGTGATAGCGCAGTTTTTGACTGCTGATGATTTCAAAAAGAGGACGCAGATAGATGTTGAATAACACCGGCGACGGGGGAGGACTCTGCATGATACTGTCCGTTTTTCCGAAGTGAAAGGTCCTAGCTTCACTATTTGCGAACGGTTTTCCAAGAAAGAGGAGAACCAGGATAGATCACCTTCTGCGACTTTAGCTACTTCAGCTAGCCGAGTCAATAGAAGCTTGTGGTCTACTGTGTCGAAGGCTGCGCTTAGGTCCAGCAGAACCAGAAGACAAGATCCTCCTTCGTCTGCGGCCTCGAGAGCGTCGTCCCAAATCTTGAGCAATGCGGTTTCTGTCCCGTGTCCGGCCCGGAATCCCGATTGATATGGATCAAGTAGGTTGTGGGTATCTAGATGCTGTTGCAGCTTTTGTACCACTACTTTCTCCATGACCTTAGAAAGAGAGTTTAGGCCTGTTATGGGACGGCGGTGAAGTGGATCCTTGGGGTCCAGGGTGGGTTTCTTCAAGATAGGTCGAATTATACCCTCCTTCAACTGGGCAGGCACTATGCCCTCCCTGAAGGATTGGTTAATAAGCTGCGTGATAGGAGGTGCCAGGATGTCGGCGCATTCCTTCAGCAGTTTGGTGGGAATGATATCATTAGGCGCAGTGCTGTTACGCAGAGTACCAATGATATTTTTAATGTCATGGGTAGAGACGGGTTCCAGCGTGAACTTACCTGGTTGTGGCGAGTTACTGCCGGTGCTATGTGAATAATTACTGGGGGGGCTATGGGGGGAGTTGTTCTGCTCAATGCTTTGCCGGATTCCCTCAATTTTATTAATGAAGTAATCCGATAACTCATCGCAAAATTCTTGTGAGTCAGAATTGGGGGCTTCAAGACATCCTGGATTCATGGTCTGAGTGACCAGCTTGAAGAGCTTGCGGGGGCGGTTGAGGGCATTGTTGATGGCCTCAGAAAAATAATTTTTCTTGGCATCGAAGATTTCCTTGTGGTATTTTCTGGTTATTTCCTTGTAGATGGAGAGGTTCTCATCTGATGAACTTCTCTTCCAGGCGGCTTCTGCCCTTCTGCGCTCTTGCTTCCGTAACGCCAGCTGGTTGTTGAACCAGCCGGCGTTATTTTTCTGGATGTGGGTTTTACGTTTCGGTGCTATTAAGTCAGCTGACTGCAATAGTGCTGTGTTTATGCCCTCCAGTGTTTCCTCAGCCTTTTGATGCGACTGAATTGTTTTTATTTTTTCCCTTAATGTGGCTTTGAAGAATTCCGAATGGAGCTTCTTCTGACATCTAGTCCAGTGTGTAGTCACTGGATTTGATGTTTTTATTAAGGGGGGGAATTCGGGAATAATGAATTTAATTGCATGGTGATCTGTCCATGGCAATGTTTCATTTTCCAAGATTTTTATTTCCAGATCGTGTCTGAAAATAAGATCGAGTGTGTGACCTGAAGCATGTGTGGGCCCACATACTAGTTGCTGAAGCCCTAATCCTTCCAGGTGGTCAATGCAGGTGTCGGCAACGGGGTCTTGCGGGGAGTTGGCCCAGAGGTTGAAATCCCCGAGCAGCAAAAGGTAAAGCCTAGGGGTTTGCTTTCATTGGTAGCTGATCGTAACCTATGCTTCATGCTAGGTCTTTTGTATATGCTATTTAAAGCTGAGTTCCACACAAATTTTAAAAAGCATCATTAAATAAATACAATTATGTATTTATTACATATATTTTAAAGTGTATGTAAATCCTATTAATGTATTAATCACATGTAAAAATCATAATATTTTTGCTAGAAAATTACATAGAACCCCCAAACATTATATATGTTTTTTTAGCAGAGACCTTAGAGAATACAATGGCAGTCGTTGCAACTTTTTATCTTGCACAGCATTTGCACAGCAATTTTTCAAATGCGTTTTTTTGGGGGGGAAAAAAAAAACGAGTCAAGTTAGCTAATTTGTTGGCATAATGTGAAAGATTATGCCAAGTAAATAGATACCTTACATGTCACGCTTCAAAATTGCACACACTCCTGGAACTTTGGTACTTAAAAATTCCCATAGGCAACGCTTTAAATTGTTTTACTGGTTACATGTTTGGAGTTACAGAGGAGGTCTAGGGATAGAATTATTGCTCTCGCTCTAACGTTCACGGCGACACACGTCTGGTTTGAACACCGTTTTCATATGTGGATGGGACTTACATATACGTTCGCTTGTGCGTGCGTGCGGGGACAGGGGCACTTAAAAAAAATATATATTTTTTGTTAATTTTACCTAAAAAAAAATATTTTGACACTTTAAAAAAAAAAAATACAATTTTGATCACTTTTATTCCTATTGCATCCCTTGAAATAGGAATATGACATGACCTCTTTACAGTGATATATGGGGTCAATTAGACCCCACATCTCACCACTAGGCGGGGAAACCTAAAATAAAAAAATAAACGATCATGGCTTCCCAGCCAAGGCAACGCCATTTTTTTTTAATGCAGAGGTCGGGAGTGATGTCATAACATCGCACACAGCCTTTGATGATCATAGAGACTCCGGCGACCATCTGGTCCGGCATAAATCTCTATGCTCAACATCCGGGGTTCAGCGGATCCGTTCTCTGACTCACCGATCGCAGTGGTGAGTCGGTAGAAGCACCAGAGGGAGGTGACATCCCCTTTCGCTGCATGCAAGGACGATTAAGCAGCGGAACAGACACTATGATCATTCTTATGGTAAAGGGAATCGCTGGCTAAAAATGCCAATATCTGAATGATGCCTGTAGCTGCAGGCATTATTCAGATATACCCCCACAAATTCAAGGACGTCATATGACGGCATTGGGGCTTTAGCCAACTATGGCTGTTTGTTTTTTGCGCGCTGTGATTGGCCAAGCATGCGGGACATACAGCATGCTTGGCCAATCATCAGCGCGCAACGCCGCAGTGAATTATGGGCCATTGCGCGTCACTCGAATTTGGCGCGAACGACCCGTTTTGTTCGAATTTCGTCGAACATACGAATAGGCAATTTTCGAGTCGAACATACGTTCGTATCGAACACTAAGCTTATCCCTAGAGAATACCAGTCAACAGTGTTTAAACTCTAATCAAGAAGTGTTAAATGAGGGGTTCTGTTAAAACCAAACCACGGACAGGTAGACCAACTACATTTTCAACCACAACTGCCAGGAAATTTGTTCAGGATGCTAAGAAAAACCCACAAATTACTTCAAATGAAACACAGGACTCTCTGAAAACATGTGGTGTGACTGTTTGAAGATGAACAATAAGGATGCATTTGAAGGAAGATGGGCTGCGTGGTCAAGTCCCCAGAAGAAAGCCATTACTACACAAATGCCACAAAATATATTGCAAATTCCAACATGACAATGATCCAAAACACAAAGCCAAGTCGACCTGTCATCGGCTACAGCAGAATAAAGCGAAGGTTCTGTAAGTAGTGGCCATCTCAGTCTCCTGACCTCAATAACATTGAGCCACACTGGGGAGATCTCAAACGTGCAGTTCATGCAAGACAGCCCAAGAATTTACAGGAACTGGATGCTTTTTGCCAAGAGGAATAGGCAGCTTTACCATCTGAGGAGATGAAGAGCCTCATCCACAAGTATCACAAGACTTCAAGCTGTCATTGATGTTAAAGGGGGCAATACATGGTATTACAGTTTTTCTCCATTGCTTTGGCTCATTTCTTGAAACAGAAATGACATTCTCAAAACAACATGGACAAATCTCCAAACCACTTGACAATTGTTCACAACTGAATTGCATTTCTCATTCATCAAATTGCAAATGTATCAGTACATGTCTGAATGTCTTAGTACATTTTTCAATTTATTTAGTACAAGTAGCCTACATTTAGCACAATTTTCAATTGAATAGATCTTGTTGATCTAAACTGATTTGTCAATTCTCAGTGTAATGGTCGTTCTCTCCAAAACGTGTCAGCGTAATTTCATTGTTTAAGTCATCATATGCACAATAGTCTGTTCAATTGTCAAAATTATTAAGGAACATAATACCATAATTTCTGAACATGGAGGCACCTGGCCAAGTAAATGAACAAGGGCAACTGCCTGCTGAAGGAAGAGGAAGAAGAGGAGGAGGAGTAAGGGTGCGTGGTGGTGGAATAGGGGGAAGAGGCCAAGGAGCACGAAGACACCATGCTGTCCCTGATGAAATTCGGGCCACAATTTTAGACCATGTCATCAAACCATGGCCTCACAATCAATGATGGAATTATATAATGTATAGGACAGGACACTGTGCATAGAGCAACAAATATGTTTATTTACTCATTTACGTATTCATTTAGTGTGTGTGTGTGTTAGGTCTACAGTATTACAGTATCTTACTTCAGTGGGATGTTACGTATGATACTAACCATGACAAGAAAAATATTGTAGAAAATAAACTATGGAATAGTTTATTTTCTAAAATATTGATGATAGAGTTTACAGTAGTATTCCAGTATTACAGTAAAAACTGCAGCTTACTGTATGATGCAATTAACATTAAAATTCTTATTTTGAAGAATATAACATACAATACAGTAAGTAAAAGGGTCAAAGAGCTGCAATTACAGTAGTGCCTCCCATGTACATCTATCTAATAATGTTACTGTAACATTTCAGTAAGTCTAGTCGTTGATATTTTTTCCCCTCCCCTTTCTGTCAAATACCCCCTGTAGTACCTCTGCATAGGGTACATGTACCCCAGGTTTGGATCCACTGGAATACTGGCCAGTAGTATATTGAACTTGTGCAGAACATAGAACATTCCTATGTAGCTGTCTGTAACTGTAGTGTATGACTCTTCTGTATGACCGATTTGATGCTTTCTTTATTTTCTCTATTGTAGAGAATAATGGCAGTGGAAGGAAACAAGACCTCTCACATACTCGTGTATGGGGATGAGGCTGGCTTTAACCTGGCCAAGGGCCGAAGACGTGGTCGTAATTTTATTGGCCACTGGGCCACGGTGGATGTCCCAGGCCAGCGAGGTGGCAATATAACTATGTGTGCTGTCATTTCTGAGAATGATGTGGTCACTCACATGCCCAGTCTTGGCCCATACAATACAAAGAAGCTCCTCATCATCTTGGACCGCTTTCATTTGGATTTGATCCCTGAAAATGAGAGAGGTCTCATAGGGCCTCACCTACCACAATATATAATTGTATGGGACAATGTGAATTTCCACCGTGGCTCGCTTATCAGGGCCTGGTTCACTGCTCATCCAAGGATGGATATTGTGTTCCTACCATCTTACTCTCCTTTCCTCAATCCTATTGAGGAGTTTTTCTGTGCTTGGAGGTGGAGAGTGTATGAGCATCAGGCTCAAGATCAGAGGTCCCTGCTCCATGCAATAGACTCTGCCTGTGACAATATTACAGGAGATCAGTGTAGGCGATGGTTGCGACATCTCCCTCGTTTCTTCCCTCATTGCATCGCAAGGGAGGAAATACGCTGCAATGTTGATGGGAATCTGTGGCCAGACAGACAGCAGCGTGTGGATGGGCAGGAGGGTGAGGGCAGTACCTAGGAGAGGGAGGGTGAGGACAGCGACCAGTGAAGAGATGTTAGGGCTCTTTCACACGGGTGGCCTGTTCAGGTCCGCCTGCCAGTTTTTTAGGCGGACATGAATGGGCGCTCTGTGCTCCTCTATGGAGTCGCGGATGTCAGCGGTGACATGCCCGCTGACATCCGACCTGCTCCGATCCGCCAAAGTGTGACAGAGGAAAAACCTACTTTTCCATCCATCTGGCGGATCGGGTGAACACGGACAGATGGTCCGTGTTCATCCAATCCCCCCATAGGGGAGAGCAGAGAGCTTACAGGGCAGTCCCTGCACAGTGTGCGAGGACCTCCCTATCATCCGGCGGCTCAGCGGGGATCCACGGAGCGATCCCCGCTGAACAAGTGAAGGTTCACGGGGCGGATCATTGCTGATCCGCCCCGTGTGAAAGGGGCCTTACAGTAGTTGTGAAACTCAAGCTTTATTTACAGCATTGTAGGCTAAATTTAACTGTCCTTGTTTTTTGTTTGTGTGCTTATATTTCCGTATATTATGCTGTATATGTTTTCTTTTTAGTCTCATGTATGGAAGTTACTTTGTGTGTGAATGATAATGGTTACAATACTGTAAAGTAATTTTTTCTTGGCAGTATGAGTGCAATGTGTGATGTCAAACCTTGGAGGCTACTCTTACCCTAAAATCTTTTCTTTTTTTTTTCAGTTTTATACACAATTGTATTCAGTTAGCTAGACAAAAACTGTACAGTAACCATTGTCAATGAAGGACTTTCTAAGACTGATGCCCCGTACACACGATCACTTTTTGTGATGAAAAAAAATGTAATTTTTCTTCATGAAAAAAAATGACATTTTTCAAACTTCATTTTTAAAAATGACGTTGCGTACACACCATCATTTTTGGAAAATGATGAACAAAGTGATGGCACTTTAAAGGGGAAGTTCTATTTGCCTTGAGGCTGCTATTAGCTGGTTACTTGTTAGTAAAAGACGATTCCTGCTTTTTTGTCTGTTACAGCGTGATGAATGTGCTTACTCCATTATGAATGGTAGTTTTACCTCCCGTCTCCTAACTTGCTTCTGGGCATGTGCGAGTTTAAAACGTCATTTTTTACGTAGTTTTGCCCACACACCATCATTTTTTATGACACAAAAAATGACATTTTGAAAAATGACATAAAAAATTTGAGCATGTTAGAATTTTTTTTTGGTCATTTTTCAGAAGACATAAAATGACATTTTGGCCACACACGATCATTTTAAATGACATTTTTAAAAATGTCATTTTTTTTCATCACAAAAAGTGATGGTGTGTACGCGGCATGAAAGGTGGTCATGAGTAATATTTCAATGGTCCTCTGCCATAGAGATAAAACATCTAAACATTTTGACTTGCAGTGCTTACACAATTCCAAAGGGATGATGCATTTTGGGAGCACTGACTATTTGAATGAGAAAGAAATTTAGTTTTGACACATGAGTGAACTGTTTTGGGAAGGATATGAGCTTTTGAAGGTGAACCATGGTGTTGTGCCGAACCATGCAGGTTATTTTGGCAAAAGCACCAAGAGAGCTGAGAATGTCTGGTCTGTTTCAAGAAATGAGCCAAAGCAATTGAGAAGAATCTTTGCCATTTTGGAGGCACTGACTTTTTATATGGGAAAGGAATTATGGTTTCGAATCATGAGTGAACAGTTTTGGGAAAGATATGAGCTTTTGCAAGTGAATTATAGTGTTGTGCTAAACTGTAAGACTGTTTTGCCAAATGATCTTAGAGTTTTGAGAATGTCATTTCGGTTTCAAGAAATGAGCCAGAACAATGGAGAAAAACTGTAAGAACTGGGGTGTGTAAACTTTTGATCAGGGTAGTTTCTGTTGTCATTATGAATTTAAAAAGAGTAAACACAGTTGATTGATACTAAATGTTATCATTCATATTCTTTGAAAAATGGCCAAGGAATCATAAATTCTGCCAGGGTATGTAAACGTATGAGCACAACTGTATCTACCCTTTAAATGTAATTACAGTATACACCTAACTAGCCTTGAAACTGTCCTCTCCCCCATTTAAAAAATATGTATATACTTACCTATTTTCAGACCCATTTGGTCACATGATCTCCCCTGTGTCAGCCAGTGGCAGCTGCAGGAGAGAGTGATCCAACAACGGCAGTAAACCTGAAATGGTTGCATTAACCATTGGCTTCAACAGCCCATCTGGTGTTGGCGCTTACTCTTCTCCCCTGACACTGGAAAGCCGGATATTGTGACCGGTCCAGAGTGGCCTGAAAATAGATAAGTATATATACAGTATCTTTCCTACACAGGTTAGTTAGCATAGGTGTTAGGAGGGGAGGAGCAACAGTTTTAGGGCTAGTTAATGTGTTTTCACATCTCCGCTCATTATAGCTCAGAGACCTAAAGTACTGGAAGTGATTATTTTTAAAATCACATGCAATCCACTAACTCTTTATAAAAAGTACCAAATGAAACCAAGCTTGCTTAACCACAGACTGAAGTGCCTGCCAAGGTAGAAGTGTTCAACTTCTACACTGAAAGCATTGTACTAAGATGATATGGGAACTGTTTGTGAACCATTTTTAGAATTGTATTTATATGTGATTTCCTCCCTTTGCTTTATTATATTAAAGGCTAGGGCTTGTCATAGATGGACAAATGCCTTCATGAGAACATGTGCCAGTCCTCAAAAACTGCAATTGATGACACCTTTTAAATGAGAGGAAGCTGTGTGCCACTTCTCCATGGGAACAAACTCAGTCAATTACCGAAATCCAAAATGTGTTTAATGAACTGGAGATAATCAGCATTTCCAAGTATACAACTGGATTAACACCTATTCTTCTTTTTCTTTTTTTTTCTTTTTTTGCATTTTTCAGAGTTGCACTACAGTCAATTTACCATGGTTTCCTATGGAACACATTTTGTAGTGAAAATCTGCAGAAAGCACTAAAAATGCATAGGTGTGAATCCAGCCTAACTCTGAAACAAAGACAAAAATGTCAAATAATCCATTAAACTGACACAGTGGGTTTTATACACTGGGGACATTTACATTATCTACATATAAAGACTTTTACTAAATAAATAAGGCACTTCAGCAGCAAGAGTTCTTCACTGCTTACCTGACAAAGAAATGTGACCAGCACTGCTACAGATGTTTTGCAGTTTCTAGCAAATGGAAAAAACTGAAAATTGTATACTCACCTTTCCGTAATTTTCCTTTCCTGGTGCATCCTCCTTTACAGCCATGCCCCCACAACTAGTGTTGCTCACGAATATTCGCATTGCGAATATTCGCTACGAATATTGCATATTCGAGTATTCGCGAATATCTCGAATATCGCGGCGAATATTCGCTATTTCGAATATTCGATATTTTTCAAATTTCGCTAAAAAATTCGCAATAAAATTCGCAATAGCGAAAATTCGCAATTTTTTTTTTTTATCAAATATCACGAATATTCGATATTAACGAATATTCGCAACCGCATATGTGAAATTTCGCTTTTTTTTTATATAAAATATACCGAATATTCGTAAATATCGAATATTCGTGATATTTTATAAAAAAAAAAAAAAAAAAAATCGCGAAATTTCACATTAGCGAAAATTCGCATTAGCGATAATTCGCATTAGCGAAAATTCGCATTGGCGAAAATTCGCAATTTTTTTTTTTTTATAAAATATCACGAATATTCGATATTAACGAATATTCGCGAATATTCTTCGAAATATTCGCGAAATATCGCGAAATCGAATATGGCGTATTCCGCTCATCACTACCCACAACCTCATAGGACTGGTTAACTATAAATCAAATACAGACCTACCTCATAGCATTCTCTGTAACTCCCCATTTGGGCGGGAATCTGTATGCTGCCATGAAGATGCATCAGGAAAGGAAAATTATGGTAAGGTGAGTATACAACTTGCCATACTGGAGGGTGCAAGACATTTTTTGTTATCAGTAGCGTAAGTATGCACCATGGTTTTTCCAAATTTTACTGTCCTGAGCCGGGTTCACCTATTAACCCCCCTGGCGGTATCCCCGAGCGTGACTCGGGGTGTTTTTTTTTTTTTTTTGCTAAGATCGGTATCCCCGAGTCACGCTCGGGGTAGCTATGCAGAGCCTGCATCGCGCGCTGGCTTACCTTGTTCCTGGATCCAGCGATGCATCCACGCTGTGTGAGCGAGCGGGTGCTCGCTCGATTCACACAGTGTCCCCGTGTGCCGTCGATCTCCGTTCCCTGCGACGTTACGACGCACGGGAGCGGAGAACGGCACCAAATTCAAAAACGTTAACAAAGACATTACATACAGTATACTGTAATTTTATAGATTACAGTACTGTATGTAAAAAATACACACCCCCCTTGTCCCTAGTGGTCTGTCCAGTTCCCTACATGTTCTTTTACATAATAAAAAGTGTTCTTTCTCCCTGCAAACTGTAGATTGCCCATAGCAACCAAAAGTGTCCCTTTATGTCAAAAATGGTTTTAACAGCGATAATAAATTATAATCACTTGCAGAATTGAGCGCTAGCGATTTGTGGGGAAATTCGTCATAAAAAAATAAATAATGACAGCGATAATTCTGCAACTGAGCAAATTTCAGTGTTTTTGAGTTGATTACATTATTGAATATTTTTTATTATAATTACATTATTATTTGTTATAATTATTTATTATATTAAAACATTTATGATTTTGTTTTTCAAACTTTATCATACCCGGGATGTCTTGTTTGGACAGATTTAAGCGAGTTATTCATTAGAATTGCAGGCCTACAGTGTAAAACGCCCAATTTCCATGCAATTTTTTTTACAGCTTTTGGTATGTAATTCCGGACAGAATCATACCGCCAGGGAGGTCAAAGCCAAAACAGGAAGTAAAAGGAAATCACTGCAAATTAAGGAAATTACTTTTTGCTATAATAAATATCCCCCAAAAATAAAACTATTTTTTTTTCCTCAGTTTAGGCCGATGTATTCTTCAACCTATTTTTAGTAAAAAAAAAATCGCAATAAGCGTTTATCGTTTGGTTTGCGCAAAATTTATAGCGTTTACAAAATAGGGGGGTAGTTTTATTGCATTTTATTGCATTTTTTTTTACTACTAATGGCAGTGATCAGCGATATTTTTTTCATGACTGCGACATTATGGCGGACACATCGGACAATTTTGACACATTTTTGGGACCATTGTCATTTTCACAGCAAAAAATGCATTTAAAATGCATTGTTTACTGTGAAAATGACAATTGCAGTTTGGGAGTTAATCACTAGGGGGCGCTGAAGGGGTTAAGTGTGACCTCATCTGTGTTTCTAACTGTAGGGCTGGATGTGTGACATCATTGATTGTGTTTCCCTATATCAGGGAACACACGATCAATGACAGCGCCACAGTGAAGAAGGGGGAAGCTGTGTTTACACACGGCTCACCCCGTTCTTCAGCTCCGGGGACCGATCGCAGCATGGCTGGGCACTTAGATGACGTACAGGTACGTGCTTGTGCCCAGTCGTGCCATTCTGCCGACGTATATCTACAGGAGGCGGTCCTTAAGTGGTTAAATACCCTATTGTGTGCAATGGAAATTAATAAACATGATTTTTTTTTTTTTTTCACATTATTGGATAATTAAGGTAAATCTTCAATTTTTGAGTAAAGATTCTCAACTCCTTAGTTAGCATCACTATATCAATAAACATAAAAATAAGAAAAAAACGCGCTGATTTACAAAAAATAAAATAATAATTAAAGGCAGCCACTTGAGTGGGATAAACACAAATAACAGATAGGAAAAATGAAGCTACGCCAGACAATTTTTTTTTTTAACACAAAGTCCTCAAATGACAAAAGTATTGGATTGTAATGGATGTATTCCAGGTAAATAGAACTCAAGGTGATTCGCCACACAGCAGTCTATACATATACCATGGTTCGGCATATACCTGACCGTATGGATCGCATGAGCACGGAGGGAGCCTAGTATCCGGAACTTCTATCCTGTGTGACGCCACTTCAGTGTTCTTTTCCTCCCGAGGTTAAAGGCCGTGGCTGGGTCATAGCCAAATGCTAATTTGAGCTTACCCTCTGGTAAGCGGCCTCTATATTCAATGGTGGGCTTCTCACTTATTTGTGGAATATCTGTGGATTCACTACGGTGTTTTAATTAATGTTTGTGGAACCATGATATATGTATAGACTGTTGTGTGACGATTCACCTTGAGGGCTATTTATCTGGAATACATCCAGATCAATACTTTCGTCATTTTAGGACTTTGTGTTAAAAAAAAAATTGTCTGGCGTAGCTTAATTTTTCCTATATCAATAAACATGTTGGCACCAATATACAATAATTAGTAGCAGTGACAAACCTGTGCCTTCTCTTCCTTCTCTTCCTTCTCCTCTAACATGTATAGTTTAGTATAGTATAGTAGGTGCTGGGTATTAAAGTGGTCCTAATATTAGGGAAAATAAGATTATTTGTAACTGTGTGAAATGTCACATGAGATGGGGAGAATAAAAGCTTATAGGTTCACATTGATGCGATTTAGCATTCAACTTTGTGGCGCCGCACCAGTTCCCAAAAGTAGTTTCTGTCAGTCAGACTGACATGCAGGTATTAAATTGCCCAAGTTGAGCTGAACTCGCACGATTTCAATCCTGCTGCTATTGTGAACCTGGTCTTAAGGAGAGAAGGTATATGGGCTTTTTTTTTTTACAAAACATATAATGAATGATGCCCGGTCAAGAAGGACTTTGCAAAAGAATAAAACTCATTGGGGTTAATATTTTAGTGGTTAGCTCCACTGCCTAGAAGCATTAGCACTGTCAGTTCGAATTCCAACCATGACACTACCTGCCTGGAGTTTGTATGTTCTCTGTGTCTGCGTGGGTTTCCTCCGGGTACTCCAGTTTCCTCCCACGCTCCAAAGACATGCTGGTAGGTAATTGGCTCTTGTCTCAATAGGACCTAGTATGGCCCGGATTCACAAAGCACTTACGCCAACGTATCTCGAGATACGCCGCGTAAGTGTAAATATGCGCCGTCGTATCTGTGCGCCGTGCCCACAGAACTAAGATATGCCTAAAAACTGACTTCATCCGACCGACGTAACTTGCCTACGCCGGCGTAGAGTGGGAGCATAGTTACGCTGGACGCATTTGGCACTCCCATTGATTTTCAATGCAAATAAGGGAGATACACCGATTGACGAACGTACTTGCGCCCGGCGCATGTTTTAAGCGATTTGCGTAAGGTTTACGTCCGGCGTAAAGTTATTCCCAATATTGGAGGCGCAACTGATGCAAAGGTATGGACCAGGGAACGAACGCCATTAAATTTTACGTCAATTACGTAATACGTGAATAGGGCTGGGCGTAGGTTACGTTCACGTCGTAGGCAGTGAATCAGTAAAAACGTTCGGGAATCGGCGTATTAGGCTCCTTCGCATCGGCAAATGAGAAAACAACATTATGGCCACCTAGCGGCCGGCGTTGTCATTACATCTACGATCCGACGGTGTAATTCTTTTACACCTGTCAGATTTTTAGTGTATCTATGCGTAAGTGATTCTAAGAATCACACGCATAGATACCCATTGAGATACGACGGTGTATCTGACATACACCGTCGTATTGCCTCTGAGAATCTGGCCCCAAATCTGCAAAATGCAAAAAGCACTAAAAATACATAGGTGTGAATCCAGCCTTGGTAATTACCACAGCTGTTTCACCTGAGGGAAATCCTGAAAACATGACCTGTTGGGGGAAACCTTGAGGACTGGAGTTGAGAAACTCTGCTTTGGATTATAAGCTCCTTGAGGGCAGGGACTGATGGGAATGTATAATATATACCAGTGTTTTTCAACTCCAGTCCTCAAGGCACACCAACAGGTCAAGTTTTCAGGATTTCCCTCAGATGAAATGGCTGTGGTGATTACTAATTAGGCAGTGAAACTGATCACATCACCTGTGCAAAATAATGGAAAGCCTAAAAAAACATGACCTGTTGGTGTGCCTTGAGGACTGGAGTTGAAAAACACTGATATATACAGTATATGTAAATCGTGCGCAAACTGTCAACATTATACAAGTACCTCAAAGAAAGAAATACATTTTGTTGGGATACCACCCACATGATACATCAAAGCTGATTTACTAAAATACTTAAATGTTCAAGCAATAAATTACCATATTTATCGGCGTATAACACGCACAGGTGTATAACACGCACCCTAACTTTAAAGGGGAGGTTCACCCTCTAAACAAATTTCAGGCATGCCATGGAGCCCACCCACCCGACCGGCAGTATGCCAATGTTTTTTTTTTTTTTTTTTTTATATACATACCTTTTTATCGTCTCTCGTCCCCTCCGGCGGTTCCGCGGGACTCGGCGTTTACAATCACAGGCTGTGATTGACGTCCCTCAGCCCAGCGCAGACAGCGCGTCACGAGATGCCGAAGGAACCCGTCACTGCGATCGCCGGAGGGGACAAGAGCCCGTAAAAAGGTATGTATAGAAAAAAAAAAAAAAAACACTGGCATACTGCCGGTCGGGTGGGCTCCAATGCATGCCTGAAATTTGTTTGGAGGGTGAACCTCCACTTTAAGAGGGAAGTTTCAGGAAAAAAACTTTGCACAGCTTCCTGCGTATAACACGCAGGCTCAGTTTACCCTCTATTTTCAGGGTAAAAAAGTGAGTGTTATACGCCTATAAATACAGTACATATTTTTACATACATTTTTCAATCATGTGCAGATGAAATACATAAACAGGGATCACCCCTGGAGTGGCTACTCCATTTTCCCAGGGATTTATTTTTTTATGTTATTGAATAACTATTCGGTTGTCATGTTCCTGAGTAGTGTATGCACCTTGTTGTGTTAAATCATTTGGTTCTAAACGACAAGAAGTGTGTATGTATGTGTGTATATTGTGTGTGTGAATATAGTATGTGTGTGAATATATATATATATTATTAAAACAGAGTATATGTGTGTGTGCTCATCAATCAAAATGAAAGCAGCTGTTTTGAAAGTCGTACAGTACTAGGTTTGATTAGTGTGCTAAACCATTTTTCATGTTTCCCACAGTCCATTATCTTGTGTCTCATGCCCTGTTCCCACCACCTTGATCCTTTTAGTAAGTTTAAAAAGCCTCAGCTTTTACCAAGGTAGAGCTTTGGTTTCAGCTGTGTTACTGTGAGAGGAAGTAAATGCTCAGGCCTTTGTTTGTGGCATTAATGTGATAAAATGTGGTGTTGTTATCTCTCTTGTAGGTTGTGGCTCTGTATGACTACACTGCACATCGATCAGATGAGCTAAGCCTTCATCGTAGTGACATTATCCATGTGTTGTACAAAGATAATGACAATTGGTGGTTTGGCATTCTACAAAATGGACAACAGGGTTATTTTCCAGCAAATTATGTGGCTGCTGAAAGTAAGTTAGTGCTTCTTTCCAATATAGGCTAATGTGGTTGTTTCTGGCCCGGACTGCAGAAATTCTGAAATTATACCAATTTTCTGTTATCTTTTTCAGTCCCTTATGATGAAGATCTCACTACAGCATCAAAATCGCAATTAACCTCTTCCCAGGAAGTTTTTACTGCAGAAGGACCTGCACAGAGTGCCCAAAGGGTAAATATATATGTGTGTTTAACTAAAGGAGGCACTGTCCAATTGAATTTAGTCTATCAGAGTTTAGCAAGCTGATCTGTGACAAAATGGACAAAAAAATGGTGGATTCCTAATCTGCTAAGTAATGGCAACACCTGGCTATTTTTTCAAATGATACCAACTCTGATTATCAAGCATATACCCTAATGTCCCCATAGGAAGCTAAACCTCAACACAGGCATCCACCTAAGTGTATACCAGCCTTCATACCCTTACCTTTTTATCTAAGTGGTAGTTAAAGTTTAAAAAATAAATGTTTAAAAAAAAGTTTGTCTGCAATAAAACAAAAATTCCTTAATTACCTCTTTATTCACATACAAGAGAGCCTACTAAATTTCCTAGTTCTTTTTCTGTTATTCTCCTTTTTTAGGCCCCTTTCACACTGGGGTGGTTTGCAGGCACTATTGCGCTAAAAATAGTGCCTGCAAACGACCCAAGGGCTTCCACACTGGAGCGGTGCACTAGCAGGACGGCTCCAAAAGTCCTGCTAGCTGAGCGGTGAGTGGAGCGGTGTGTTTACCGTTCCTCCACCGCTCCTTTCCATTGAAAGCAATGGGAAACCGCGGGCGCATTGCCGGTGGTATTAACCCTTTTTCGGCCACTAGCGGGGGTTAAAACAGCACCGCTAGCGGCCGAATACCGCCGCAATTCCGACGGTATAGCGCCGCTAAAAATAGCAGTGCTATACCGCCACCGCACCTCCCACCCCAGTGTGAAAGGGGCGTTATTGAAAAATGTCATCCAATGTTAATGTTGCAGTAGAACAGCTCTTCTCCATCTTTGTTTTGGGCAAGTTTGATTGGATCTAAAAGAGTTTTATTGTTACTGGAATGTGGCTTTCTTTCAGATTCCCATGTTCTGGTTTCATGTATTATAGGTTAAACTGTTTAAATTTTTATGTTACTGCTTTCAGAACATATTAAATGTGAATATCCAAATATACCTCCCTACAGAACTGTTAAGACTGGAGAGTGACTTGTTCCCATTAGGATCAATTGTATTCTCACATACTGCTGCAATATACAGTATGTACTGCATTGAAAACAAATTTTATCATTAGAAAAGGGAAATTGTTGAAAACATACCACACTTGCAGAATACAACCAGTTTGTTGAGTATGTTTCAGCCTAAATGACACCATAAGAAAGTTCACCTACACTTTGAATAGATATTTGGTTAAAACTAACCTCTAAAAAAAGGCCTTTCTTTAGTTTAGAAATATCACAAGGCATTAATTTTTCATACAATAATGTGTGTGAATACTCACCTGGATTATCCAATCATGTGAAAAGCAAATTACTGTTTACTTATTTCAGTACATGACTGGATAATTAAAGTGCATTTTCAAACTATGTATTGTGTGAAGTTTTTCAACTCCTTTAGTATAGAAGACCAAATGTGTAATTTTATGTTTCAAGTTAAGCAACAGTAGCTCTCTCCTTTCAGTCGCAGTCTCTAAATGAAAACTTAAGGCTGGTACACAAGGGCCGAATATCAGCCCATTCAACAGAAACTGGCTGACATTTGGTCAGTATGTACAGCAGCCAATAACTGTGAGTGCTCTTCGGTGTTCTGGCAGGGGGGCCGTCCCACTGTCAGAACAAAGCTCAGTGGAGAGATCGCTGTACTAACATCACATTTTTTTCTTTTGTTCAGCACACAGGGGGAATGAAAAAAAAAACAGCTTTTTAAACAAAGTTGTGAGGAGGGGTGGGGCCACCAGTTTGATTCATGGGGGTTGATTTACTAAAGCCAAATAGACTGTGCAGTTTCCCAGTGCGGTTGCGGTCATTTTCCACAGAGCTTTGTGAATGAAATGAAGCTCTGCTGATTTCCATCATCCAATCATGTTCAAGCTAAATGTTTTCTTTTTTTCCAGGCACCTGGGTATTTTTTTCAAAGTGAAGCTTCGCCACATTTGCTAAACTTTGGAGGTGCTATTGTATTCTTTTTTCCCCCAAAGTGCACAGGGGGTTATTTACTAAAGCTGGCAAATGCAAAATCTGGTGCAACTCTGTAGAAACCAGTCAGCTTCCAAGTTGGTTTGCCAAAGCTTAATTGAAAAAGCTGGAATTTGAAGCCGATTGTCTACTATGCACAGATGCACCAGATTCTGAGTGCATCAGTTTTAGTAAATCTTCCCTATAGTCTTTGCCTTTATGAAATCAACCCTATAGACTTGTGTGTGTAAATGTTTGCCTCAAATTATGAGCAGAATTTTTACAACCGGTGATAAGAAGAACCTGGAAAATGTGAAAAAAATCCTAAATGAATGTGCAATAGTTCATAGTTACTTCCATATTTCCTTTTAGTCTTGACCATTCTAATCAAAGATACCATACCTTCCCTTCAATCCACAAATATTGACAGCATCTTAAATAGGTATCTCTAGCAGCTAAATAAATACAGTCAAAATATAATATGATGTAATGCCCATACGTCCTGTGGTGCTCTCTGTCTGTAACTATGGAAGACAATGACAGAGCTTTAGTTGATGTGTAATGCCAATTTTGTCCTCTTTCTTTATTGGTTTACAAACCTGTTGGACCAGACAAACTAAATAGATGAAGAATGACTAGGTGTATGTAATCGTGTAGGATTCTTAATCCCCTGTGTTGTATTCTCCAACATGATTCATAAAAATACTTTAGACTTTCAAATATAATGTGCTTGAGACATAAAGGTGTATTTTAAACCGAACAAAACAGGTATCCAGGAGACAGAATGCCTTGTAAAGCTGGGGTTGTAAGCACTTAATGAAGAGAGACCACATGTTCAGTTAGGTTTATAATAAAGAAAGTGAGAAATATTATTCCAGAGAGGGTATAGCTGACCATACACTGTACAAATTTTGCTTAGTGGGTGGCCCTGTAGGGCCTCTTCCACCCGACATTCTTTGATTGAGAAACTTAAGGATTCTGGCAGAAAATTGTTGGTCATGCAGAGGTTGCATCCGATGCAGCCCAACGGGGGGGATTCCTCCATCTGTGCTGTTTTTTTGTGTTTTTTTTCCTCACCCTGCAGAAATCTAAGGCCTCTTTAAACATGGTTGGGTAACTGCGGCCGCCGGATTCCTGCGGAAAGAATTGGTGGATTTTTGCTTCTTGAATAATCGAGTTAGGCAATCAGCAGCAGTGGCATTCGGCCCATTTAAATTAATGGTGGATTGACCGCGGCATTATGTAGCTGCACAGAGAGCAGATGATAGCCGCAGGGTTAGGGACAGATATCCAAGCCTGGAAAAAGTCAGCTGCAGTGATTCTTGCGGCCTTAGCTTAGCCTAACAGTGTATAGCCTAAATCAGGCATGTCCAAAGTCCGGCCCGCGGTGTAATGCGGCCTCACTGGTAATTTTGGACAATGTATCTTTTGTGGCCCCCAACGAATCGTTGGGGGGCCACAAAAGATATATACCATATTTTTCTTTCTTGCAGCCTTGGAGGGGACAGGACGAGTGCCGTCAGAATACATACAGGAGAATCTCCTGGTTAACCTGCGGCCTTTGTAATAGGAAGTCCCGTCTCCTTGGCTGGCATTGGGCGACTGTTCTGCCTATCATAGGAGGCAGGACAAATATCAGGCAAAATGGTCGGCCCTTACGCATGTTCACTCTATTAAATCTGGCCCTCTTTGAAAAAAGTTTTGGCACCCCTGGCCTAAATCAACATATTTTTCTGATAAGAAACAATAAAGTAATAATATTGGCATATCAAAACAGTCAGAATTTCAACCATCCTCTTTTTGTATTTTTTTTTTTACCTGATTCCCTATCGTTCCATATTTTAAGCAAGAAAAGAACAGACCAATGCAATTCACAATGTTTATAAAAACCAAACAATAAGGTATAAAAAAATGTATTTAGGTGTTTAGTAATGGATGGACAATATCACGTCTACAACTTGACAGAGTTGTGGAGCAGATTGCATCAAGCCATGGCATTCTGATAATGCAAGCAAGGGCAGTCAGATTAAGTGTAAAGCTGGAGGATAAAAGGTGTCCCTACTAGTATTTAGAAAGTGGGAGCAACCATCAGGAACCAATTCAGAAGCGTGGACATATGTGGGATAAGACACGATTAAACCAACCCAGTGCTTCAGATGTGGATATGGCTGGATAAGCACACGATGCATCACAAACCAACCCAGTGCTTCAGATGTGCCATATCCATATCTAAAGATATGTCAGCTGTAACAGTTGACCTCACAGCAATTGGGTTTTGAAAAACCTGAAGCTATGCAACAAATGTATCATGTTTACTAAATAAATAACTAAGGATGTCTAATAAACAAAAAGTTCAAGACAAGTAGCTCTAATAAATCCCACACTTGCATTTTACTATGTAAAATAGTTAATGCACTTCAATTCTTGTGTATGTTTAAAATGCCCCTCCCCCTAGTATTCCTAGATTTCTATGCCCTTCTTTGATGACATCATAAAACCCCTATTTTATTTATTTATTTTTCCCAGAAACTAAACAATAAGGCCCCTTTCACACTTGTGCGACTTGTCCTGCGACTTGTGACTGCAAAGTCACATGACAAGTCGTACCCCGTGATTTTTAATGAGTACCATTCATATCTGTGCGACTTTAAGTCGCACTGACTTCAAAGTAGACCCTGCACTACTTAAATCTGACTTTGATGCGAGTTACACATTTGCTGAAATCATGGCAAAATTGCTGTGAAGTCACAGTAGTGAGAAAGGGGCCTTAGGGACAAAAGCAAGATTATTGCTGTGAATACTCTGCTGTCTAAAATGGTGCTGTACTTGTCAATGTATTATTAGGAGGGTTTGGTATCTCCTCCTGCTGGATATATATTGAACTGCATCATCTGTGCTTCAGATATCTGTCCATTTGCCTTGCCACAACATCATTAGTGTGCACTGACATTACTGATGTAGTTGGTGGAGGTAATTCCAGTCACACAAAGTAGGGTGGTGCCTGAGCTGCCTAATGATTAGTGCCATTGGTTGTCAGTTAGGGGCTTCTGTCCATTATTCTCATGGGTATAGAAGAAATAACTATATTACCATTAAGTAGAAATATATATAGTGTAAGGGGTGCAGGGTGTCAAGGTAGTGTGGCATGTATCATGGACTGTATATTTTTGGGTAGATGAGCATGACTTGCACATGCTGGTTGGACGTGGCTAGATTTTAACTTTTTTGTATTTCTGCATGCTGCTTATCTGCAGTTGTGCTGTTTGATGCGACAACTAGAGTGTGTCATTTAACAACTGAGAATTCTAGTATTAATGGTAAGCGTGTAGTCTTAGCAAATCGTGTTTTCCTTTTTTTTAAATAGAGCTATATTTATAGGACCACTAAGCCTTAACCACATGTTACCTGTCACAAAGAATCTAATAATAACAATTAGAGTTAGTGAGATGTGAAAGTTTCCATACCTTGACAATTTGAGGTAGGCACGCTCGCTATATATTCTATGCATCAGGGTATCAGCTTTTGTTTTCTGTTTTCATCAAACTCAGGGCAACAGCCTCCTACCTGCTGAGCTGAGTGGTTTAGTGGTATAATGATATGTTTACTTTGTGTTGATTCTTGACCTTTCATGACCATATACATTTAAAATATTTTTTTTTTTTTTACCCAGCAGAAATTATTAGGTAAAAAAGGAGTACAGAAAGGTAGTAAACATATCAAAAACAATGCACAGTTTACACCATTTACTAAACTTCAATTATAAATGGACAGAGTCAGTCATTCAGAAATGGAAGGAGCTGGTAAATCCTCTGCTCTCCATCCTGACAGCTCCCCTGAAGCAGCCAGCGGGACAGGAAAGGAGGGAAGCCAACAGTGCTTCATGGGGGGACGCGGGGGGGGGGGGGCTGAAGGAGCGAGGAGAGGGCTCCAGAAATGAAGGGCAATTTAACCACTTCAGGCCCAGGCTACCGTTGGATGACGGCAACAGCGCGGGCCTGAATATCCAACATGCCGTCATTTGACGGCATGTCATTCAGGCGTTCCCAGCGCGCGCTGTAGAGCGCGCTGCGGGGAAGCCCTGTGTTGTCCGTGTCCCTTGGACACGGCCAATCACAGATCGCGGCGAACGGCCAATCAGAGTGGCCGTTTGCGATGCGATCTGTGAGCGAATGAGAGATGATCTCTCATAGATCATCTCTCATTGCCGTGTTACACAGAGACAGCGTGTTCTGTGTTCCTTCCTACATAGGGACACAGATCGGTCACCCCCCCAGTCACCCCCCCCTCCCCCCACAGTTAGAACACACCTAGCATACACATTTAACCCCTTCCTCACCCCCTAGTGTTAACCCCTTCAATGCCAGTCACATTTATACTGTAATTAGTGCATATTTATAGCACTGATCGCAGTATAAATGTGAATGGCGCCAAAAATGTGTCAAAAGTGTCCGATGTGTCCGCCATAATGTCGCAGTACCAATAAAAATCGCAGATCGCCGCCATTGCTAGTAAAAAAATAATAATAATTCTCTCCCCTATTTTGTAAGCGCTATAACTTTTGCGCAAACCAGTCGCTTATTGCGATTTTTTTATTTATTTTTTACCAAAAATATGTAGAAGAATACGTATCGCCCTAAACTGAGAAAAAAAAATGTTTTTTTTTTTTTTTAATTGGGATATTTATTATTGCAACAAGTAAAAAATATTGTATTTTTCTTCAAAATTTACGCTCTTTTTTGTTTATAGCGCAAAAAATAAAAATCGCACAGGCGATCAAATACCACCAAAAGAAAGCTCTACTTGTGGGGAAAAAAGGACGTAAATGTTGTTTGGGAGCCACGTCGCACGACCGCGCAATTGTCAGTTAAAGCGACGCAGTGCCGCAAGCTGAAATTTTACCAGGGCAGAGGGGCGTGTAAGTGCCCAGTATGCAAGTGGTTAATGGACAGTCTGGGGTGATTAGTACGGCGGTGGGGGCAATTACAAGCACCAATCTGCCTGTTTGGCTTTCAGTGAAGCAGCTGAAAGCCACAGGAGAAGCGGCTGCCAGCTGCTTCATGAAAGCCATTCAGGGAGATTGATGCTTGTAATTGCCCCCACTGCCGTACTGATCATCCCCAACTGTCAAATTTCACCAGGTACCAACCAAGAATGGATCATCCATGGATGTAGTGTTTGGTCAGAGGAGGATGGTCAGTGTAGCCCCCAGAAGCACTGTGGAAAAAAAAAAACGATTAAAAAATAAATGTAAAACAATAATAAAAAATACAATTGTAAAAGAGAATGGAAATGAAAATAATAAAAACAAACTACTACTGCAATGCTGCAAGGTATTACAACTGTTATCAATAGGTTGTGGGTGTAGTGCTCTGGCTCCTGCAGAATCCAGCTCTGATCCATACCGAGATATGGACCTTCAGCTACAGAACTGGATGAACAGCATCACAACATCTAAAAACTGATAAACGGCAATTTACTTTAGCTTGTATATGTGGTAGGAATATTATATTGTATGCTGTTTTGTGGGGATAGGGACTGAAATCAATGGCTCTGCATGCCCTGTAAAGCCTTTAAATATAGGAGAAAAAAATACATTTTAAAACAGGATACTCACAACACACATAACAGGGGCTCAGTGGTTGTCAGTAACTAATGCAAAAATCTGAATACTTTAATTTTTCAGTGGTTGGGAAATAAAATCGCCTTTTTTTCAGAACAGGATTAAATCCATCTATAACTGCATGGTATACTAATGGTATCAGTAACAAGTCTTCTGCCCTATCCCCATTGTCCATTTTCCTCAGATGGAATTTTCATGAATATGTAGAAAATTACTATATCTTTCTTGTTTGTGTTAGTTACAAATAGTCCCCTTTTTTAGTAGTATAGGGCCAGGTGCAACTAAGAGTTTGCTTTTGTACAATCTGTAGTGCTTGCTCCTCACCTGAGAATTGCTTGTCTGAGGTAAAATGGGGCCTGAGCCAGTTTCCTTCCTTGTAACCACATAACAATAAACAGACCCCAAGTGAAACCGCGTGTTGGAAATGGGGTATATTCTTCTCTTACCCAGGAAGCCGGTGGCTTTGTGAGATGCAACAAATTGGCCTTTCTTTCTTTTACAGTGTGTATTTGTTGTTTTTTGCAGATGTCGGTGGTCCCCAGCAAGTCAAAGGATCTGAAATTTATGTCACAGCATGACACAGATGCAGATTCACCTGTGACACAGTAAGAAACAATGGTTAAAAGACTTATTCTCATGTCTTTCAGTGGTGGCAACTAATATTCCCATGGAAAGTGCTTCATTATCTATAGAACAATGAATCTTGAACACTGCCAACAATCACTTCAGAATGTTTTTTTTTTTTTTAATTGTATAACCTGTACGTTTTTTACTTCTGTATACACTAATTGTTTTATGTATTTTTTACATTTTTAACGTGTTGTAGCAGGAAGCAATAAACATTTTTTTTTTATAATTAACATGTATACAACATGTACTCCAGTCATTAATTAACTTACATTACATTATTTAAAGATACTTAACTTTTAAATGATATGGAAAACTTTAGGCCCCTTTCACACAGGCAGACCATTCAGGTCCGCCTGTCAGTTTTTTAGGCGTACCTGAACGGACGCTCCATACAGTTCTATGGAGCGACGGATGTCAGCGGTGACATGACCCCTGACATCCAATCTGCTAAATTCAGATGGATGAGAACAATATTTTCCATCCATCTGGCGGATCGGATGAAAACGGACAAGCAGATCTGTTTTTATCCGATCCCCCATAGCGGAGAATGGAGATCTGACAGGTCTGTCGCTGTCTGCACAGTGAGCAGAGACTGACCTGTAATCCGCCGGCTCAGCGGGGATCAACAGATCGATCCCCGCTGAGCAAACGGAGTGAAAAACTGACATTATGTGTGAAAGAGCCCTTAATTAGTAGACAGTGAAAAAGTGCTTACATTGATTGTCACTGGAAAAGTTCCCCCTAACATTGGTGGTCAGTGTGGAAGGGCCCCTTACATTAGTTAGTCATGAAGTGCCCCCTCACATTGATGGTCAGTAATAAAGTGCCCCCAGTAATAAAGTGCATTGTGGGTCACCCCTTTGTAGATTATCAGTGGGAGCTAAATAGATTTTTGTGGTTACTTACCTGGTAGGAGAGAATACCCATGCTGAGTGCTGCACTAAATTGGTGCAGGAACTATGCAGGCACTGTGTGCCAGGTGATCTTGCTACTCAAAATCAAATTTCAGTTTGTGTATTCAGATCATGGTTATACTGTATGAATTCTAACTAGATACTGCACTTTTTACTGCTGAATAAGACCAAACATATTTTTAGAAAGGGTTGAAATATCTAAAAACTAAGGAGGAAATCGTGAGATTTTTTTTTTTGGAGAAATTATCATGTAGTCATGAGGCCAGTGTTAATTTTGATGTCAAATTTTGATAAAAATACCATGTTAGTTTTAGCCATATTTTAGTCATCTCAATTTTTTTAATTGTCTTATTTTAGTCGACTAACGTCTACATTTTAGTCGACTAACGTCTACATTTTAGTCGACTAACGTCTACATTTTAGTCGACTAACGTCTACATTTTAGTCGACTAACGTCTACATTTTAGTCGACTAACGTCTACATTTTAGTCGACTAACGTCTACATTTTAGTCGACTAACGTCTACATTTTAGTCGACTTACATCTACATTTTAGTCGACTTACATCTACATTTTAGTCGACTTACGTCTACATTTTAGTCGACTAACGTCTACATTTTAGTCGACTAACGTCTACATTTTAGTCGACTAACGTCTACATTTTAGTCGACTAACGTCTACATTTTAGTCGACTTACATCTACATTTTAGTCAACTAAAATCTAAAGGCTTTAGATAAATTGTAATGTATTATTTAAACAATTCTCTAAAATTTCCAAACTCATTATTTACTCATATATATATATATATATATATATATATATATATATATATATATATACTCCTATATGAAGTAAAAATATAATATTGTAGTGAGGATGGGGAAGTAAATGGAAGTGAGGGAGTGCACAGGGCAGAGAACTGGTCTGGGGAGGCTGTTATTTTGCACAGTGCTAAGCACTGCTACATTGCTAGGAGTGGAAACACTTACCACGTGGTTTGCAGGGCACTGTTCCAGAACTCCCAGGCAACAAGCAGACAAAGGGAGCCTGTGTCTCTCAGCCAATACAGCTTGTCAGGGGACTAAGGCTTTAACAGACAGGCGGAGCTACAAGAAAAGCAGAAGTTCAGGTGGATAAATGTCCCTCCCTCACATTTCCGTTCCGTTTTTGTTCATTGGCAAAAATTGGAATTGATTTTCATAGTTTTCGTCAATTGACTTAATTCAAATATTGATTTTCGTTTAGATTTTGTCACTGAAAACAGGCAACTGACAAATTATGCCAAAAATATTTTTATTGACTAAATTAACACTTTTGAACTGACATTGGTTTTGCTTTATTACTCTCTTGTCTATTGAAGGGCACAGCTGGATAATAGGAAACCTCGGCTTATACTGCCATTTACTAGGTACTAGACACTAAAGGCCAGCCTCCTTCTCATCTCACAGCTGTTCAATTCTGCTTAATGTCCTCAGGAGAAAGTATGTATCCTTCCTTTTTGATGTACAGTGCCTTGAAAATGTATTCATACCCCTTCAAATTTTCCACATGTCATGTTACAACCAAAAAGGTAAATGTATTTTATTGGGATTTTATGTGATAAACCAACAAAAAGTGGCACATAATTGTGAAGTGGAATGAAAATGATAAATGATTTTCAATTTTTTTTACAAATAAATATCTGAAAAGTGTGGCGTGGATTTGTCAGATGGACCCTTTTTTTTATTTTTCATCGATCCAAACTGATCGTGTGTGGACGCCATTGGTTATTTAACCATCGGTTAAAAATCCACGTATATGCTCCGAATCAAGTCGACGCATGCTTGGAAGCATTGAACTTTTTTTTCTGCACGTCATTGTGTATTACGTCACCGCGTTCTGACACGATAATTTTTTTAACCAATGGTGTGTAGGCGCAACGGACCATCAGTCAGCTTCATCGGTTAACCGATGAAAATCCATTCCAATTTTTGCCAATGAACAAAAACGGAACAGAAATGTGAGGGAGGGACATTTATCCACCTGAACTTCTGCTTTTCTTGTAGCTCCGCCTGTCTGTTAAAGCCTTAGTCCCCCCATTCTCATCGGATGGATCAATCGTGTGTACGCGGCATTAGAGGGTCTTAGTGAACAAACAGCATTATGAAGGCCATGGAACACACCAGACAGGTCAGGGATAAAGTTGTGGAGAAGGTTAAAGCAAAGTTAGGTTATAAAAAATATCCCAAGCTTTGAACATCTCACAGAGCACTGTTCAATCCATCATTCAAAAATGGAAAGAGTATGGCACAACTGCAAACCTACCAAAACATGGCCGTCCACCTAAACTGACATGTCAGGCAAAGAGAGCATTAATGAGAGAAGCAGCGAAGAGGCCCATGGTAACTCTGGAGAAGCTGCAGAGATCCACACCTCAGGTGGAAGAATCTGTCCACTTGACAACTATTAGTTGTGCACTCCACAAATATGGCCTTTATGGAAGAGTGGCAAGAGCAAACATGTGGACGAAGGTGCTTTGGTCAGATGAGACCAAAATTTAACTTTTTGGCCTAAAAGCAAAAGGCTATGTGTGGCGGAAAACTAACACTGTATATCACCCTGAACACACAATCCCCACCGTGAAACCTGGTGGTGGCAGCATCATGTTATGGGAATGCTTCTCTTCAGCATGGAAGCTGGTCAGAGTTGATGGGAAGATGGATGGAGCCAAATACAGGTCAATCTTAGAAGAAAACCTGTTAGTCTGCAAAAGACTTAAAACTTGGCGGAGGTTCACCTTCCAGCAGGTCAACAAACATAAACATACAGCCAGAGCTACAATGGAATGGTTTGGATTAAAGCATATTCATGTGTTCGAATGGCCCAGTCGAAGTCCAGACCTAAAGCCAATCTGTGGCAAGACTTGAAAATTGCTGTTCACAGGTGCTCTCCATCCACTCTGACAGAGCTTGAGCTATTTTGCAAAGAAGAATGGGCAAAAATGCCACTCTCTAGATGTGCAACGCTGGTAGAGACATCCCCTAAAAGTCTTGCATCTGTAATTGCAGAGAAAGGTGGTTTTGCAAAATATTGACTCTGGGGGCTGAATTCAAATGCATGCCACAATTTTCACATATTAATTTGTGGGAAAAAAAAATTGAAAACCATTTATAATTTTCCTTCCACTTCACAATTATGTGCCACTTTGTGTTGGTGTATCACATTAAATCCCAATAAAATACATTAACGCTTTTGGTTGTAACATGACAAAATGTTGACAATCTCAAGGGGTATGAATACTTTTTCAAGGCACTGTATTTTGTAGAATTGGAAGAATTTCTCTCATCAACAGCTACTGGTAGATTTATGCTACTGTCCTGTGTAGATTTTCCATGTTCTGTTACCTTTAATGGTACCCATTCTCCATTGTATAAAATTGGCAGATAATGTCTGACCAGGACACATGGTTTGTCCATCCGCAGGTGTTCAAAGACATAAGTCTGGGTTTGGGAACCGTTATAAAAATCATGACATCATAAAGCTGGACAGATTGTTTCCAGGACAAGGACCCTGCAGCAGATGCACTGGTAGTGTTGTAGGATTAGTATACCCAGGGGCGGACTGACAACTCATGGGGACCCCAGGCAAACAGATAGCCACCAAGGCAGGTGGCAGTTCAGAGGCGGGGAAGCTAAAATCTCGAGATTTTCACATCAAAAACATGTAGGTTTTGGACATATCAGGGACAGATGTAAAAAAAAAACCACAGATTTTTACATACTGTCCCTGGTTTTAATGAGCCTGGCAACCCTGATGGGGCCCCCTAGTGGCATGGGGCCCTCGGGCAGTGCCCAAGTTCCTCAATGATCAGTCCGCCCCTGAGTATACCCTGATCTAGCTATTACCCCATGTGGAACTTTGCCTTGCCTACTTTATAGGGCCAATGCTGAGATCCTTCCAGTCATTCCCATAACTCTGGTCGGGCCTCATCTTCCACAAAATGTATCATCAAATGCCAGAAACTTTTTTAATGGTGGAAGTCTCTGGAAGACCTCCGGTCTGAGGTAGAACAAGTCTTGTCCCTTAGCCTCAAGCTAAACTTTTGGCCCTGCAGTTCTGTAAGGTAACTCTTCTTTGACTAGAAGAGTTATCAGTTTTTCAAAAGTGTTTTCCAGTAATCACTATGTTGCCTTCCTACTGTCTGGCACCAGTTCACCCCATGAGGTTTTCTGTCCATTTCCTGGATGTTGTGAGGGCACTACATTCTTTTAACCACTTAAGACCCAGACTTTTAGGCAGCTAAAGGACCCGCCCAGGTTTTGCGATTCAGCACCGCATCGCTTTAACAGACAATTGCGCGGTCGTGCGACGTGGCTCCCAAACAAAATTGGCGTCCTTTTTTTCCCACAAAATAGAGCTTTCTTTTGGTGGTATTTGATCACCTGTTATTTTTTGCGCTATACACAAAAATAGAGCGACAATTTTGAAAAAACTTTTTGCTATAATAAATATCCTCCAAAAATATATAAAGCAAATATTTTTTTTTCCTCAGTTTAGGTCGATACGTATTCTACCTATTTTTGGTAAAAAAAAAAAAAAAACGCAATAAGCGTTTATCGGTTGGTTTGCACAAAATTTATAGCGTTTACAAAATAGGGGATAGTTTTATTGCATTTTTTTCTATTTTTATTTGTTTTACCACTAATGGCGGCGATCAGCGATTTTTTTCGTGACTGCGACATTATGGCGGACACTTCGGACAATTTTGACACATTTTTGGGACCATTGTCCTTTTCACAGCAAAAAATGTATTTAAATTGCTTTTTTTATTGTGAAAATTACAATTGCAGTTTGGGAGTTAACCACAAGGGGGCGCTGAAGGGGTTATGTGTGACCTAATGTGTGTTTACAACTGTAGGGGGGGTGTGGCTGTAGGTGTGACGTCATCGAATGTGTATCCCTATAAAAGGGATCACATCATCGATGACGCCGCCACAGTGAAGACCGATCGCAGGACTCCAGCGGCGATCGGGTCCACGAGTCCCGCCCAGTCACGGAGCTTCGGAACGGGACCCACGGCTGGGCACCAGCACAGGACGTACCTGATCGTGCATGTGCCCAGCCGTGCCATTCTGCCAACGTAAATGTGCAGAAGGCGATCCTTAAGTGGTCCTTAAGTGGTTAAGCAGACTGATTCCTTTCCTGTCATTTCAGACTCAAAAGGGTTCTCATTTCCAATTTCACTATCTTCAAAGGTGGCCATACATAGATCAGAATTGGTCGTATTTCAATCAATGGTGGCACTGTTGTGTATGTATATATTTTTTTACATATTTTTACCAGAGCAAGTGCAGTGTCACTATGGTTATATTCTACTGCTATGGTGGTGATCATGTACAATGGCTGGCTGCTCTGATATTACTGTATGTTAGTGCTGCCAACCATTGTGTCTGATCAGCACAGTGTCACATGACCACCAGTCATGCCAGTCACTGCAGCCTTGTCCCTAATCACCACCACAGCACTCAGTGTCCCTAATCAGTGCCACATCAGTCACAGTATCTCTAATCACCTCCACACCAGTCCAAGTGTCCCTGATCATGGCCACACCAGTCCCAGTGTCCCTGGTCATGTCCACACAAGTCTCAGTGTCCCTGATCACAGCCACAACAGTCCCAGCCATCCTCTGTAGACAACTGTACTCCTGGAACCACAAGAGCAGGCTTTCAATCCATGACAGCATATTGTGTTACCAATGGTTTGTTTGGTGACTGTGGTCCCATCTGCCCTGAGATCATTCACAAGCTCCTCCAGTGTAGTTCTGGGCTGATCCTTCACTTTTCTCATTATCATCCTTGCCCCATGAGGCAAAATCTGGCATGGAGCTCCAGACTAAGGGCGATTGATGGTTATTTTTTATTTCTTCCATTTGAGAATAATCACTCCAACAGGTGTCTCCTCCTCCTTTGGTTATTTTGTGTGTGTTTTTCTATTGTCCTGGTTCGTCAGGGTCTCCAAAACTGTGATAGATATTCAGGAAACTAGATGTGTAATTTGTGCCCCTGGAATGCCTGTAGGTGCGCTCTGGATATTGGGACTTTCTATGTGGCTAGACTGTGAAAATGTGGTATTTTCATGCTCAAGAAGAATAGCAAAATGTGTTTTAAGTGTTAGGCCTCGTACACACGACCGAGGAACTCGTCAGAAAATACACATCGTTTTCCTCGACGAGTTCCTTGTTAGGCTTGTCGAGAAACTTGACAAGCTGTCTTTGCGTACACACTGTTGAGACCAAATCTCCTCGTTCTCAAACTCTGTGACTTCAACACATACAACGGCAGGGGCTGCTTTTGCTAATCTCATGTTACTGCGTGTTAGGAAAAAGTTTGGTAAGAGACATTTGCACTTTTCAGTCTGTTACAGCGTGACAAATGTGATATTTTCATTACAAATACAACTTTTACCGGTGCGCGGGTTTCTAAGCATACACACCGTGTTTCTCGTGGAAAACCAGCCCGACAAGAAACACGCCGACTCCCGTCGAGGAAAAAGAGAACTTGCTCTCTTTTTTCCTCATCGAGTTCCTCGTCCGTTTACTCGATGAAAAGTATACACACGACCGTTTTCCTCGTCAAAAAAGCTCTCCCACCATCTCTCTTGATGGATTCTGTCGAGGAAAACAGTTGTGTGTACGCGGCCTGATTCTAAGCATGCCTATGGTGTGTGCTAGAAATATCTTATTAGTTGACAACTTTGTGTAAAAAATTTATTTTCATCTTGTTTCTCGCATTTCCAAAAACTTGTGGCAAACAAATGATCGTTTCAAAAGACTTACTATGCCTTTTAGAAAATACCTTGGAGTGTTTGATTTCTAAAATGCGCCAATTTTATGGGTGTTTTTCTGTCCACAGGGGCTTACAAAATATGATAAGTAGTCAGGAAATTAGACACATGATGCCGCGCACACACAATCTTTTTTCCCGCCTGAAAAAGTCAGATGTGAACTTTTGGACGGGAATTCTGTGCGTATACTCCATCTGATTTTTTCTGTCAAATTTTTCGCCAGCAAAAGTTTGAGAGCAGGTTCTCTATTTTCCTGACTGAGAGAAATTCCTAGCGGAGAAACACACGATCGGAATCAATTTGACGCATGCTTAGAATCACTGAACTTTATTTTTCCCGGCTCGTAGTGTTGTACGTCACTGCGTTCTTGACTGGAATTCCGTTGGAAAAACCATCCAAGGTTTTTTCCGACAGGAAAACCGATCGTGTGTACGTGGCATAAGATGTTCTTTGGGTTGTGGGACTCTCTATGTGTCAAGGCAGTGAAAAATTCTCACATGTGGAATCTCCATACTTATGAGGTGCAGCAAAATGTATTTTGGGGTGTAATTGTAATTATGCCTATGCTGTGTATGAGTAATAACAAAAAAATAATTTCTTCTTGTATATAGCAAAATAATAAAAAAAAACAAGTGATGATTAAATACCACAAAAAAAGCTATTTCTAAAAAAAAATTATATAACATTTATTTGGTTAAAGTGTTGTATGACTGAGTAATTAGTTCAAAGTGTAACAGCACTGAAATCTGAAAAAGGGCCTGGGCAGTAGGGGGTGAAACAGTCCAGTCTTGATGTGGTTAAGAGGCAAGGGTCATTTTCTCGTGTGTAATTGTTCTCTATCTGTATTGTTTGCTACAATCGTTTTTTTACCATCTAGATGTTTCCCTTAATGAAGGCGAAGAAAAGGGTTTTACAGTAAATACTAAAATCCTATTTAATTTTTTTTTGTGTGTACTTATTTAGTGTGTATTTGTTCTTGTTATCCAACAAATATATTAAATTGTATCTTGTTAATCATACTGGGAAAGTCTATAGTAAAAAGAATATTAGCTCAGTTGTACACTAAGGGCTAGATTCAGGTAGGAGCGCGTAAAAATGTGCACTTGCCTGTTAAGTTGCGGCGGCGTAGCGTAAATGGCCCGGCATAATTCAAATTCGGCGGGTAGGGGGGGTGTACTATATAAATCCAGCGCGTCCCCGTGCCGAACGTACTGCGCATGCGCCAGCCGTGAATTGATCCCAGTGCGCATGCTCCAAATCACGACGTCAATACGACGTGTAAATTTCATGAACGTCACTTACGCAAAGCCCTTTACGTAAATGACGTGAAAAAAAACACCGGAACGCCGTCCATACTTAACATTGGCTGCGCCTCATACAGCAGGGTTAACATTACGATGGACCTACGCTAACGCAAACGACGTAAAAAATAGCGCCGGCCGGGCGTACGTTCAGGAATCGGCGTATAGGCTCATTTGCATATTTTAGACGGGAACGCCACCTAGCATCCAGCCTAAAATATGAAAATAAGATACAACGGCGTAAGAGACTTACACCAGTTGGATCTTATGGAAATCTATGCGTTACTGATTCTATGAATCAGTCGCATAGATAGGAGGGAGGGCTCAGACGCAGAGATAAGATGGCTTATCTGGAGATAAGCCGTCTTATCTCTTTCCTGAACCTGGCCCTAAGATTGTTAAGGTTGAGGTGGGTATTTTTTTTGTACTAACCATCCGACATTAGTACGGCAGTTTTCCAGCATGCACATCCGACATACACGTGGGCCGAATGTCTGCAGTTTTATTTTGAACCGGCTGATGTCTCCCAACATTCAGCTCGTGTGTACACAGCTTTAAATAAGCAGATCAAATTTGTTACTTGGCTTTTACTAGCTGCCAGTATTCTGTCTACCAAGTACACCACACTGACCCTCTACTTTTTTTCAGGCCCTTTCTTATAAGAAATCATCCTTATCTACTCACAAACGGGGGGGGGGGGGTTAGTTTGACCATAAATAAAGATTTAAAAAAACAAATCTGTCACACACTTGAAGTACTCAATCTCTGCAACAACAAAAGGACTTGTTACTTCTGTGCTGGTACTTCTACTTTCTGCTATTTAGTGGACATGTTTCCTCCTGGTTTACTTTATTTTCCATTATTGGATAGTTAATGCGCCCAAAGGCTGTTTTAGAGTAAGGCAAAAGTCAGGTTGTAAGCAGTAACAATGTATAAAAAAAATAAGGGCTACTTCCTTTGGTCAGTCTTATGAAGGTCTAGAGGAAGTTATAAATGCACCCTAGAAGAACAGGCTTTTCTTGAATCTCAAAAACTCTACAACTTCTACAATTGGATGTTTTATAAAGTAATAAAAACAGTTTCTATACTTTGTGCAATTATAGAGTTAAGTAGTGTTTTTTTTTACTGGCCAATTGCATGACATTTGCAAAATTCTGAGAATAGTAACTAAGGAACAACAGTCTAGTATTGTGTACTTTGTCACCTATAAATTAATGTTTTCCTAATATTTTCTAAACATAGACACCACTAAGAACTATTTGCATCTAAAATGGCATTCTAACATACCCGTTTTTTTCGTGCAAGTTACCTTTATTTTCACCCTGTGATTCTGCCAGTAACACAGTTTACTCACGTAAACACTGGAAATCTTGCGAGCTACCATATACAAATATTAAGTTCTTGTGTAGAAATCTTCTAGCACTGATCATGTCTCATGAGACCGTGCACTTGGCATATAAGTAAAAAAGTAAGTGCTTTGCTAACTTATACCAATTAATCCCTCTGTATTTCCATATATATATGAAATATATCTGTAACAAACCACATATATAAAGTGCTCTAGTGACAAAACTAATTATCAATAAAGGGACTCTGTGCAACATGTAAAATATTATATCATTACCTGTCATAAAAGAAACTCCAATATATATATGCTCAAATTGTCTACACAAACGTGTTTCCAAGTACTCAAAGTGTTATGTGTAAGATTTGCGATCCAAGGCCCCAGACTATGGAACGCTTTACCAACCAGCATCTGGTTGGAGGAGAGCCACTTGGCCTTCAGAAGAAAGATCAAAACTCATCTCTTTTGATTACAAAAGAGAAAGGAACAACTAGCGCCCAGAGGCGATTAAGTTTGCATGTGCTGCGCTATATACGTTTTTCACTCACTCACTCACTCACTAAGGTGCTATGTTGACTAGTTCACATGATGAGATGCGTTGATATCAAATTATATATGAAGGCCATTCAAAATCCAAAACAACTGTTGATAGCAGGCGTGTCCTTGTGTCCACTCATATCTTCCCCCTTATGTATATGCCTTATGTATATGTATGTGCACCACTCTTTAACAGATCAAAGGGAACACTGTGTCCACTGAAATAACGTGTCCTTTCCTTGCTGAGACCAATCCACTGCCTTCTGCACCGCCCTGTCCCCTCCCCAGTGTGTCGATACTGGGAATGTGGCATATCTTCCTTCGGGGGTAATTGATGTGGATGCAGGGATCCACCCTGCCATGCTTTTGTATTCTGACAGTGCCCCCCCATTAAAATACACAGATCAGCTCTGCATGTGCTGATGAAGTGCTGGCTTTCCAACAGCACTGTTCGAAAGAAGCCTGCTGAGCCAGCTGAATTTTCATACATGTATACCCAGCTTCACTGCACCAAGACAAGCTTTTATTAAAAACAAAGAAAAAGACAGAATTTGTTTTCTCTATATTTGCTTAGTTCATTGACTGGAAAACTTTTAATCTTTAAAACTTCAATCAGCATGACAACCAGGCAACAAGCAGCCCAGATGAGGTCAGCCACTCCAGGCCTAGCCACTCTAGCCAGACACAATCAGCAATAAAACTGACACACCCTGTTCTATCCCAAACTAATCATAAAGTTATAAAGTTTTTGTTGAAGTTGGCCTTTAAAAATATAAATGTTTTCAAATTTTGCAATTTTGCATTTTGTTCTTGTTATATTTTTGTTATATATTACCTTCTGAAATGTATTTTTTCCATACTTACTTTATTAGAAGAACAAGGCAAGGAACACAGGACATGACAAAATCCACTGATGTAAGTTCACAGCCGGGGGCCTTTCTGACTGGAACCACGACTTCTATGGTTTCTGAACGAGATCTCCCAAGACTGGATCACAGTGTTAAACCAAAGAAGAAGACCAGTTTTAAGAAATCGCCTACAGTTGGGAAAACAAATGTTGCGTTTGAGCCAGATGAGTGAGAGTCAAGACCATGTCTGTGAATTCAAGTAATGTGCACCATAACAGCCTTAAATAAAACCAGTCACAATTGGACTCAAGCAAAAATATTTAATTATAAATTATAACCATGCTGACTCACTTCTAAAAATATTTGTTCCTCCTTCATTGAGGAATACGAGATTCAGAGACAGTTGGGTTATACCGCCACCTACAAGACACTGGCAAATGAACAGTGACCAGCCCAATTTAATCCATCCCACTCCCAGCATGCTCCAGTATTTTGCCAGTGTCTCAGAAGGATAGATGACTTTTCTATACTGGGAAGAGTTTACCTGGTTTTACTAGGAATTTTTTCGTCAAGATTTATTTTTTTACTTCCATCAACCTTTCCTTGCATGTGACTTGAGCTGGTCTTTCTATACACATTTATTAGTGTATCATCAGCAGTAGCTTTGGAGCCCCACCTAGACCCGACTGGACTGACTGTGCTTATCTCCCAGATTACACATAAATACTGTAAGTATTTGGACATTTTTGGAAAACTTTTTTTCTTAATCATACAGTAAAGGAAAAAGGACTTCATAGACGATAGGTTATATACAGGCTACCTTCAGGTGATTTGAAACTTGCTAGGGCCACCCTTAGTGCATAATCTTATTACCCCTCCCACTGCAGGTTTGTGAGACTCCAGTTCTAGCTAGTGTCCTTGGGTGATGGACCAGTGACCCTTGATGTGTATCTTAGGGACCATACCCAGACCCCCGTGTGTGGGTGCTAGCCTTTAATGTTTGTTTCAGGCATCGAATCATGTGTAAGGCGCTCACCTGTGTAGTTGGCCACAGAGTGCTGTATAGGTCCAGGGTCGTAGTCCATGTTTATGGTTCCCTGAACCTAAAGAGCCCTTCAAGGGTATGCCCACTATGATGGGCAAAGCCTGGACCTCAAGTAGGCACAACATTGTGGATAAGATGGCTTTTTTATGTATCATAACACCGTCTTCTGGCATTTAATAGTAAATGGTGCAGTGCGTAGCGCAATATTTAGTTTCACAGGAAGAGGATTTGGGAGTTTTACACTTTATTGTGACACCCACAGCCATTTGGTTTCCAACATTTCTCAGTGCAAGCAATTTAAATTTTTTTTTTTTCCCTTCCTATCTTGAGGAGGATTCAAAAAATGCACACAGCTTGTTGCTGCACTCCTATTGCCATCTTCAACAGAGAAAAAAACAGACAAACATAGTCAGCTCTTTTACTTGAGGATATTTTGCAGGAGAGTATTTGTAGCGGAGAGACCACACAGGATTTTCCTTATCCTGCATTTTATGAGGTACAAGCTACCGCTAAATACCAAGTGCTCTCCTCTGTAGACACATAAATTGATGTTGTGTGCACTAACCTTTCCCTAACAGCACCTGACTCCACAGCCAAAAGAAGACCCTATGGGCACTTAGTCCTGGTTCACACTAAAATGTGGCGAAGGGAAACCCACAATCTGTGTGCATTACGTGCACCACGTTCAAATTGCACTATCCTTGCAACCTGCAGTGGGTGTCAGTGCAATGTAATCAACACATCAAGCTCGGGTCGCAAATGGAGTGCGTTTGCCTGCACCCAATCACATGGACCAAAATAACAAAGTGATCCGGTTGCAGTACGATTCATAGGCAATTCATAATGTGAACAAGAGAGAGACTGGCTAAGTCAAAAAAAGACTTTCAGTTCTCCCACAGTCAGTCACTCAGCACCCGTGAGGCAGGACGCTCTCCAACGAGTCTGCTCTCACTAGCCAGACTAGACAGGCAGGGCTTTCCCAGCTCTCCCAGCCCCCTGGCTGCAGCATACACCATCCAGGAACTTCTCCACTCCCCCTTGGTTCACCCTTGGCCTCCCCATTCCTCAGGCACGTTTCCTCCAGGATCCACAGGTAAGCCCGCTTCCCAATTCGGGGACCTGGTTCTTCCCCCCTCTGGACAAGCCGCGGCGGTGCCTGAGAACCCCCACACCCCCATCCGAGGCGATAATAATTTTCCCCGCTACCGCCCAGCCGCCACATCTGCCACCCCCAACAGCCCCCTCCGTTTTCTGCCGGCCATCCACCCTCTCGCCTCACTAAGCAAATCCGCTGGTATATAGCGGCTGCCACATTCAGGAAAGGCCGCGGCTTCAGCTGAGGCCTAGCGGCGCTCCCCAAACTACCCCTCAAACCCCTCCAAGCATCCGGTCCCCACGGACACCCCGCTGGCCTCCAAGATCCCCTCGATCCCCACCGCTTCCCCCCTGCGGTTGTCCCAGTACTCTAGCCCCCGACTCGGGCCTAGTCCTGGTCGGCGGCCATCTTGCTGCACCCAAAAGCAAATACTCTACCATTACTGGGCACCCCCTCCTCCCTCTACGTCAGGGATCCTCAAACTACGGCCCTCCAGCTGTTGCAGAACTACACATCCCATGAGGCATTGTAAAACACTGACATTCACAGACATGACTAGGCATGATGGGAATTGCAGTTCCTGAACAACTGGAGGGCCGTAGTTTGAAGACCCCTGCTCTACGTAACCCAGCCTCAAGCAGAAAATTGATTATTTATTATTGATCCAGGGCTTTTGCCGATCGCCTAAGTGGAGTCAGGAAGTCATTTTTTTTCCTGGCCAGTGCATATTGGCCCGCACGCCTAGGGTTTTTCGCCTTCTTCTGGACCAATTGGGAAGGGAAGACCACCGAGTGGTGACTCACTGGTAAATCTTCCCTCCCATCCACCATTAATAGACTCCCAATCAACCCACTTCCCTGCATTCTTCTGTGATCATGAGGAATCTCCGATACTCTGCAGAAACTATTTGGGAACTAAAACCATTTGCAGTAAGATTACCAGTTATCATCAAAAAAGCTCTAAGAAATGAGCAACTGTTAAGAATCGATCGCCGATCGACGGTTAAAAATTACAAGCATGCACCTGAACCTAAGCGCATATTATGCGCTTTGGTTAACACAAGATCGGCAGTAAAACGATTGCGATTTAGACTGCCTCTTTATCACAGAAAGCTGTCTCACCATTCTAGGTGAACTGGTGCCAGAGAATTATCGCATTATAACAGAAAACAGAGTGGGGCAAAGAGGGGGAGGCCTGGTGATGATCCACAAGACTCACCTCGCGATCGCGAAACCAATCCTTCAAAACCCACTTCCATTCATGAAAACCCTCACTCTGCAACTACAAACAAATCTCCAAGAGACCGTCCATATCCTACTCTGCTATCGACCACCCGGTCCACAATCGCAGCTTCTCTCACCTTCGACAGAGTTCACTTCCACTTACACCCTAAACAGCAAACACCTTTTGCTGCTCAGGGATTTCAATCTTTGGGCTAACTCCCCACAGGATCCCGTTGCGGACGCCTGCATTGACCACTTGGAAGGACTAGGCCTGCAGCAACTAGTATGTGGGCCCACACATACTTCAGGTCACACGCTCGATCTTATTTTCAGACAAGATCTGGAAATAAACATTCTGAAAAATGAACCATTGCCATGGACAGACCACCATGCAATCAAATTCACAATTGCCATAAATGCCCCCTCAACAAAAATGCCAAAACCAGCGATAACGCACTGGACCAGATCACAGAAAAGCTCCATTCGGAGCTCTTCAAAACTACTCTAGGGAACAAAATAAAAACTATCCAACTACAGCAAACGGCCACAGAAACACTGGATGCTATAAACATGGCTCTACTACAGTCAGCCGACTTAGTAGCGCCCAAACACAAAACCTGCATCAGGAAAAACAACTCCAGCTGGTTTAACGACCAGCTATTGTTGTTAAAGCAAGAGCGCAGAAGAGCGGAAGCAGCTTGGAAAAGAAGTGATGAAAAAAAATGATGAAAAAAAAAAATAGTGCAGCGCAAAACAAATTAATAAATACTATCAAACAACATATATAAGAAAAATCAAACAGAATGTCCATATGTGTACAGATCATCCAAAGTGAATATGAGGAACCAGAAAATTGTCCATAAGTGTACTATAATTCCATAGTGAGTATGAAGAGCTACATCCAAAGCGTGAATGGTGAAATCAGAAGAAAAACCTCCACCAAGAAAGGTAAGAATGGCCTCTCACCTTATTGCCTAGACCAAAAAGGTCAAACAGCATATAATATCAAGGATCTCCCGAATGGTCCAATCAATTCAGCAGCAGGATCACTCATGCGGCATCAGGAAATTCAAACGCCTGCTTATCCTGTTGCTGAACTTTGCCTGTATCCTGACCATTCTCTGCCTGACGGTGCATCTGATGGTCTATTACCAACCCAGGCTTGTCTGACTAGGAATGCAGTGTCTCCTCATGGAAAAGAAGTGCCTCAGAGGAAAACCACACCATCTATAGGGAAATTACAAAAAAATACCATAAAGAAATCTTTAAAGCCACAAAAAATTATTTTGCCAATATCATTACCAATGCCCTCAACCGCCCCTGCAAACTCTTTAACGTAGTCACCCAGGCCATGAATCCAGTCTGTCTCGAACCTCCCAATTCTGAGACCCAGGAATTTTGAATTGTCGGATTATTTCATCAACAAAATTGAGGGAATCCGTGAAAGCATTCAGCAAAATAGAACTCCCACCAACGCGCGCCTAATACCCACACAAAGTCGGCACAAGCTACAAAGTTCACTTTAAAATCCATTTCCGTTGAGGCCACAAAAAATATCAACACCCTACAAAATAGCACAGCACCGAATGATATCATCCCCACCAAACTGCTGAAGGAATGTGCCGATATCCTGGCACCACCGATCACGCAGCTTATAAACCAATCATTCAAGGAAGGCATAGTGCCCACCCAACTAAAACAAGGTATAATTAAACCTATTTTGAAGAAACCCACTCTCGACCCCAAAGACCAAAAACACCATCGCCCTATAACAGCCCTAAATTTTATCTCTAAAGTGATGGAGAAAGTAGTGGTACAACAGCTACAACATCACTTAGACACCCATAATCTGTTAGATCCTCTTCAATCAGGTTTCCGTCGCGGACACGGGACAGAAACAGCATTACTCAAAATATGGGATGACGCTCTCGAGGCCGCAGACTAAGGAGAATCTTGTCTTCTAGAACTGTTGGACCTAACCGCAGCTTTTGACACGGTGGACCACAAACTACTACTGACGTGTCTAGTGGAAGTAGCCAGAATCGCAGAAGGTGATCTTCCGTGGTTTCCTCTTTTCTGGAAAATCGATCACAAATAGTGAAATTAGGACGTTTCACTTTCGAAAAACACACAGTGTCATGTTGAGTCCCTCAAGGATCACCCATGTCGCCGGTGCTGTTCAACATCTACCTCCGCCCTCTCTTTGAAATCATTAGTAGCCAAAAACTACTTTACCACTCATATGCAGATGATACGCAACTGTATTTTCGCATCTGCAACAAAAAGGATCATCATATCTGTCTAGAGAAATGCCTCTCTTTGATAGAAAACTGGATGACAAAGAGTTATCTGAAAAACTCAACAGTTCAAAAACAGAACTTCTCTTGTTTCACTCCAGTCGAAAGAATCAACTGGCAACAACTTGGACACCCCCGCCCATTATGGGCCAAATCATCACCCCTAGCGCCAAAGTCAAAAGTCTCGGGGTCATTTTTGACACCTACATGACAATGGATGCACAAATAGGGTCAGTAGTCAGCGGATCGCACCATCTGCTGCGCCTACTACGCAGACTTGCTCCTTTCATTTCGAAAGAAGACATAGCAGTCGTGGTGGGAACAATTGTGAACTCCAGACTTGACTATGCCAATGCCCTCTATCTTGGACTCCCAAAGTACCAAAATCGTTTGTCTGCAAGTCGTACAAAATACCGCCGCCAGACTGGTGACCGGGATAAAACCCTGGGAATCAATCTCGGCTTCGCTAAGAACCCTTCACTAGTTGCCAGTAAAAGACAGAATTGCTTTTAAAGCATTCTGTCTGACACATAAGTGCATTCAAGGGAAGGCTCCCCAATATCTATGCGAAAAATTAAAAGCTCACAACCCAAATCGCGTTCTGCGACCCACTAACCAAAATCTTCTCCAGATACACAAGGCCAGGTACAAATCCAAAGGAGAGCGAAGATTCGCAGTCCAGGGCCCCAGACTGTGAAACGCCTTACCGACCAGCGTTCGGTTGGAAGAGGACCACTTGGCCTTTAGAAGAATGATCAAAACTCATCTCTTTTGATGACAAAGGAGAAAGGAACAACGAGCGCCCATAATGAAGACAAAGAAAAATGGATAGCCGCACTCCAAAACCTGGTGGTCTTTTATTCAATAGACAGCATGTACAAAAATAGGGTCACAGCAGTGGAAACAAGGAACAGCCGACGCGTTTCGCACTGGATCAGTGCTTATTTACCAGCCATGAATAAGCACTGATCCAGTGCGAAACGCGTCGGCTGTTCCTTGTTTCCACTGCTGTGACCCTATTTTTGTACATGCTGTCTATTGAATAAAAGACCACCCATCAGGTTTTGGAGTACGGCTATCCATTTTTCTTTGTCTTCATTTTGCTTAGTGCACCGCCAGCACCCTCAGTATCCTGCACCACCTGTAACCATTTAGTGATCCCACCTGGAGCGGTGACTCCTTTCTCTCTAACGAGCACCCAGAGGCGATTTAGTTCGCATGTACTCATTCACTCACTCGATAAACACCTTACAGTTCCTATTAAGGATGGAATAAAAATCAATGAGTGGTGTTGCTCTCTAAGTAATAACTAAAATAGTAATAGTGGATACACAATAAAACACACATGGAATAAATCATAAATGCTAATTACTCACTAATAACCACTATAAACAAATTATAATATATAAAGTGCAAGTGATAAAGGTGACAATAGTGAAATTCAATCTTCAAATAGGTTAATATTAAAGTGCTAGTAATAAAAATATCCACATAAGTAATACTTCAAATAAATATTAAAGTGCTACTAGCAGAAAAAAAGTCATATAAAGGTGAACTGGAGCCGTGAGGTCTAGATCAACAAAGAATCAAGGAAGATCAAGGAATGTATACAGTGACTTTAGTGATTTGTTTCTTAACCTCTGTGTAAGGTGGTCCCTTACCTTACTGCTGTAAAGTAACAGCGCAAGAAAATACAGGGATGACCAGGAGAGTCCGAGCTCCTGCAGTAGGCAAGTAAAGGTTTCTCCTCTGTGTAACTCGGCGGTAAAACTAGAAAGGGAGCCCCAGATCCAATACAATGTATATAAGAGAAGGAAAAAAAGGGGGGCCCAGATCATGAAGTATGTTGAAACTGGATACGCTTATTACAATAACAGCCAATATGGTACTTACATTAAAAGTATAAAAACAAACACAGCACCACGAGCGGCGAGTTCACGAACCTGGCATCACTTCTCTCTTTTTTCTCCTATTAAGGATGGTTCCATCTTTTAAGGATTCTGTTGATATGCATTTTGAAGCCCTCTTAAAGGCCTTATTGCATATCCAGCCCTGCAGCTAGCAATTGCAAACATGTCTATTTTTTAGACTACTGGTAACTGGACAAGACAAATTAACAGACATTTTGATGATGAATGCCTAATTGGGGAATCCCTTGATAAATTCACTGTGGGGGGGGGGGGGGAGTTACTCCTACGCCACAAGAAAAAGCCCAAGGCAGGCCATACATGATTCATTCAAACATTAGGTTAAATCAAAAAAATGAAACAAAATGAATCACTCCCACTGAGCTATTGTATTCTGCTGGGGGCCTTCCCCATCGGCAAAAGACAATGATCGGTGTTGCTGGCTCTAGCCAGCAGCACTAATCCAGGAAAAACCCGACAGGCTGGTTGTACACAAGTCGCACAGCCAGCTAGCCCATACATGTATTGAAATTCATCTGGTCCTTACTGAACCGGTGGAATTTTGATCCATGTATGACCGGCTAAGTCTCCTATGGCTACCACCAAGCCTACCCAGAAGCCCTCCTCACAATAAAGGGGTGCTTCCACTGCTTAGAGTGGGGGAATGTCTGGGTCCAATTTGTCATTTCAAAGAGGTACAAAACAGAGTTTCTATCTCTGCCCACTCTTTTTTTTTTACTTTCCAAACTCCCAGCTTCAAACCAAAAGAAGGCAGAGTTAATGACCCCCTTGCACCAGCTTCAGGCACAAGGAATGGTTGTACCAGTTCCTACAAAAGAATGATTGCAAGGTTTCCATTCAGACCTATTCACAGCCCCAATCTAAATGGGGGTAGCCACCCAATACTGGACAATCAGCATTTCAAAGTCTGCTCTCCAAAGCTCACATCATCTGGAGTATCTGGGTCTAACCATGAACACAGGACAAGCCAGAATCTTCCTTCTGCAGGAGTAATTTGGTTCCTTTAGTCACTATGGTAACCCCCAGTTCTTTTCTGCATGAGGGTTCTGGGCTTAATGGTAGCCTTCTTTGAGGCAGTTCTCGTTGCCCAGCTTCAGTCCCGACCAATTCAGTTCAGCATACTAATGATGTGGAACAAGCAGGGCACTGGTGAGCATCCTCGAAGTTCCTTGAATGTTTCTGAACTGAAGTAACTGCCTGCCCATATTAATGATACAGGCAGACAGCTACACTGAGTCTGCAGGAGCCTGACATATTGATGCACCTGTGATCTGCTGATCGTGGGTGCGTGAAAAAAAATTGTAACTGCACATCTGTTTACCTGCAAAAAATGTGCATTTTGTTTTTTTTGTTTTTGTTTTTTTAAGGTGAACCTATCCTTTAACAGGGAAGGGAGGCTGTCTGGCCTCTATGAACAACAAGGATGCATACTTGCATGCCCTCTATCTTCCCATTTTCACATATTCAAATTAGGCAACATTTTCCTACATTTGCAAGGCTGCTACCTATTCCTATATTCAAAAGTTATATAAGTTGGATGTCCAGGCTTTTTCTGATGCCAGTTTCGGGCATAAGGTCACAGCTCTTTAGGCTGCAGAGCCCCAGTTTTTGTTTTGGGGGGGGGGTGCTGTTAGTATTTTGTTACTGTTGCCCATCCTTCAGATGGACTGTGTTTGAATGTCCAAAATGCCCCTAAATCCTGTATCCCTCGATGAACATGAAAGGAAATCTGATATTTGTATTTCCTGTAAATCCATTTATTAACAATAGCAGGTCACACTTGTTGTGGCTTAATTTAAATATCACATGTGCATTTAATATTGCTGCCAGCAAAACATTAAAGAACCTACACCTGAGCATATATTCCGAAGCAAACCATAATATATTGTATATATTTTTCCATACAAAATCAGTGCACCAGTGTACGCACGTGCCCTTTAGTAAATCAGCCCCACTGCCTCCCAAATTCTGAGGCTTTGACAGGTCAGTACCAGAGCCTAGGAGTAAAGATGGATGTAAACAACTGTCTTGCTGTGTTTACTTGATCCATTTGTTTATAAAACACAACAAGACACAAACACATACAGAAGTGGATAAATTGCGGTATGAAGCGGCCTTCAAAGATAAAGGGAAATGCCCTTTAGATAGTTTTCACCAGAACTGGTGTCCCCCTTAAAAGATTTATACCTATTCTTGTTTTGCTGACAACTGTAAAAAAAAAAAAAAAAATTTGTTCAAATGACGGTGATTACCAGGATGAACAGAAAAGATGAATATCCCTAGTGGGTGCTCAGGCAGTAAAGAAAACCTGATAGGTATTCTAACATTCTATTATTCTAAAGGTGCTTGGCTTAACATGTATGCAAATCCTGGCATGTACTCTGCACCAAATGGAGTTTTCAAAGACACATGTACAAGGCCTCATGCACACTGAATGTTTTTAACGCTGCTGTTAGGGGCATCTGGCAATATTTTTTTCTGACTCTAAATGTGCCTGCATATTAGTATATACAGTATGTCCTTGCACATGTAGGCATTTAGAGGCTTATATAAAAAAAAATTGCACTCAGCCCCTTTGCTGGTTGCCATATCATAATATCATGTGCATAAAATATGTTTGTATTTATTTATTTTTATTTTACCGCAATTGGGTATTCTTTCACGAAGCTATGGGGAAACGTCCCTCCTCATACATTTTTTTTTTTTTATCCCAAATTACTTTGAACCTGAAACTAGTTTGCATCCTGTGTGTAAAGTTTAAAATACAGTATGATTGACATTTAGTATGGATATTGAGTAAATTGATTTTTCTACTGTTGCCTAAGTCTTTATTCTTATATTCTTTTTCAAATCTTCGCTACGTCTTTTACACACACAAACACACAAAAAAACAAACAGACGAAGATGTTTAGAATGCATTCAGTAATAACATGTAAATAAAAATCAAGTCATAATATTTGAACAATATGTATGATTGCAAAAGGGCTATTATTATATATGAGTACTTTCAGTATCACGTGTAACTTTTTGTACTTATAAAATTAGTTTATTTTCACATAGATGTTTGACAGCATATTTTAGTGTTTCTGTATTTTTTTTTTTTGTGAATACGGAGAATGTGTAGTGAAGGTATAATGGATTTTTAATACCTGTTCATGCTGGATCCCTACCATTGTCTAAACTAGTACATATCTTGCTCATAAATGTAATGTTGATCTGTAATGAAGATTTGATGACAGAAATACTTATGCAATATATAGGTCACAGCATTTTTATGGCATTTAGAAGTTATGTTCTAAAGGTTAAAAATGGGGCTCTGCAAGAAGCTAACTATATGTATAATGGGTATGGAGAAATATAGACACAAATTGCATTCAATGTTTGATTATTTGTGCTCCTGGGAAATGAAGGATGTGTCTGACACCTGTTTTGAATGAAGGAACTTTAAAGTTATATTAAACCCAAAACGTCATATATTGCTGTAAGGCTGCGTACATACAATCAAATCTGTCTGCTGGAAACGGTCTGCCAGACCGTTTCAGCAGACAGATTCGATCGTGTGTACGGACAAACAGATGGATTTGGCCAGCCGACAGATTTCAAAGCATGCTTTGAAATCTGTCAGGTGGGAACCCGTCTGCCCGATATGTCTGCTGGTTAGTACGCTAACCAGCAGACATATCTGCTTGCACATGCGTCGAATGGATGCGACGCATGCGCGGAAGTGTTTTACTTCCTGGTGCGGTGACGTGGCGGTGTCAACGTCACCGCCACCTCACCGACACGTCAGCGCGCTGTCTGCCGGCGGGGATTTTGGTTTGATCGTGTGTACACGATCAAACCAATACATCCCAGCAGACAGATCTGTTCAAATCGGTCGGACAGTTTGGTAGATTAGAGCAATAGAGCAATAAGAAGTGCAGAAAATTAGGGCCAGATTCAGATACAATTACATTGGCGCAGAGTATCAGAGATACACTACGCCGCCATATTTTACCTGGCTCTACGACAAATTCATGTAGATTTTGGCCCGTAAGGTACGGCGGCGTAGTGTATTTCTCGCAGCGGAATCGAAATACGCGATTAGGGGGCGTGAAGCATTTAAATTGGGCGCGTCCCCGCGGCGATCGAACTGCGCATGCTCCGTTCAGAAATTTCCCACCGTGCATTGCCCGAAATAACATCGTTACGTAATTTTTTGTTTGAGTAGCGTCGTTTACGTACATTCCTATTCCCGGACGACTTACGTAAAAAATAAAAACAAACGTTGAAATTCAACGCGGGAACGACGGCAATACTTAACATGGGCTGTCTAATATTAGACCAGATAAAAGCTGGAATAACTTTACGCGGCAAAAAGATGACTACAGATGCCGTAAGAGATTGCGAATGACGCTCGTAACTTTGTGGATCGTCGCAAAAAGCTAATTTGCATACCCCGACGTGGAAAACGACGGGAACTCCACCCAGCGGCCGCAAATTTATTGCAGCGTAGATCCGAAGGTGTACGAACACGTAAGCCAGTCGGATTGAAGCCCGAAGCCGTCGTTTCATGGTTTGAGGGTTCAGACTAATGAAACGAAGCACGTAATTTGAAAGTACTCCGGTCTAACACGAGATAGACTGGAGTAAGGGCTCTGTGAATCTGGCCCTTAATGTTTACCTATGTTGCACACCATATCTTCTGTACATATGTACCTATCATTTGATGGCAGTAGTATTCTGAGACTGAATCGTTGGTTGATTGTAAATGTTTGTTTCAATTGGTGGTATTTAAATATTTAAGTTTTAAATTAAAATGTATTTAAATGTTGTTGTTTACTTCATAATGAAACACCAATTTTCCTTAGACATCATAGGTTAGTAATTGTGTTTTTTTTATTGTTCAGTGTTGCCAATAATTTTTATACACAACATAAATTATTTTTATTAATTCTTTTATATGTAGAATTCAGATGATGGTGTTTCTAAAAAGATTTTGTACAATAAAATGCACTTTGTTTTAAACCAAAATTATTTATATAATCTATGTTGTACATTTTAACAAAGGTCTATTTTAATTACCTAAGCTCACTGCTAGAACCTGTTTTTGTTGTTTAAGTTAAATCACTTATCTTTGGTTAGCTTGTTTTTAATTAATTTTATTGTCCTTGTTTTCAGTTTACTAATGTTTAAAATGATTGCATTGTTTTTCTTTGTGTTAATGTTTGAAAACTGATAATATTTTATATCTTTTTGAAGCATTTTGAAAGTTATGACTTATTAAATTTGTTATGGAAAATGTAATAATGTGTTGGTGTTCGTATTTGTCGCTGTCATGGTTGGCTGACATTTTCTCTAGGGAGGATGTCAACTGAATTAAAATTAGATAATCCTATGTAAGCTGTGTGGCACACTTCAAGCCCATTGATAAAAAGGAAGAAGTGAGACTAGCAGTATTTGGGCATTCATGTGTGAAAAATTCCCCAGACACAAACCACAGCAATCCTCACATATGTTCCTGGGTTAGAAAAAGGGCAAAAACAAACTGATTGTGGAGTTAGGCCAAACAAAGTATAATTGCAATGAGTTTAAACACAGAGTCTAAAAACCTAAATAATTTTAAGGCCATATTCTAATTGGAGGATAAGGAAAATTAACTATTTGCCCTCAACAGATTATTGTTTTGTAGAAGATATCTTCAAAAGCTAAAAACATTTCTATTCCCTTTTTAAGACAGTGGGCTCTTTATCAAATCTGTGTAAAATAACTTTCTGAACAGTTCAGTGGAACCAATCATTTATAAAAGGATAAGTACACTATTTTCCCACTTTGAAGGTAACATTTACTCAATTGCTGCTCTATGCTGCTTTCAATGTCGGCCACATATAGGTCAGTTTTCTCAACCTCATTATCACAAAAGAACCCTTAAATAGTTTCTGATTATGCACTAGTAGGTATATTATTAAATAAAATAATAAAGATAGTTGTATACCTAGCCTATTTGATAGAAACGTTGAATAGTCTTTTTCTTTACAATAATTTTATTGAAATTCATGGTGATAATGACATACAAGTTACAAAAAAGACAATGAACAATATATGACTATTTCCTGTGGGTTCACATTTTAATAATCGATTTACAAAATAAGGGATTGTTAACAACTATTGCTCATATATTCCAAATGGTTAATATTCATTCATTAAGTGCCACATGCCCATACATGTTAAACTTGGGCAACACAATTGAATAGTAGCTTGGGACTTTTACAGCACAGCACGTGTTTTCAATAAAAAATATATATTATATTAATCACTTTAAAATCTAATCTATAGTACAACAGTACAGTTACATAGAACATTTCTTGCAATACCAAACCATAAAATATGAATCAATTATGAACGGTGTGCTGCGTCTTGTTCATAAGAAGATATGCTTTTAGGGGCTTGACGCATTTCCTGGAAGCAAGTCCACTTCATCATGAGCCATCGACATTTAATTTACACAGCATATAATCTAGATAGAAAAATGTTCATCAATAGTCATTTCTTTAAGAAAAACATCTATATACTCAACCATAGTTGGCAGAACACCTTAATCTATTTATTCCAACGGCATGGCAGCACATAACATGGGAGACCTAAGAGGACAGGGGACTAAACACCCAGCAGAACTGTGGGGAGACCTCCCACCTACATTTGTTCAGTGACTATGTTTGGAAGATACTCAACATATATATATAATAGGGATTTTTTTTACAAAATATGTATATACATATTTTGTAAAACAAATCCCCTATAATATATAACATATTGATTTGCCAATATGAATTGAATCAGAAGCAGGAGGCATCATTGACATTGCTCTTGATCATTAGAGATGCTATGAGTTCTTTATATAAATTTTGTCCGGAACTCATATTTTTCTCTAAGGTATAAAACAAATACTCCCAGGATATACAGGTTCATCTCCAAAAAATTTGAATATCATCAAAAAGTGAATTTAGTTCTGTACTTAAATTGAAAAAGTGAAACTCATGTATTATATAGATTCATTACACACAGAGTGATCTATTTCAAGCATGTATTTATTTTAATTTTCATGATTATGACTTACAGCTAGTGAAAATCCAAAATTCAGTATCTCAAAAAAAAATGATATTGTGAAAAAGTTCAAAATTGTAGACCCATAGCGTCACACTCTAATCAGCTAATTTACTCAAAACACCTGTAAAGGTTTCCTGAAACTTTAAATGGTCTATCAGTCTGGTTTAGTAGGTTACACCATCATGGGGAAGACTGTTAACTTGACAGTTAACCATCATTGACACCCTCCACATGGAGGTGTAAGTCACAAATGGTCATTACTAAAGAAGCTGGCTACAAAGTGCTATATCCAAGCATATTTTTAATTTGTATTAACCACTTAAGGACCGCCTACTGCACATTTACGTCGGCAGAATGGCACGGCTGGGCACATCAATGTATATATACGTTGATTTTAGTACCCAGCCGTGGGTCGCGGGCGCGCACCAGCGACCCGGTCCGAAGCTCCAGGACCGGGACCGCGGGATTTGCGGACCCGATCGTCGCTGCAGTGGGGCGATCTGTCCCTGGAGCAGAAGAACGGGGAGAGCCGTGTGTACACACGGCTTCCCCGTGCTTCTCTGTGGCCGTAGCATCGATCGCGTCATCCCTGTAATAGGGGGACGCGATCGATGACATCACACCTACAGCCACACCCCCTACAGTTGTAAACACAACACATAGGTCACACATCCCCTACAGCGCCACCTGTGGTTAACTCCCAAACTGCAACTGTCATTTCCACAGTAAACAATGCAATTTAAATGCATTTTTTGCTGTGAAAATTACAATTGTCCCAAAAATTTGTCAAAATTGTCCGAAGTGTCCGCCATATTGTCGCAGTCACGAAAAAAATCGCTGATCGCCGCCATTAGTCGTAAAAAAAACAATTATTAATAAAAATGCAATAAAACTATCCCTTATTTTGTAAACGCTATAAATTTTGCGAAAACCAACCGATAAACGCTTATTGCGATTTTTTTTACCAAAAATATGTAGAAGAATACGTATCGGCCTAAACTGAGGAAAAAAAATGTTTTTTATATATTTTTGGGGGATATTTATAATAGCAAAAAGTAAAAAATATTGTCGCACCTTATAGTATTTGTAGCCGATGATTTCAATTTTTTTTTTCCAGGCTGGAACTCCTCTTCAAAGATCAACAAGAATAACTTTTAATGCATATAATCTTTTTTTTTTCTTATAAAACTACATCAAATTTCTAAAAAAAAAAAAAACGCAGAGGTGATCAAATACCACCAAAAGAAAGCTCTATTTATGGGGAAAAAAGGACGCCAATTTTGTTTGGGAGCCACGTCGCACGACCGCGCAATTGTCAGTTAAAACGACGCAGTGCCGAATCTCAAAAAGGGGCAAGGTCCTTTACCTGCATTTTGGTCCGGGTCTTAAGTGGTTAAACATGTTTACAAGGGTAACACTCAGAGCACATTACCAGGGACAACGTGATCGTTATATTAATCCTACATAGCACTTCTTGCAAGCTAAAATTAGATTTTAATATAAACATATGTTATTACCTGCTCTTTCAAAGTGCCTATACTTTGCTCTTGAGTATTTCCCTGGGCCAAATGTCTGCCCAGAGACATAGATAAAGGAAAGAAAAAAAAAAGGGGGAAAAAAAAAACTAAACACAAAGACACATATCTGGTGGGGGGGCTTCTGAGCAAAAACAATACCACCAAACTACCAATCCATGTCTATACCACTATTCACAGAAAGGATCTCAGGATGTCAGACTCAAGATGACCACACTACCATATATTTGGTGTTACACCCCTGTATACTTTCTGGTATTTCTTACATTCTTTTTAAGTGGTTAATTTTGACTGCCCACTCTTTAACTACTTGCCGACCGCGTGCCGTCGTTTTATGGCGGCAGGTTGGCTCTCGTACTCAAGAGCCCGTAGCTCTACGTCGGGCGCGTGGACGGCAAGGCCCCCCCCCCTGCCGTTCCCATTGATCAGATTAGTTTCAGAACTGATCAATCATCAGGTCCAGGCCAATAAAATCGGCCTGGACCTGGTGATCACTCTTAGCCAATGGTTTACTTCCCCTGTCTCTGTAAGTGTAAACATTGACAGGGGAAGTGCTGTTCTCTCCCTTTGCGTCGGTCTTTTCGTTCCAGACCGAGAGGTCTAAACGTGAGTTGCACAACACTACACTGACACCAGGTCACGTAGGCACACAATTCATCCCCCGATCACCCCCCTTATTAACCACTTCAATGCATGTCACTGTGTCAACCAGTACAGCGATCAGATTTTTTTTGATCGCTGTACTTTTGTCATTAGCGACTAAAATAATTGTTAGGGTAATTAGTCTTAGGCCCTAACCCCCCCAATAAAGGTTTAACCCCTTGGTTACCCCCTGTCACCAGTGATCACAGTATAAGTGTCACGGGTGATGCAGTTTCGCTAGTTTATTTTTTATACCATTAGGGCACCCGCCATATATTTCCCAATAAAGTTTTAACTAACCTGTTCGCCCGGCAGGTGATCAAAGTTTGGTTTTAGCGCCAGATAGGGTCTGCGTCGCCCCAGGCAGCGTCAGATTAGTGCTAATAGCGCTAACACCCACGCACGCACCATACGCCTCCCTTAGTGGTATAGTATCTGAACGGATCGATACCTGATCTGATCATATCTATACTAGCGTCCCCTGCAGTTTAGGGTTCCCAAAAACGCATTGTTAGCGGGATCAGCCCAGATACATGCTAGCACCTGCGTTTAGCCTCTTCGTCCAGCCCACCCAAGTGCAGTATCGATCGATTGATCACTGACACAAAACACATAACTGCAGCGTTCGCAGAGTCAGGCCTGATCTCTGCGGTTGCTAACAGTTTTTTGGTAGCATTTGACTCCGTCGCTAACCGGTCAGGTGCTTTTTTACCTGTGAATCTTACTACTGTACCCCTAGATTTAGAGTCCAAAATGGCAAATCGAAGGTACAGTGGTGAAGAGGCCTACTTGTTTCTGAGCCTGACAGATAGTGAGGAGGAGGTCACGCATCTTATAAATTCTAGCTCAGAATACGATCCATGGCAAGTCCCATAAGTGCAGTTCAAGCTGGCGAGGTGGCAAGCACAAGTAGTGTCCCGCTGCCACCAAGAAGAAGACAACAAAGACATTCAGTTGCAGCGTGGATTTATTTAGCGTGACAGCAACAGCGTTTGCTCCCACGATACATAAAGCCGCGACTCCAACACTGTGGGAGGTGATTTCACCACCACAGTTAAAAAAAAGAGCATATATGCCAAAGCATGGGGGGGCATTAGGGGCGGAGGAGCGATTTTGCTCCTAATGCCGCGTACATACAGTTGAAATTCCGTCGGAAGCTTGCCCGTGGAAAAGTCCGACCACGTGTATGCACCATAACTTTTTTATGCGGCGTACATACGTGTGTGAGCGGCATTACTTTTTTGCGGGAGCATGCCCCCATGCTTCGGCATATATAACTGGTGCATGTATGACCAGCATTAGAAGTGGGTGGATGAAGGGAGGTATTCTAATGGTGGGCATACCCACCGATCAATCTCTTTTTTTTCGTTCAGCCAACAGGATGCATGAAAAAAAAAGATTACAATACATGTCCAACAAGAACCATCAACGTATGGTATGTTGCTGGACTTTGAATGGTTATACCAGAATGATGCCTGCGGGTTTAGGTATCATCTTGGTATCATTCTTTTCAGCCAGCAGTCGGCTTTCATGTAAAAGCAATCCGAGCGGCTAATTAGCCTCTAGACTGCTTTTACAAGCAGTGGGAGGGAATGTTCCCAATTTTTTCAAAAAAGAGTACCTGTCGCTAACTATTGCTATCATAGGGGATATTTACATGCCCTAAGATAACAATAAAAATGATTTAAAAAAATAAAAAAGGAAGGAGCAGTTTAAAATAAAATAAAAAAAGCAAATTAAATAATAACAATAAGAAAAAAGCACCCCTGTCCCCCCCTGCTCTTGCGCAAAGGCAAACGTAAGTGTCAGTCTGGCGTCATATGTAAACAGCAATTGTACCATGCATGTGAGGTATCACCGCGAAGGTCAGATCGAGGGCGGTAATTTTAGCAGTAGACCTCCTCTGTAAATCTAATGTGGAAACCTGTAGAGGCTTTTAAAGGCTTTTAAAAATGTATGTAATTTGTCGCCACTGTGCATTTGTGCGCAATTTTAAAGCATGTCGTGTTTGGTATCTATGTACTCGGCCTAAGATCATCTTTTTTATTTCATCAAACATTTGGGCAATATAGTGTGTTTTAGTGCATTAAAATAAAAAAATATGTATTTTTGCCCAAAAAATGCATTTGGAAAATCGCTGCGCAAATACTACTGGGAAAAAAAATGCAACACCCACCATTTTAGTCTGTAGGGCCTTTGCTTTAAAATAATATATAATGTTTGGGGGTTCAACGCAATTTTTCCTTGCAAAAAAAAAAATACGTCTTCATGTAAACAAAAAGTGTCAGAAAGAGCTTTGGGCCAGATTCACAGAGCGATTACGCCGGCGTAACAGGAGATGCGTGGCGTAAGTCTAAATTTGCACATGCGTTTCGATGCTCCGCATCCCCAAAACGAGATACGCAAGAAATCTACTTTTTTTTGTCCGTCGTAATTTCGATAGGCGCATCCGTCCGTGCAAAACTGCGCTAGACACACCATTAGTTTGCTATTCAAATATGCAAATTAGGGAGTTACGGGGATCCACAAAAGAACGTTGGTGCAGCGCAGGCTACGCGCTGTGCGCAACAGCTGCACGGCCTGTCTAAAATTAGACCATATAAAAGGTGGTATAAAATTAGACAATTCGTCTACATGTCAGAGAAAGCAACACTGTAAGGCCTCGTACACACGAGCAGACAGATTTGTTCAAATCTGTCTGTCCGACAGATTTGAACAAATCTGTCTGCTAGGATTTTGGTTTGCTCGCGTGTACACACGAGCAAACCAAAATCCCCGCCAGCAGACAGCGCGCTGACGTGTCGGTGACGTGGCGGTGACGTTGACGCCGCCACGTCACCGCACCAGGAAGTAAAACACTTCCGCACATGCATCGAAACCATTCGGCGCGTGTGCGAGAAGACATGTCTGCTGGTTAGCATACTAACCAGCAGACATGTCGGGCGGACGGGTTCCCAGCCGACAGATTTCAAAGCATGCTTTGAAATCTGTCGGGTGGCCAAATCCGTCTGTTAGCCCGTACACACGATCGAATCTGTCTGCTGAAACGGTCTAGCAGACCGTTTCCAGCAGACAGATTTGATCGTGTGTACGAGGCCTTAGTGAGGAGCTGAGCAGTCACACGTGTTGCACAACAATCTGTATGCCAACATGCCAGTGGCATCCATGCTCATAGCTATACTACTGACTTTAGATGAGCAAAGAAGGAGGAGAGCACGGAGGAGGGCACGGGAGAGGATTTTTTTTTTTCAAAAAAAATTCTTTGCTTTTATAAACATTTTGAGCAGAAATATACATACATATATACATCAATACATAACATACATACAAATTACAAACACGGTCTCACTATCTTTCAATAGCCCTTTAAAACCTTGATGGATATAATAATCTAATCTGATACAAGCCCCTCACTCTTCACTTGATATATCACACATGCATAGACATCTTTGGCATGAGAGATTCTGAGGTGTCTCGCATTTTCAGATTCACCCCTCATGCCATCCTGGAATTAATCACAACCCTGCAGGAGCCCAACACCAGCCTGCAGGAAAGGGCCTGCAGATTGACATAAGTGATGACCTGACCCCTGAACCAGACAATTCCCCCCCTAACCGAGGCTACCCCGTCTTCTGAGGGAAGAGCAGTCAGGAGACAGCTAACATTAGGCATCTTTGCACGTTAAACACACACATTAATCATGGCACAATGAGAATGCATGCATGCACACCACAATGGTCCCTAGCACAGACACATCACATCCTCATCTAATTGGATTAGCACAAGCCCACCATGCTGGTGGGCTTGTGCTGTGACTTGTGAGCAGCAACGCCATGCCACGGCTCCAATTATGTCACTGTACATTCATACACCATTCACACGGACCTGGGGATCACTTCTCCCTGGTCCTGGGGAACCCTTCTCCACCAAAACTGAGGGTGACACCCCTTTTCCGGCAGGAATATCACCCCCACATTCCAAAAACATTCACAACACAAAAAAAGAATGTCCAGCAAAGAAATTAAAAAATTCCAGGGAAAAAAAACATAAAAAAAGGGGGGGGGGAAACAAATTAATGACGCTGGCGTGAGCCACGCCTGGGGCGCCCATGGCCACGGCCCCGGCTCCTCAGGGTCACTCACGGGGAGGGGGGGTAATCCGGGGAAGGAGGAGCAGCCCCTGGTCTCTGCCCACCTGGCGGCCTTCCCTCCAAGGCCACGGCAATTCTGTTCAGGCCAGCACCTAGTGTTGCCGTGTTGGCCTGGATAGCCTGGGTGAGGGCCCTCACATCCTGCCCAACGTCTGCTGTTGTAGTCTGCAGTACGTTTAGGCAGTTTGTAAGAGCCTGGGAGTGGCAGTCCAGGTCCCCAAGCGTATCCTTTATGGGGGACAGGCTCTCCTCCATCCGCCCCAAAGTCTGGCTGACCTGTCCCAGATGGCGGGTCTGAAGGGCCTGGGCCCTTCTCAGATTGGCGGGCAGAAGCTCGGCCACCCCCCTGGTCTTCTGGGACGACTTCCTGCCTCCAGCTGAGGCTTGTGGCCAGGGAGAAGGGGAGGCCCCTGGGAGAGGAGCCCTGTTGGGGGAGGAGTGGGAGGGGTTAACCCTTATGGAGGGCTGGCTGCTGCCAGCCAGAGAGGAAGACTCCTCCAAAAACAACAATCCACTGGCTGACATGACATCCTCCTCCTCCTCAAACTCCTCCTCCTCAATCTCCTCCTCATCAACCTCCTCCGAGGACTCTGGCCTTGTCGGGGGGTCCTCATCAGGCTGTTGTCCCTGTGATGGTGCGGTCAGCCCAGATGGCCCAGCACCTTCCTGCACATCTGTGGATGACCCAAAACATTCACAGGTTGAAGGATCCACACACTTGCCACATATTCCCTTTCACCTCACATGCTACACACCTGATAGGGCAAAAAAACCTTACCTGGCATCACGCCTTCATGACTGGAGTCATAGCCAGGCAGGCCCTCCACCTGTTGTCTATGAAAGGTCTGGGCCACCGCACGCTCCTCCGCTGTCAGCCTAACAGGGCATGGTGGGCCCCCTCCTGTGCCCCTGGCATGGGCTGCCATTTTGGCCAGTTTCTTTCTGACCAGACGCCGGAGGTCATTGATCTTCTTTTCAATCCCCGCCCGTGTCCAGGCCCCCCCCCCCCGATGCATTCACCTCATCAGTAATGTGCTGCAAGATCTCACGCCTCCTGGCCGGGGGGGTGTTGGCACTCTCCAGGCCGCGGAGGAAACGCCCATATTGGGTAATGGCCCGGGCAAGAATTTGTTTCTCCCCCAAAGTAAAATTTTACTTCCTCTTCCTCTCAGTCATACTCAGACAAAAACTCTCTCCCAAACAATCAGCAAAAATCACTCACAAAAACAATCAGCAAAAATCACTCACAAAAACAATCAGCAAAAATCACTCACAAAAACAAGCAGGAAAAATCAAGCAACAAAACAAACAAACAAAAATCTATCAACCAAAAAGTCTCACAAGCAGTCACCAAAAAACACTTTCAAATATCTTCTACAAAACACTAGATCAAACAGTCCACAAATATAACAAAGACAAATCACAATGCAACAAACAACAGAACAAAAGCACCTTGCTGTATAGGGAGGGATACAAAGGGATGTACTTTTGCAAATGAAGTGCGTTTGTGTCTGTCTATTTATGCTGTCTGCGTAGTTCACTAAGTTGCCCTGGTCCACTTCCAATTTCACTGATTGCGCCGTTCCCAAGTTGTGAGCATGCGCACAGAGGTGCTGACCATGGTCTGCTTCATGTGCGCATGCGTGAGCCGGCCGGCCCTTCATTTGCATGGGGTCACGGCTCATTTCAATGTAACACGCCCACGTCCTTCCCAATTTGAATTACTCTGCCTTACTCCTCTGAAATTACATTGCACAGGCGCTAATTTCTGCGCAAATCAATTGAGAATACGGTGATTGCGCCACTACATTGCCGCAGTCTAACGTAAAGGAGGTGCGCTACGCCAGTCAAAAAATGCGCCGATGTACGTGAATCTGGCCCTTTGTCTTCAAGTGGTTAGAAGAGTGGGTGATGTGTGACATAAGCTTCTAAATGTTGTGCATACAATGCCAGGACAGTTCAAAACCCCCCAAATGACCCCATTTTTGAAAGTAGACACCCCAAGCTATTTGCTGAGAGGCATGTCGAGTACATGGAATATTTTATATTTTGACACAAGTTGTGGGAAAGAGATTTTTTTTTTTTCACAAAGTTGTCACTAAATGATATATTGCTAAAACATGCCATTGGCATATGTGGAATTACACCCCAAAATTCATTATGCTGCTTCTCCTGAGTACGGTGATACCACATGTGTGAGACTTTTTGGGAGCCTAGCCACGTACGGGACCCCAAAAACCAATCACCGCCTTCAGGCTTTCTAAGGGTGTACATTTTTGATTTCACTCCTCATTGCCTATCACAGTTTGGGAGGCCATAGAATGCCCAGATGGCACAAACCCCCCCAAATGACCCCATTTTGGAAAGTAGACACCCAACCTATTTGCTGAGAGGTATGGTGAGTATTTTGCAGATCTTGCTTTTTGTCACAAAGATTTGAAAATTGAAAAAATAAAATAAAAATATCTTTCTTCATTTTCAAAAATAAATGAGCGCCGTAAAATACTCACCATGCTTCTCACCAAATAGCTTGGGGTGTCTACTTTCCAAAATGGTTTCATTTGGGGGGGTTTAGTGCCATCTGGGAATTCCATGGCCTCCGAAACTGTGATAGGCAGTGAGGATTGAAATCAAAAATGTGCGCCCTTAGAAATCCTGAAGACAGTGCTTGGTTTTCGGGGGGTGCCGTATGCGGCTAGGCTCCCAAAAAGTCCCACACATGTGGTATCCCCGTACTCAGGAGAAACAGTATAATGTATTTTGGGGTGTAATTCCACATATGCCCATGGCATGTGTGAGCAATATATCATTTAGTTACAACTTTTTGTATTTTTTTTTTTTTTTTGTCATTTTTCAATCACTTGGTACAAAAAAAAATCAGTGGGCTCAACATGCCCCTCAGCAATTTCCTTGGGGTGTCTACTTTCCAAAATGGGGTCATTTGGGGGGGGGGTTTTGTACTGCCCTGCCATTTTAGGACCTCAAGAAATGAGATAGGCAGTCTTAAACAAAAAGCTGTGTAAATTCAAGAAAATGTACCCTATTTATAGACGCTATAACTTTTGGGCAAACCAATAAATATACGCTTATTGCGATTTTTTTTTTACTAAAGACATGTGGTTGAATACATTTTGGCCTTAATGTTTGACTAAAATGTAGTTTATTCGATTTTTCTTACAACAAAAAGTAGGAAATATCATTTTTTTTTTCAAAATTTTCGGGTCTTTTTCCGTTTATATCGCAAAAAATAAAAATTGCAGAGGCAATCAAATACCATCAAAAGAAAGGTCTATTTGTGGGAAGAAAAGGACACAAATTTTGTTTCGGTACAACATTGCATGACCGCGCAATTACCAGTTAAACAGCGCAGTGCCAAATTGTAAAAACACCTCTTGTCTTTAGACTGACAAATGGTCTGGGGGTAAAGCGGTTAATAGTGAGAGCATCTGGGGTACTCCAATGTCTAGGTATAAGTATTCTTTCTGCAGATAGGAGAAAGGGCAATAGTCCTTTGTTTGCCTCTCGCATGGAGCCCAGATAAATAGAAAGTAGGGCTATTTTTGGAGTTTTCTGATACGACTTGCCAATGAGCAAATTGCTTTACTCCGAGAGCAGGTCCACCATATGTGAATCGTTCTGCCTACCTCTCCCCTGCAGCGCCAGAACTTTTCAGGGTAGATTGAGGATATTCTGTGCAGCTTTGCCCGGCATTTATACATCTAGTTAATATTTTATAGTTCTTCTCTTGTCTATAAGTTGAGAAACTAGTTTTAAAAGTTAGAGAAAAAGATTTCTTCCATTCTTCTGCAGTAATGATATGGCCCAATTCTCTTTACCAGTTTCTGGTATAATGCAGGCGAAATGGAAATGCATGGGATAGGAATATACTGTATATTGTGGAGACATTGTATGCCCACTACATAGAGACTCAAACAATGTTTTAGATAGATGTATATAAAAGTGCTGGAGCTGAAGATAATGAAACCATTGGAACGGATAATTGCACTCTGTAGTCATCGTGTTAAACACTTGTAGACCTTTAAGGCCTCGTACACACGATCAAATCTGTCTGCTGGAAACGGTCTGCTAGACCGTTTCAGCAGACAGATTCGATCGTGTGTACGGGCTAACAGACGGATTTGGCCACCCGACAGATTTCAAAGCATGCTTCGAAATCTGTCGGCTGGGAACCCGTCCGCCCGACATGTCTGCTGGTTAGTATGCTAACCAGCAGACATGTCTTCTCGCACACGCGCCGAATGGTTTCGACGCATGCGCGGAAGTGTTTTACTTCCTGGTGCGGTGACGTGGCGGCGTCAAAGTCACCGCCACGTCACCGACACGTCAGCGCGCTGTCTGCTGGCGGGGATTTTGGTTTGCTTGTGTGTACACACGAGCAAACCAAAATCCCAGCAGACAGATTTGTTCAAATCTGTCGGACAGACAGATTTGAACAAATCTGTCTGCTCGTGTGTACGAGGCCTTAGAGCTAGTCGGAGAAGGAGCCAAAGGTGTCCATCGTAGGAATCTATTTGATAACAGGCCCAGTGAAAATTCTGGGTTGTCCATAATCGGGTTGAGTGGGCCTGGTATTGAAGAAATACCCCACTTTCGAACAGTCTGATCGCAAACTCTTAATAAAGATTAAGTTAACAGTGAAAGTGTTTGTCTAGATGGCCAAGATTTAAGTGCAATCCACGGGAGAAAGGTCAGGGGAACAGATGTGCTTTGCTGTTCAATAGCTACCCATTGTTTTGCTCACCCATGATGGAACCAGTCCAATATTCTGGTCAACACTCAGTCTATATAATATAATTACATATGTGGTAAACCTGCTTCCCCCTCTATCTTTCACTTTACTAGGATATTGTGACAAAGTCTAGTCGAAAAGTACGGCCAGAGATATCAAAGTAGGCTAGATCTTAGAGACTGGAAGAAAGCCTGTGGGAGGACTATAGGTAGTGTTTTATATAGAAACAAGAAAAGCGTAAAATATTCATCTTGTATATTGTGATTTTCCCTAGTCAAAAGTGTTTCTCTGTGGCCCCTATCTACTAATCATGGATTTCAGTATGGGAACATAATTTAATTCGTACATCTTTTCGTTTGAGTAGGGATGAGCTGAACACCCCCGCGTTCGGTTCGCACCAGAACCGTCGAACAGACCGACCATTCGCGTGAACATTTAGAACCCCATTGAAGTCTATGGGACTCGAACGTTGGAATTCAAAAATGATAATTTTAACTACTTGCCGACCACCCGCCGCAGTTATACGGCAGCAGGTCGGCTCTCCTGGGCGAGAGCCCGTAGCTCTACGTCGGCACTTCTGCGGCCGCTAGGGGGCTCGCACGCGGGTCCGAGTCCTGTGCCCCCGAGTCCTGTGCGCGTGCCCTGCGGGCACGATCGCCGCCGGGCACACACGATCACTCGTTACAGAGCGGGAACCGGGAGCTATGTGTGTAACACATAGCTCCCGGTCCTGTCAGCGAGGGAAACGCTGATCTTCTGTTCATACAATGTATGAACAGAAGATCAGTGATTTCCCCTAGTGAGTCCACCCCCCCCATACAGTTAGGACACACCATGCTTCTCACCAAATAGCTTGGGGTGTCTACTTTCCAAAATGGTTTCATTTGGGGGGGTTTAGTGCCCAACCCCTTCCCCGCCCCCTAGTGTTAACCCTTTTACTGCCAATGGCATTTTTAAAGTAATCCAATGCTTTTTTTATGGCATTGATCGCTAAAAAAATGGTCCCAAAAATGTGTCAAAAGTGTCCGAAGTGTCCACAATAAGGTCGCAGTACTGAAAAAAAAACGCTGATCGCCGCCATTACTAGTAAAAAAAATAAAAATAATAAAAATGCCATAAAACTACCCCCTATTTTGTAAACACTATAATTTTTGCGCAAACCAATCAATAAATGCTAATTGCGATTTTTTTTAATGAAAAATATGTAGAAGAATACGTATCGGCCTAAACTGAGGAAAAAACAACCGTTTTTTAAACTTTTTTCCATTGATACATGTTCCCTGTGGCAAGACCCGGGTTCTCAAAGACGTTTTCCAACAATAACTTGACAATTGGTCTTTAACCACTTAACCCCCGGACCATATTGCTGCCCAATGACCAGAGCACTTTTTGCGATTCAGCACTGCGTCGCTTTAACTGACAATTGCGCGGTCGTGTGACGTGGCTCCCAAACAAAATTGGCTTCCTTTTTTTCCCACAAATAGAGCTTTCTTTTGGTGGTATTTGATCATCTCTGCGGTTTTTATTTTTTGCGCTATAAACAAAAATAGAGTGACTATTTAAAAAAAAAATCAATATTTTTTACTTTTTTCTGTAATAAATATCCCCCAAAAATATATAAAAATTGTTTTTTTTCAGGAGCAGGACTCCTGAAAAAACGACCGTTTTTAAAACTTTTTTTTCCATTGATACATGTTCCCCCGGGCAAGACCCGGGTTCTCAAAGACGTTTTCACAGGCAAACTATACACCCAGCAGGTACAATATTTGAAGGAATTTTTCATTTTTTATTTAAGCATCATTAAAATCACTGCTCCAGGAGCAGTGATTTTAATGATGCTTAACCACTTGTAATCCGCCGCATGTACATATACGTCGGCAGAATGGCACAGACAGGCACATTGGTGTACCGTACGTCCCTACCTTGACGCGGGTCGGGGGTCCGATCGGACCCCCCGGTACCTGCGGCGGTCCTTGTGGCTTCAGGAGCGATCCGGGATGAGGGGGAGGCTGTTCGTTTTTGTCCGCCCCCTCCGGAACGCTCCCAGCCAATCCGCGTCCTCCCCTGTGTGTAACTTCCTCCTCCTGTGTAAACACAGGAAGGGGGAAGTGATGCAATCTCTCCCCTAGGCGGTATTTTCAACCGCCACTGAGGAGAGAACACATCACACAGTAAGTCTGCACAACACTACACTGACACCAGGACACGTAGGCACATTAACCCCTTGCGATCACCCCCCTGTCACAGTGTCACTGAATGCAATGATCATATATGTACATCATTTAGTATCAGTGTGACAGGTAGTTAGTGTAAGGTTCAGGGTAGCCCCCGTACCCCCCCTAATAAAGTTTTAAACCCTTGATCACCGCCCTAGTTAACCCTTTCCCTCCCTATTGCCAGTGTCACTAAGCGATCATTTTTCTGATCGCTGTATTAGTGTCACTGTTGCCGCTAGTTAGCTATTTATTTTTTTATTGTGATTTTTTTTTACTAAAGACATGTGGCTGAATAAATTTTGGCCTAAATGTTTGACTAAAATTTTGTTTATTCGATTTTTCTTATAACAATCTATTTTTGTATATAGCGCAAAAAATAAAAACCGCAGAGGCGATCAAATACCACCAAAAGAAAGCTCTATTTGTGGGAAGAAAAGGACGCGAATTTGCATTGGCTTTGGCCAATTATGGATCTCCGTTTTTAGCGCGCTGTGATTGGCCAAGCATGCAGGGTCATAGTGCATGTTTGAATAATCATCAGCGTGCAATGCCACAGTCAATTATGGGCCGTTGCGCGTCACTCAAATTTGGCGCGAACGACCCATTTTGTTCGAAATTCGTTGAACGTACAAACAGACAATGTTCGAGTCGAACATACGTTCATATTGAACGCGAAGCTCATCCCTACTTTTGAGGTAGCAATATTCAAAAAAAATTGCAATTCCCATTGGAATGGGAAGTAATTTTCTAGCATTTATTTTTCAATTATTGGTAAAGTGATATTAAGAATCCTAGATTTTGTAACATTTACTTTAAAGTTGCTATAGAGACCGAATTGCTCTAATTCATAGAGAATGTGCAGAAAGACCTATTCTTGGATTGGATACATATATAACAGGCATGTCTAAAGGCTAATCGCGGCCCGGTTTTGAATGATCCGTCTGGTAATCTACACATATATATCTTTTGTGGCCCCCGACAATCTCCCAGCACCAGGGCCACAAAAGATATACCGTATTTATCGGCGTACAACACACACTTTTGTGCGTGTTCTACGCTGATCCCTGCTGCCTGTGGGTAAAGGAAAAGCGAGCGCTGCCGAAATAGCCCGAGCCGAGTATACTGTGTACTCAGCCCGGCTCTGCACGCAGTCACGCCCAGTCCCGCCATTGGACGTGTCTTATGTCCATCATAGAAGCCGGGCCAAGGGGCTGGACTGCAAGAGGAGCCGAGTACATCCGAATACACAGGACATCCGACTCTATCTCGGTGGCAAAATTTAAAAGCTGGATGCAGATCGACACTTGGGCACACTCACTGGCTGCAGATCAACACTTGGGCACACTCACTGGCTGCAGATAGACACTTGGGCACGCTGGCTGCAGATGGACACTTGGGCACTGCTGATCATTTCTGGCAATGGTGAGTGCATTCCTGGCAATGATAGGTGCTGCATTCCCCGCAATGATAGGTGCTGCATTCCCGGCAATGATAGGTGCTGCATTCCCAGCAATGATAGGTGCTGCATTCCCGGCAATGATAGGTGCTGCATTCCCGGCAATGATAGGTGCTGCATTCCCGGCATTCATGGGTGCTGCATTCCCGGCAATGATAGGTGCTGCATTCCCGGCAATGGTGAGTGCATTCCTGGCAATGGTGGGCACTGCATTCTTGGCAATGGTGAGTGCTGCATTCCTGGCAATGGTGAGTGCTGCATTCCTAGAAATTGGGGTTCTGCAGATGGGCACTGACCCTTATTTTACTTCAAAGTTCTTTACTTAAAAAATGTTAGTTTTTTTTTCCTGAATCTTCCCTCTTAAAGTGAAGGTGCGTCTTATATGCCAATAAATACGGTATATCCAAACAACACACCTTAGCTCATCTTTTCACCACACACAGCCACAAAGGCAAGAGAATTCTTGTTTAGCAGTGTATTAGTGCTCGAACGAACACACTTAGACCGAATTTTAATGAATCAAAGAATGTCAGGCAAAATGGTCGACCCTCGAGCATGTTCATTTCATGAAATCTGGCCCTCTTCAAAAAAAGTGTGGACACCCTGATATATACAGTAAGTAAGTCAATACTGAATTTATATGCATTTTTGCCCACCTGAACCCCCTGAACGAAGGGATTGGCCCATAGAGCAACCGCCAGGTATTCCATGGCCAAGTATGTTTATAACGAACATCCTTGGCGTGTCCCATTAGAGCTTTTAACAGCATATTAATGGAAAGTTGAGTGGAAGAAAAAAGGGTGGTATAAAAAGGTGCACAAGCAACAGGAATAACTGCAGCCTTGAGTGCATTGTGAAGCAAAGGCCATTGTAGAATTTGGGGGAGATTCACAAGAAGTGGATTTTGGTTGGTGTCAGTGCTTCAAGAGCCACTGCACACAGACATATCCAGGACATAAGCTACACTTGTCGCATTCCTTGTGTTAAGCCACTTCTGAACCAAAGACAATGTCAGAAGCGTCTTATTTCGCTAAGGAGAAAAAGGACCGGACTGTTGCTCAGTGGTCCAAAGTCTACTTACGGATGAAAGTAAATTTTGCATTTCATTTGGAAATCAAAGCACAATCTGGAGGAAGAGTGGAGAGGCACAGAATCCAAGTTGCATGAGGTCCACTATGAAGTTTTCACAGTCAGTGGTGATTTTGGGTGCCATGTCATCTGCTGGTAGAGATTAGTGATGAGCAGAATACGCCATATTCGATTTCGCGATATTTCGCGAAAATTTTTCGAAGAATATTCGCAAATATTCGTTAATATCGAATATTCGCAAATATTCGTTAATATCGAATATTCGCTATATTTTATAAAAAAAAAAAAAATTGCGAAATTTCGCTATTTATTTTTTATTTTTTTTTTATAAAATATCACGAATATCACGAAAAAAAATTGCGAAATTTCGCTAGTGCGAATGAGAAATTGATTGCGAAAAAAATCCGAATATTCGAAATAGCGAATATTCGCCGCGATATTCGAGTTATTCGCGAATACTCGAATATGCAATATTCGTAGCGAATATTCGCAATGCGAATATTCGTGAGCAACACTAGTAGAGATGCTGTTTTCATTTTCCAGCAGGACTTGGCCCGTATCCACACTGCCAAAAGTACCAATATCTGGTTTAATGATCATGGTATCAGTGTGCTTGATTGGCAAGCAAACTCGCCTAACCTAAACCCCATAGAGAATCTGTGGGGTATTGTCAAGAGGAAGATGAGACACCAGTCCCAACAATGCAGACAAGCTGAAGGCCGCTATCAAAGCAACCAGGGCTTACAAAACACCTTGGCAGTGCCACAGGCTGATAGCCTTCATGCCACACCACGTTGATGCAATAATTCATGCAGAAGGAGCAATGACCAAGTATTGAGTGCATACTGTACTGTATATGGACATACTTTTTTTTAGTTAGCCAACATTTCCGTATTAAAAAACTTTTTTTTTTATTGGTCTTATGTAATATTAACATTTTCTGAGATACAGAATCTTAGGTTTTCATTAGCTGTGGGCCATTATCGTCAAAATTAAAAGAAAGAAATGTTTAAAATATATCACTCTGTGATGAATCTACCGTATGAGTTTCACTTTTTTTATTGAATTACTGAAATAACTTATTGATCACAGTCTATTTTTTTTTTGATGTGCCTGTAGAGTATAAGGTCTTCTGTAGGTCTAGGGAGAGGAGCACACTATCTCTTTTCCCCTCTTTGCCCCAGTTAGCATGAATGGCTGATATATCATCTATTACACTTGTTTTGGGTGAATACACCTTGGCAAAAATGGGTTAAATCTACATGACTAAAATTTTAGTCATAAATGTAAGATCTAAATTTATTAAAGAGATAGGGCAGTAATTTTCACTTTTGCTATGATTCTTTTCTGGTTTTGGGATAACGTGATTTAATGCTGCATTTTCAAATGGAGATACTGTGTATTGGAACAATTTCTGACGCTATTACAAAATTGATATAAATTAGGGGTCACAATGTCTGAATATTTCTTAAAATTATGCTCCAAAAACCCATCTGGATCTGATGCTTTTGATGGGTTTATTTGTTTCATGACTAACACAATTTCTCAACAAAAAAAACTGTCTAAATTCCTACTGCACACGTTCCTGGCAAACAAGGCATATCAGTAGTGGGGGCTGTGGCCATTACCATCTTTATACTGGAAACATCAAGTAAGTGTACATATTTGCCAGCACACCAAGTATTGTGATCTTTGTGAAAAAATGTATTATAGAATGTAGAGTGGTGTAATTCCTCTTCATAGGGTTGCATTCTCTCCATATATCTATTAAGGCACTGTCTGTGTTGATAAGGGAATCATGCAAAAAAAATCCGGCAACACATGGTTGCCGGAAATAAATTTGCAATGCCTTAGTGATAGTGATGGAATAATTTAGGCATTATTATTATTAGCTATTTTGAGGCTTTATTATGGGGGGGGGGGGCTTCTTAGGACTTGACCTATCTAATGTTAAGTCCAAAAAGATACTACTGCCCCTCCCATTATATAATGGTCAATCATATGTGGTTGCAAATAATGCAACATCTGATGAAAAAATACCAATTGTCCCAAATTAGGGGTATAGTAAGTGCTTAACGTAACTGTATGATTGTTAATTTTCCCCATTGTTAGTATATGTCTGTCCTCATCGTTTCTATTTGTTGTGAAAATTATACCATCTTAGATAAACAACCTGTTTTTTGCTCAGCTCCAATCGCCATGCAAAAGGTGGGGTATTTTGATTGTAAAGGTACCAAGAGAAATGTGTCTCTTGTAGAGGATAAAAGGTAAAAGGATATCCGGACCTAAAGCATGGAAATTTTTAATGGAATTGAGATATTTTACAGTGCTAGTTACTATCTTAAATTGGAACTGAACTCACCTTCCATCCAGCGATATGGCATTTCGAAGTTCCCCGCTGGCCGCTGACTTCTTTGAGTGACCAGCTTCCAGGTCTTGATCTCTGGCCATTTTCTTTGGCTGGGCCAAAATGACATTTTACAGCTGCACAGAGCACCCTATTATCTCCAATACAGGGTAGGAGTACCGGGGTGGTGGGGTGGAGCAATGGAGGGGGGGGAGGTCCATCCCCCCCCCCCTACTGATAGAGCACCAGTCGCCACTGAACTCCATTATCCTCATCCCCGCCCTGAATCATCCATCCCTCTCCTGAAGGGAGATACATTGGGATAAGAGTGTTAAAATAAAAGTGGGTACACAAAGGACTCGGTGGGATGATGAGTGGGTGGATTTGGTGGGATGATGAGTGGGCGTCCCCTGGGGAATGTTGACGGTCAGGCCTCAGGGGGGCCCAGGCCTAAAGTGGGGTAAGGGGCCCCAAAATTTCTGATGGCTGCCCTGACTAGCAATAACAAGTTTGGGAATCATATTGGTTCTAGTAATGATGGTTCATTTTTTGTATTTCTAGAGACAGAGGTAAAAGAGGAACTGGCTCAGCTAAAGCTTAATAGATCAATGGGCACTGATGTTCATCCCAGAGTTCTAAGAGAACTCCAAGGAATAGTTGTTGGACCATTACCTTTTTGTGACGAGACCCTTGCTCGCTCGCTTTCGCTCTCCCGACACTCCTCTGCTACTATTGGATCAGATTGCCGATCGCAACGTCTGATGGTTCAGTCATCCAAGGCTCCGGGATCCGAACTACAGCTATGTGCCATTCGGAATCCATTAGAACAAAACACCAGGCAGGCTGTATGTAAGTTCAAACAGGACTCTTTTAATGGAAGTACACAACACACTTTTATACAGAATTTGGAACATCCCGCCCCCAACAACCCCTTTCCTATTGGTCAATTGTAAAGTCCATGCAGTCCCCCTTCAGGTCCTCTTCCATGCAAATGAGGACTTTAAAATGACTCAGCAGAGATTGGTCGGATAGTTTGAATAGAAAGGCTGCTATGTGTATTGAGACAGAAGCCCCAGGGGGAAATCGATGTACACAACAGATAGACACAGAACAATGGAGCCGTCTGGGGGGAGAGTTAGCCTTAAGACAGAGCAGAAGACCCCCCACTGTGTAACAGATTTCAAAGAGAAACACTTTAGCATTCTAAGGTCCGTGACACTTTTTTTTATTAATCTCTTTTAACAGCTAATATTGTACCTATACACGAGAAGGGCAGCAAGGTAGAAGCTGGCAATTACAGACCAGGGAGTTTAATATCAGTTGTAGTCAAGTTAATGGAATCATTGCTGAAAAGAAGGATCATTGATTACTTAAAACACACAACTTGCTGGACCCAAAGCAGCATGGCTTTACTGAGGGTGGATCATGTCAGACTAATTTAACTAACTGGTTTCATTTTTTTACTTTAACACCAATGTTTTGGACCAGGGTGGTTCTGTGGACATAGCATATCTTGATTTCAGCAAGGCATTTGATACAGTTTCACATAATGATTTAATTCAAAAGCTGTACAATCTAGGACTTAACCCTTGGGTGGTTCAGTGCCTATGCAGTTGGCTAAAAGCATAAATACCAGAGTGTGGTTGTAAATGGGGTTCTCTCAGAAAATAGATCAGTCACTAGTGGTGTACATCAAGGCTCTGTACTAGGTCCTGTTCTATTTCATCTATATGTAAGTGCTACAACTAAAGGGTTGTTGGGTAAGGTATGTCTTTGCCGATGATACAAAGGCGTGAAATAGGGTTGATATCCCTGCAAGTGTCTGTAACATGAAACATGGTTTGGCATTACTGGAAGATTGGGCAAAGCAGGAGAAACTGCAGTTCAGTGTATCTAAATGTAAAATAGTGCACCTAGGGAAAAAGAATCACTTGACAGAGTACAACATTAGGGGTATGGTGTTGGCTAGCACTAGAGAGGACAGGTAACCAAAAATGGTGAAAGGTCTAGGGCAGTGGTCATCAACCCTGTCCTCAGGGCCCACTAACAGGCCAGGTTTGCAAGATAACTGAAATACATCACAGGTGATATAATTTGCTGCTCAGTGATCGCAGTATTCTAGTCTGCATCTCCCCAAGGTAATACATTAAAACTGGCCTGTTAGTGGGCCCTGAGGACAGGGTTGATGACCACTGGTCTAGGGGATAAATCTTAAAATATGTACAGTCTATAAAAGGGAATGAAGGAGGAGGGCAGGGGCATGATTGAAACTTTTAAATACTCAAGGGGGCGAATAAGGTTCAAGAGGGTAGTATTTTCAATATGAACCCAAGGCATCTTATGCCTCATACACACAGTCGGAATTTCCGATAACCAATCTTCGATGTGAGATTGTTGTCGGAAAATCCGACCGCGTGTATGCTCACAAATGTTTGAGAGCTGGTTCTCAATTTTTCCGAGAACAAAAGTTCTTGTCGGAAATTCCGATCGTCTGTATCCAATTCCGACACACAAAAATCCTACACATGCTCGGAATCAATTCGATGCATGCTCGGAATCAGTGAACTTAATTTTTCTTGGCTCGTCGTAGTTTTGTACGTGACCACGTTCTTGACGTTCGGAATTTCGGACAACATTTGTGTGACAGTATGTATGCAAGACAAGTTTAAACGAACAATCCGTTGAAAAAAAATCCACGGTTTTGATGTCGGAATGTCCGATCGTGTGTACATGGCATAAGAAAGCATTTTTTATTGAAAGGGTAGTTGATCAACATGTACAAATATATAAGAGGTCCATATAGTGAACTTGGTGTTGAGTTATTCACTTTAAGGTCAACACTGAGGACAAGGGGGCACTCTTTACGTCTGGAGGAAAAGAGATTTCACCTCCAAATACGGAAAGGTTTCTTCACAGTAAGAGCTGTGAAAATGTGGAACAGACTCCCTCCAGAGGTGGTTCTGGCCAGCTCAGTAGATTGCTTTAAGAAGGGCCTGGATTCTTTCCTAAATGCACATAATATAACTGAGTACTAAGTTTTGTAGGTAAAGTTGATCTGGGGTAAATCCGATTGCCTCTCGGGGGATCAGGAAGGAATTTTTTCCCCTCCGGTAGCAAATTGGATCATGCTCTGCTGGGGTTTTTTGCCTTACTCTGGATCAACTGTGGGTATGGAGTTGGGTGTATGGGATGTACTGTGTTTTATTTTGTTTGTTTATTTTCATTTTTAACTGGATGGACTTGTGTCTTTTTTCAACCTGACTAACTATGTAACTATGTAACTATGCTTGGAATAGACCTCCAGCATTGGTAGAGAATCAGTCATATATGGCTTCAAACATGCTTAGGACAAACATAAATCTATACTCAAAAAAGTAAAGAAATAAACTAAAACATGTATAAATAATAATAAAAAAAAGCAGACTAGATGGACTCCTTGGTCTTTTCCTGCTGTCTTTTCTATATTTTTATGTTCCAGAGAATACATTAAAGTAAAAAAAACTTTTACCTTTAGAACCACTTTAAGGCCTCTTGCACTTAGCCATAAAGTATATCTTATGGTCGTACAGTGTAAATGACAATTGTTGTTGTGCCCAGCTTCTAGTTTATCGTAAAGTATAAGAAATATGCATTAATAAAAAATGAGGTATAAGATGTTAACCAACATTTGACTTTCGGGACCCTTCCTGCACCCTCTTCATAAACATCACAAGGATATTTCTTATGTTAATTGTTACAATTGCTTAATACAGAAACATTTTGGGCCAGATTCAGGAAAGGTTACGCTGGCGGATCGAGTGATCCGCCAGCCTAACTGTGGCTTTGAGCCGGCGTTTCTGTTTTCTGTAACCAGAAAACAAGAAACGCCGGGTTGAAGTTCCGATGCGAGCAGCGTAACTGAGTTTCGCCATCGCATCGTTACTTCAACTTAAAAATGGCGCCGGGGGCGTTCCCGCCGATTTCCGCTCAAAAAATATGTTAATGAGCGGAAATCGGCAATTCACGATCGAAATCCGGCGCGACGCAATGACGATACGACGTTTCCGGACGGGATACGCGGCGCATAGATATACCTACATGGGGTTGGAGTATCCTATGTTAGGTATAGGCGTCGTCATCGCGTCGGAAAAAAAAAAAAAAAACGTCGCTTGCGTAAAACGGTCATGAATGGGAATGTGACGTCATTGACGTTCATTCACAGATTTTGGAGCATGCGCACGGGGATGTTTTGACACTCGACGCATGCGCAGTACGTTGGCGGCGGGATCGCGCGTAGTTAGCATACTACACGCCCCGTACCCGCGACATTTGAATTCCGCCGGCTCATTTGTGATGCGCTGCCGCAACTTTAGGAGCAAGTGCTTCGTGAATGACAGCACTTGCTCCTAAAATTTCGGCAGCGCAACGCAAATCAGAAGCGTTACTCCAGAGCAAAGATGCTCTGGAATACGTGAATCTGGCCCTTTGTGTTGAAAACAGCAGTAATCCTACCGACAGGAATCACTCATGGCCACAATCTGTATGATACCAAAACCACAAACCGATAACACCGCATGCGAAAACTTTCGTCCCATTTCAATGCTGAATACGGACATTAAACTTCTTGGTAAGATCTTGGCGGTGCGCCTAAACAGAATAATAGGCTCACTGGTCCATCGTGACCAGGTTGGCTTTATACTGAACCGACAAGCAGGTGACAATATTAGAAGGGCGTACTTGCTAGCTCATATAGCTAAGAAAAGGGGCATCCCAGCGTGCTTTCTGTCACTGGATATAAAACAAGCTTTTGACTCTATATCCTGGTCTTATCTAAAATATGCATTACAAAAATGGGGCTTTGGACCCAACTTCATGACATGGATAATGGAATTATACAATAATCCGAAGGCATGCGTCAAATACGCAGGCTACAAGTCAGACCCATTTTCCATTGGCAGAGGCACAAGACAGGGATGCCCGCTTTCCCCTCTTTTGTTCGCCCTCCTCATAGAACCACTTGCGCATTAGATTAGGTTAGACCCCAAGATCTTAGGTATAGAGGTAGGGGGCCATAAGCATAAACTATGTATGTTCGCCGATGACATCCTCCTTTTTCTCGCGACCCCTCAGGTAACAGGCCCAAACCTAATGTCTCTACTAAAACATTATGCGTCTTTCTCAGGACTAGTTATAAACCCCAAAAAGAGCTTGGCTCTCAATATATCACTCTCAGCTTCAGACCTTAATGCAGCTAAATCTGGTCTTCCCTTTCAATGGTCAGATAAAAACATTCCATACCTAGGAATCCGCCTTACGGCTTCTTTCACAGAGATATTTACAGCCAACTACCCCACCCTTCTAAAAGAGATATCGAATCTTTTAAAATCCTGGTCTCATTTACCTTTATCTTGGCTTGGAAGAATTAATGCAATCAAGATGTCAATTCTGCCTAAACTCCTTTACCTTTTTAGAGTTCTCCCAGCCCCAATCCCATCATACTACTTAAGGATTGTACAAAAAAGAGTTTCCAACTTTGTGTGGGGCTCCTCCAAACCAAGATTAAAACATCAAATCTTGCATCTCCCTAAAGTTAAAGGAGGACTGGGGCTACCCAACTTTTTGAACTATTATAGAGCTGCACAATTAGCCACGTTAGTAAAGTACCACACAACAAAGGAACCTCCCCTCTGGGTTTCGATTGAAGCAGTGGAATGCGACCCCATCCCGATTTCCAACATTATGTGGATCCCATCCAAATCACGCAAACATATCCATAACCCCATTCTTAAGCACTCTCTTTCCCTATGGGACAATTTAAAGATAAAGAACTCCCTTTTATCCTCCCATGTTCCACTCTTATCATTCTATAAAAATCCATCGTTCTACCCTGCTTGGATCTACCCCAACACCTTTAAAGAATGGGTGAAAAAGGACTGTACATGCCTGTATAAATTCTTGGATTCCTCTACATTTAGGTCCTTTCCGGATATATGCGAAATCTATAACATACCACAATCTGAAATATTTAGATACCTCCAAATTAAAAACTTTTTCAAACCTTATGCAGACTCCATCCCCAGCCCTCCCCGACTATCTGCCTTTGAAAAGCTCTGCAAAAGCACCCCTCCCTCTAGAGGTTTGATCTCATCAATATACTCCCAGTTGTTGACTAACTCTATTACGGGGAAACTCCCCTATGTAAACAAATGGGAACTAGACCTGGATATTGAACTAGATCCAGAAGACTGGAATCAAATATGGACCAACACTAAATCTGCTTCAATAAATGTACTAGCTTGTGAAACTAACTATAAAGTTCTTACTAGATGGTACCTAGTTCCTACTAGGATTGCGAAATTTGTGCCAAACTACCCTGAACATTGTTTCAGGGGCTGCTCATCTCCAGGAACATTCTTTCATATCTGGTGGTCGTGCCCTAAAGCACAGTTATTCTGGTCAGAAATGTTCACAATAATCAGTCAACTATCGGGTAAGGGGATCCCATTGGACCCCAAAAGCGCATTATTAAACCTCAAACCCAAAAATGTCTCACATAAACAATTTAAACTATTAACACAGCTCTTTACAGCTGTGAAACAAACATTGGCAAAAGCATGGAAAACCCCTAATCTATCAATTAACGAAGTAACGAACAGAATGAACCTAGCTATGACTCACGCCAAAATGATGGCAATCGACATGGACGCGACCGCTGGATTCGAAAGAACCTGGAAACCGTGGTATGAATATGCAATACCCAATGAAATCAATGATATTGTATTATTACCATGGTAGCCCAGCCTGTTTAACAGTCTACCGCTTAGCGTATATTTGATATTGACAGCCAATTCCGGACCACTCCTGCAGACACCCCTTTCTCCCCTCCCCGCTTTCCTCCCCACCCTCCTCCCCCGCCTTGGGCTCTGACTATGAACCTCGTTATTATACATGTTCTTAGCATTGTTATAAGGTTGATTTTGGTTGAAACACTTACGTTGACGCATCAGGACTCTTGCCTTAACCACAGCCCTAAAACCATCTGGGCTGGTTGGAAGAAACGAAGCATCTTTAAATAAACTCCAGAAAATTGGTCTCTTAGTTATAACCTTATCTGTACTATTAATATGTCCATTGAAGCCACCAGACTCACCTGTTGTGAACTTACCACTTATGTAAACCAAGAAATTATTCTGTGTCTGTAATTAACTTATTTTATTTTGTTGAATTGTACATTTCTTTATCACCTCAATAAAGATATATTGACAAGGAAAACAGCAGTTATATAATTAAGAACAGTGTTATTATCACATTTTAACTTTAAAGCCTCTGTTATTCTTATATACAAGTCTATTTCATGCATATTTCTTCTACTATACGATAAACCAAAAGCGTTAAATGCAGCAAGGTTAAAAAGGTGTGTTTTGCTTCAAGTAAATTATTCACACTACTAATAAATGATTTTCTTATGTTGTGAATTCTAAAGCATAATTTGCATGCAATGAACTTTTTGCCTAGAAATATATTTTATATAATAAACAAACAGCCTTGTGCTCCTAGGCAGTTAAATTAAAAATATCTGCCATGTTATTTTACTTCAGGTATGTCTGTTTTTTACAGAAAGACAAAGGTATGCAAATGTCTGGATTGTAAAAACTGGCCAAGGCTTGCAAAGAATAATAATACTGAGATTTGCATTTGCTCAAGTACACTTCAGCCCTTTATAACATGACTTGTAGTTAAACAGAGAATGGGGTTCTGTAACCATCCTATTTACATTAATGAACATGCAAATATTGGCTTATAAGTTGCAAGCCAAATAATTGTAGTCAGAGTTGTTTAAGGCAGCACTGGATTTAGTAGGCATGCAACCTATAAGGCCGCGTACACACGAGGGGATATGTCCGCTGAAAACGGTCCGATGGACCGTTTCAGCAGACATCTCCGCTCGTGTGTATGGGCTAGCGGACAGATTTCTCCACCCGACAGATTTCAAAGCATGCTTTGAAATCTATCCGGTGGGAATCTGTCCGCCCGACATGTCTGCTGGTTAGTACACTTACCAGCAGACATGTCGGCCCCCACCGCCGCCGCGCCGCTGCCGAATGGATTCGGCGCATGCGCGGAAGTGTTTTACTTCCTGGTGCGGTGACGTGGCGGTGACGCGGCGGCGTCAACGTCACCGCCGCGTCACCACTACGTCACCGCGCCGTCCGGCGGCGGGGAATTTGATCCGATGGTGTGTACACGCCATCGGATCAAACTCCCGATCGGACATATCCGATGGAAATGGTCCGCGGACCGTTTTCATCGGATATATCCGATCGTGTGTACGCCGCCTTAAACTCAACATCCAACTGTATCTGTTAATTGAGTTACCCTGTCACATAGCAGAAAGAATTCACACTGCTCATCTTTTTTTTTTCCGGTTTGCCAACATTTAGGCTCCGTTCACATCTAGGCATCCTGGATTGCGGGCAGAATCGCCACGATTCTGCCTACAGCCCCAAATCACGGAAAATTACAGAACTTCGTGATGTGATCGAGGAAGTGACGAGGATTGCAAGTGCTTCACGCTATTTGGGATATCAGGCAAAACCGTGGCGATTCGGCCCATGATCCAGGACTCCTAGATGAGAACAGAGCCTAAAAGGTAGCTGATTACTATGGGTATTGCATTAGGAAGACATTGTGGGGCTGACTCACTAAAACTAGGGAGTGCAAAATATGACGCAGCTTTGCAAAGCAAACCAACCAGCTTTCAGTTTTTTTGTTGAAAATTAATTGAACAAACTGAAATTAGAAGCTGATTTGGCTACCATGCCAAATGGTAGCCAGTAAATTAACCCCTGTGGATCTAGGTTTCACTAAAGTGTTTGATACAGTACTGTATAAATGCTTAATTTACAAATTAAGATCTTTTGGCATTGATGAGATCATATGTACTATAGAGGATAGAAAACTGGCTACAGGAGCGCATACAGAGGTTGGTGAATAAAGGCTTATTTTTTGGTCTGAAGTTGTAAGCAGATTACCCCAGTTCTGTTTAAAGGGGTTGTAAAGGTTTTCTGTTTTTTTCTAAATAGGTTCCTTTAAGCTAAGCTAGCTTTCCCTTCTAATTTTTTTTTTTGTCTGAATTTCTCACTTCCTGTTCCTCCTTAGTAAGCTTGCCCCATTATCCGAGCCGTTCTGGCTGGGGGTTAGTCAGTGTGCTTGCCCCCTCCCTTGGGACTACATTCCTGTGGGGAAACGCTGTCCAGCTCTGCTCCCTGATCTTCAAGAAAGATGTGCTTGAACTGGGGTCCAGAGAAGGGAAAGGAATGACTACAGGGATCATGTACACAGAGCAGATGAACACCTTTTCTAAACGCTGGAAACTGACAGCTGGAAACCGACGGTGGAAAACGTCCAATTTATAGCTTTTATAAACCATGATTATGCAAGTTTAGCAGCAATTATGAGCGTTTGAAGTTAAAAGCATTTTTAAAGATAACGTCAAGAGACTCTCCCAAATTCCCACAATGCATAAAAAACAAGTAAATTATTAACTCTTTCAGCCATTCTGTGAGAGAAGAGTGAGCAGTGTGCTTCTAGATAGCTGTATGCCTCATGTACACTACACCAGTGGTTATCAACCGTATCCTCAAGTACCCTCAACAGGCCATGTTTAGAGGTTTTCCTTTATCTTGCACAGGTGCTTTAAATCAGAGTCAATGGCTTGGTATTTTGGACAGCTATTTTATCTAAGAGAAATTCCCAAAACATGGCCTGTTGGGGGTACTTGAGAACATGGTTGAGAACCACTGCACTACACCACTACAACTTCAGGGATAACTAGAGCCGTAAATTGCATTTCCCACCAGAATATCCATCTTAGAGACATTTCATTTCGTTTCACTGGTATTTTGCAATCACAATCAGAAGACAGTGATCTTACAGATAGTATTTTTTTTCTTCTACCTTAAAGTCTATGGTCTTTACAGATTATTATTTTTTTTACTTTGTATTACATATTCTGTAAATGTAAAATCAGCTTATATACATCTACTACTTAATGGTCCTGTAATCTATCTTTAATTTTATAGTTTCTCACTGTCCTTTTCTATCTTTTCTTGTAACGTCCTCCATTGATCCCCAAATCTCTCCTTTTCTTCCTCACTTCTGTTTGTTTGGAACGGGTAGTGTCGGTTAGTTGCACTCGTGTGCACTGCTTTGTGCACACTATACATCCCATTGTTCATCTTGGGAGAGATCAAGAGAAGGTGGGACCATTGAGAACAAACGTAGCCACCCTCCAACAGGAAATCAGATCAGAGCAGCAAATAAGGATTTTTGGAGGAGGCTGAGAACAATAAAAGGTACTTTTTAAAATTATTATTTCGAGTTTATTGTCGCTGGAATTTCTACAGTGCCTAGAAGCTTGGTGCCCATCAGCATTGTGCATTGGTGCTTATAGGGACCCTTTCTTTATAAATGTAGAAAATGCAAATAATAATTTGTATTTGCCATAACATAAATACATCAGATGTACTCATTATATATGTTATTTTGAGCTGAACATCCAAATATTAGCTTCTATATACACGTAGTTCTGTTTCTATTTGGAAATCATAATACAGTACCTATGTATTCTTTTCTGCTATCATATTACCTTCTCACTTAGTTTTCACCTGCTCATAATTATTGCACAATATTCATGTGACAGGAACACTCAGCTTATCTTAAACTCTTCAACCTGCACTGGAAAACAAACTAATGTTAAAATAAGATCAGGTGATTGGACCACAATCTGTACTGACAAAAGAAAACACACATTAGATTAGTGGACATGCCTGCACATGACTAGGTCTACAGCATTTCATCATGACTGATATTCATTCATTCATTTGCATAAAATGTGGAAAACCTTGCCCAGTATTAGGAGTGATTGAATGGTTATTTATTACATCACTCACTGGCTAGAAATATAACCCGAGATTCATCACCCAAGTCTCTTTTCTTTATTTTCACTTGATATTCCCTATTCTCCTGCAACAATATTCACCTAAATGCATATTCTTATCTTTGCCCCATAATAACTACATGTATCTTATTGACAGCATAACTACAATATACACTATATTACCAAAGGTATTGGGATGCCTGTCTTTACACGCTTATGAACTTTAATGGCATTCCAGTTTTAGTCCATAGGGTTCAATATTGAGTTGGCCCACCCTTTGCAGCTATAACAGCTTCAACTCTTCTGGGAATGCTGTCCACAAGGTTTAGGAGTGTGAGAATACTTGACCATTCTTCCAAAAGCACATTTGTGAGGTCAGGCACTGATGTTGGGCAAGAAGGCCTGGCTCGCAGTCTCCGCTCTAATTAATCCCGCAGGTTGAGGTCAAGACTTTGAAGGATAGCCAAGTTCCTCCACACTAAACTCATTCATCCATGTTGTTATGGACCTTGCTTTGTGCACTGTTGTGCAGTCATGTTGGAACAGGAAAGGGCCATCGCCCTTCTGCAAAGTTTGGAGCATGAAATTGTCCACAATGTCTTGGTATGCTGACGCCTTAAGAGTTCCCTTCACTGGAACTAAGGGGCCAAGCCCAACACCTGAAAAACAACCCCACACCATAATCCCCCTCCATCAAATGATTTTGACCAGTGCACAAAGCAAGGTCCATAAGGACATGGATGAGCAAGTTCGGGGTGGAGGAACTTGTCTGGCCTGCCTGGCCTGAGTCCTTACCTCAAGCGAGATAGAACACCTTTGGGATGAATTAGAGCAGAGACCAGTACAAATTCGTTCATTTGCTGAAATCCCCCCCCCCCAAAAAAAAAATTATTACCCCTCCTAGCACAAATCCTCTACCCTCTACCCCTACAATTTCTCTTCCTAGTACACATCTTCTTGTACAAAAGGTTTTATTAAAAACACGCATCAGCAAGAAAGTACAAAACAATGATGGACACATCGTAAAGTAACAAGTACAAAGCTGCAAACATCAGAAAAAAATAAAATAAAAAAAGAATCCTGAGACCTGAAATTAGAACCTATCATCAGAAGTAAAAAACAAAAAAAAACAAAAAACTAAAGACGAGATGACGAAGTATCATACAATAGTACTAGTACACATCTTCTACCCCCACTTCAAATCCCCCCTCCTAGCACAATCCCCCCCCCCCAGATTTCCCCTTCTAGAACAATACTTATACCTGCTGAACCCCCAATTCCCCCTTCCCACACAAATCCAATTCCCCCAATCTCCCATGATACCATGGTGTCCAGGGAAGCTGCCCCCTCTGGCTCACCTCTTGTCCCAGCCCTGTATATACAGTATCTATCTATATATGTAAGTTGTATAATATGAAGCAGGTGCACTCACTGGAACTTGCGACAGGAGTTGCAAGTCCCAATGAGTGCATCTGCTGTCTGATTCATATTCTGCATACCTCCAACCTTCATGAATTGCACCTGGGCCAATGTCCCTATATACATGTGTGTTCGCCCACTTCTACACTACCTTTGTAAGTTGTTTTATTTGTGATTATTACCATCATCTTAATACTTTATTATAAGGGACATAGCATGCTGTACATGAAATTAACAAAATATGTATATTAGAGACAGAACTTTAAAAAGTCAGGGAGAGGGCAAAGTCGACTGTGGGATCCCTGCAGCTGATCTTCTCCCCATTACCGACTTACTATGCCATGTTCTGCACTGTCTCTGTCTATTGAGGCAGTCCATCTCGGTATAGAAGAGCATGATTTTGCTTCATAATGTTTTGCGGCTATCACAGTTCCAAGACGCTTTGGATAAGTCTCTATGAGCTTGCCACATCTTACCACTGGGATTTTTGCCCATACCTCCTTGCAAAACTGCTCCAGCTCCTTCAAGCAATCTTTAAATCTGACCACAGATTTTTCTATTGTATTGAGGTCTGGGCTTTGACTAGGCCATTCCAAGATATTTACATGGTTCCCCTTAAACCACTAAAGTGTTACTTTAGCAGTGTGTTTGGGGTCGTTTTCCTGCTGGAAGGTGAACCTCCGTTCTAGCCTCAAATCACAGAGTGGTACAGGTTTTGCTCAAGAATATCCCTGTATTTAGCACCATCCATCTTTCCCTCAACTCTGACCAGTTTCCTAGGCCCGACTGCTGAAAAACATCCCCACAGCATGATACTGCCACTACCATGTTTCACTGTGGAGATGGTGTTTTTTGGGTAATGTGATGTGTTGGGTTTGCACCAGACATAGCATTTTCTTTGATGGTCAAAAACCTCAATTTTAGTCTCATCAGACCAGAGCACCTTCCTCCATACATTTTGGGTAGTCTCCCACATGCCTTTTCGCAAATTCAAAACGTGCCATTTTGTTTTTTGCTGAAAGTAATGCCTTTCTTCTGGCCACTCTGCTATAAAGCCCTAACTCTATGGAGCGTACGGCTTATTGTCGTCCCATGTACACATACTCCAGTCTCTGTTGTGGAACTCTGCAGCTCCTCCAGGGTTAACCTTAGGTCTCTGTGCTGCCTCTCTGATTAAAGCCCTCCTTCACCGCTAGCATTTGTAGTGCTATATAAGTAATTCACTCACTTACTCACTCAGTGTGAAAGCCCTTGGGGCTTTCACACTGGAGAAACAGCAGTAACTGTTTCAGGTTGGTTTGCAGGCGCTATTTTTAGCGTTATAGCGCCTGCAACCCAACCCAGCGTGAAAGGGGTCTAAATGAGCCTGTTACAGATGAATGGTCAGTTGTCGCTCCTCCACAGATTAAAAAAAAAATACAATACAAAGCCTATTGATCATACCCAGGCTCGGTCACACACAAACTAGAATAATAATAAACAACTAAACAACTGTACGCTCAACCACCTGTGCAGATTATTTAAAGTATTCTTCTATTTCCACAGATACGGCTGCCAGAATTTTAAATGCTACAGTATGATACATGGTCCAACAGTGTAGTCTAAACTTTAAGGTATCACAAATTGAATTATCCTGTGTTTTGTCTTAATGGTGCATAATGAGTTTTTTTTTTTTCCAAGCTTTGGCAATGGTCTGTAAGTGTGGAAAATACTGCGCTGGTGACATGAACTACAAAACTGATTGAAGCTAAACAAATAGTGCTGCTGCAGAAAAAATGTCAAATATAAACATTAGATACTATAAAAATAAAATAAGCTGCGCTGCATAGATCAAGTGAAAACAAATAAATCACCAAAAAGTGAGCACAGACCACCTGTGCAAATAGGACACTGAGAACTGAGATCATAAGTGCCTATAACTAATATCAAATCCATAAAAAAGTCCAAATTCCTGTGAGGTTCCAATAAACTCTTATGGAATAAGTGCAAAAATCAAATCCAAGGACACCGTGCCAGAAAATGGGATAGATGAAACCACCACCTCTTATCTCATATCTGCTTACTGACTCAATTAAAATCGTAGGCATGTAAGGCTAGCAGCCCTGATCAAGATTTCCTGGGACCTCCTGTTCAGTGATCACCTATACGATCCACCTTAATGTTCACAAGGAAATCTCGATCATTGCAGGAACTTCTGATGATGATTTGGCAATGGTCTGCTTGGAGGCAGTGGTTACATACAGGTCAAAACGATATTTTCGATAAAAATACACTAAAATCATTATTAGCGGACACAAACATAACATCATTTACAAAATTCCTGCTAAATCGAATAAATAAATAGATAATAAAAATGTATTGCGTTGATAAAGTTACTCTATGGGGGTGCACCATCTGTACGAACACAGCCGCAGGTCCTAATTTGACAAGAATGTGAATGCACGTGTATGGCCTCCAAACACTGACAGTCTGTATTTGTGGCCAGTCACCCACACCTGTACACTTATCAAACAAGGACCTGCGGCTGTGGCTCACACACATAGGGTAGAGACACTTCCATCCGCACAAACACACCACTCATTTACACTGTATGGGCCAGAGAACTGGCAATTGCACCAATGGCACCATCCTAATCGGTGCGATGCCGCATCTTCGGCGCTGCACCAATTTCAAAAAGTAGTTTCTGTACTAATTTTTGCGATTTCGGGCTGCGATTTACATTAACATTTGTGCAGAAACCTGTACAGATGTCTCTGAATTTACGGCCAAATCGAGACTGACATGCGGGAGTGAAATGGTGCAAGTCCACTGAAATGATCCCCCTCCTTGGCCTGCCCACATATGATTCCCCCTACTGTTCAGGCCCCCTACAGGAGAACTGGTGGTACCCCCTTATTAGTAGCCCTGAGCAGGATTAAAGTAAAACAGGTCACACATCTTCACAATTAAGTTTTCAAATGAATGTTCATATGAACATTCGTGAAAAAATCTCAGTACATTCCATGGCTTGAAAAATATTGTCTGTGTTTAATAAAATATTTTTGACAGGGAAAAATATTGTCTGCTACTTAACAAAGCCTGAATATACAGTGCCTTAAAAAAGTATTCAGACCCCTTGAAATGTTCCACATTTTGTCATGTTACAACCAAAAGCGTAAATGTATTTTATTGGGATTTTATGTGATAGACCAACACAAAGTGGCACATAATTGTGAAGGGGAAGGAAATTGATAAATGGTTTTCAACTTTCTTACAAATAAATCTGTGAAAGGTGCATTTGTATTCAGCCCCCCTGAGTCAATACTTTGACTGTAAGTCTTTTTGGGGATGTCTCTACCAGCTTTGCACATCTAGAGAGTGACATGTTTGCCCATTCTTCTTTGCAAAATAGCTCAAGCTATGTCAGAGTGGATGGTGAGCTTCTGTGAACAGCAATTTTCAAGTCTTGCCACAGATTCTCAATTGGATTTAGGTCTGAACTTTTGGCCATTCTAACACATGAATATACTTTGATCTAAACCATTCCATTGTAGCCCTGGCTGTATGTTTAGGGCTGTTGTCCTGCTAGAAGGCAAACCTCCACCCCAGTCTTTTTCAGACACTAAGGCCCCGTACACACGTCCAAGCTTCGACAGAATCCAGCGAGAAGCTCGCTGGGATCCATATTCTGCCGAGAAGCTCGATCGTGTGTACGTTTTCGCCGAGAAAACTGTCGAGCAAGGCATCGAGCCAGAGCAGGTTCTCTATTTCCTCGATGGGCCATCGGGACTAATGGCTCGACGCCTTTTTAGACAGCCTGGCCGACGAACTCGACGGCCAGCCGAGAACCTCGTCGGGCTGAACGATGAGTTTAGCCCGACGAGGTTCTCGTACGTGTGTACGCGGCCTCACAGGTTTTCTAAGATTTCCCTGTATTTGGCTCCATCCATCTTCTCATCAACTCTGACCAGCTTCCCTGTCCCTGCTGAAGAAAAGCATCCCCACAACATGATGCTCCCCCGCTATGTTTCACGGTGGAGACGGTGTGTTCAGGGTGATTTGCAGTGTTAGTGTTTTGCTTTTAGGCCAAAAAGTTCAATATTGGTCTTATCTGACCAGAGCACCTTCTTCCACATATTTGCTGTGTCCCCCACATGGCTTCTCGCAAACTGCAAACGGGAATTTTTATTACATTCTTTCAGCAATGGGTTTCTTCTTCCCTCTCTTCCATAAAGGCCAGATTTGTGGAGTGCACAGCTAAGGCCCATCGGACCATTGTCTGTCGAACCAAAGTTTTAAAACTTGCTTTAAAATCAGTCCGATGGACGCCTGACCATCGGACCAAAACGATGGTTAGTACGCAAAAGCATCGGACCAAAAACCTGCGCATGCTCAGAATCAAGTCGACGCATGTTTGGAAGCATTGAACTTCGTTTTTTTAGCACGTTGTTGTGTTCTACGTCACTGCGTTCTGATCCGATCGGATTTTTAACCGATGGTGTGTACGCACATCAGACCATCAGGCCATCAGTCTGTGACCCGATGAAAACGGTCCGTCAGACCATTCTCATCGGGCTGGACCGATCGTGTGTTGGCGGACTAATAGTTGTGCTGTGGACAGATTATCTTACCTGAGCTGTGGATCTCTGCATCTCCTCCAGAGTTACAATGGGCCTCTTGGCTGCTTCTCTGATTAATGCTCTTCTTGCCTGGCTTGTCAGTTTAGGTGGATGGCCATGTCATGGTAGGTTTGCAGTTGTGCCATACTATTTCCATTTTGGGATGATGAATTGCACAGTGCTCTATTGAGATGTTCAAAGCTTGCAATATATGTTTTTTAAACCTAACCCTGCTTTACACTTCTCCACCACTTTATCTCTGACCTGTCTGGTGTGTTCCTTGGCCTTTTTTGATGCTGTTTGTTCACTAAGGTTCTCTAACAAACCTATGAGGGCTTCACAGAACAGCTGTATTTACACTGAGATTAAATTACACACAGATGGAATCAATTTACTAATTAGGTGACTTCTGGAGGCAAATGGTTCCACTAGATTTTAGTTAGGGGTATCAGAGTAAAGTTAATTTGATAACTTCAGTTATATATTTGTAAACAATTTTGAAAACCATTTATAATTTTCCTTCCACTTCACAATTATGTGCCACTTTGTGTTGGTTTATTGCATAAAATCCCAATAAAATACATTTTGGTTTTTGGTTATAATTTGGAAAATTTAAGGGCTATGAATACTTTTTCAAGGCACTGTAACATTATACACATTATAACTGATGGTTCACCTAATGTTCACCACAGTATGATTACAGGATATACTATACAATATCTTTGCACAGCTACCACTACTAATGCTTAACAGTAAACACTAACTAATGAATTTACAGTATCAATGAAGAGCCATGGCAGGACAACATTCTACAGGCTCATACAGATTTCATAATCTATTATGGGGGGGATCTGATGTGGTTAGTCAAACTTTAAAAACTCCTACAGATAAAAATAATCTGTTTTACTCTATTTACTGTAACTACCTTTAAAACAAAACAAAAAAAATAACTACAGCATTTAATAATATAATACGAAAATCATTTGAGGTTCTGAGGAAGACATTATGGAACCTGCATCTTAACAAAATTGTGCAGTCTTCTTGACTGTGTGGGCTGTTAATGAACACAGTTTTTAAATTTCCACCCATTGTGAATGTAAAGGAAAAGATTTACATAGCTGGTGGATTCTTCAGGTGACAGCTTGCTGTTGCATGTTCACCTGACATAACTAAACAAGTGGGTCATGAGTTAAATTGCTCCTACGCTAGACTAGCGTTGGGAGAAATGCTGGAAGGAAGACCTATAGCACTATGTGGCATATTTATGAGTATTGTACTAAAGGTAAGTATACCAAAATTGACCAGTACTCCAGAATAACCAAAGTCCAAAGAAACATATATTCTCATTACTGCTTATTACTGCTTATTGACTAGGGGGGCTAAATGTTATAGCAGAGAATTTTTGCATACTGTATATACCCAAAGGTATGTAATTCAATTTTATTGATAAAGAGGAAGGTATTTATTATATGTGCACAAGGATTATATTAAAGGAGTTGTAAAGGATTTTTTTTTTTGCTGAAATGATGTTTACAGGGTATAAAGACATAATAGTTAACTGAAAAAAAGGAAATTTACCCCTAGGGGCTTTGTGTTGCAGCAGGATATAGACAATATACAAATTGGTAAAAAAAAATCATTTATTGGAATAAATAGGTTTATCAAAAAAGAGCCCCTAAATAAAAGGGAACTCAGGATATGAGCTTTGATAAAAAAAATCAATCCATGAACAGATAAAACAAATTGATCACAAAGTGGTGACAATAACAATTCAAATTTAAACAGTACTGTATGCATATGAGCACTAAGTGCGAAAAAGCCCCTACGCGTTTTGACCTTCGTAGTAGCGGTCTTCTTCAGGAAACAAATATTTTTACGCAAACATAGGCCCAGATTCAGGTACATCTGCGCATTATTGGACCGGCATAGCGCACCGCCTTTACGTTAGACTTGCGCAATTTTGCCGCGTAATCACCCTATTCTCGTAGCTTTTGCGCAGGAAATTGCGCATGCGTAACATTTTTTCAGAGGCGTAAGGAGGAGTAATACAAATTGGCAAGGACGTGGGCGTGTTACATTGAAATGAGCCGTGACCCCATGCAAATGAAGGGCCGGCCGGCTCGCGCATGCGCACTTGAAGCATACCATGTCAGCTCCGCTGTGCGCATGCTCACAACTCGGGAGCGGCGCAATCAGTGAAATTGGAAATGGACTAGGGCAACGTTGTGAACTACGCAAACAGCATAAATAGACACACACAAACGCACTTGCATTGCAAAAGTACATCCCTTTGTCCCTTCCCATTTAACCAAGTGCTTTTGTCCTGTTGTTCGTTGCGGTGTGTTTTGTAGTTGTCAGATTAGTGTTCTGTGTGATCAAGTGTTTGTTAGTAGATTTTTGAAAGTGGTTTTTGATAAGTGTTTGAGAGACTGTTTGTTTGATTGATATATTTGTGTTTGTTTGTTTTCCTGCTGTATTTTTTTCTGTTTTTTTGTGACTGTTTATTGCTGAGTATTTTTCTCTCTGTGTGTGTTTTTGCTTGATTGGTTGGGCTTGTTTGTGTGAGTGAATTTTGTTCACTGGGAGTGAGTTTTTTTGGAAGGATGACAGAGAGAAAACGAAAGCTGAATTTTACAGTTGTGGAAAAACAAATTCTTGCCCGGGCCATTAGCGAGTATGGGCGTTACCTCCACGGCCCAGAGAGTGCCAACACCACCCTGGCCAGGAGGAGAGAGATTTTGGATAGGATCACTGAGCAGGTCAATTCAGCGGGGCAGGGGGAGACACGGACCCGGTCTGGGATTGACAAAAAAATCAATGACCTCCGGCGTCTGGTCAAACAGAAGCTGGCCAGAATGCATGCCCATGCCAGGGGCACAGGAGGGGGCCCACCATGCCGTATTAGGCTGACAGCGGAGGAGCGTGCGGTGGCCCTGACCTTTCATCGGCATGAAGTTGAGGGCCTGCCCGGCTTTGACTCAAGTCCGGAGCCCGTGGTGCCAGGTAAGTTTTTTTTTTTTAATATCAGGTGTGTAGCATGTGTGGGGGAGGGGGTGAAAGGGAATATGTGGCAAGTGTGTGGATCCTCCAACCTGTGAATATTTTGTGTCATCCACAGATGTGCAGGAGGGTGCAGGGCCATCTGGCCTGACCGCACCAACCCCAGGACAGCAGCCTAATGAGGCCCCCCCAACAAGGCCGGAGTCCGCGGAGGAGGTTCAAGAGGAGCAGGAGAATCATGAGGAGGAGGAGAATCATGAGGAGGAGGAGTCCATGTCAGGCACTGGACGTTTGGTTTTTGAGGACTCTTCCCCTCTGGCTGGCAGCAGGCAGGCCTCCCTAAGGGGGAGCCCCCCCCTCCTCCCCCAACATGGCTCCCCTCACAAGGGCCTCCCCTTCTCCCCGGCCACAAGCATCAGCTGGAGGCAGGATGTCATCCCAGACCACCAGGGGGGTGGCCGATCTCCTGCCCGCCACTCTGAGAAGGGACCAGTTCCTCCAGACCCGCCATCTGGGACAGGTCAGCCAGACATTGGTGCGGATGGAGGAGAGCCTGTCCTCCATCAAGGATACGCTGGGGAACCTGGACTCCCACTCCCGGGCTTTCACAACCTGCCTAAACGAACTGCAGACGACATCAGCAGGCGTTGGGCAGGATGTGAGGGCCCTTACCCTGGCTATCCAGGCCAACACGGCAACACTTGGTGCTGCCCTGGACAGAATAGCCGTGGCCTTGGAGGGCAGGCCGCCAGGTGGGCAGAGATCAGGGGCTGCTTCTCCTTCCCCGGTTTTACCCCTCCCCCATGAGTCTCCCCTGAGAAGCCAGGGCCGTGGCTCACGCAAAGGGCAATAATTTGTTTTTCCCCTTTTTTTCTGGAAATTTTTTGCTTTTGCAGGTAATTTTTATTTTTTTTGGGTTGTGAATGCTGTGTAAATGTGGGGGTGACATTCCTGCCGGAAAAGGGGTGTCTCCCTCAATTTTGGTGGAGAAGGGTTCCCCAGGACCAGGGAGAAGTGATCCCCAGGTCCGTGTGAATGGTGTATGAATGTACAGTGACATAATTGGAGCCTTGGCGTGGCATTGCTGCTCACAAGTCCTGCATGGTGGATTGGTGCCAATCCAATTTGATGTGGATGTGGGGTGTGTGTGCTAGGGACCACAGTGTTGTGCATGCATGCATTCTCATTGTGCCATGATTAATGTGTATGTTTAACGTGCAAAGATGCCCAATGTGAGCTGGCTCCTGGCTGCTCTTCCCTCAGAAGACGGGGTAGCCTCGGTTAGGGGGGGATTGTCTGGTTCAGGGGTCAGGTCATCACGTAGGCCAATCTGCAGGCCCTTTCTTTCTGCGGAGTTGTGCAGCATGCAACATGCACCGATGATCTGGCACACGAAGTTCGGGGAATACAAGAGGGTACCCCCAGACTTATCCAGGCATCGGAAACGTGACTTTAGGAGGCCAAAGGTGCGCTCCACCACTGCTCGTGTTTGGGGATGTGCTTGATTGTATCTTTCCTCTCCTGGGGTTTGGGGGTTCCGGATAGGAGTCATGAGATGGGGTCCCAGTGGATATGCAGAGTCACCTGTAAGGGAAAAGACAGGAGGATGTTAGTCATGCATGTACCCCTTGTGATGTGCATCATGGGAGGGGATAGTCATGCCTGCCACCCATGTCACTCACCAACCAGCCAGGTGTCCCCATACACGTTCTGATCGAATTCCATTTGGATGTGGCATTGATTGTATATGTAGCTGTCATGGCTGGACCCTGGGTGTTTGGCACGGACGTGCCATATGAGGCCTTGGGCATCGACTATCACCTGTACATTGATGGAATGCCAATGCTTCCGATTGCGGTACATGTGCTCTGTCTCCTGGGGGGGGCTGGAGTGCCACATGTGTGCAATCAATGGCCCCCACAGTGCGTGGGAATCTGGCAATTCTGTAGAAATCTGTCATTGCCTTCAGCCGCAGCTCCTCAGTGGTGGGTTTGATGATTTGGTTGGCCATGCGTCTGAGAATTGCAGGGACAACCTGGTGCACACATCTGCTCATGGAGGGTTGTGACATCCCAGCCACCACTCCACTTGTACGCTGAAAAGAGCCACTGGCAAGGACATGGAGTGTTGCCAGTACCTTGACCAGTGGCTGCACTGCATGTGAGCGGTGTGTTGGGCTGGTGATGTCCTCCTGCAGGGTTGTGGTTAATTCCAGGATGGCATGAGGGGTGAATCTGAAGATGCGAAACACCTCAGAATCACTCATGCCAAACAGGTCTATGCGAGTGCGTTATATCCTCTCCCGTGCCATCCTCCGTGCCATCCTCCGTGCCCTCATCCTTCTTTGTTCATCTAAAGTCAGTAGTATAGCTATGTGCGACGATGCCCCTGGCATGTTGGCATACAGATTGTTGTGCAACACGTGTGACTGCTGAGCTCCTCACTAACAGTGTTGCTTTATCTAACAAGTAGACTTTTTTTCTCTTTTTAGACCAGCTTTTATATGCTCTAATTTTAGACAGGACATTTTGCTGTTGCGCACACCGCGTCGCCTGCGCTGCCCCAACGTTGTTTTGTGGATCCCTGTAAGTCCCTCATTAGCATATTTGACTAGCAAATCAATGGTGTGTCTAGCGCACTTTTGCGCGGACAGATGCGCCAGTCTAACGAAATTACGCGGGACAAAAAAAAGTAGATTTTTTGCGTATCTCGTTCTGGGGATGCCGCGCATCGAAACGCACGCGCACATTTCGACTTACGCACGCGCATCTCCTGTTGCGCAGGCGTAATCGCTCTGTGAATCTGGGCCTTAGTTTCTATGAAGAGAAAATATGCAAATCAACAAAAATGTAAACACAAGCATAAGGAGGACCTGCCCACCCCAACATAATGGTAAAAGGACTAGCCTGAAGGTGTGTATTAACCCATGCCTGCCGGGAGGCCCAGGAGAGGAAAAACCACAGCTACAGTGCCATTCCACCTGTGCCCCGAAATCCCCAGGTGCTGAGAAATGGAATGGGATGGTAGAGGTTTAGGGAGGGACACAGGTCTGGAGGCCGAATGTGCCTACGGAAAGACAAGCAGGCCAATTTGGTTATAAATGTCTGCATGTAGGAAACATACATAGTGATTTTTGAAATAAATAAATTGTGATATATTTAAAATACGCATGGTACAGAAAGCAATACATATATACACTTAGATATAGAAAAAAAAAAACGCCCAAGCAAATAAGCGGGATGTATGGATGAATGGAATAAACAATAAATAGGACAAAAAAAAAAGTTGAGATAAAGAAAAAAGGAAATATCCAGCACAATTGATCAAAACACGAATGGGCAAACTACTAAATAATGGGACAATGCTCAAGCTGCTGGGAGTAGTCAAAAATGCATAATCTGAGGAAAATTATGTAACGTCACTCAAGACGGATTTCCCCTGCATTTATGAGTCAGTCTGTTTTTCTGAAGGCGAACCTCTTTGTAGAAGGAGCAAAAGAAATGGATTCATTAAGGCCTGGGTAACCATGGCCTAGGCTCTAAAAATCCACTTTTTGCTCACATTAGGGGAGGGCTTTGTTCCAAAGGTTTGTCAAAGCGCATAGGGGCATAACTAGAAATCACAGGGCCCCATAGCAAAATGTTGTATGGGCCCCCCCCCCCCCCACAGCCACCCTAGTGTCAATGGGGCGTGACCTGTGCCCCATACAGCGTGACCTGTGCCCAATGCAGCATGACCTGTGCCCAATGCAGCGTGACCTGTGCCCAATGCAGCGTGACCTGTGCCAAATGCAGCGTGAACTGTGCCAAATGCAGCGTGACCTGTGCCTAACGCAGGATGACCTGTACCCCATACAGTGTGACCTGTGCCCAATGCAGCATGACCTGTGCCCATTGCCCAACACAGCATTGCCTGTGCACAATACAGCCTGGCCTGCCTGTGCCCAATACAGCGTGACCTGTGCCCAATACAGCCTGGACTGCCTGTGCCCCATACAATGTGACCTGTGCCCAATACAGAATTGCCTGTGCCCAATACAGCCAATACAGAAGAGGCAAGCCGGCCGGATCAGCAGAGAGCGGGATTGTCTGCTGTAATAGCTTTCATTTGAATTTCCCATCTTCCTGGGGCTCATTGTCACATAGCCCCACCTCTTGGCCCGACGCTATTGACGACATCACATGTCCCACATTGGACCGGTGTTCTGTCTATCAAAGGTGCCGGGCCAAGAGGTGGAGCTATGTGACGATGAGCCCCGGGAAGATGGGAAATTCAAATGAAAGCTATTACAGCGGGCAATTCCGCTCTCTGCTAATACTGACAGCCAGGGCCGGAGTGGGACTCATTTTCAGCCCTGGAGTTTCATGCCTTAGACCAGCCCACTTTAGAAAAAGATAGCGTAGATGGCGTTATTCTGTATTGCGTTGTATATAATATACTATTGCTGGGATTTGTAGTCCTCTATAGCTGGTGGTATTTTCCATTGCGCTGTAAAATGATTATACTGTGCAATGCAGATTACCACTGACCAGTTATAGAGGAACTACAAATCCCAGCAATAATACATTATACAGCGCAATGGAGAATATCAGCAGCTATAGAGGAACAACAAATCCCAGCAATGGTACATTATACAGGCTGCTTAATATATTATTGCAGGAATTTGGTGTTTTTTTTCAACAGGAAACTTTAAGGCCTCAGTCACACAGGCGGACTCCGTCGCAACGGAGTCCGCCTGTGTCCACCAGCTCAGTCGGAGATCTGTCCGCAGATCTCCGCTGAGCCGACAGATGACAAGCTCCTCTCTGCTCACTGAGCGGGGAGGAGCTTGTCGGCATTGCTCTCCTCTATGGAGTGATGTGATGAAAACGGACAGCATGTTCATTTTCATCCGATCTTGCCCGATCCGATTGGACGGATGGGGACGTGGTCCCCATACGTCTGTGTTTACTGGATCGGATCAGATCGGATGTCTCCGCTGACATCCGACGCTCCATAGGGGTGTATGGAGCGCCCGATTAGGTCCGCCTGTAAAACTGACAGGCGGACCTGATCGGAACGTATGTGTGAATGAGGCCTAAAACGGATCGCCCTTACCTGGTTCTGAAGCCTTGTAAGTCACGGCGGCAGCGGCTCTGCGGGCGTGTGTCCGGCCTGTGTGGTGAGCGCGGCGTGGTCTGGACTCGTCCTTCAGATGCCGCCTGCAGCGGCAACCCACACACACTGCTGCCCCCCAGGACAAAACACCCCCCCTACATTAGTACAGACCCCCCTCAGGAAAAACCTCCCGCCTCAATTAGTACAGACCCCCCCACAGGACAAACCACCCCCCCATTAGCAGAGACCCCCCTTCCATTAGTACAGACCTCCCCCGGACAAACCACCCCCTCCATTTGTACAGACCCCCCCACAATCATCCCCCATTAGTACAGACCCCCCCACAAACCACCTTCATTAGTACAGTCACCCCCCTCTATTAGTACAGAGGCCATCACACCCCCCAGGACAAACCCCACCCCCTCCATTAGTACAGACCCCCCCTCAGGAAAAACCTCCCACCTACATTAGTTCAGACCCCCCCATAAATCACCCCCCCATTAGTACAGACCCCCCCCCACAGGACAAACCACCCCCCCATTAGCAGAGATCCCCCCTTCCATTAGTACAGACCTCCCCCGGATAAACCACCCCCTCCATTTGTACAGACCCCCCCACAATCATCCCCCATTAGTACAGACCCCCCCACAAACCACCCTTCATTAGTACAGTCACCACCCTCTATTAGTACAGAGGCCATCACACCCCCCAGGACAAACCACCCCCCCTACATTAGTACAGACCCCCCCCTCAGGAAAAACCTCCCACCTCAATTAGTACAGACCCCCCCACAGTACAAACCACCCCCCCCCCATTAGCAGAGACCCCCCCTTCCATTAGTACAGACCTCCCCTGGACAAACCACCCCCTCCATTTGTACAGACCCCCCCCACAATCATCCCCCATTAGTACAGACCCCCCCACAAACCACCCTTCATTAGTACAGTCACCCCCCTCTATTAGTACAGAGGCCATCACACCCCCCAGGACAAACCCCACCCCCTCCATTAGTACAGACCCCCCCTCAGGAAAAACCTCCCACCTACATTAGTTCAGACCCCCCCATAAATCACCCCCCCATTAGTACAGACCCCCCCCCACAGGACAAACCACCCCCCATTAGCAGAGACCCCCCCTTCCATTAGTACAGACCTCCCCCGGATAAACCACCCCCTCCATTTGTACAGACCCCCCACAATCATCCCCCATTAGTACAGACCCCCCCACAAACCACCCTTCATTAGTACAGTCACCACCCTCTATTGTTACAGAGGCCATCACACCCCCCAGGACAAACCCCACCCCCTCCATTAGTACAGACCCCCCCCCTCAGGAAAAACCTCCCACCTACATTAGTTCAGACCCCCCCATAAATCACCCCCCATTAGTACAGACCTCCCCCACAGGAAAAACCACCCCCCCATTAGCAGAGACCCCCCCCTTCCATTAGTACAGACCCCCCCCACAAACCACTCCCTCCATTTGTAAAGACCCCCCACAAGCCATCCCCCATTAGTATAGACCCCCCCACAATTAGTACAGAGACCCCCCCAACAAACCACCCCATTAGTACAGTCACCCTCCCTCTTCTAGTAAAGAGGCCACCACAACCCCCCCAGGACAAACCCCACCCGGGTGGCAGCTGGAGAGAAGAGGACAGTGTGCAGCTGTGCCACCCGCCCGGGTGGAGAACATGATTCGCGAGGAGGAGGAGGAATCAAAAATGCGCGGCGGTGGAGAGCTCAGAGCGCCGCAGCATTAGACAAGAAGAGGAGGAGGGAGTGGAGCACTCTGGCGCTTGAGTGCCACCACCACTGTGGTGCCTGGGTGAACTGCACCCCGCACAGCGCACATAGTAGAAATGGCTGCATTTTTTTCCCGTTCTGGAGGTCTCGTTCGGCAGGCCCTGCGGCCGCAACCCGGTGCTCTCATCCTCACCGGGCCGGGCCCCCCTTATCCTCTCTCGGCTGCGGGCCCTATAGCGCCTGCATGGGTCGCTATGGCTGTAGTTCCGCCACTGAAAGAGCATCAAAACAAAGGCTGGATACATACACAAAACTCTAAAGCTCATGTCCTGGGTATCCATGGGTATCAAACCCTGGGGAACGGGTGTTTAACCACCCAAATCTAGGGGCTTTTTGTTACAGCAGGATATAGACAATATACAAATTGGTAAAAAAAAAAAAATGTATTGGAATAAATAGGTTTATCAAAAAAGAGTCCTTAAACAAAAAGGGAACTCAGGATATGAGCTTTGATAAAAAGCAAAAAATTGATTTTTCTAACCAGAAGTGCTTGCCTTTAAACCACTGAGGCCCCATACACACGATCGGATATATCCGATGAAAACGGTCCGCGGACCATTTCCATCGGATATGTCCGATCGGGAGTTTGATCCGATGGCGTGTACACACCATCGGATCAAATTCCCCGCCGCCGGACGGCGCGGTGACGTGGCGATGACGCGGCGGTGACGTTGACGCCGCCGCGTCACCGCTACGTCACCGCACCAGGAAGTAAAACACTTCCGCGCATGCGCCGAATCCATTCGGCAGCGGCGCGGCGGCGGTGGGAGCCGACATGTCTGCTGGTAAGTGTACTAACCAGCAGACATGTCGGGCGGACAGATTCCCACCGGATAGATTTCAAAGCTTGCTTTGAAATCTGTCGGGTGGACAAATCTGTCCGCTAGCCCATACACACGAGCGGAGATGTCTGCTGAAACGGTCCATCGGACCGTTTTCAGCGGACATATCCCCTCGTGTGTACGCGGCCTAACACCAGCTAATAACATTAGGAATACATGAGCAGAAACTAGTGCATTTAATTGAAAGCAGAAGTAGGCAGCATAAATCCATACAGACACTCATTTGTTTTTTATGTCTTTTTTTTGGAGTGGGGATGGTTGCTTGGTTAGAGTCTTTGGCCATTGCCTAATGCAATTAATAAATTCAGTAATTTTACTGTAATGTTAATTCCTCTTGTGGTCCCCATACACAGTATTAGAACACCACACTCCCATTGGATATATCAATACAACAAATTGTGGGGAAGTTTTGATATGTCACTATGTCATATATTACAGTCGTGGCTAAAAGTTTTGAGAATGACACAAATATTAATTTTCACAAAGTCCGCTGCTTCAGTGTTTATGATGGCAATTTACATATACTCCAGAATATTATGAAGAGTGATCAGATGAATTGCAATTAATTGCAAAGTCCCTCTTTGCCATTAAAAATGAACTTAATCCCATAAAAAAACATTTCCACTGCATTTGTGAAGAAGGATTCAGGGCGCCCAAGAAAGTCCAGCAAGTGCCAGGACCATCTCCACTGCGATTCAGCTGAAGGGCAGCAAAGAAACCACTTCTCTCCTGGAAAAACATCAGGGACGACTGATATTCTGAAAAAGGTTCAGGGATTAGACTGCTGAGGACTGGGGAAGAAAGTAATTTTCTCTGATGAATCCAATTGTTTGGGGCATCTGGAAAAACCCTTGTCCAGAGAAGAAAAGGTGAGCACTACCACCAGTCATATGTCATGCCAACAGCAAAGCATCCTGAGACCATTCATGTGTGGGGTTGCTTCTCAGCCAAGGGAGTGAGCTCACTCACAGATTTTTCCAAGAACACAGCCATGAATAAAGAATGTGACAAAAACATCCTCTGAGAGCAACTTCTCCCAACCATCCAAGAACAGTCTGGTGAGGAACAATGCCTTTTCCAGCATGATGGAGCACCTCACCATAAGGCCAAATAGATAACTAAGTGACTTGGGGAACAAAACATCAAATTTTGGGTCCATGGCCAGGAAACTCTCCAGACTTTAATACCATTAAGAACTTGTGGTCAATCCTTAAGAGGCGGGTGAACAAAATAACCCCACAAATTCTGACAAACTCCAAGCATTGATTCTGCAAGAATGGGCTGCCATCATTCAGAATGTGGCCCACAAGTTTATTGCCAGCATGCCAGGGTGAATGACAAAGGTCTTGAAAAAGAAGGATCAACTCTGAAAATATTGACTCCTTGCATAAACTTAATGTAATTGTCAATAAAAGCCTTTGACACTTCTGGAATGCTTGGAATTAGACTTCAGTATATTATAGTAACATCTAACAAAAATATCCGGAAAAAAAACTGAAGGAGCAGACTTTGTGAAAATATTATATTTGTGCCATTCTCAAAACTTTTGGCCACAGCTGTATACAACAGATATATATTCTCATAAACATAAATTCTATTTACAATTTGTTTAATACTTTTTCGACACTAAAATATTATAAAATGTTATGCATTACATACAAGTATGCATAACTTGCCCATCCTGGTTCACTATTTATTTGAAGACCAAGCCTTTTCTGCCACTTTGTTAGTAAACATCCATATTGTTTGACTAAATTATGTAGAACCCCAAATAGTATATATATATATATATATATATATATATATATATATATATATATATATATGTATATATATATATATAGCAGAGACCCCGAAGAATAAAATGGTGATCGTAGCAGTTTTTTATGCCACACGGCTTTACACTTTAATGAATTTTAATGCAAAAAGATTACAATATATAACCCAGTTTTTTGATAAAATATTAACCACTTGCTTACTGGGCACATAAACCCCCTTCGTGCCCAGGCGAAATTTCAGCTTCCGGCACTGCGTCGCTTTAACTGACAATTGCGCGGTCGTGCGACGTGGCACCCAAACAAAATTGGCGTCCTTTTTTTCCCCACAAATAGAGCTTTCTTTTGGTGGTATTTGATCGCCCATGCGGTTTTTATTTTTTGCGTTATAATGAAAAAAAGAGCGACAATTTAAAAATATATATATATTTTTTACTTGTTGCTATAATAAATATCCCATTTTTTTTTTTTTTTTAATATTTTTTTTTCTCAGTTAAGGTCGATACATATTCTTCTACGTATTTTTGTAAAAAAAAAAAAAAAATCACAATAAGTGACTGCTTTGCGCAAAAGTTATAGCACCTACAAAATAGGGGACATAATTATGATTTTTTTTTTTATTTTATTTTTTTACTAGTAATGGCGGCGATCTGCGATTTTTATTGGGACTGCGATATTGCGACGGACACATCGGACACTTTTGACACATTTTTGGCGCCATTCACAGTAATACAGCGACCAGTGCTATAAAAATGCACTAATTACTGTTATAAATGTGACTGGCATTGAAGGGGTTAACACTAGGGGGTGAGGAAGGGGTTAAATGTATTGCCTGGGTGTGTTCTAACTGTGTGGGGGAGGGGGGTGACTGGGGGAGGTGACCGATGCTGTCTCCCTATGTACAAGAGAAACAGCATCAGTCGCCTCTCACTGACAGGACGTGAAGCTCTGTGTTTACACTCAGAGCTCCACGTCCCTGCTCTCTCACCAACGATCGCGTGTACCTGACGGACATCGCGGCCGCCGGGTACACGCATCGGATCCTCGGTGATGCGTCGGGACTGTTTTTCCCCGCCGCGCGCCACCCTGTGGCGCGCGCTGGGAATTACAAGTAAATCACGTCCAAAGACGTGACCCCGACGCCTCAGATCCGCGCTGCTGACGTATTCTGTCAACCTGAAGATGTTAAAGATGATATAACGCTAAATAAATAGATACCTAACATGTTATGCTTCAAAAATTGCACACACTTGTGAAATGGTGACAAACTACAATACTTTTAAATATCCATAGGAAACGCTTTAAAAAATATTTAAAAGTTACCTTTTTTAGAGTTACAGAGGAGGTCTACCACTAGAATTATTGCTTATGTTCCAATGTTCACAGGCTACCTCACATGTGTGGTGCAAACGTTTACATATGTGTATGTGACGTACATATGCGTTTGCTTCTGCGCACGAGTACAGAGGCATAGGAATTCTTCTTATTTATTTTATTTTTTATTTTTACTCCTCTTAATTTTTTTTGTCACTTTTATTCCCATTACAAGGAATGTAAACATCCTTGTAATAGAAATAAGGGATGACATGTCCACTTTATGGATATATCTGTGGTCTATAAGCAAGATTTAAAAAAAATGATCTTTTGTTAAAAAATGTATTTCAATTTTTTTTTGCCGCCCTAAATCAGAGGTGACGCCATGACGTAGCTCTGGTCCTCCAAAATCATAGAAGTGATCAGAGAAGATCTGGTCTCTGTTCACCACTATGGGCAGGCATACAGACCATCAGAGCATTTCTCAGGTTCGCCGGTAAAAGCGATAAGCCTGAGAAACACCGGCAAGTAGTGGGGAGGGCAGGGAAAGTGATTCAGAGACTAATTAGCTGCTCAGACCACTTTTGTGAAAAAGGCAATCACCAGCTAAAAAAAAAATACCAGGGTTATGGCTGATAGCTTCAGCTTTAACCTCGATAAACCACTTGCAAGCCACAAAATATATATACTGTATGTATTGCAGTCGGCAAGTGGCTATATAGACACAAAATAGAGGTAAAATGTTGGGTATATATGGTAGTAGGCACTAGGATGGAAATATTATGTACACTTCAATATGATGCATGGAATTTTAGAATCTTTTAAAATAATTTTCTTAATATTATCATTGTATCATAGTAGGTATGGTTCAATAAAGACAATAGTCCATCCAGTTCAACCTGTGTAGTGTCGATAATCATTTCCCATATCCTTGTATGTTTATTAGGATGCACATATGAAATACAGTATGAAATAATACGGAAACAGTTTTCTCACATCTACAAAATTGTTAGGTAACCTCACTTAAAAGAAAAGTATGTTTTATTTCTGCTAATCATACTTACCTAGGTGGATGTGGCATTAGACAGATGCTGCAGTTGTCCCCCGACGTCTCTGCACTGAGAACCGAGCCACCGAACACCACCGATGGCTCGGTTCTCACTCTTCCCAGAGCAAAGCAATGCTGCCTATCAGTCAGCATCGCTCCTGTTCTGCTTCTCTGTGCTCATTGGAGCGCTGAGCTGTGAAGGGGGGGGGGGGGGCGGCCGTCTCAACAGTCAAGACAGCTGGCAGATCCAGACTAGGGAAGTTGGGATGACGCGCTGCCTCGACTGATGGCAGTGACAACAGTGGAGAGGGGACTTCAGACCGCTCTCTGTTGAAAAAGGTGTCACAGGAGTGCAAAACGAATTGCATTCCTGTCACCTAAAGGAGAAGCCCAGCCTAAAAAGCTCAGGCTGGACTTCTCCTAAGTAACTAATTAAGTAAATAGGATGGACTAAAGCATGGGTGCTCAACCTTTGGCCCTCCAGCTGTTACAGAACTACAACTCCTATCATGCCGTTGCCTTTGGGAGTCATGCTTGCAATGCCTCATGGGACTTGTAGCAACAGCTGGAGCACCACAGGTTGAGCAGCCAAGGACTAAAGAAACAAAGATATAGCACCATTTGAGAATCCCAAGAAAAACAAGCCTCATTGTAGAATAATTTTGCATGTTATCTTCTATGGTACATGAAAGGTCATGTGGAGAGCATTGTCTTTATACATATTAAAGATACGATGCTTAGTTCTCTGCCTGGCATAACAGAGGTTACATTTTGCAATAAATAACATTTGGTTTTTAACAAAATGCAGAGGATATGCAATTAACCACTTGCTGACCATCTTCTGCAGTTTTACTGCGGCAGAATGGCACGGCTGGGGGAAGCGACGTTACCTTACATCGCTTCGGCTTATGGCTACTAAGGGTGCACCTGCGGCACGCCCCCCCCCCCCAAGCCGATGCGAGCGCCCGGCAGGCACAAGGACCGCCGGGCACCTGCTATTGCTCATGACAGAGCAAGTCGCTCTCTTGGGGAAGAAGAGACTGATCGTATGTTCATACAGAGTATGAAAACCGATCTCTCTCTTTCCCTAGTAAGTCCCACCCCCCCTACAGTGAGAACACAGTGAGGGAACACAGTTAACCCCTTGATCGCTCCCTAGTCCCAAGTGTTCTTTCCTCTTTCAACTTCTGTTTTCTTCCACATCTTTCTGGTTTTGATAGCCATTGTAAAGCATTTGACATCATTTTAGCTGAGCAACCTACCTATGACGTCATCCTACGGCCATCTATGCATCTAGATATTCTATTGTTGTGTATGAGAAACAAGCGATACATGATTAGCACTTCCAATAGTGCCATTTTGGATAGGAGACAGCGAAGAATTGGAGATAGCTGGTGGGTTCTTCATCACCAGAGAGGGAAAACTCAGTGGAGTGACCTACTGGTAATGCAGGGGTTCTGTCAGTGAGGTGAGAGGCCAATAAAGGAGAGGAATCACAACTCAATCCATAAAATTATTAAGGAAAGCATAACTTGTGGAAGGGGAACAAACCACAAACTGCGAAGACACAGATATAAAGAATATAAAACATATGGCTGATAGCAATGAGGCACAGTTAGGTCTATATATATGTGGACACAAGCACAATTTTCATACTTTTGGCTCTATATTCCACCAGAATAAAATTAAAATGAAACAATTCAAATTAATTTGAAGTGCAGACTTTCAGATTTAATTCAAGGGGTTGAAAATAAATATCAAGTACAAATTTTAAGAACTGCAACCATTTTTATACACAGCTCCCCCATTTTAAGGGGCTCAAATGTAATCGGACAAATTATATAATCATAAATAAAATTTTCATTTTTTTCATTTTTTTTTCATTTTTCTGCCTTTAGTTTTGCCTTCAGAAAGTAAAATGCATGCTCAATTGGGTTGAGATCAGGGGATTGACTCAGCCATTGCAGAATATTCCACTTATTTTCATACAAAAGCTTCTAAGTTGTTTTTGCAGTGTTTTGGATCATTGTCCATCTGTACTGTGAAGTGCCGTCCAATCAACTTTACTGCATTTGGCTAAATCTGGGCTGACAGTATATCTCTAAACCAGGGGTACCCAACCTTTTGAAGGCCGAGGGCCACTTAAGCAACTTAGTAACCAGTTGCGGGCCACAATGAGCGGAGTGGGCAGATGACAGGTCTGTGTCCAGTCTGCATATGCAAAGCAGACACAGCTCAATCTACTCTATGGGCCCTCCTATCCAATCAGGTAGAAGGGGGCAGATCCACTTCTGTTTTTTTTTTTTTTAGCAGATCGGATTGGAGTTAGGCAGGTGTAAACGGACAAAAGTCTGTTTATATCTGCCGCTCCTTAGAGGTGAATGGAGTGTCCGATTGGGCTGGACCGATTATGTGAAAGGGGCCTAAGGCTGCTTTTACACTGATGATCTGCGGTCTTTTGCGGCGTCGTTCACCTGTGATTTTCCCGCCAGTTAGACTGCCATAGATGTCTATTATATCCTGCAGGTGTGGTGCACTTTCTGAAAAGCCACTTGCTTCCTCTACTGCTGGCTTCATTTACAACACTGATGCTCTCGGCTGGCAGGTCGGCAACTTGCAATCTGGGCTTGCCAACTAGCCATCCCAGAGCAGGGGGTCGCAGGCCACATCAGAGGGCTTTGCGGGCCACATGTGGCCCCCGGGCCACTGGTTGGGCACCCCTGCTCCTCTAAACACTGCAGAATTCATCTGGCTGCTTCTGCCTTCTGTCACATCATCAATAAACACCCATGACCCAGTGGTCACTGGAAGCCAAGCATTCCCATGCCATCACACTGCAAGCTCCACCATGTTTTACAGATTATGCTGTGTGCTTTGGATCATGAGCTGTTCCAAGCCTTTCCCACAATTCTTTCTTCCTGTCATTCTGGTACAGAATAATCTTAGGTTTATCCATCCAAAGAATACTTTTCCAGAACTGGTCTGGCTTTTTTAGATGATTTTTGTCAAAGTCTAATCTGGCTTTTCTATTCTTCCCTATTCTTCTACCCTCTTTATTTGCTTTTGTGAAGTCTTCTCTTGATCTTAGACTTTGACAATAATACGCCCACCTCCTGGAGAGTGTCTCCCACTTGTCTGGATGTTGTGAATGGGTTTTTCTTTACCATAGAGAGGATCCTGCGATCATCCACCACTATAGCTTGAACATGTTTTGGTAAATACCTAAAAAAAGGTAACTTTTATGTGTCCAAATATATATGAACCTAACTGTATATGCTTTGGGTATATCCACAATAGTGGACCTCCTATATGAGAAACAACACCTAGGATCAAACACCAAGGGATATGTACAGTATGTATGTAACAGTATTGTCCATCAAGGGAACACTGTTAGATGAATTAATGCTTCCATCTGAATAATGAATAGCTCAAATGTTGCAAAAAGCACATACAGTACCTTCCAGCAAAGGACTTGGCCTGTGCCAAAGAACAAAAAGCGACCTTGCATTTATCCCCAATAGGGTATATATAGGAGACCTGTGATCCTCTCCCTGCCCACGCTGTCCTTGGTGTACTCACACTGGAAACTGTCAGCATGGGTGGATGTGTCACCACTCATGCAGTGATGGCAGGGATACGGGGGAAGAATGCAAACCTCTGACACCACCACTGCAAAAAAACCTGACCTGCCAGCCCATAATTGGCTCAGCGGAAGAGGATAAGTCCAATTACTGAAAAGGCATGATTGTGTGTGTTAAATCATAGGTGATAGTACTGTCCAGATATCTGTCGTATGTAGCAATTAATTACTGGTTCCAGACAGTGTGAAAAAAAGCAAACATCTTAGAGTCTTTATAGGAATTATTATACTACTGAAGTTCTTTGCCTACCTTTGTTCCTATAGCAGCTCCATTTATCGATTTTACCAAGGGGATCAAGTCCACCAGAATTAAATGGAATAAGGGGGTAGAGAAGGCCTTTCAGTAGCTGAAGGCAGTATAGTGTATAGGAACAATATTACTGACCCCAATTTCAGTCAAGATTTTCATGTACTAACAGATGACTCCAAAGTTGGTCTAATAAAATGTGCTCTTTCCCAGGGGTCTGAACAGAGGGGGAGGGTAAAGCCTAGTACACAAAATTAGATTATTGGATGAATGATTGCCTGTTTTTTTTTATTTTTTATGCTATTCTCATATCGAATGCAAATAGGTTACTAAAGTACGAAAATTCTTGTACCACGGAAAAAAAGTGAGGCACCGATTGCCAGGACTGTGGATGGCGCATATGTCTCACCTAGGTTTCTCACCTACATATTGTAAGGGGTTTCAGGGTTTGTGACTATTGTGGGGATAAAAGCTTTTTGTTTACTTCAGGAGAATAGAATAGAGAAATAAAAAATATCACTATAAACTACATAAAATGCACTCACAGGCACAGTGTTGGACAGCCATGCAATTCAGAGTGAAAGCCAGAGCTGTGGTGAGCGGCAATAGCTGCATGAATGCTTTGCCTGGCTAGGCTGTGCACAGCTGTGCAGCCGAGTGTCTGTAATGGATGAAACCGCACTTGCAGTGGGTGTCACGCTGAAGCTCACTTGAGGCTGTGAAAGTCTGCTTTGTGTGTGTGGTCTCTAAGTTTCTGGTTTCTAAGGCAATGTGTTTTGGGTTGTGCCCCCTTTGTGAAGCCTTGGCAACTAGGGGTACTATTATTTACATTTGGGGAAACACATTTAGATGTAGTATTAGGTCTGGGATCCTCCTTTACCTAGTCAAGCCCCTTATTTTTTCAGGAATAGGCACAGACACATTGGAAATTAAACCCAATTCAAGCTTATTTTCAAAAACCATAGCAAGTCATCTTCCACCATCACCACAGTGGACGAAGTTTGACTGTCAGTAGGCTATCTCAAGCAACACCAGAGTCCTTACTCTGCTCTACATGCCTGTCAATACACTGTATCCCATAGTAAAAAAACTTTGCACAATAACACAATGTCCAGTAAAGTCTTTGTATTGTAAAATGAACTTCAACTTTACTTCAAATGAGAAGTTGACAAACATCTTAAAAAAAGAATAATCACATTACTCTTGAAAGTCACTATTCTAGGGTTAACTTTAGGGTAACCTCTTCCAATGGTGTTATCCATAATGCTCCACATGAGACATTTGGAGTTAAGCTTTCTATACAGTTGGAACCCAAACTCAGGTTACTCACTAGTTCTGGTATTCCTGACTCGTTGTCCATTCTGACTGGAGTTTCTTCAGGGGTGACTCTGTGGCACATCTCCCTGCCTATCATTCCACCCACTGCCATATACGTATATCCCAAGGGTGACTGACAGGCTGCAATTATGTAACCATAACAAGGCAGACTTATTTTTAAAGGGTTCCATATACTGCTTTAGGTTTTTAGCCAAGCATTAACAGGTTAAAGGATTTTTATGTGTCTTATCTAGTGTAGTCATTCTCTTTAATTCCTTAAATTATTCTGTAGTTAATTATGGCTTCACAGGTAGGGTGGCAGTTTGGTTTGAAAATGTGGCAGGAATCCTAAATCATTGTCATCCACACACCCAGCAGTTCATTTGGTAGATTGAGGCAGTGGATTATGCAATAAAGGAAGGTTTGTGAGATGCATAAGTATATTTGTGCAACAATAATAAAGTTTTGCCTGGATTTGTGCTTTAATGAAGAAGACACGGGCAGTGACATGCACAAAAACCGAATGGAAAATATTTTCCATAGGCCTTACTGATTTTTGGCATGAAGTTTATGGTGTATACATAACTGTAACATTATTATGAACTAGAAGAAGAGAGTGTACATTTTAATTACTGTAATATTTGTTCCAGGTTTATATTATAGACTGTTATTAGCTTATATTGCAGTATTTACAATACATTACTACTCCATTCAAACTAGCTGTTGGCTGTTTCAGCCTTTTCACAATGAGTACTAGACCTGATAATTTGATTTGGTATTAATACAAATGTCACTGTTTACAAGCCACATAAACTAGTCACTAACCCGTGACTGTTAAAGTGCAGCTGTGAGTATGTTTGTCAAAGGCATCAGCTGCATCCCCCACAACACAGCATGTTTTTGGTGGAACCAGTGTGGCATAGTGAGCAAAACAGAATTTGTCATTAGGTGTGGGAGAAAGACAAAAGACTTGTGTGCTTGAATATTTTTCTTAATTTTTAAATACCATTGTATAAAATATGCATTACTTGTTTTTTGTTGTGCAGTGCCCACATTTAGTATTGTATCAGGTCTGACAAGCATACCAATTAGATTTCAAAAGCTTGCATTGTTAAACTATTCAATTTCAGTACTTACATTTTTATTTGTAATTCTATTTTTTTTTGTGCTCTTAAAAACCTTTAATACAGTAATAGTGAAGCAAGTTAAAAAAGCTGTAAGATTTATGCTTTGTTCCTTTGGCGAAACATACTATGAAATAGCTAAGCCCAGGTTAAATTGCTATGTTTTATTCCCATTGCGTTCACTCCTTGAGGTCTGGATTTTACATCATCTGCAAGCTTTCCTTTTATTGTCTGTTTCCTGCCCTCTCAATTGTACTTCCATAAATGGATAAAACCTGATCCCCATGGCAGTCACAATTAGAAAGCAGCAAACCTGGATGTGTCAAATAGGTTTGTAAAAAGGAAAAAACTGTGCTAACACAAGAAAACAAATATAAAGCAGCCAGCACTCGAACAAACAAAGTAAATCAGAATAATAAATAAATATTGCAGGGCTAAATGAATCAAATAAAATTCTTATAGTGACATAAGATCAATAGTGTTGGGTGCAAAAACCACAACTAAATGCAATGATGTGAAAGTCCATGTGCGATGACCGCACTATGTGGAATAATGAAATACTAGATAAATCAAAATGGACACAACATCAATGTGTACAACTGATAAATAAAGTCTGTGTGCAGTGGTCACACAACATGAACTAAAGTATTCTTCCGAATAACAGCACTGAATGGTAGATGACTAATTGCCTGATGGAATCACGGAGACTTCACATATAGACAAATTAAGGTACTCTTACCATATGGTGCGGACTCAGCTGTTTAACAACAGTAAGTCTGATGCTCTTAATGGTCGCAGAGGACCTGGATCAGTGTGGCAGGGTCTCCCAAGTTGACGATGTGTTCTCAATAACTCTGGTGGGGTGGATCCCAGAAGCAAAGGAAATGGGCCAATAGACCTTCTGCTGCAGGATGGATGTAAACCAATTCTTACAGGCTCTGAAAAATGAAAAAGACAAAAATAGTGCTCCAAATTGTGCAGGTCAAAAAAAAAACACGAAAGGTTTATTTAAAAAAGGGTCATGTAAAAATGACAAACAGAATAAAAGTGATCACATGAATAACAAATTAAAAGCAGTATGGGATGCTGTGTAAGCAAAAACCCAACGTGTTTCGGCTCAGAAAGCGGTCACCAGGGGCATCAATAATAGGTTTGTTTTCGTCTCCCAGCAGGCACCCCAGTGCTGCCTTACAAGCTCATACAGTGTCCCATTTCTTTCATCAGACAAAACCCCATATCACAAGTTTTGAAAAGCTCAATGGTTGCCATTTTTATTTATAACTGTTCACTTACATGTAGTATTCTCAGTGACTTAAGCACTCACAGCCATAGTGTTGTCACACATAAGGAAGCTGAAGGTTGAGGCTATGTTAAAGTGTGTGAGAGAGAGCCAGAGGGACAGATGTAGGTAAAAAATAAAAAACTCCAGTGACGGCTTTAATAAAGAGCTCTGGAGAAAGTTTAAGGCATAGTCTGTTGTTGGAACTACCCCGTGCGTTGAACTGAACCTATGATCAAAGAGGACACTGATCGTGTGTACAGTATATCTTTCAGGTCATAATAAAAAATATTTTTCAGTGGTGTATCAGAGAGAAAGCCACCCAAACAACTCATGCACTGTATTAAAATAAGAAAAAATTATATTTTGTTCCAGCAGGTTGATTTTCTAAACCGACATTTCTAATGCAACGCTTTTATAACTAGCACGTTCTTCATATTTCTTTATTTCTGGCCTCAGGGGAAAAATTGCTCTTTCTTTTTCTCTTCAACAATTTCAGACAGTCTAGAAACTAATGCATTTTTGTTTTATTTTATTGTTTTTGTTCTTTTCTTTTCTTTCTTTTCTTTCTTTTCCAACCCAAACTCCCCTAGAAGAGCAACAGGTGATGCAAAGGTGCCTGAATGAGTTGCTTGAGGTGACTGGAACTTGCAGCACAGAGGAATCAACAAGTTGTATAGCCAGCAAAGTAAGGTGTGGAGCACCTGTGTAGGATATGGTTGGCAGTGTCAGCTAAACAGCATTAAAGATTACTAGTAGTAGAGGTTAAAACTGAGACCCAAATCCACAGCATGATGGCTAGTAGCAAAGATTAAAACCACCAGCAGGTCAGCATTCAGGTACCACATTGAAGACAGAGCAAGGTACTCAGAAAGGCTGCAATTATCAGTGGGCAGACAGTGAGGTGCCAAATCGGAGGGTCACTGGGCAGTTGGTATTGAGTAGAGAACAGAGTACCAAATCAGAAGCAGGATCAAGATCAGCTGAAATCAGTAAAGGAAGAAAAGGCCTGGCTGTGCTATTGGCAAAGGAAATTACAAGAACAGGTTAGAATCAAGCTAAGTCAGTAGCAGTAGACCATTTACAAGCACAAGGCAGGTCAATAAACACAGGAACAGCAGAGGACCAGTCAACAATGATCAAGAGTCAGGCTGAGCCTTAGCACATGCCTGGCTGCAACCCTTAATGCAAAGCCATGGGCGGAAGCACATACACAGCCAACTGGAATTTTATGACACATGTCATCCTGGTGCTAGGACCTACAGTATATTCTTTGTGTCAACAATGTAGCGTTAGGCACTACGCCGCCGCAACGTACTAGAGCAGGCTTTATTCTGCACTTACCTCTAAAGTTGCCGTAGCGCAAATCCCCCGGCGCAAGCCCGCGTAATTCAGCCGGGTAGGTAGCCGCGTACTGCGCATGTGCCGTCCCAAAAACGACGTGCATTAATGACGCCGCAAGCACGTCAGTGTTTTAGCGTGTACGTTAATGTCCAGACGGAACGCAAACGATGTAAAATCAAATGGCGACGCGGGAAAGACGGCAATACTTAACATAGGACACCTTCGGGCTGCTTTATACGCGGCGCAAACCTTGTAAACTTGCAATGTAAAACCGTTCAATCGGCGTATTAGGCTCATTTGCATTGTTATGCCACCTAGCGGCCATGATTACATCTACGATCCGACGGTGTAATTCTTTTACACCTGTCGGATTTTTAGTGTATCCGTAAGTGATTCTAAGAATGCATAGATACCCATTTAGATACGACGGCGTATCTGAGATACACCGTCGTATCGCCTCTGAGAATCTGGCCCATAATCTTGTGATAATAACTTAGACAAATAAGTAGACAATAACATCACTCCCATTTATTTTAAAGCAGAACGTCACACTTGACTATTTTTACAATGACTATTTGTAAACCTTACGCTGCAAGCATTAGTAAATAGATAGAGTATATCATATTTACTTTTCTATATACTTTTCTATATACTTTAACTATAAACTTCTTTATAGGAGTCTTGCTGAGATAAACTTCCTTACTGGGCACTTATACCCCTTCCTGACAGGTGAAATTTAGCTTCTGGCACTGCGTCGCTTTAACTGACAAACGTGGCTAACATTGGCGTCCTTTTTTCACTTTCACGATTTTTATGCGCTTATTTTTCAATAATTGGTAACAGAGTTTAGGCCGTACGTATTATTCTACTTGACTATTTTTACAATGACTATTTGTAAACCTTACCCTGCAAGCATTAGTAAATAGAGTATATCATATTTACTTGTTATTATAGACTTTTCTATATACTTTAACTATAAACTTTTTTATTCCAGGAGTCTTTCGTTTTTTCTTTTCCCCAGCCAACCACAGCCTGCTGACAAATCACTTTAAAAAACAACCCTATAGCATTTCTGGCTGTGGCCATCTTGCATACAGGCAGATGTTTTTTTAGGAAGTAATACATATATTAATTATCTGCCTGTATGCAAGATGGCCACAGCCAGAAATGCTATAGGGTTGTTTTTTTTTTTAAAGTGATTTCTCAGCAAAATAAAGCATGGAGATATGGATAGGTGAGTGTGCTTTGAATATTAAAAATGTATTAAATAGTGTTTGAGAAGGTAAACATGATTGGCTTGATTTTCTACTACATATACCATTTTTCTGTTAGCTTAACTCCAGGCGTGACCCATTCATCCTGATCATGTTACTAGTTTAAATGACCTTTTCAATATATTCGATGCCCCTTTAAAATCATATGGGTCACTTCATTAAAATGTCTTATTAGGCCGCGTACACACGATCGAATATATCTGCTGAAACTGGTCCGCAGACCAGTTTCAGCGGACAGATTCGATCGTGTGTACGGGCTAGCAGACAGGTTTCCAGCAGACAAAAGTTTTAAAGCATGCTTTAAAATCTGTCTGCTGGAAAACCGTCTGTCGGATATGTCCGCTGTACTAACGAAATCTCCTGCATGCGCCGAATGGATTCGATGCATGCGTGGAAGTATTTTACTTCGTGGTTTGGTGACGTGGCGGCGTCAACGTCACCGCCACGTCACCGTACTGTCTGTCCGCGGGGATTTTGGTTTGATCGTGTGTACACACATCAGACCAAAATCTCCAGGAGACATATCCGATGAAATCGGTCTGTCGGACCGTTTTCATCGGATATGTCTCCTCGTGTGTACGTGGCCTTAGAGTTGTCTGTGTTAGATACTGTACTTATTTGCATAATATTGTACAAAAATTACTGTATTGTATCTCTATTTTCTTTTATATATTGCCCACACTTAGAGAAAATGTATGCAGTTGTGTTTTGTCTTTGTATATAGTTATCATTTTGACTTATCTATGCTTATAACCCCAGTGCTGATCTATGTGTTACTAATGCAATTAGTGGTTGGGGTGGAGGGTTATTCTCTTTGAATGCTCCTTATGAAGGACAATACCTTCACTCATTTCTTTTGCTGCTGTACTTGCTCTCCTCCAGTGTGTTGATCTCTGAGGTAGGTAATCTTCTAGAACAGAGGCAGGGGGGAAAAAATAAAGGAACATTAGAACAACAGATTTACAGTATATAGTGGTTATTTTTGGTAAAATTTGCTATAGTGATTAATCATGACCCTACACTGCCAGCATGACTTCAAAATACCCAAAACATTTATGCCTCGTACACACAACCTTTTTTTTTGGCAGGAAAAAAGCTATGTTTTTCCCGACGTGATTTCTCTCCAGCCTGACTTGCATACATACGTTAATGCAAAAAAAGTCTGAACAAAGCGCGGTGACGTACAACACGTATGACGGGACTATAAAGGGGAAGTTCCTTTCAAATGGCGCCACCTTTGGGGCTGCTTTTGGGCTGCATACTTGATTCTGAGAATGCAAGTTTTCATACACATGACCGTTTTTGGCAGCGAGAAAAAGACTGACGGGAAAAAATAAACCCTGTAAACAACCACCCTACCTAAAGACAGAACCACGTGTTCTTAATATGCCAAAAGGTGGTCCATTTGTTCGCTGTATGGTCATCATCATCATAACTTCAAGGAGTTGTAAAGGAAAAAAAAATGTTGCCTAAAATTAATGTCTGCAAGGTAGACAGACAGAATAGTGTAATTATTCTGTTAAATTCCTTCATCTATATCACCTCCGGCATTCTAGTTTCTGTTCTCTCATTCACTTCCTGGTTTGCAGTGCTCATTCATGTAAGAACTACATTTCCCAGTATGCATTGCGGCATGCCCAGTAATTCACACCTCCTTGAAGTCTCTAACACGTAGAGAGTGTCCTGCCGCACAGATGTAGTTCCCAGGAGGGGGCGAGCATGTCACTGACCACCGCAGTAAAGCCTCCCTTCACGGTAGTGAGTAACAATCAGACAAGCAGGAAGTTAACAGAACAGAGAAGAAATAGAGCAACTTCTGAGCAAAAACGAACATTGAGGAAGTGAAAAGAGGAATGTCTGCAGGTAAAGGATGCTTATTATGAAAAAAAAAAATCCTTTAAACCCCTTTAAAGTGCAGCGCTACTATGAATACCAATATACTGTAAAATTACCTGTATGCTGGAAATTAATTACAATGACTTCATTAATACATATAATAAATTCATTAAAATGTAAAATCACCACAGAAACCAATTGAGAAAATTAATGGTAAACCAATATGACTTCAATAATAAAAACTTGATTGTTCAAATTATAATAAATAATTAAAACTCCAACTCCAGTGTTCTTTTATTAAAAAGTGCTCTTGTGCTTTAAGTAACATTCACGTGCATAAACCTCTAACTTCTGTATTTGACCCATAAAAGTCTATATTATTCACGATTTATATAGCACCAAAAGTTTACGCAGTGCTTTACAATGTAGAGGGGGGACAGCACAATTACAGTACAGTTCAATACAGAAGGTAAAGTAGGGCCCTGCTCATAGAGCTTACATACTAAGGGGGGGGGGGGGTGTCACAAAAGGTAATAGCTGCAGAAAATGATTTGATGGGGGTGGCTCGGTGGACAGTTGTTAGGTGGGTGTGGGATAGGCTTCCCTGAATAAATGAGTTTTCAGGGATCTCCTAAAGGTGGACAGGGTAGAAGCTGATTGGACATACCAGGGCAGAGCGTTCCAGAGAATGGGAGAGGCTCTGGAGAAGTCCTAAAGGCGAGCATTGGAGGAGGTAACAAGGGAGCTATAGAGCAGGAGGTACTGGGAGGAGCTGAGGTGACAATTTGGGCGATATCTGCAGGTGAGGTTGGTGATGTAGATGGGGGTGATGCTGTGAATGGCCTTGTATGTTGTGGTCAAATGTACGCTTTCCCCTTTAATCCCCCTGGTGGTATTCCAGAGTCTGGCTTGGGGTGGAATTTCAGCACCAAAAGCGGTAACCCTGAGCCAGACTCGGGATCGCCTCGCAGCAGCCACAGGCATGGTTTACTTACCTTGTCCCTGGATCCTGCGATGCCGCCGCGCTGTGTGATCGAGTGGTGCCTCCTCGTTCGATTCACAGTGTCCCTGTGTGCCGCCGAGCTCCATTCCCTGCGACGTTACGACGCACGGGGGCTGAGATCGGCGCCAAATTCAAAAAAGTAAATAAACACAATACATACAGTATACTGTAATCTTACAGATTACAGTACTGTATGTAAAAAACACACCCCCCCCTTTGTCCCTAGTGGTCTGCCCAGTGTCCTACATGCACTTTTATATAATAAAAACTGTTCTTTCTGCCTGCAAACTGTAGATTGTCCATAGCAACCAAAAAGTGTCCCTTTACATCAAAAGTGGTTTTAGACCAGCTAGAAAACAACGATAATAAATTATAATCACTTGCAGAATTAAGTGATAGCAATTTGTGGGGAAATTCGTCATAAAAAAATAAAAGTAATGACAGCGACAATTCTGCAACTGAGCAAATTTCAGTGATTTTGAGTTGATTACATTATTGAATAATTTGTATTATAATTATATTATTATTTGTTATAATTATTATATTATAATTTATGATTTTGTTTTTCAAACTTTTTCATACCCGGGATGTCTACTAGACTCTTGTTTGATCAGATTTAAGTGAGTTATTCCTAAGAATTACAGGCCTACAATATAAAAATGCAAAATAATGGTACCGCTTTCAGAACATAAAATCTGAAATAATCATACCGCCAGGGAGGTTAAGGTGTCTCAGATGTTGCTGTATGTCCTCAGGAGCCTCTTTTCATTCTGTTTCTGATGTACACTTTAAGCGCTTTTCCCCTTTAAATTATTAATGGCCTAAATGTTTATCACACCCAGATCTACTAGATTTTGCTCTATCCTTCAACCTCCACTCACACTGCAATGGCAGCCGCCACCAGTAATCTGTCCAGAACCATGGGACAGAGAGCGGCACAAAGTTACTCAACACCAATCACATGGGAGCCAGTCAGGGAATGGGGTGCAGAGATTTGCTGAATGCTGCCACATGACCTTCCTGAGACATGAAAAGAGCCCATCTACAACTGCCTGACCTTGAACGCCTTTATACGTCAGAATTATTTATCTGCTGCTTGAAATTCAAGGTTGGAAAGGGCTGGGAAGTGAAAAATAATTGGAGGTATAAAGGGGAGGATAATGCCAACAATGACTTCTTTAGCCTGGGAAAAAAATATTATGCTTTGTTTTCCTAAAATACATGAACATACAGTATGAGAGTTATTGGAGCTCAAACCTGTTCATGTGCAGTGAATAAAAATACCTACACTTATGCATTCAAATTACAACCACTGTCACCGTGTTTTATCGCTTTTATTTACTCATAACAAATAATGCAGCTTTGCAGCATATACATTTGTACATAACCTCATATTGTTAAAAAATAAACTGCACAATCCTGCAGGTATGAATGGTGGTTACGATAAGAGACATTCATAGCAGTAGAAGAATATTTGCATACAGTTGTTCAGAGATAGAAAGCATTTAATTGTCATCGCAGAAAAACGTATGGTAGGAATTCACGTATCAACGTTGTTTTTTTTACCAGTGCATGCTCTCACAGATATCAGTGTATTAGTTATTTAGTCCAGGATAAAAAAGGCACAGTAGGATTTATCTTGTGTTTCCAAAGCATCATGACATATTTTTGTAAGCATCCAATGGGTTAATTAGGATGACAAAGAGGGGAGGATCAGAGTCATACTGGGACTAATGAGGAAAGACCAGAAAGACATGACAATCGAAAGGTCCTGTTGACCAGCAGACTAAATCTGCCGCCTGGCTCCAATTGTCTATCTGAGAAATGAATGTCATGACCACTTAGGTTTAACAATAGTCCAACACAAGCAAAAGTAGACAGCTATATAAGAAGAACTAGCCGGCATGGGATGCACAGTTAATAATGAGGCATTCCATTCACTGCATCCTTCTGCTCTAATTGTTAAGGTGAATAGGAGATACTTTGTCAGAGGCGGGAAAGGACCAGAGTGAAAACTATTGTTTTCACACTAGTTGTTTGTACATTTACTCTCAAAGCTACAAAAATCCCTTTCTTAGGTGTGCATTATACAATTCCATCTAAACAATGTATTCCATTCTTTCCTAACAGGGAAATGTTGTTTCATTAAGTCTAGCTGTACAGAGATCCCTCACCTAAACCCTACTAATCTGCGATGCCACGATTATTTTTGTAACTGTATTTTTTTTTCAAATGACTCCTATTGCAACTATGTTAGAATTATTGTAATGATCCTTATCACACATTTTTTTGGCATCTCTTAGTTAACTACAGTTTCCTGATGAAAACCCAATATCATCTTGCCTTTGTCATCAAAATCACATATATAAAAATGATACTCAAAAGCAGACTTGTGCATCTTATCAAAGCCCTGCCATATCTGCAACAGAGTAAGGTTTTCACCTTGGCTATCTTCCTAGGGGTTTTGCCAGAGGGAACTTTTCAAGATACCTCTGGGACCAAAAAAATTATATTTTCTTTTATGCAAAACATATGTTTTTGTTGTTGTCAGGACAAAATAGAGAAGGCAAATCTCCCAAGCAGGGGCACAAACAGCAATAAAAACTGAGAGATGTTCTACTTCCTCTCCACCCTATCAAAAACTACAGAAAATAAAAAATAAAAACAGTTTTGCTTTTAGTTACACTCTAAGTACAACAAGGTCTATATTATGGTACATTGATTTTTTCACTACCTATTTCCAACACCGTATGCCTAATCACATGCTAAGATGACTTTCACTTTGCTTACACGTGACATATGCTTGTTCCCATCCTACACCTTTTCTGAACAGACCTGTATGTGCAACCTGAACTTAAAGTGTATTATTATAACATTGTAAAACCCAATAAAAACGTATTGAAAAGGAAAGGAAGTAAGTAAACAAGAATTTGCTTTTCACATGATTGGATATTTGAAGTTAAAATTCACAAATTAAATTTTATGAAGATACTTAACTACTATCAGCTTTGTGTTGTGTCAATTTACTCTGTGTGTAGTGAGCATGGATGTTGTGGCCAGGTTTATAAGCAGCCCCATAATCGGTCTATAAGAGAATGTTACAACTGTAGCTGTAACATCAACTCTTAAAATAGTGGTAGATTGGGCTGGGAGATATATTGATATATTATAACTTTAAGCACATACATTAGCGTCATAAAACTTAGAGGAAGATTTTTAAAGGTACTACAAAGCCATAGACTACCAGTGTTGACCTCCTTGTTCCTTCATGTTTCTCTCAGGAAAGTTTTCCATAAGGCCTGGTTCACACACCTATGAACTTTTTATTGCATTTTCAGTTTTGCAGAAAGACAATACAGCCCATTTAACATGGTTTCCTATGGTTCACATTCGCATCTGTGCATTTTCTGGAAAGGGCCAGGCACCAGCAGGTTGTGTTTTTGGTTCCATAGACTTCAATGGATCAAAAACATGTATTGAAAAATGCAAAATGCACCTGCAATATGCGTCAACTGCAACACGCATAGGTGTGAACCAGGCCTTAGGACACATTCATGTCAGGGGACTGCACATAAAATACATTACTGTGTTGCAGTGCCATTCAATATAAGTGTTATTCAAATGGACAAAGTTCACGGTCACGTGAGCGAAACATGTTGACTTAGGCAACAGCTATGGGCGCGGTGTCTGCCCATGCTGGCGGCGAGACAGGCGCTGCCCCAACACACTCACTCAGCATGATGGAAAGGCTCTGACAGAGTCCATCAACATGGATTGATTTCTGCCTAGTGGGTCATGGCTAATCGTGCCCGGGAGGACAGTGATACCACATTGTTGCCGGGAGGCACAGGACTTGAGAGTGGACACGATGCAGAAAGTATGAGCAGTGTGAGCCCTCGGGCAGACCAGAATTTACCTATGACGCTGAGTGTCCGTGGCATTGTTGTAGTCTATCGTGCGGGACTGTAGTTGTATTTGTTGTGCTCTGCTTCTTTGCTTCACTGCTGCCTGACCTATGCTGTTGCTACTCAGTCTGCTGCCACTGCATCCCTTCTCTCTTTACATGTTTACAGTATAGCAACACAAGGCCACTGGATTTTTCTCATGGTATCTAAAATATCTGGACTGTTGATTTCAGCATATGGCAATATAATACCTCTAGTCACTCAGCAGAATTATGCACCACTGAGCATTTATGAACTTAGATGAACAGCACCCAGTTACCTGTATAGCAGTGATTTATTGCTGCAGTGCAAGTGGGATAAAGAGTGCCTTACATCAATGTTTCTCAACTCCAGTCATCAAATACCCACAACAGGTCATGTTTTCAGGATTTCCCTCAGATGAAACGGCTGTGGTAATTACTAAGGCAATGAAACTAATCAAATCTCCTTTGCAAAATAATGGCAAGCCTGAAAACATGACCTGTTGGGGGTACTTGAGGACTGGAGTTGAAAAACATTGACTTACATCATACCCAAGTTCAAGCTTAAACTGCTTATGGCCACTCTCAATGCCCGGTGGCAGGTCAAGTCTCTGTTTAGCATTCAGTTAGGGGGCAACTGAAAATCCCACCATCTCATGGTGGGGTGCCATGCTATTTAACAATAGCCTAAGTCAATCTCTTTTATTGGAGACAGCTTGGCCAGTGCTCGCTTTACCCCTGGCTACACACTGACATTCAGGTAGATTTATAGCATTCTGTTGACTACCACTTAGTGTCAGAAGATGCCTCTTAAGCCCCACCTGCCGGGATGATCTACATAGCTGCCGGGATGATCTACATATGTTTTTTTCTGCTACTTTTTGTTCTTTAATAAAGTTTTTAGTCCACAGTTAGTCCTTATCTACAACTACTAATTAAGTGATCAGTCTTGACTTCATATTGCTTTTTGGTATTCAACTGTTCTTGCGGTGTTGCATGCCACAAATCATAAAGCTATCCACTTTAAAGACCAGACCAGAATCCATACATATAGGGCTGCTGAAACAACCAGATAATGGCACCACAGCAATGCAGAAAAAATATGTTGCCAGCACATCTCAGTATTCTTGGAAACCCCCACCCCACACATTTCAGCCCTCCTCCTCAATTCATATAAAAGGGGGAATGGAGTGCTCTAAAAATGGAGAAGGGGGACCTATCAGTCTTCCGCCTATCTTCCAATCATATATTGCTTTTCATGGAAAATTGATAGAAGCTATAGTAGAGCCTCAATAAATGGAAGTGGGGGTGAAGGGGGTGGGAATAACTCTTAACAAGTGTCTATGGCAGGTACAATGACTATAAAAACCCTTGCGCCACACAATGTTTACCCCTGTGAGGGGTGTGGAGAAAGGTGGGAAAGAGGACAACTTCGCTAGGACAGCCAGCACTAGCACAAGGGATACGTAAGTATTGTCCTTTGTGCTGTTTTTTTTTTTATCTTAAGCTTTAATAAAAAGGTGTTTCTTAATGTGAACATGTGCTGAATAGTAATAAGCAGTAACCAAACATGCTCATGTCCTATGTTTTACTTTTTCGTTAGCATTTTCTTTAACATTGGGTAGAATTTTTTTTACCTCCAAGTGGGAGGAGGTGTTAGAAACCAATAAGAGCAACATAATCAGATTAATCATGTTGTGTGCAAACAAAACCCGAGATGTTGTGAAATTCTAGAATTCTATATGTTAATTGTTAGCTACATCACAGAATATGAGAGGATTTTAGGAGGAAGAATTGAGGCCTCTGTGACATGGTTTAATTAGTACATTTGACCCTTCTGGAAACTCACAGGTTTAGCTTGAAAGCTATTTTGTTTCATGGTTACCTAGTAAAAGTCCACAAACAAGCATGAGGAAGTCTTACTTAAATCAAAGGCATTTTCTCTTTCCTTGTTAAAGCGAAGCAGTGCTTATTACCCACAGACATAAAATGATCATCACCTACTCAATAATAAATAGGGAATAAGTACATACAGTATGTTCTCTTGGTGTGATCCTAAAAGATTGCTTTAAAATTTTCATGTGGCAGTTGGATATTCAAAACACAGTCTTGTGTCTATAGGTACATAATGTATATTTGTAATCCTCAAGTTTAATAAACTACAAGCTTCTTTTCTCACCATCATTGTGCGCCTAGTAACCCCCTTATTTCAAGCATATTTAACCACTTAGGACCGCCGCATGTACATTTACGTTGGCAGAATGGCACAGACAGGCACATCAGCGTATATATACGTTGGTGCCTTGGGGGGGATGGGGGGTCCGATCGAACCCCCCCCCCCCCGTACATGCGGCGGTCCGCACGGCTGCAGGAGCGATCCAACAAGAGGGGGCGGCTATTCGTTTTTGTCCGCCCCCTCCGGATCGCTCTCAGCCAATGCGCGCGCCCGCCCACCCTGTCACTTCCTCCTCCTGTGTAAACACAGGAAGGAGGAAGCGACGTGATCTCTCCCTCTGCGTTTTTTTCAACCACCGCTGAGGAGAGATCACCACACTGTAAGTCCTGCACCAACACTACACTACACACAGGCACATTTAACCCCCCCGATCGCCCCCCCCCCCCTGTCACAGTGCCACTGAATGCAGTAATCATACATGTATGATTACTGTATTTAGTGTCAGTGTGACAGGCAGTGTAAAAGTCAGTTAGTGTTAGGTTCAGGGTAGCCCTGTACCCCCCCCCTAATAAAGTTGTAACCCCTTGATCACTGCCCTAGTTAACCCTTTCACTCCCTATTGCCAGCGTCACTAAGCGATCATTTTTCTGATCGCTGTATTAGTGTCGCTGTTCCCGCTAGGTAGCTAATTTTTTTTTTTATTGCGATTTTTTTTTTACTAAAGACATGTGGCTAAATAAATTTTGGCCTAAATGTTTGACTAAAATTTAGTTTATTGATTTTTCTTATAACAAAAAGTAAAAAATATAGATTTTTTTTCAAAAATGACGCTCTATTTTTGTATATAGCGCAAAAAATAAAAATCGCAGAGGCGATCAAATACCACCAAAAGAAAGCTCTATTTGTGGGAAGAAAAGGACGCGAATTTTGTTTGGGAGCACGACCGCGCAATTGTCTGTTAAAGCGACGCAGTGCCGAATCGCAAAAACCCCTTTGGTCATTTGGCAGCATATTGGTCCGGGTCTTAAGTGGTTAAAGAGTCTACATATATTTTCCAGTAGTACCTAAATTTAGATAACATTTTCCAAGCAATCACTTATCTCTATAAATAATAAGATAAATGTAATATAATTCACATATGTATTATATGAGATGAGTTATTTATTATTAAAAAAACGTTCCACAGCCCTCTGCGTATAACACGCAGGCACAGTTTACCCTCTATTTTCAGGGTAAAAAAGTGAGTGTTATACGCCAATAAATTCAGTAGTTATGTTTACTAAATGAACCTGAAGGAGAAGACCTGGTAATGATTGAGTTCCATACCCATCAGGGACATTGTATTGTACTTATATTTACTCAAGAAGTTCTAAAGCCATTGGATCAGCATGGCAGCCTTGCATTTTTAGAAAAAAAGTATTGACAGTGGTCGTCCTCATATTCCACCTGGTACCAGTTTCTTTTAAAATGAAATTTATCACGTAGAAGTGTCCTTGGAAATATTCCAAATTAGACAAAGTAACTATTTTCCTGAATTTGGTAGGGTCGTTTTACATGTGCTGTGCCCAGTCTGTGAACAGATCCCCTGCTACATTTGAGCAGAACAAGACCATTCAGTTTTTTCCTTGCACATCTTTCCAGACCTGTGGGTGCAATCCATGGGTGGCCAGGTAAAAATTAAATTGTATCTGTTTACATCAGGCTACCTCCTAGAAAATATTAATTTGGCAGGAATTATGGAGACCTGAATGGACATCAAGGTAAAGAGATGTAAGTGGGCACATGCCTGTTTACATCCACCTGTCTATAAACTTACATGGAGCTTCCAATAATGTTTATCTGAAAGCCTGACATTCGGAACAGATTGAAAAGCCTTTTTTTCAAAACAATATAATTGAATTAAATGATACTAAAATGTTACTGCTTACTTGCACAGAGTAAATTAAACAAGATTTGAATAGGCTTGGTTTATTACAGTTTATGCATACCCTGGCACATCGATTATGCACAAACAACCTGTATCTATTTAGTACCGTATTTATCGGCATATAACATGCACAGGTGTATAACCCTAACTTTAAGAGGGAAGTTTCAGGGAAAAAACATGCAGGCACAGTTTACCCTCTATTTTCAGGGTAAAAAAGTGAGTGTTATACACCAAAAAATACAGTAATTATTAAACACTGCTATTGCCCAAGGATGCATGTGCTCAGGCTCGTGAGTAAATATTCTGGAATGAACTAACAAGTATGGTTTGCTATTGAATGCCCATTTCCGTGATCAAATGTACTCAGCTTAGCCACAGTGGGCCAGATTCACATACACTTAATATTGCGCTGCGTAATCGAAATACTCTACGCTGCCGTATTTTACCAGGCTCTACACCGAATCCTGGTAGATTTTTGCCCATACGCTACGGCGGCGTAGTCTATTTCTTGCCGCGTAATCGAGCATTTAAATTAAGCGCGTCCCCGCGGCGATCGAACTGCGCATGCTCCGTTCAGAAATTTCCCGTCGTGCATTGCGCGAAATCACGTTGTTACGTCATTCGTTGTTTGAGTAGCGTCGTTTACGAACATTCCTATTCCCGGACGACTTACGTAAAAAATAATAAAAGACGTCGGAAAACGTAGAAATTCGACGCGGGAACGGCTTTACGCAAATAAAAGATGACTAAAGGTGCCATAAGAGATTGCGATTGAAGATCGTAATTTCGGGGATCGCCGGCAAAAGCTCATTAGCATACCCCGACGCGGAAAACGACCGGAAGTCCACCCAGTGGCCGCAATTTTATTGCAGCGTAGATCCGAAGGAGTACGAACATGTAATCCAGTCGAATTTAAGCCCGCAGCCGTCTATTCATGGTTTGAGGTCTTCGACTAGCTAGAAAACGCGCGTAATTTGAAATTACTCCAGTCTAACACCAGTTAGACAGGCGTAATGGCTCTCTGAATCTGGCCCAGTATGTCTAAAATTATATTGTATAAAAAAGTATTTTGGGATATTTATGCACTGCTATCATTTAAAGAGGTTGTTAAAGAAACTGTATACATGAAGAATGGCACTGCACTGCACATGCCAATAAGAGATTGATGAGATTTCATTGATAAATACCCATACATATGCTGCATTTTGACAGCATTACATACAGGTTTTCATTTGGACATTCAAGGTGAACAGCAAAGTAGGAATGCACCATATACACTCAACATCAGTGCATGATCAGCTAGAAAGGTACAGTACTTATGTTGTAGACATCCAAACATTCCTGGGTGCTCATGATGCAAACATACCATAACAATTAATCCCTACTCTTGATTCTTCATTGATTTTTTTTTTTATTAACCCTAATCTCTCAGTCTTTAACTACTTGCCGCCCGCCCTATTACAAAATGACGGCGGCAAAGTGGTTTCAATATCCTGACCGGACGTCATACGACATCAGCCAGGATTCGCCATTATTGCGCGCCCCCGGTGGCGCGCACTGCACCGATCGGTAATGTCGCTTGTACCACGGACACAGCGCATACCCAATCAGGGTATACAGCCAATTTCATTGGCTGTTTACCACGTGATCAGCTGTGTCCAAACACAGCCGGTCATATGTCAAAACAAATCAGAGGCACGCCTAAAGCGAGCCGCCAGGGGCACACAGCGTGCCGATCGGGGATGGCGGGTGTCCCTCGGACATAGCCCATCCTCGATCAAGGTAAATTGCCAATGAAATTGGTTGTTTACCCACGTGATCGGCTGTGTCCAATCACAGCTGGTCACAGGTATAAATATTGTAGCGGTTTCCAGGGATCTCTTCTCTCTCTTACACACACAACGATTGTGTGAGGAGAGAGGGGAGAGATCTGAAATCTCTGTGTGTAACAACTTTATATTACTATATTACTGTCTGCACAACACGCCCCCCCCCTCCAATAAAGAGAACCTGTCACAGCCCATCTGCATCTGTCACAGCCCATCTTTCACAGCCCATCTGGATCTGTAATAGCCCACCATCAGTACCGCCATCAGCACTGCCATCAGTACCGACATCAACACTGCCATTAGTACCGCCATCAACACTGCCATTAGTATTGCCATCAGTACCATCTGGATCTGACAGCCCATCTGTCACAGTCCATCTGTCACACAGGCCACCAACGGTACCGCCATCAGTACTGCCATCAGTACCGCTATCGGTACCGCCATCAGTACCTCCATCGGTACCATCTGGACCTGACAGCCCATCTGTCACAGCCCATCTCTCAGACAGGCCACCAACTGTACCGCCATCAGTACCATCTGACAGCCCCTCTGTCACAGCCCATCTGTCACACAGGCCACCATCGGTACCGCTATCAGTACCGCCATCACTACCGCCGCACAGTCCCACCATAAGTACCATCACACAGGGCATCAGTAACCTGTCATTACCCTCACACAGGTCTGCCATTAGTGATCTGTCAGTAGCACCATCAGTACCGCCATCATGTCTTAAAGTATGTACACACCTGAGGAGGCATATAACATCCTCACTATGTCGGATGATGAGAGCAGTGGGGAGCTCCCATTATCCGATTCTGGTTCGGAATACGAGCCAGTGGAGGGTAGTGGATCAGAGTCTGAATCAGTGGAGGAAACGTCCCCTTCTAAAAGAGTATGGAGATCAGGACCTAGATCAGAAGACCTGCCTACCACCAGCAGCGCCAGACCCCAGGAAGAGGAGCCCAATTCCAGTACTTGAATTACTTATATAGCCCAAAGAATCCGGGCCCAGTCCTACCTTCCTGATGCCCTGGCAAAACCCTTATGGTTGCCTGCCAACTCAGGATCTTCTACAATCCCCCCTTTCACCGCACAGCGAGGTGTGCAGCTCAACACGTCAAATTTTTCTAAATTGCACTATTTTTATTTGTTTTTCCCTGAAGATATGTTGCAGTACATGGGGGACAAAACAAATCTCTATGCAGAGCAATGTATTGCTGTCAATCCCAATTCATCCTACGACCGTATGTTTAATTGGCACCGTCTCACACTAGAAGAATTCAAATTGTTTTTGGGCCTTGCTTTTAATATGGGGCTTTCTAAGAAAAACAAAAGGCATGCCTACTGGTCCACCCGCCCCATCCACCACATGCCCATATTTTCTGCTGTCCCGCCAGGACACGGTACGACATGATAATGCGTTTTCTACAATTCAATAACAATTCGCAGTGCCCTCCCCGAGATCACCCCAACCATGACAAATTATATAAGCTTTGCCTCCTAATAAATTATTTTACCAAATGATTTTCTGAAGTGTTTATCCGCGACCAAAATATTTGTGTAGACGAATCCCTTATCCACTTTACGGCGGCTTCTTCCGACATCTTCGGCGGGGGGTGGGTCTTCTCCGATCTCCGGGGGTCTTCTCCCCTCTCCGGGGGGTCTTCTCCGCTCTCCGGGGGGTCTTCTCCGCTCTCCGCGGGTCTTCTCCGCTCTCTGGGGTCTTCTCCCGCTCTCTGGGGGTCTTCTCCGCTCTCCAGGGGTCTTCTCCACTCCCCGGGAGTCTTCTCCGCTCTCCGGGGTCTTCTCCCGCTCTCCGCTCTTGATTCGGCGCTCTCCGGTGCCTTCTTTCTGTTCAGGACTGGCCGCCGCTTCTGTCACGTCGTCGTCTTCTTCTTCTTCTCTTCTCTTTTCCAGATGTTGACTCGACGCTTCCTCCCGCTGTTATGACGGATGCGCGGCTCCCAGTGACTTATATAGGCCTATCTTGTGACATCGCAGTCCCATAATGCTCCGGTAGGTACCACGTGGTGCTCCTGAGGGGGGAACCCATGCCAGATTTTTTTTTTAAATCCGGCGGGGACTTCCCCTTCAGGATTCATAACAAACACCGTCCACGTGTAGAATTGGCGGGAATCCACGTCGGATCCCCGCCGCTTCTATGACGGCTTTGTCTCCATCACATGTGGTATGTATAGCCATACTCAGGAGGAGTAGCAGAATGTATTTTGGGGTGTAATTTTTGCTATGTACATGCAGTGTGTTGGAAATATCTTATAAATGGGCAACTTTGTGTTTTCTGAAAACGTCTGAAAAAAAATTAACCGTTCAAAAGACTTATTATGCCTCATAGATTATACGTGTTAGCTTTCTAAAATTGGGTCATTTTGTGGGTGTTTCCATTGTCCTGGTGCTCCAGGGCCTTTAAAATTGAGATAGGTCATCATAAAATTATATGTGTAATTTTGCTCCTAAAATGCCTGTTGGTGCTACTTGGAAGTCTCACACATGTGGTATTGCCATACTCAGGAGGAGTAGCAGAATGTATTTTTGGGTGTAGTTGCAAATATGCATATGCTGTGTTCAAGAAATAACCTATCAATACAATAAGTTTGTGTAAAAAAAAAAAAAAAAAATCTTAATTTTGACAAAAATTGTGTGAAAAGGTTACAAATTCAAAAAACTCACCATGCATCTTACTAAATACCTTGGACTGTCTACTTTCAAAAAAGGGGTCATTTGGGGGGTATTTTTACGTTCCTGGATTGTTATTGAATCAAGAAATGAGATAGGCCTTTAGTACATCAGGTGTGATCAGATGTGATACATTTTCAGTGATTTGCACCCTAACTTGTAGACTCTATGGGGCAGATTCACGTAGATCGGCGCATTATCATTCCGGCGTAGCGCACCACTTTTCCGTTAGACTTGCGCAATCTAGCCGCGTAATCCGGCGATTCACGTAGCTTTTACGCAAGAGCTTGCGCAAACGTAAGGTTTTTTCCGGAGGCGTAAGGAGGAGTAATACAAATTGGGAGGGACGTGGGCGTGTTACATTGAAATGAGCCGTGACCCCATGCAAATGAAGGGCCGGCCGACTCGCGCATGCGCGCGTGAAGGAAACCATGTCAGCTCCGTTGTGCGCATGCTCACAACTCGGGAGCGGCGCAATCAGTGAAATTGGAAATGGACTAGGGCAACTTTATGAACTACGCAGACAGCATAAATAGACACACACAAATGCACTTCCTTTGCAAAAATACATCCCTTTGTATCCCTCCCTATACAGCAAGGTGCTTTTGTTTGTTTGTGTCTTTGAGATATTTGGGGACTGTTTTGCAGAGTGATTTTTGTCTTTTATGTGTTTTCTTTGTTGTTATTTTGTTTAAATTATATTTTTGCTGGGCATTTTTTATTTACATTATATTTTTGCTGGGCATTTTTTATTTACATTATATTTTTGCTGGGCATTTTTTTTTTTTGCTCGTCATTTATTTAATTTTTTTGGTTCTGTTTGTGTATGATTTTGGAATGTGGGGGTGATATTCCTGCGGGAAAAGGGGTGTCACCCTCATTTGTGGTGGAGAAGTGATCCCCAGGTCTGTGTGAATGGTGTATGAATGTACAGTGACATAATTGGAGCCGTGGCGTGGCGTTGCAGCTCACAAGTCCTGCATGGTGGACTGGTGCCAATCCAATGTGATGAGGATGTGGGGTGTGTGTGCTAGGGACCACAGTGGTGTGCATGCATGCATTCTCATTGTGCCATGATTAATGTGTGTGTTTAACGTGCAAAGATGCATAATGTGAGCTGGCATGAGATGGGGTCATGAGATGGGGTCCCAGTGCATATGCAGAGTCACCTTGAAGGGAAAAGACAGGAGGATGTTAGTCATGCATGTGCCACTTGTGAGGTGTGCATCACGGGAGGGGATAGTCATGCCTGACTCCCATGTCACTCACCAACCAGCCAGCTGTCCCCATACATGTTCTGTTCGAAATCTGTGGGGATGGGGCTCTGATTGTATATGTAGCTGTCATGGGTGTCATGGGTGGTGCCATGTGTTGGGCTGCTGATGTCCTCCTGCAGGGTTGTGGTAATTCCATGATGGCATGAGGGGTGAATCTGAAGATGCGAGACACCTCAGAATCACTCATGCCAAAGATGTCTATGCGTGTGTGATATATCAAGTGAAGAGTGAGGGGCTTGTATCAGATAAGAATATTGTATTAGATTAATTTAAATTGTAAATTTTATGTAAGCAAATAAAAAAAAAAAAAAAAAACATCTCCCGTGCCCTCCTTAGTGCCATCCTCCGTGCCCTCATCCTTCTTTGTTCATCTAAAGTCAGTAGTATAGCTATGCGCGACGATGCCCCTGGCATGTTGGCATACAGATTGTTGGGCAACACGTGTGACTGCTGAACTCCTCACTAACAGTGTTGCTTTATCTGACAATTAGACTTTTTTTCAAAATTTAGACCAGCTTTTAGGTCCTCTAACTTTAGACAGGACATTTTGCAGTTGCGCACATCGCGTAGCCTGCGCAGCAACTGCGTTTTTTTGTGAATCCCCGTAACTCCCTCATTAGCATATTTGACTAGCAAATCAATGGTGTGTCTAGCGCAGTTTTGCGCGAAGGGAAGCGAATGTCTAATTCAATTACGCCGGACCAAAAAACGTAGATTTCTGGCGTATATTGTTTTGTGAATCGCGTCCAACTATACGCACGCGCACATTTAGACTTACGCACGCGCAACAGCAGTTGCGCAGGCGTAATCGCTCTGTGAATCTGGCCCTATAACTTTCACACAGACTAAATAATATCCACTAATTTGGGTTATTTTTATCAAATATATGAAGAAAATTTACTTATTTGCCAAATTTTCTAATTCTAATTTTTTTTTTAATTTTAGCTCATATCGCAAAAAATAAAAAACCCAGCAGTGATTAAATACCACCAAAAGAAAGCTCTATTTGTGAGAACAAAATGATAAAAATTTTGTTTGGATATAATGTAGCATGACTGAGTAATTGTCAATCAAAGCGTGAGAGCACTGAAAGCTGAAAATTGGTCTGGGCGGGAAGGTGTTTAAGTGCCCTGTATGGAAGTGGTTAAAAATCTAGTGACAGATTTACCATTTCCAAAGAACAGTAATTGGTCCCCTCCAATATTAAGAAGAAACCTTACCCATGATCAGTAACAACTATCCTGAAAGATGTCCTGAGAAAGTTAAGGTTCTGGTCAGACTTTTGTAGGTCATCCCAAAGGTTTGCAGTACACAGTGCATCCTTAAGTATATGTGTTATAACTGCATATGGCAGCAGTATACAACAGAAAATCATTTTTTTCTATAAAACTGACTTTTTTCTGTTATATATTTGTATATACTAACAAGGTATGTGTTGTTTCTTGACCAACAATTAAAAGTAGCACATCCATATCAGTGTAGACATTTCCTCCCGAATAAAGAGTATCGGTAACATCTATGTAGATTATGGCAGTGTCACAGACAGTGTGTATATGAACTAGTGCTAGTAGCTAGCAGCTGTAAATTTTCTGAGGATTTATCTAACCACAAATATATAGAAGTGGGGAAACTGAGCTATATTAAACTGTGCAAGATGCTGCTGCCATTTCAGCAACATCCTGTAATTAATTTATTATGACAGGTCTGACAAACTGAAACACCCAATTTGCTTGCGACAGACAGTTAGGATAAAGTTGTGTAGAAACACTAGTCATCAACTTCTACTAGTAGTAAAATAAAAAAAAAGTAAAAAAAAACAACAACAATAAAAAAAACAGTCAAACTATCTCAGCCCCCCTGACACAAGATAATTATTACAAGGTCAATTGTAAACATTTTTAACTATAGATATGAATGGTAAGTAGACTTGTGTAATGCAATGATTTTCAAATGAAAGTGATTCTAAATTGAATTTAATTTTTTTAAATACCAAACATGTTATATTTACCTGCTTTGTGCCATTGTTTTGCACAGAGGAACTGGGTTCCAGGCACTACTGGCTGTAAGGTCGTCCACTGTGGGGTGTGTATGATCACAGCTCAACTGTGCTGCTGTCCAGTAGCATAGGATTGAATGCTAAAAAGCTGAAGACAAACAAGGCTGACAGCCCTCAGGGGCTGAAATAATTGATTATAAAAAGGTGGTTGCAATAATCCACAATTTATGCCCAGTGAACTTGCTGGAGTTTCTTTCAGTGCCCAGTGAACTTGCTGGACAGAAGCACGGTACTTGATAAAGTGCATGTGCGTGAAACGCGTTGTCACAGCACCAGGACACATACGTTCCACACTGGCCACAGTGGCTTCCCCTTCCAGGTACCGTGCTTTCACCTAAGGCTCCAGTGATGCTATCCACACATGCTGGCAGGTCCGGTTGGATAAACGTTCTGCTTGCTCCACCTTGCGGCCATGGTGGTCGGTGCCTCTCCATGGATTTCCCTGTTCCGACACAGTGATCCATCAGTGCCCGAGTCAGCCTCACAGTCAGCGGGTAACGTTGCAACCATATGTTTCATGTATTATGTACTGTTTTTCATTATTTTGTGAATAAATCTAAAGCAAGGGCACTGGGCATACATTGTGGATTACTGCAGCCACCTTTTATAATAAATTACTTCAGCCCCTGAGCGCTGTCAGCCTTGTTTGGTTTTGCACAGAGCAGCCCAGATCTTCTTTTCGGGTTCCCCATCAGTGGTGCTGGCCACTTCCGAGTGCCCCCGAGACGCGCTCTGTGTGTCCATTCAAACACAGAGCGTGACTCAGCCCCACCACTGCTCTATCCTTATTGGCTCACTGGCTGTGATTGACAGCAGCATGAGCAATGGCTCTCACTGATGTAAGGACCAATAAGGAGAGAGAGACCCGAGAGAGCCCCTGCTTTCATGCACATTGCTGGACCTAGATGGGGCTCAGGTAAGTATAAAGGGAGTTGGAGGGGGCGCTGCATCCGGAAGGTATATTACCTTACTGCATAGAATGTAATAAGATAAAAAACCTCAAGCCTTGAGAACCACTTTAAGATTTACTATGTTTTACTTACGTTTCATTAATGCATTTCCAAACCCAAAAACAAAATATATTGCAACTTGCCAATCCATAAATGTGGTGGCTACATTTGTTTTTTTCCATTTCACCTGCTCACCTGGCCAGTAACATGCTTCCTGATCAATGGAGCAACCACTGGACACTGGTCTGATAGACCGTTTTCATCAGACTAACCGATCGTGTGTGGGTGCGTCCATCGGTTAAAAGTCGACGCATGCTCGGAGGCATTTTTTCAGCACGTCGTTGTGTTTTACGTCGCCGCGTTCTGAAACGATCGTTTTTTTAACCAATGGTGTGTAGGCACGACTGATGAAAGTCAGCTTCATCGGATATCTGATGAAAAAATCCATCAGACCGTTTTCATAGGATGAACCGATCGTGTGTACAGGGCATAAGATAGATTGTAGATTTAGATAGATTTGTAGTGTTAGATGGACTGTAGATTTGGATAAATTTGTAGTGTTAGATGGACTGTAGATTTAGATAGATTTTTAGTGTTAGATGGACTGTAGATTTGGATAGACTTTGCATAAATGACTAACACATTAAAGCCTATCTCCAGCTAGATGTTTTCCTGTGCTCAGGGAGCTGTAGGTGTTTCGCACAGTGACAATCCAAGTAATGGCTGTATGTGACCATAACTCTGCCTCGTACACACGAGGGGATATGTCCGCTGAAAACGGTCCGATGGACCGTTTCAGCAGATATCTCCGCTCGTGTGTATGGGCTAGCGGACAGATTTGTCCACCCGACAGATTTCAAAGCAAGCTTTGAAATCTATCCGGTGGAATCTGTCCGCCCGACATGTCTGCTGGTTAGTACACTTACCAGCAGACATGTCGTCCCCCACCACCACCGCGCCGCCGCCGAATGGATTCGGCGCATGCGCGGAAGTGTTTAACTTCCTGGTGCGGTGACGTGGCGGCGTCAACGTCACCGCCGCGTCACCGCCACGTCACCGCGCCGTCCGGCGGCGGGGAATTTGATCCGATGGTGTGTACACGCCATCGGATCAAACGCCCGATCGGACATATCCGATGGAAATGGTCCGCGGACCGTTTTCATCGGATATGTCCGATCGTGTGTACGAGGCCTCAGAGTTTACCTGCACACGTGGTATATTTTACCAAACCCACCACTTTCGTGTGATTGTATGCTTGAGCAGACAGGAACTAATAAATGCCCATGTACATGAGAATTTAAGCAATTAAATAAATGTTTTTTTTTTTCTTTTGGGATAAAGATTCTAACTAAATAATTAAAAAATTAAGATTTTTTTTTAAATCCCTATCAATCTTAAAATTGAAAAGGTTTGTCTCAACCCCTTAACTTGTGTCCACCCTCTTACTGAAGATCTGCTTGCACTGTACAGACAGGAATAATTATGGCAAACACAGCTACCCAGCCCCCTCATGAACAAAGAGGACTAGTAGGATTTTTTCTTGCACCCAAAAGCATAACAAAAAAAGGTAAGCTGTATTTTGTTTGTCATGCTCTGTGAATGGGTACATACATATAAAGTAAGTGTTATCAGCCATTTTTGGGTGGATATATTATATAGGAAAGCCCAGACACGTTTAGGACAGAGCACCTGTGTGTATAGACAGGGACAGAGACCCCTTGTGAGGGAGAGTTAGGAGAAAGTAGGGAGAGTTTTCCAGCCTGTGAGGGATAGCTCAGGGTTCCTACGGAGTCCTGTATCAGCTATCCTGGTGGGATGAAAGATTCCCCGTTGCGAATAATAAAACCGGTGTCCTCACTGTGAGGGAGGGACAAGTGTATTAGATGCCTATATCCATCTGCTGAAGGAATACTGTTGTACCGGGTATTGTGTGTGCCTCTACAGATACGCTTTGGCCCGGATTCGCAGATCACTTACGCCAACGTATAACAAGTTACACCGACGTAAGTGCAAATGTGCGCCGTCGTATCTGTGCGCCAGACCCACAAACAGAGATACACCTAAAACCAAGCTACACCCCGCCGACATAAATTGCTTACACCGGCGTAGGGTGGGCGTACATTTAGGCTGGGTGCATGGTGCCGCTCCCATTGATTAGCCATTCAAACATACAAATGAGATATATACGGCGATTCACAAACGTACGTGCGCCCGACGCAGGCTATGCGCGGTGCACGTAAGTTGTACGTCTGGCGTTAGGTTATTCCCCATAAAGGAGGTCTAACTCTGCAACAGACATGCTCAGGTCTGCACCAGGGAACGCAAGCCGGCGTATTTTACGTTGGACGTGTGTTTGGCTGGGCGTAGGTTGTTCCGACGTGGTTGTGAGCATGTGCATGGAGATGCGTTCACGTGACGGCGCATGCGCAGTTCGTTATATGTACTTGTCTGGCGCTCGGCCCATCATTTGCATGGGGTTACGCCTCATTTGCATGGATCACGCCCATTTCCACCTACGCCGGCCTGCGCCTTTGAAACTCACGCCACACTGGTGCAACGTTGGGAGCACTGGCTTTATGAATTCCATGCTTGCCTCTCTGCGCTGCGCTGCGTTGGCGTATCGTACAGGGGATAGGCTACGCCGGCGTAATGTGCGCCTGCTGTCTGTGAATCCGGCCATTGTGTGCTTGATTTATACTGTGTCAGCCAGTGGAAGGTGCCTATAGTGCTGACAAATACAACAACCACTTACATCAGAAGTGACTGTGATGTGTATCTGTGTCTCCATGCTTGGAGTGAAACTACTTGCATTACTGCTGTAAATACTCTTTTAACTACTGTCTTTCCAGTAATAAACGTTGCCTGGTTTATAAAGTCAGTACATGCGATTGCCTCTGTGAAGCCGCTACACCCTACACCCGTTTACACATGCATCCTTGAAAAAGCTGACCTTATCCTGGGAGACGTGTGGGATACAGTGTTCTGTGTGCGAACATCTATCTAAGTTGCATTAGATGATATGATGGATGTCCGAATAGCTATATACATATACTATGTTGCTTATCAATAGATCTTTATGCTGGAACCTGCAATTTATTCAATACTGAGTACTCCGATCTTAGCAAGATATATTTGTGATAAGGCAGCCTTTTTTATGTGGTGCATTGATTTTTCCAGGCTTCATTATCCTATTATACACTATAATAAGGTGTGAGAAACAGTGAAAGATTTCTTCTGACTGGCATCTTGTGGCATTCATAAAGTTCAAATTTCATATGCACTAAGATGTGCTTTTTTTTAAACGTGTGTGTGTGGGGGAAGGGGGACAGCGCAAACATACCCCTGCAGGTCCAGACTCACCAGAGGATGCCATGAGACTTACAAACAAATGGAGCCCTCCAAGGCTGGGCTGTCCCTGCTCCCCTGATACCCAGTGGCTTCCGTGTTAACCACTTCTTCGTTTTGGGTTCAGCCTCCTGTTTGGCCGGGAGTGACGCAATGGCTACTATTGATTCCCTAAAATAAAAAGTGGGAGGGTTTGGGGCGCAGTGCTCTGCACCCCAATGACAACCTGAGACAAGCCAATTAGAGCTTCAGGCTCAAATCACATGCTTGTCAAAAACTGTTGGACCTAACAGACACCAATTAGTCTGGCACCCCGCACAGCACAGGCACAAAGAATTATTTATTATTTAAAAATAAATGATAATATGATTAACATTTTTTTAACTTTAAGATGTTAAAAAATGTTAGTCATATTTATAATTTATTTAAAAAGAACTAATATTATGTTTAGCTTTCTTATTTTGAAAGCAAACTTTGGGAACTTTGGGAGATGGCGCCCCTGCTGTGCCCCTTATGGACCAGCCGGCCACTGGATATAAGGGTTTTTCTTTTGTCAATCTATTGTTACTGGAGCTTTGAAGTATTACAATATCACGTATAATAATAATGCCATACAGTTATGGCATCCTTATTCTAGCTGCACTGTATTCACTGAGCTAGAACAAGCATACAGGATGGATGGTCACATTTCACTGACTGCATGCTTGTCCCTGGGTTCTTACTCACTAAGTAGTGAACGCAGGAACTAGCTGTCACCCCCTGGGAATGCATAGATCAGTAATAGAAAATAAGGCCAAGCAGTACACTGAACAAGCAGGTATTGCGGCTGCTTAAATATATAACATAGGTATGAGCTCAGTCAGTTACCATAATGCTAAGATTATCAGAAAATGTACAGTTGGGCCATGAAAGTGAAACCATGTAGAGACATTAAAGATAACTTCACTCTACCAATCAACATGGATTCTTTTTAATCTTTAGGCTTCATTTCCACTGGCGTTTTAAAAGTGAGCTGTAAAACAGCTAGGTATGCCTGGAAAAATTCGTGTTAAAAACGCAAAATTTACCGCGTTTTTGAATGCGCGTTTTTGCACGTTTTTTAACGCTAGCGTTAGGCAGCGTTTTTTTGAAAAAATAAATCTCTAGGCTATATATATATATGAGATTTTTTATGAAATCCCTGCAGCTCAAAAGCGCCGCGGTGCGCGTTTTTGTGCGTTTATGCGCGTTTTTGCGCGTTTTTTAAGGTCGAGCGTTTTTACAGCTGTGTTTTAGGAGCTTTAGAACGCCCTGCTCCTGCGTTTTTTTTACAGCTCAAAAACGCCTAGGCCATTTGCAGCTCAAAAACGTCTATGTGGGAATGATGCCATAGAATAACATGGACAGGCGTTTTTAAGCTGTAAAAACCGCTCAGAAACGTGGCTGTAAAAACGCCAGTGGAAATGAGGCCTAATGCTGCTAGCTATTTACTTGTTTTATTTTTTTTTTTTTTTACATTTCTTCAGTTACTTCTTGGTTTCTTGCCTAGGCAAATGATGTCATGCATCCCAGATTGAAGTAAATGCTACATGAATCATTTGCCCTTATTCAAAATGGCCATGGCCAGACATGCTAAAGGCTTGCTTTTCAAAGTGATTTCTAAATAAAATAAAGCATGACGTGGATGGATGGAGGAGTTTGCTTTAAATATTAAAAATAAATTAAATTATGTTTGTGCTGCTCATTTTTAGTGAAGATCTGCTTTAAGAGAAACATTGATTTATTCATGTACAAAATTTTACCCCAATCTAATTACACTACTTGGCTAGATTGGGGACTAGACTCTCCTTACACAGAGCAGCGTCTGCAGGGCCGCCATCAGGAATTTTGGAGCCCCTTACACAGCTTCAGGCATGGGCCCCCTGGAGCAGAGAACCGGGGGGAGGGGGGTGTGCTGCCACATGAAATTGAGAAGCGGGGGGGGCCCTTTACAAAAAGAAGAAATAAAGAAAAATTTATATAAAAAAGGGGGGTAGCCATCCGGGGCCCTGGGGACCTCTGTGCCCTTTAATAAAAAGAAAAAAAGAGAGAATAAAAACATATATATATATATATATATATATATATATATATATATATATATATATATTTATTTATTTATTTATTTTTTAAATGGTGGTTGCCAACTGGGGCCCAGGGGACCTTATTTTTTTTTTATAAAAGGAAATTACAAAAAAAGGGGGCTTTCCATTCGGGACCTCTGGGCCCTTTAATAAAAAGAAACCTCTGGGCCCTTTTAAAAATAAAAAAAGTAATAAAAAAGTATATATATAAAAAAGAAATAAACATTTATATATTAAAAAAAAACAAGGGGGTTGCCTTCCAGGGCCCTGGGGACCTTTAATAAAAAATAAAAATATAAAAAAAATAAAAAATACAATTATAAAAAAAGGGGGTTTGACACATGGGGCCCTGGGGACCTCTGAGCCCTTTAATAAAAATACATTTATATATTAAAAAAAGAAATAAAATAATATAAAAAAGTAAAAAAATTATAAAAAAGGGGGACCTCTGGGCCCTTTAATAATAATAATAATAATAATAAATAAATATATAAATATATATATATATATATATATATATATAATAAAAATAAAAGAAATAAAAAAATATATAAAAAATATATTTTTATAAAAAAAAGAGGGGTTGTCATCTGGGGCCCTGGGGATCTCCAGGTCCCTGTGGACCTCTAAAAAAAATAAAAGAAAAAAAATTGGCCCTTTAATAAAAAATAAAATAAAAATATATTAAAAAAATATATTCTTTTATAAAAAAATATTTTTTTTTTATAAAAAATAAAATAAAAAAGAGGGGGTTGCCATCTGGGGCCCCGGTGGCCTACGGGCCCCTAGACCCCTAAAAAAATGGTCCTTTAATAAAAAAATAAAATAAAAATATATTAAATTTTTTTTTTTTTTTTTATGGAAAATAAATGAAAAAAAGGGGGGTTGACATCCGGTGCCCTGGGGGCCTCCGGGCCCCTGTGGAAACTCCGTACCTCTAAAAAAAAAAAAAAATTGGCCCTTTAATAAAAAATAAAAGAAAAATATATATTAAAAATATATTTTTTTATAAAAAAAAAAGACAAAAAGGGCTTGCCATCTGGGGCCCTGGTGGCCTCCGGGCCCCTGGGGACCTCCGGACCTCTAAAAAAAAAAGAAAAAAAATTGGCCCTTTAATAAAAAATAAAATAAAAATATATTAACCACTTGCTTACTGGGCACTTAAACACCCTTCCTGCCCAGAGCAATTTTCAGCTTTCAGCACTCTCACACTTTGAATGATAATTACTCAGTCATGCAACACTATACCTAAATGATTTTTTTGTCCTTTTCTTCTCACAAACAGAGCTTTCTTTTGGTGGTATTTGATCATCTCTGGGTTTTTTATTTTTTGCGCTATTAATAAAAAAAGACCGAAAATTTTGAAAAAAAATGATTTTTTCTTAGTTTCTGTGATAAAATTTTGCAAATTATTAATTTTTCTTCATAAATTTTGGCCACAATTTATACTGCTACATGTCTTTGATAAAAATAACCCAAAATTTTTCGAAATTATTTGGTCTGTGTGAAAATTTTAGAGTCTACAAGCTATAGTGCAAATCATAAAAAATTATCACATCTGATTACACCCGATGTACTGAAGACCTATCTCATTTCTTGAGACCCCAACAAGCCAGGAAAGTACAAATTCCCCCCAAATAACCCCATTTTGGAAAGTAAACATTCCAATGTATTTATTAAGAGGCATGGTGAGGTATTTGAAGTTGTAATTTTTTCCCACAATACTTTGCAAAATTAAGTTTTTTATTTTTTATTTAAAAATGTTCTCAAAATTGTCATTGTAATAGCTTATTTCTCTCACATGGCATATGCATACCACAAATGACACCCCAAAATACATTCTGCTACTCCTCCTGAGTAAAACGATACCCCATGTGTGAGACTTTTTCACTGCCTGGCCACATACGGAGGCCCAACATGCAGGAAGCGCCATCTGGGGTTTTAGGAGCATAAATTGCACATCTAACTAGTTGACTACCTATTACACTTTTGAAGGCCCTGGAACACCAGGACAATGGAATTACCCACAAAATGACCCCATTTTGGAAAGCCAACACCCCAACGTATAATCTATGAGGCATAATGAGTCTTTTGAACGGTTCATTGTTTTCCAGAAGTTTTTGGAACACGTGGAAAAAAAATGAAAACGCATTTTTTTACACAAAGTTGTCCGTTTCTAAGATATTTCCAACACATAGCATTTAGATAGCAAAAATGACACCCCAAAATACATTCTGCTACTCCTCCTGAGTAAAACGATACCCCATGTGTGAGACTTTTTCACTGCCTGGCCACATACGGAGGCCCAACATGCAGGAAGCGCCATCTGGGGTTTTAGGAGCATAAATTGCACATCTAACTAGTTGACTACCTATTACACTTTTGAAGGCCCTGGAACACCAGGACAATGGAATTACCCACAAAATGACCCCATTTTGGAAAGCTAACACCCCAACGTATAATCTATGAGGCATAATGAGTCTTTTGAACGGTTCATTGTTTTCCAGAAGTTTTTGGAACACGTGGAAAAAAAATGAAAACGCATTTTTTTTACACAAAGTTGTGCGTTTCTAAGATATTTCCAACACATAGCATTTAGATAGCAAAAATGACACCCCAAAATACATTCTGCTACTCCTCCTGAGTAAAACGATACCACATGTGTGAGACTTCTACACAGCCTGACCACATACAGAGATCAAACATGCAAGGAACATGGTCCGGTGTTCCAGATACACATAGCATGCACATACCAAGAGTTACACCCCAAAATACATTATGCTGAGCAAAGCGTAAACAAAAGATTACCTGTGGTAATAGTAGCGCAGTTCTACACAGCAGGATAGCACTGGTCCAGGCAGCAGGCAGGGACTTGGTCAGCAACGGCATACACAATTGTCCAGGCAGGGATACTGTCCCATCAGGGTTAGTGCAGGTGGTCAGTTCATGCAACAGGCAGAGGCATGATGGCATAGGTCCTACAGGCAGAAGTAGGGCCTCGTTCAGGACAGAATGGGGACAGGGGTGGAGGCTTCTCCCACCCAAATCTCTTTGAAGCCTCCGGGCAACCAGACCCTAATCTAGAATGAGAAAACAAAAAATTGTTTTCTTCATCCAGAAAAACAAATTCTGGAGCCCCTCACATATGTGAGACCCCTGTGCTATGAATCCCACTAGTCCACTGGCAGGGTAAAAGATCAGTCCAAGAGGCAGGCAAAAAGAATGGTCAAACAGTCCAGGGTCAGTTCCAGATCAGGCAGAGGTATAAACAAAATCAGTAGGCATAAGCATGGTCAAATAACAGTCCAGGGTCAGTTCCAGATCAGGCAGAGGTATAAACAGAATCGGTAGGCAGAATCGTGGTCAAATAACAAGCCGGGGTCATAAGCAGAGGTATAAGGGGTGTGAAGGTAAATGGCAGAAAGTGACTAATAATTTAGTGAGGTATGGTAGCGGGCGAAACAACCAACTACGCAGAGGGCTGGTTGGGAAGGGCATTTAGGACAATAATAAATGGTGTCTCTTCTCACTCCTGCTTTGGCGCACACCTTGCATCTTTTTTGGCATTTATGGCCTGTTGGTCTGGGAGGGAGTTTATCTGGAAAATGGCGCTCGCTGAGTCGGCTAACCACATCGGATCGAATGTATGCTGGTGGGTTGCTGGGGTATAAAAGGGCAGTGGTGATTTCCTCCAGGTAGAAAAGGTAGGGTTTGGGTCTTGGAGTGGATTTCCGATATATTACGTAGGTATTGTACGCGGCCAAATTAAACAAATAAATTGAAACTTTTTTATACCACTGGTATGATCTTCTTGTAGAAAGGTAGGGTTCCAGCATCTGGTCGTTCAAATCGACACCCCCCATGAACTTATTGTAGTCATAAATGCATTTCGGTTTCTGGATTAGCCCATTCCTTGTTCTGGTCTCAACGAATGTGTTGTTGTGGATGGTAGAAAGCACGTACACATCCCTTTTGTCCCTCCATTTCACAGCCAGAACTTCCTCTGTACGTAAACTCGCCGTCTCCCCTTTTTCTAATTTTTTGGTGACAAGACTTTGAGGAAAGCCCTTCCGGTTCGATCGCACGGTGCCGCATGCTGGGGTATTTTTTTGGTAAAGGTTTTGGAGCAGGGGCAAACTTGTGTAGAAATTGTCCACATATAAGTGGTATCCTTTCTCCAGGAGTGGGTTCAGGAGTTGCCAAACAATTTTCCCGCTGGTTCCTACATAGTCTGGACAATTAGGGGGGTGTAGCTGGCTGTCCTTTCCTTCGTATACGTTGAAGGCATACATATACCCCGTGGCTCGGTCACACAATTTATAGAGCTTCACCCCATAGCGGGCCCTTTTACTGGGAATGAATTGTTTTATGCCCAGCCTGCCAGAAAATTTTACTAAGGATTCGTCTACACAGATTTGTTGGTCCGGGGTAAACAACTGGGGGAAAATTTCGGAAAAATAATTAAGTAGTGGCCGAATTTTATAAAGTTTATCAAAACTTGGGTCATTTCGGGGAGGGCACTGGGTATTATCGTTGTAGTGTAGGAATCTCATTATCAATTGATATCTGGTCCTGGGCATTTTTGAGGAAAAGATGGGCATGTGGTAGATGGGGCGGTTTGACCAATAGGCATGTAGCTGGTTTTTGTGGTTTAGTCCCATACAGAATATGAGGCCCAAAAATGTTTTAAACTCTTCCACTGTTAGGGCTCTCCACTCGAAGGGACGGGCATAATGGGATGTGGGGTTACTGGAAATAAATTGTTCTGCATAAAGATTGCACTGGGTAACAATTGAGGCAAGCATGTTGTCGGTGAAAATTAAATTAAAAAAATTAATCGGGGAAAAATTTTCTGTGTCCACCTGGACTCCTGGCTGGGCAGTGAAAGGGGGAATGTTGGCTTCTCCTGAATTAGGAGGAAGCCACAGGGGGTTCTGAAGGGAATAGGGAAGGCTGGCATGGGACCTAACCCTTTGGGACTGAGGTGACACCCCACTGGTACGTGACCTTGCTTGCTGAGGTATTGCGGTACTGGTGGATGGCACAGCGGTGCTGGTGGATGGCACTGCCTCCTTAGCAATACGCCTTCTTCTGGCGGGTGGACCCTCCTCCTCTTCTTCTTCTTCTTCCTCTTCCTCCTCCTCTTCTTCCTCCTCCTCCTCCGAGGATGTCTCTTCTCCACTGCTGACTATAGGCTCATAGGTGACGTCAGATTCATTGTCGGAATTTTCAGTGGAATCTGAATCGCAGAGCTCCCCGTTGCTCTCGTCAGCCGCCATAATTTCATATGCCTCCTCGAGTGAAAAGGATCTTTTAGCCATTGTTGGCACTGATGACACTGACAGGTGGCACTGACGGCAAATGGCACGGACTGTTGGTAGATGGCACTGATGGCAGATGGCAGGTAGCACTAATGGCAAGTAGCACAGATGGCACGGATGGCAGATGGCACGGGCAGATAGCACTGATGACAGATGGCACAGGCAGGTGGCACGGGCAGATGGCACTGATGGCAGGTGGCACAGGCAGGTGGTACTGATGGTAGATTGCACTGGCAGGTGGCACTGATGGGAGATTGCACTGGCAGGTGACACTGATGGCAGATTGCACTAATTGCAGGTAGCACTAATGGCAGCTGGCACGGGGAGATGGCACGGATGGCAGATGGCACCGATGGCACGGGCAGATGGCACGGGCAGATGGCACGGGCAGATAGCACTGATGACAGATGGCACTGATGGCAGATGGCACGGGCAGGTGGCACGGGCAGATAGCACTGATGGCAGGTGGCACAGGCAGATGGCACTGGCAGGTGGCACTGGCAGGTGGCACTGATGGTAGATTGCACTGGCAGGTGGCACTGATGGTAGATTGCACTGGCAGGTGACACTGATGGCAGATTGCACTGCTGGCAGATGGCACTTACGGCAGATGGCAGGGGCAGGTGGCACTGATGGCAGGGGCAGGTGACACTGATGGCAGGGGCAGATGGCACTGATGGCAGGGGCAGATGGCACTGATGGCAGGGGCAGATGGCACTGGGGGCAGGTGGCACTGATGGCAGGGACAGGTGGCACAGGCTGTTTGCACTGGCAGGTGGCACAGGCTATTTGCACTGGCAGGTGGCACTGGCAGAGACACTGGCACTGTTTTTTACTTTTACTGTTTTTTTTTCTTTCACTCACTTAAATCGCTGTCACTCTTTCTCTCCTCACACGCTGTGTGTGAGGAGAGAAAGCCGGCGATGAGAGATGATCTCATTTGTTTACAATTGAGATCATCTCTCATTGGACAGCGCGATCGAGTGCTGAATGGCCTCTGCGATTGGCCATTCAGCACGATCTGTGATTGGCTGTGTCCAAGGGACACGGCCAACACAGTTTTTCGCCGCTGCGCGCTCGCGGGGACGCGCTGGGAGCGGGGAAAGGCAGTCACGTCCAAAGACGTCAACCCGGCGCCTCAGGTTTGCGCTGTTCACGTCTTTGGACGTGACGCGGTAAGAAAGTGGTTAAAAAAATATATTTTTTTATAAAAAAAAATTTTTTATAAAAAAATAAATAAAAAAGAGGGGGTTGCCATCTGGGGCCCTGGTGGCCTACGGGCCCCTAGACCCCTAAAAAAATGGCCCTTTAATAAAAAAATAAAATAAAAATATATTAAAAAATATATATTTTTTTTATAGAAAATAAATAAAAAAAAGGGGGGTTGCCATCCGGTGCCCTGGGGGCCTCCGGGCCCCTGTGGAAACTCCGTACCTCTAAAAAAAATAAAAGAAAAAAAATTGGCCCTTTAATAAAAAATAAAAGAAAAATATATTAAAAAAATATATTTTTTTATTAAAAAAAAAGAAAAAAAAGGGCTTGCCATCTGGGGCCCTGGTGGCCTCCGGGCCCCTGGGGACCTCCGGACCTCTTAAAAAAAAAAAAGTTTTTTTTTAATCTGGTGAGTGAGGGGTGATGTGTAAAAACTGCATATTATAGCCCCAGGGCCGGACTGGGAAAAAAAATAGCCCTGGAAATAATTTCATACTAGCCCTATAGCATTACTGTAATATACCAGCCTAAAGCCCTGTACACACGATCGGTCCATCCGATGAGAACGGTCCGACGGACAGTTTTCATTGGTTCACCGATGAAGCTGACTGATGGACTGATGTGCCTACACACCATCAGTTCATGAACCGATCGTGTCAGAATGCGGTGACGTAAAACACAATGATGCGATGAAAACAAACTTCAGTCAGTTTTCATCGGTTTGAACCGATCGTGTGTACGCGGGTTAACAGCATAGCAGCATTATTTTCTTGTTCATAAAAAGGGAAAACTATGCATTTTAAATCACATTTGTTATAATATTATTTTATTATTATATATTTATCACACAAAGGTACATAAATATAATATATCGTCTTATATTAATTTGGTTACATTGTACATTCTTGCTTATCCTAACAACATAAGTTTGAGTCACCCTAGAATAGACCCATAGAAGGAAAGAAAAAAAAAAAAAAAAATATATATATATATATATATATATATATTAAACGGAAACACACTAACCTTAATAACTTATATAAGCAGTACATAAAACAAAAGAAACAACAACAAAAAAAAATAAAAATAATTATTCATGGCTACACAACGTTAAGATTACTTGTAGCCCAAATAGGGAATTCATCTGATTTTCGAAATTCAGACCATTTAAACCATATATCGAAATACTGCTCCTCCCTTCCCATTTCCCGTGCCAGTAAACCTTCCAATTCTTTAATATATTCTAGTTCCTTTGCCCATTCCCCCAGGGAAGGTATTGTCTCTGTTTTCCAATATCGAGGAATAACTACTCTGGCTGCTGTAATAAAGTACCTGATCACATCTTCTTTTACTTTCTTTAAAGGTCCCGGGATCATATTTAAGAGAGCTATTTTTGGGGAGGCGCAAATTGGTGTTTCTCCTATTTTTTCATAGAGATCAAAGATTTGTTTCCAGAACATTCTTATCTGAGGACACTCCCACCAGATGTGTATCATGTTACCTTTTGACTTATTACATCGCCAACAGATATCAGGTATTTCATGGTTAATTTGGTGCATGGTAGAGGGACACCTATACCATCTGCTCATCACTTTATATGATTTTTCTTGCATTCTTGTATCTGTTGGCGCCTTAAGAGTCAAAGTGAATCCTCTTTCCCAATCTGATATAGTTATATTCTCTTGAAGTTCTTTTTCCCATTTCCGTGTATACGGAGGGAGATTTGATCGAGATGCTAGCAAAAGAAGAGAGTATAATACAGAAATTGAGTGTGTTATTGGCTCTTCTTGCAGAAGCAAAGCTTCGAATGTGGTTGGATCAGCACAGATATCTTGCTTTGAAGGAATTGATCTTATGTACCCTAGCGCTTGGTGTCTCTGCAACCACTGTGTCGGATTATGGTTTGTCCTTGTTGATGTAAAATCTACCATTGGAACCGAGTCAGTCTGTAGAACCTGAACAATTCTTCTGTGTTCTTCTTTGTGCCAAGGCCCAAACGTAATTGAGTGTAGGGCTGGTAGGAAGTCTGGCGTTCCAAAAAAGGGGGTCATAGGGCTATGTTGCTTTGATATTTTATAAATAGGTATCAGGCGATCCCATATGTACAGTGTTTGTCTAGTAAGATCTACCGGTATTGAATGTCCTTTTCTAAGATTAAGTGAGGTCCATGGAAGTGCCCGTAAGTCTATAGGACTCATATGCCCTTCCAATTGAACCCATAACTTAGATTCAGAGTGATGGAACCAATCAATAATACGTGTTAATATAGATGCCTTATGATATATAGAGACATCTGGTACTCCCACTCCACCTCTATCTTTTGGAAGAGATAATGTAGCGTAATTAATTCTTGACTGGCTTGAATTCCATATAAACTTAGAAAAGATCTGGTGGATTTTACGAAAATATGTAGCTGGAATATGGATTGGAATTGTTTGGAACAAGTATATTAGTCTAGGGAGTATATCCATCTTGAGAGTATTGATTCTACCAAACCATGAGAGTCTCTTAAATGCATAAGATGCTAGTATCTTTTGGATTTTATTAAGTAGCGGAAGGTAGTTTAACGAATATAGTTGTGCCATTGAGGCTGGGATACTAATCCCTAAGTACCGAATCGAATCAGAACAAGACTTAAACGAAAAATCCTTTGATAGACGCTTCATTTTTGTTCGCGGTATGGATATATTAAGAAGTTCTGATTTATTACAGTTAACCTTAAAGTTGCTGACTTCGCCAAATCTCTGAAATTCCCGAAGTATAGATGGAAGGGAAGTGTGTGGTTTTGTCACAAATATTAAATCACATTTGAAGAGTGTATTATACTTGCTGGTGTCCATCAGCGCAGGGCATACCCGAGACATAGAACGGGGAGATGTTAGTGTAAACACAACATCTCCCCGTTCTGCCTAGCTGACACTGTCACTGATCGTGTTCCCTGTCATCGGTTATTGCGATTTTTTTTTACCAAAAATATGTAGAAGAATACGTATCGGCCTAAACTGAGGAAAATGTATTTTTTTTTTGGAGGGATATTTATTATAGCAAAAAGTTAAAAAAATAATGAATTTTTGTTTATAGCGCAACAAATAAAAACCACAGAGGTGATCGAATAAAACCAAAAGAAAGCTCTATTTGTGTGAAAAAAGGACGCCAATTTTGTTTGAGAGCCACGTTGCACGACCGCGCAATTGTCAGTTAAAGAGACGCAGTGCCGAATTGCAAAAAGTGGCCTTGTCCTTTAGCTACAAAATGGTCCGGGGCTTAAGTGGTTAAAGTGTGATCATGAGACCGGTGCAGCAGGACGCTCTCACACGAGTCAGCTCTCCGGGGACAGATCAGTCAGGCAGGTGTTCCCCCAGCCCCTGGCTGCATCCAGGACTCATAGCATTAGCTCTCCTTCTTCCCCTTTGGCCAGTACCTTTCTTCGGGGGGTCTCACAGGTAAGCCAGCTTCTCTCTGGGCGCTTGTGTCCCCCCCATCTCCCTGCCTCCCCTGGGACAACGCGGCCGTCCTTCTAAGGATAAGCCCCGTCTCTGCCCAGCGGAGCAACGATCTCACTCCAGTTGCCTCCCTTTCTCCTCCCGGCCACCGGCTCCCTCAATCGAGCCATCCCCCCGCCACCTCTCCACCTCAGATCCTCCCTTTCCAACCATCCGCGCCGACCTAGGGAGATTTGCGGCGGCCGCGTTTAGGAAAGACAGCAACTTCACTCGCGGCCTAGCGCGCGCCGCACAAACTCCCAGTAAATCCCTCCAAAGCTGCCCTGAAACCCCCTCCTACTCTAGGAGGACCCCCATCCTCTCCCTGTCGCCCACCTGCCTTCCCTAGGGATCGATCCACCAGGCTGACAGCCCCCAGCTCAGGTCCTTTTTCCTGAGCTGTGGCCATCTTGGTACACCCCAGTACATCTCCCCCTATTCTGCCCCACCACGTATCCACCACCTCTGTGGCACTTGATCCAGGGTTTCGGCTGATCGCCCTTGAGGGGTCAGGAAGGAATTTTTTTCCCTTGCCGCAGCACATTGGTTAGCGCGACCAGGGTTTTTTTGCCTTCCTCTGGATCAACCTGGGAGTGAGGATTCAAAGAATCTTTCCCCCCCCCATTAAAAACCTCCCTGGCCCCCCGATGATTGGCGACAATGGCTAATCTGCGATACTCTGCAGACACCATTCGGAGTCTGAGGCGATTCGCCACAGTATTACCAGCCATCACCAAAAAGGCCTTAAGAATTGAGCAACTATTGAGAATCGATCGACGATCGACGGTCAAAAATCACTCATACACAGACGACATGCAACTGTATTTTCGCATCTGCAACAAAAAGGATCATCATCTCAGTTTTAGAGAATTGTCTCTCTTTGATAGAAAACTGGATGACAAAGAGTTATCTTAAACTCAACAACTCCAAAACAGAACTTCTCCTGTTTCATGCCAGTCGCAAGAATCAACTGGCAACAACCTGGACACCCCCCCCCCCCCCATTCTGGGCCAAATCATCACCCCTAGCTCCAAAGTCAAAAGTCTCGGGGTCATTTTTGACACCCACATGACAATGGACGCACAAATAGGGTCAGTAGTCAGCGGATCTCACCATCTGCTGCGCCTACTACGCAGACTTATTCCATTTATTCCCAAAGAAGACGTAGCAGTTGTGGTAGGAACAATTGTGAACTCCAGACTGGACTATGCAAATGCCCTTTACCTCGGACTCCCTAAGTACCAAATCTCTCGTCTGCAGGTCGTTCAGAACACGGCCGCTAGACTTGTGACTGGGAAAAAACCCTGGGAATCGATCTCACCTTCACTAAGATCTCTTCACTGGTTGCCAGTAAAAGACAGAATTGCTTTTAAAGCACTCTGCCTGACTCATAAGTGCATCCATGGGAAGGCCCCGCAATATCTATGCGAAAAGATAGAAGCCCACAATTCCAATCGCATTCTGCGATCCACCGACCAAAATTTGGTCAAGGTACCCAAAGCCAGATACAAGTCCAAAGGAGAAAGAAGGTTTGCTTTCCAAGGTTCCAGACTATGGAACGCTTTACCAACCAGCATTCGGTTGGAGGAGAACCACCTGACCTTCAGAAGACAGATTAAAACTCTGCTCTTTTGAGGCCATGAGAGACAGAAACAACGAGCGCCTTAGTTCGCATGTGCCGCGCTATATACGTTTTTCATTCATTCATTCATTCATGAGGGGTGGTACATTTTTTGGAGGTCAGGTGGTTAACATTACAGTGTCCCCTATTTGATGAATTTGGAAAAGACGAAACGTGTCAGTGTGTGGCAACGCGATGACTGAAAGTGACGTGGGAACGTCGGGCTGGACAAGTGGTGAGACCTAAGCCACAATCTATTACCAGCGTGGAGGAGGTGAGACTGTTGTGGTGTGCCACTGTAATGCCTTTATATTTTAAATGCTTGCAACAAGAGTGAGTGGAATGTTTTTTAATAAAATGAGTCTTTGTTGGAAGTAATGCACTAGTAAAGGTATCTTTTATCTCTTTTCAGCATAATATACGATGTGATGAAATCTATGGGCACAAACAAAGTGGGAAAGTGTCCTTCCAAGTGGTGATTGGACAACTGACAAAGCGTTATTGCTTGCTCATGAGAATTGGGGGCAATTTTGTTTGGTGAGTGTTTTACTCTTAGGCCGCGTACACACGATCAAATCCATCTGCTGAAAACGGCCTGACAGACCGTTTCAGCAGACAGATTCGATCGTGTGTACAGGCGGACAGACAGATTTTGCCAGCAGACAGATTTTAAAGCATGCTTTAAAATCTGTCTGCTGGGAATCCGTCCGTCCGACATGTCTGCTGGTCAATACGCTAACCAGCAGACATATCTGCCCGCACATGCGTCGAATGGATTCGACGCATGCGCGGAAGTGTTTTACTTCCTGGTGCGGTGACGTGGTGGCGTCAACGTCATCGCCACGTCACCGCGCTGTCTGCTGGCGGGGATTTTGGTTTGATCGTGTGTACAGCGATCAAACCAAAACAGCCCAGCAGACAAATCTGTTCAAATCGGTCTGCCAGACCGATTTGAACAGATGTATTTGGTCGTGTGTACGCGGCCTTAAGGGAGAAAGGCTCACTTTCATCATGTTGGTGCTGGATTTAAGGTGCGTGTTATTTGTTTTGGCAAGATTTCACATGGGTGTGTGACATCATTTTTCACTAAGCAGTATGCGTTTATTTATTTTTTATATATCCATTGGATGAACTTTGCATTGACTTAATTACTATTTATTTATATAGTTTTAATTGTATGGGCCAGATTGAGAAAGGAATTACGCCGGTGTATCTACAGATACACCGGTGTGATTCGAATTTCCCACCGGCGTATCATTGTTTTCTATTCAGAAAACATGATATGCCGGATTTAGGCTAAGATCCAACTGGCGTAAGTCACTTACACCGTCGGATCTTAAATGTAATGTTCCGCCGGCCGCTAGGTGGCGTTCACGTCGATTTCATGAACGTTTTTGCGCCGCCTTGTTGTCGTTTACGTAGTTTCAGTAAGCGTAAACTTACCCCTGCTATATGAGGGGTAATGAGGGGTAAGTTTACGAAGATCCGTCTTATGCCATGTTAAGTCTGGCGTCGGGACAGCGTCGTCGTTCGCGAATAGGTATTTGCGTAAATGACGCTCACGTTGGATTCAACAACGTTTACTGACGTGAGTTGGAGCATGTGCACTGGGCTATTTTTACGGCCGGCGCATGCACAGTTAGATCGGCACGGGGGCGCGCTTAATTTAAATACAAGCCGCCCCCTTTGAATTACACAGCCTTACGCCGGGCCATTTACACTACGCCGCCGCAAATTACGGAGGAAGTGCTTTGTGAATACGGCACTTGCTCCAGTAAATTGCGGCGGCGGCGTAGTGTAAATGGCATACGCTACATACGATTCTTTTTGAATCTGGCCCTATGTCTTTATTTAGTCATTTTCGAAAGAAGTATATCCACTACTGTGGATTATTTATTAGTTTGACAGTGAGCAATTTTTCACTTACTAATACAGTGTATATACTAATACAGTGTAACCATTCAGTGTAACTGAATTTTCAAATCCTTCATTATAAACTCTATTTTCTATGCACCCTCCAACAAATCACAAGTAGCTTGTCCTTTCAACATCTCAGATACCTGGTCATACATTCAATTTAAGTATTTATTACAGGTATTTATTACAGGCTTTAAATACTGTATATACGGTACAGTGCCTTGAAGATGTATTCATACCCCTTGAAATATTCCACACTTTGTCATGTTACAACCAAAAATGTAAATGTATTTTATTGGGATTTTATGTGATAGACCAACACAAAGTGGCACATAATTGTGAAGTGGGAGGGAAATGATAAATGGTTTATGGATATTTACAAATAAATATCTGAAGTGTGGCGTGCATTTGTATTCAGCCCCCCGGAGTCAATACTTTGTAGAACCACCTTTCGCTGCAATTACAGCTGCAAGTCTTTTTGGGGATGTCTCTACCACCTTTGCACATCTAGAAAGTGACATTTTTGCCCATTCTTCTTTGCAAAATAGCTCAAGCTGTGTTAGATTGGATGGAGAACATCTGTGAACAGCAATTTTCAAGTCTTGCCACAGATTCGCAATTGGATTTAGGTCTGGACTTTGACTGGGCCATTCTAATACATAAATATGCTTTGATCTAAACCGTTCCATTATAGCTCGGGCTTTATGTTTAGGGTCGTTGTCCTGCTGGAATGTAAACCTCAGTTCCAGTCTCAAGTCTTTTGCAGAAATTTTTTCTTCTAAGATTACCCTGTATTTGGCTCCATCCATCTGAAAAAGGAACCCCACAACATAATGCTGCCACCACCATGTTTCACGGTGGAGATGGTGTGTTCAGGGTAATGTGCAGTGTAAGTTTTCCACCACACAGCATTTTGCTTTAAGGCCAAAAAGTAAAATTTTGGTCTTATCTGACCAGTGCACCTTCTTTTACATGTTTTTGTGTCCCCCACATGGCTTCTCGCACACTACAAACAGGACTTCTTATGGCTTTCTTTAAAAAATGGCTTTCTCCTTGCCACTCTTCCATAAAGGCCGGATTTGTGGAGTGCACAACTAATAGTTGTACTGTGGACAGATTCTCCCACCTAAACTGTAAATCTCTGCAGCTCCTCCAGAGCTACCATGGGCCTCTTAGCTGCTTATCTGTTTAATGTTCTTCTTTCCCAGCCTGTCAGTCTAGGTAGCTGGCCATGTCTTAGTAGGTGTCCTACTCTTTCTATTTTGGATGATGGATTAAACAGTGCTCTGTGAGATGGTCAAAGCTTGGGATATTTTTTTTTTAAACCTAACCATACTTTAAACTTCTCCACAATGTTATCCCTGACCTGTCTGTTGTTTTCCTTGTCCTTCATGATGCTGTTTGTTCACTAAAGTTCTCTAACAAACCTCTGAGGGCTTCACAGAACAGCTGTATTTATACTGATATTAAATTACACACAGGTGGACTCTATTTACTAATTAGTTGACTTCTAAAGGGGGGAGCATACACACTCCATGCAGGCAGTGTCATAGTTGGGATTCAGACTTATGACCCTAATGCTTCCAGGCAGAAGTGCTAACTACATTCAATAGATATACTCACTTGTATATGACTAACTGTATGTGTTTACAGAATGTCAGAAAATTACCATTAACACAAGGAATTAACTGTTGCCTGCCGGTAGCAAGACAGGATTATTCAGGGTTATTTATAGTAGCTAATATCCCATGTCAAAGTAAATAAAGTGGAATAATAGAGATCTGGCAGTTGTTCTGGGCAGGACAATATGCATAAGTTCAGCAATTAAATCCTTACACTGTATTGTCTGTTTAGTTGTTTGGAAATGAGCACAGCTCCCTTTCATGTCCATGCAGCAATTTACCAAGTGAAAGTTGTTTACTACATGATCTGAATAAATTACATTAATTGGAACATGCATAAAATCCTGATCTGAAATAAGATGACTGCCACACATTCTGCATTGACAAAACTCTTTCATAACTAAACAGACACTGTAAACCATGAACAATTAAAATAACTATTAATAAAATGTAACACCTACTGTATACATTAGACATGGCCATTACCATTTTTTCTTATACAGTGACTTGTTGCTTTAAGGCTCTTGATACAAGCGCCCAGGATTTCATTTGCTGCTTGGAGGCCATGCTACATAATGGTCATTTTACATATTTTACTGTGTTAACCTAGCATATTATAATTATTTTCATGTTTCGTGCATGCTAAGTATTGTGTATTTGTACCGGTATTTGCTACACTAGCTCCTCATATTGCATTCTTGCTTTCTCCTCAAAAAAACAGCACCATCTTTGTTCAGGTATCATCCAGGATCCTCATCTGTTTTATGGACTAACACCTCTCTTATAAATAAAACAATCATGGAACCGATGGTGCCTGTGATGTAGATTTTAAAATGAAAAAGTAAAAATAAAAAAGCTCAGAGGAAGTGTGCATTTAGAAGGTGTGATTTCAGGCTTTTTTTTTTTAAACTGTGTTTACTATGCTTCAGTTTGTGAATGAACGGGAAGCTCTGTACAGAGCAATTCCTGTCTATTCATTCTGTGCAGCTGAGGCTGCAGAAATAAAGATTGAGGGCTGTGTCCTAAATCTCCGATATACAAAGCACCCCAACAGGGCTCCTAAAAAATGTAAAAAAATCTAATTGTAAAAAAAAATGAAATCAAATGGTAAAAATAAATAAATTAACAAAAATAAAAAAAATACTGACAACGGGACTACCAGGGTCACAAAGATCACACTTGTAACCGGGCCCAGATGTCCTGTCACTGTGGGGGGGGGGGCAAGATGGCAGGAAGGGGGCCCACCACAGAACAAGTGAAATGGTCCTGCTGACGGCCGTCAGCAGGACCATAACAGGCCCAAAGGACCCTGAGATTAGTGGAAAGGGGTCGGGGGGGCCTTTCATACTTTTTTGCACTGGGGCCCTGAAGGTTCAAGTTATGCCTCTGCATTTCTGTATATCCAATAGGGATGGTCCCAGTGTTCGAGTCAAATGTAAATTCGACTCAAACATCAGGTGTTCGTTTGCAGAAAAAACAGAACATATGGAGCGTTCATGGCAAATTTGAGCGTCGCGGAGTGAGATCGCAGTGCATACACAGCTGCTGATTGGCCAAAGCATACACCTGGCCTGCATGCTTTGACCAATCACAGTGCGATCTGCTGTGAGAGCCATGATTGACCAATACTACAGTGTTACATATATATATATATACATATATACTGTATAGATGAAAAATTTGCATACCGTGCAAAAGTTCATTTATTTCACTAATGCAACTTAAAAGGTGAAGCTAATATATGAGATAGACTCATTACATGCAAAGCAAGATAGTTCAAGCTGTGATTTGTCATAATTGTGATTGTCAGGAAGGGCATGCCAGTGTACAAAATGGCAGCCGTAGAGGACAGCCAGTGACTTCTGTTCCTGCGGGAGCGCCGTTGGCGCGCATGTGCACGCCTGTGCATGTGCACGTGAGCGCGCCGCGGCGTGCACCCCTTGAGCGTTTTGGCGCCAGACTGGCTACTTATACTGGGCCACTTCCTGGACTCAGGTGCTGTCCGTTCTACAGCGTTTAGTGCACCTGATTCTGTTACCTGATTCCTGTTCCTGGTTACCTGACCCGGCTTGTCTCTGACGTTCCTGCCTTCTACCTGCACCCGACCCGGCTTCTGCCTGCCGCTCCTGCTATTTCGCTGCCAGCCCAAGATCGACCCGGCCTGTACCTTGACCCCGCACCTGCCTCCGCTTTGGTTTCTGACGTGCCCGCTAGTGTATGACCCGGCTTGCCTACTTCCGCTATCTGCTGACAGCTGCTCCTGGGCTCTTCCTGCACCAGTGTTCTCCTGTGGTCCCTTCAGCGCTGTAAGGGAGGCCGTCCTCTGCACATCAGGCTCTACCGCCAGGGACGTGACAGTGATGATTATGGCTTACAGCTCATGAAAAACCCAAATCCACAAAATCAGAAAATTAGAATATTGTGAAAAGGGGCAATATTCTAGGCTCAAAGTGTCCCACTCTAATCAGCTAATTAAGCCATAACACCTGCAAAGGCTTCCTGAGCCTTTAAATGGTCTCTTAGTCTGGTTCAGTAGGAATCGCAATAATGCGAAAGACTGCTGACCTGACAGTTGTGCAGAAAACCATCATAAAACCATCATAAAACCATCACCATAAGGAGGGAAATCCTCAAAAGGTAATTGCAAAAGAAGTTAGATGTTCCCAAAGTGCTGTATCAAAGCACATTAATAGAAAGTTATGTGGAAGGGAAAAGTGTGGAAGAAAAAGGTGCACAAGCAGAAGGGATGACCACAGCCTGGAAAGGATTGTCAGGAAAAGGCCATTCAAAAGTGTTGGGGACTTTCACAAGGAGCGGACTGAGGCTGGAGTCAGTGCATCAAGAACCACCACACACAGACGGATACAGGACATGGGCTTCAAATATTGTATTCCTCTTGTCAAGCCACTCCTGAACAACAAACAACGTCAGAAGCATCTTACCTGGGCTAAAGAAAAACAGACCTGGTCTGTTGCTCAGTGGTCCAAAGTCCTCTTTTGTGATGAGAGCAAATTTTGCATCTCATTTGGAAACCAAGGACCCAGAGTATGGAGGAAGAATGAAGAGGCACACACTGCAAGATGCTTGAAGTCCAGTGTGAAGTTCCCACAGCCTGTGTCAATTTGGAGAGCCATGTCATCTGATGGTGTTGGGCCACTGTGCTTCATTAAGTCCAGGGTCAACGCAGCCGTCTACCAGGCACTTCATGCTTCCTTCCACAGACGAGCTCTATGGGGATGCTGACTTCATTTTCCAGCAGGACTTGGCGCCTGCGCACACTGACAAAAGCACCAAAACATGGTTCAATCACCGCGGGATTACTGTATTTAATTGGCCAGCAAACTCACCTGACCTGAACCCCATAGAGAATCTATGGGGCATTGCCAAGAGAAAGATGAGAGACATGAGTCTGAACAATGCAGAAGTTTCACCTTTTAAGTTGCATTAGTGAAATAACTGAACTTTTGCACGACATTCAAATTTTTCGTGTTTCACCTGTATATGTATACATTGGCCCAGATTCACGTAGATCGGCGCATTATCGGTCCGGCGTAGCGCACCACTTTTCCGTTAGACTTGCGCAATCTAGCCGCGTAATCCCGCGATTCACGTAGCTTTTGCGCAAGAGATTGCGCAAGCGTAAGGTTTTTTCCGGAGGCGTAAGGAGGAGTAATACAAATTGGGAGGGACGTGGGCGTGTTACATTGAAATGAGCCGTGACCCCATGCAAATGAAGGGCCGGCCGACTCGCGCATGCGCGCGTGAAGGAAACCATGTCAGCTCCGTTGTGCGCATGCTCACAACTCGGGAGCGGCGCAATCAGTGAAATTGGAAATGGACTAGGGCAACGTTGTGAACTACGCAGACAGCATAAATAGACACACACAAACGCACTTCCATTGCAAAAGTACATCCCTTTGTGTCCCTTCCCATTTAACCTAGTGCTTTTGCTCTGTTGTTCGTTAGAGTGTGTTTTGTAGTTGTCAGATTAGTGTTCTGTGTGATCTAGTGCTTGTTGGTAGTTTTGTGCAAGTGAGTTTTGATAAGTGTTTGAGAGACTGTTTGTTTGATTGATATATTTCTGAGTGTTTGTTTTCTTGCTTTATTTTTTCATCTGATTTTTTTGTGACTGTTTCTTGCTGAGTGCTAGTGTGATTTTTGGGTGTTCTTTTTCTCTTTGTGTGTGTTCTTGCCTGATTGGTTCTGCTTGTATTTGTGACAGATTTTTGGTGACTGCTAGTGAGTTTGTTTGGAAGTATGACTGAGAGAAAAAGAAAGCTTAATTTTACAGTGGGGGAAAAAAGAATTCTTGCCCGGGCCATTACCGACTATGGGCGTTTTCTCCACGGCCCGCAGAGTGCCACCACCACCCCGGCCAGGAGGAGGGAGATATTGGATATGATCACGGAGCAGGTCAATTCATCGGGGGAGGGGGAGACACGGACCCGGTCTGGAATTGAAAAGAAAATAAATGACCTCCGGCGTGAGGTGAAAAAAAAACTGGCCGCAATAAATGCCCATGCCAGGGGCACAGGAGGGGGCCCACCATGCCGGATTAGATTTACAGCGACGGAGCGTGTGGTGGCCCTGACCTTTCACCGGCATGAAGTGGAGGGCCTGCCAGGCTTTGACACAAGTCCGGTCCCCGCGGTGCCAGGTAAGGTTTTTATTTCTCTCAGGTGTGTAGCATGTGTGGGGGAGGGGGTGAAAGGGAATATGTGGCAAGTGTGTGGATCCTCCAACCTGTGAATGGTTTGTGTCATCCACAGCTGTGCAGGAGGGTGCAGGGCCATCTGGCCTGACCGCTCCAACGCCAGGACAGCAGCCTAATGAGGCCCCCCCAACAAGGCCAGAGTCCGCGGAGGAGGAACAAGAGGAGGAGGATGATCATGCGGAGGACGATCATGAGGAGGAGGAGAATCATGAGGAGGAGGAGTCCATGGCAGGCACTGGACGTTTGGTTTCTGCGGACTCTTCCCCTCTGGCTGCAAGAAGCCTGCCCTCCCTAAGGGGGAGCCCCCCCTCCTCCCCCAACATGGCTCCCCTCACAAGGGTCTCCCCTTCTCCCCGGCCACAACCATCAGCTGGAGCCAGGAGGTCATCCCAGAGCACCAGGGGGGCGCCCAATCTCCTGCCCGCCTGTCTGAGAAGGAACCTGGCCATCCAGACCCGCCTTCTGAGACAGCTCTGCCAGACTATGGGGCGGGTGGATCAGAGCCTGTCCTCCATCAACGATAGGCTGGGTAACCTGGACTCCCACTCCCGGGCCTCCACAACCTGCCTAAATGACCTGCAAACTACATCAGCAGGCGTTGGGCAGGATGTGAGGGCCCTTACCCAGGCTATCCAGGGCAACACGGCAACACTTGGTGCTGCCCTGGACAGAATAGCCGTGGCCTTGGAGGGCAGGCCGCCAGGTGGGCAGATCTCAGGGGCTGCTCCTCCTTCCCCGGCTTTTCCCCTCCCCATGAGTCTCCCCTGAGGGGCCGGGGCCGTGGCCGGGGGCGCCCCAGGCATGGCTCACGCAGAGGGCATTAATTTTTTTTCCCCCCTTTTTTTGGTTTGAAAACATTTTTTTTTTTTTTTCTGCATTTTTTTTTTGTTTTGCTGACATTTTTTGCATATTTTGGGTTGTGAATGCTGTTTGAATGTGGGGGTGACATTCCTGCTGGAAAAGGGGTGTCATCCTCAATTTTGGTGGAGAAGGGTTCCCCAGGACCAGGGAGAAGTGATTCCCAGGTCCGTGTGAATGGTGTATGAATGTACAGTGACATAATTGGAGCCTTGACGTGGCGTTACTGCTCACCAGTCTTGCATGGTGGACTGGTGCCAATCCAATTTGATGAGGATGTGATGTGTCTGTGCTAGGGACCATAGTGGTGTGCATGCATGCATTCTCATTGTGCCATGATTAATGTGTGTGTTTAACGTGCAAAGATGCATAATGTGAGCTGGCATGAGATGGGGTCATGAGATGGGGTTCCAGTGCATATGCAGAGTCACCTTGAAGGGAAAAGACAGGAGGATGTTAGTCATGCATGTGCCACTTGTGAGGTGTGCATCACGGGAGGGGATAGTCATGCCTGACTCCCATGTCACTCACCAACCAGCCAGCTGTCCCCATACATGTTCTGTTCGAAATCTGTGGGGATGGGGCTCTGATTGTATATGTAGCTGTCATGGGTGTCATGGGTGGTGCCATGTGTTGGGCTGCTGATGTCCTCCTGCAAGGTTGTGGTAATTCCATGATGGCATGAGGGGTGAATCTGAAGATGCGAGACACCTCAGAATCACTCATGCCAAAGATGTCTATGCGTGTGTGATATATCAAGTGAAGAGTGAGGGGCTTGTATCAGATAAGAATATTGTATTAGATTAAATTGTAAATTTTATATAAGCAAATAAAAAATAAAAAAAAACATCTCCCGTGCCCTCCTTAGTGCCATCCTCCGTGCCCTCCTCCTTCTTTGTTCATCTAAAGTCAGTAGTATAGCTATGCGCGACGATGCCCCTGGCATGTTGGCATACAGATTGTTGGGCAACACGTGTGACTGCTGAACTCCTCACTAACAGTGTTGCTTTATCTGACAATTAGACTTTTTTTCAAAATTTAGACCAGCTTTTAGGTCCTCTAACTTTAGACAGAACATTTTGCTGTTGCGCACATCGCGTAGCCTGCGCAGCAACTGCGTTTTTTTGTGAATCCCCGTAACTCCCTCATTAGCATATTTGACTAGCAAATCAATGGTGTGTCTAGCGCAGTTTTGCGCGAAGGGAAGCGAATGTCTAACTCAATTACGCCGGACCAAAAAACGTAGATTTCTGGCGTATATTGTTTTGTGAATCGCGTGCAACTATACGCACGCGCACATTTAGACTTACGCACGCGCAACAGCAGTTGCGCACGCGTAATCGCTCTGTGAATCTGGGCCATTGCATTTAGTGTAGACTATACATACAGTGCAGGTAGTCTAGTATGTATATATATATATATATATATATATATATATATATATATATATGCAGGGCAGGCAGTGTAGTATGTGTGTGTATATATATATATATATATATATATATATACAAACCTCTTCCTGTTCCTATATGACTATACATATTAAATGTTTATAACCAAAGCTTATCTTCTCTATACCAAACTAGTAAGTCAAATAATGGTGGTTATAAAACCAAGAAAGTTCCACAAAGAGCTACCCATTTGAAAATAATTAATTATAATTATGGCATAATTAAAATGAATTATACAAAGACATACCACAATAGACATTATGGTTTGAATCATTATTTCTCTCTGAATAAAACACAATGGGCCAGATTCACGTATTCCAGAGCATCTTTGCTCTGGAGTAACGCTTCTGATTTGCGTTGCGCTGCCGAATTTTTAGGAGCAAGTGCTGTCATTCACGAAGCACTTGCTCCTAAAGTTGCGGCAGCGCATCGCAAATGAGCCGGCGGAATTCAAATGTCGCGGGTACGGGGCGTGTAGTATGCTAACTACGCGCGATCCCGCCGCCGACGTACTGCGCATGCGTCGAGTGTCAAAACATCCCCGTGCGCATGCTCCAAAATCTGTGAATGAACGTCAATGACGTCACATTCCCATTCATGACCGTTTTACGCAAGCGACGTATTTTTTTTTTTTCCCGACGCGATGACGACGCCTATACCTAACATAGGATACTCCAGCCCCATGTAGGTATATCTATGCGCCGCGTATCCCGTCCGGAAACGTCGTAACGTCACTGCGTCGCGCCGGATTTCGATCGTGAATTGCCGATTTCCGCTCATTAACATATTTTTTGAGCGTAAATCGGCGGGAACGCCCTCGGCGCCATTTTTAAGTTGAAGTAACGATGCGATGGCGAAACTCAGTTACGCTGCTCGCATCGGAACTTCAACCCGGCGTTTCTTGTTTTCTGGTTACAGAAAACAGAAACGCCTACTCAAAGCCACTGTTACGCTGGCGGATCACTCGATCCGCCAGCGTAACCTTTCATGAATCTGGCCCAATGTGACACACTGTACCCATCTTGTCCAGTATACATATCCTGCATACAGAATTTCAGCACGTTGATTGAAGCTGAACATTACTTTTACTGTATTTAAAGATGAATTGAAGGCTCGCCATGTGCACAAGAGACACGTTTATTGTTTCTTTCAATGAAACTTACTTGACAGCTGCAATGTGCAATATTCAACCCGATTCAAAGTTACCGTATTCAAAAAGTAGTATGTATAAAAAAAATTGTATCCCCTACTCTGAGCTTATATGTGGTACGAAAATGCTACAACGAGCATACATAAAATTATAAATAATAATTACACTGCTGCTGCAACCAAAAAAATACACTGCTTAAAAAATTAAAGGAACACTTTGAAGACATATCAGATCTCAATGGGCAAAATTCTCATGCTGAACATCTATACTGATACTGTATGGACTGGGTTATGTATTAGGAATAAAAGGATGGCACATCATTTGATGGAAATGAAAATGATCCACCTACAGAGGGCTGAATTCAAACACACCCCAAAAATCAAAGTGAAAAAATTATGCAGCAGGCTAGTCCATTTTTTTAAATTTCATTGCAACAACTCAAAATGGTCCTCAGTAGTTTTTATGGTCCCCAAGTGTTTGTATGCATGCCTGACAACAACAGGGCATGCTCTTAATTAGATGATGGATGGTGTCCTGGGGTATTTCCTCCCAGATCTGGACCAGAGCATCACTGAGCTCCTGAACAGTCTGAGGTGCAACCTGGTGGCACCGGATGGACCGAAACATAATGTCCCAGAGATGTTCTTTTGGATTTAGGTCTGGTGAGCGTGGGGCCCATTCAATGGTTTCAATTTCTTTATCCTCCAGGAACTGGCTGCATGCTCTCGCCACATGAGGCCAGGCATTGTCGTACACCAGGAGGAACCCAGGACCCATTGCACCAGCGTAGGGTCTGACAACAATGGGTCCAAGGATTTCATCCTGATACCTAATGGCAGTCAGGGTGCCATTGTGTAGCCTGTAGAGGTCTGTGCGTCCCTCCATTGATATGCCTCCCCAGACCATCACTGACCCATCACCAAACTGGTCATGCTGAATGATGTTACAGGCAGCATAAAGTTCTCTGCGGCTTCTCCAGACCCTTTCGCGTCTGTCACATATGCTCAGGGTGAACCTGCTCTCATCTGTGAAAAACATGGGGCACCAGTGGCGGACCTGCCAATTCGGGTGTTCAATAGAAAATGCCAATCAAGCTCAAAATTGCTCCTTTAATTTTTTTGAGCAGTGAATATATCAACAACAGTAGAAAACGAATCGTGCCTACTATGCAGCTCTGTTTAACTTACAAAAAACTTGAATTGGTGATTTGCTTTATTGAGTATTTATTTCTGTATATCGCAAAGTTCCTTTGTAAGTTATAAGGCACTGCATAGGAGGCATGATTCATTTACTACTATTGTTGATACAGTGGTATGTATATAGTATCTATACTGAACATTTTTGGCCTTTTCCAGTGCTACTCCCTATATTCAAATTCTGTATAGGTTTTTGAATGTATAAAAAAATAAATATACATTCTGCATCTGATTTTAAAACATCTTTAAATGGAATTCCTGTTTTCATGCAAATTAACTGAAAATTTTGGCAATGAAAAAGGCATATAAATGCCATTAAATAGCGTGCTACCTAATCACATGTACACTGATAGTAGAGGCTCATATATAGTATTCATTAATCTGCCACTCATGCACTCTATTATATAGCAATACAATAACACTCATCCCCAGGGAGTTAAAGAGGAAGCTGGTTTCTGCTATTACACTTTTCTTTTATAGATGGCAAAGTCCATTCTTCCACCTGTATCCAAAGCACCGTGACAGCTGGGTGAACAAAAAGCACTCAAGGGACTATCTGGACAAAATCTGTGTGACTCCGCCAGCATACAGGTGCAGCCTTGTTTGTCAGCACTCTCCCAAACAATATTGACTGACAATGTCCCATTCAATCGAATACATTTCTTCCCTCTCTATTACAGGCTCATTCTGTACAGTGAATGACTGAATTTAATGTTAAGTTATGCCTGTTTAACAAGTCTTACACATAGATATTTTATCGAAAGTGCCTTTAAATAATACCACTGTTTACTCCTCATTTATCTGTCATCTTAACATAATTATACAACTTAGGAATTTTGATTTATAAACGTTATCAGACAATATAAAAGAACTACCATTTTGTATTTCCTAAATGTGTTGGCAAACTCTTGGCTTCTGTAAAGCACCACGTTAATGATGAAAATAAATGTTGCATCCTGCAGAAGTCCTTGGCACTGTGTGAGGTTGACAAACTTTAACCCTTTACACTTGCAGTCTGCAGACCGACATCTTCCCAGAAAGTTCCATGTGGCAGGAGGGTGCATATTTACACTTGATTCAGGGCTCATTTACACTTGATTCAGCTTCAACACACATTAATGGTTAGTTTACACTTGCTTCAAATCAAGGCTTCGGACAGGCTTTGTTAAAGCTCTCTGAACGCTGTCACTAAATAAAATGGTTAGCTTACAGTCCTGTTTACACCTGCTTTTGCTTTGGCTTTGCTTCAAAAATGTTACCCCATGTCGCTTTAGTGGTGCTTCAAAGCATCTTCAAAGCCTCTTCAAAGCCTCCTTAGAAGTCTATGGCAAAGCTTGCTTGATGCCCCACTGAAGCCCCACCAAAGCCTCATCGAAGCCCCACAAAGCCTCATCAAAGTCCCATTGAAGATTCACCAAACCCTCATCGAAGTCCCACAAAGCCTCACGGAAGCCTTACTGAAGCACCAAGAAAAAACAAGGTGTAAACAGGACTGTATGCTAGCCATTTTATTTAGTGACAGGGGTTTTGACTGGCGTTCAGAAAGCTTTAACAAAGCGTGTCTGAAGCCATGTTTCAAAGCAAGTGTAAACTAGCCCTATCTCGCCTCTGGCTCTAATGCCGCGTACACATGGTCGTTTTTTGCGATGAAAAAAAACGACGTTTTTTAAAACGTCATTTAAATTGATCGTGTGTGGGCAAAACGTTGTTTTTTGTCTTAAAAAAAAAAAAATTCCAACATGCTTGAATTTTTTGTGTCGTTTTTCAAAACGTCGTTTTTTGTTTCACAAAAAGTCACCGTGTGTAGCAAAAACGTCGTTCAAAATAACGTTTTTCAACCCGCGCATGCCCAGAAGCTAGTTATGAAGCGAGCTTCAATGGAAAAGAGTGGTGAACGTAACCTCGCTTTTTGTGAAAAAACGATGGTGTGTATGCAAAATTGTCTTTGAAAAGTGACGTTTCAAAAACGTCGTTTTTTACTTCACAGAAAACGTCGTTTTTTTTCATCGCAAAAAACGACCGTGTGTACGCGGCATAAGAACTGCTAGTCTTTCGAGCACCATGATCTCTGAAATAAATTAATTTACACAAAAAAAACTGATGTTAATAATAATAGTAGAGAACTTATAGCAATAATAATAATAATAATAATTATTGCTGAAAGGTTTGAATCCTCAAACTCAGTCAAATGTTAGCTGCAGATTAAACCAGAGCTTCACTCTCTGAATTAACTTTACCTATTTTTAATTCTTATGCTGCTAGGTTTAGTAAATAGGTAGGAAGGTATATTATATTTACTTTTTTTTTTTACATTTCTTCATTTGCTTCCTTGTTTCTGACCTAGGCCACAATTATGTCATATATGTATATATATATATATATATATATATATATATATATATATATATATATATATATATATATATATATATATACACAGTATATATATATATATATATATATATATATATATATATATATATATATGATGTCTTTACGATGAAACTAGTCAGGGCGGAACCAAGTGACGTAGGTGTAAAATGCCAGACGGCATCGGGTACGGAGGTTCCCTTCCTCGTGGCTTGATCAGCAGTGAGCGGTAGGAGACGCCGGCAACAGATGCCAGTATTGACGTCGGTGTTTATGATATATGCTGATACAAGTCTTTGTTCATGTGAGTGGACATCTGGGTGATTTTTAAATTGATGAATAAAAAAGTCGGGATTACGCTATGTTTTATTTACACACAAAGCTCCCGTTCCCCGCTCTGTAACGAGCGATCGCGTGTGCCCATGCCCCCTAGTGGCCGCAAAAAAAAGGATGTAGAGCTACGTGCTTTTGCGAAACAGTGCCACCGTCCCGCAGTAATATGACAGCGGGCGGTCGGCAAGTAGTTAAATCTATATTCTGCTATCATTTAAGTAGATAGATTCTGCGCCGCCTAGTCACGTCGTTCCATGCACCTTCCGACGCTGAATCGACAGAAATTCCAGTGACAGCACACCACATGCGAGGGACGCCAACACGGAGGTGGAGGTATCCATTGACACTGATAAGCCTGCAGACCCAGTGCCAGGATAGGCACTTTTTATGTAAGTGGCCATTTGGCTCATGTTTTTATATATTTTTTAATAAAACCGGTTGCACTATGGAGGCTATGTTTTTCCATTCCATGTTCCATCTCTGAAATCCGGAGAATCAAGGTGTCCTCTGTCCATTTTTCTGAGACGTTATATATGCATGCAGGCATCATCCTGCATATGCGCTATTGACCTCCCCTGTGGTAGGTAAGAGGTCCAGTCCATCTGGTAAGCCTCTCTTTCCTACTTTTATTCAGCACGTTTTGGGGTGTCGATTGTTTACATGGTGAAGGATCTTACAGCAACACTCACAGTTCCAGTGACACTAGATTTATTGGGACACATGTCATAATGAACTTTAAATAATCTTTTGTTTTCTTTGCTCATTTTTAATGGATTAGTTATGAATCACTGGACTTTCTTCACTTGAATATCGCAATATATTCCTGAACTTTCCTACTTTACTTCACAGTAATTTGGGTCTTTATACATTTTTATATTTTGTATATATATATTTCCTTTATTCCACGTTTAATTATTTGTGGTAATCACTGTTGTTACGAATACTTTATGTGTATGTTTTTTCTCTGTATACATAGCACTATATTTTAATTATCTCTAGCGCCCCCTATTTCCTTTACCATATTATGCTTGGAGTTTTACTCCTTTCCTAGGGCGAGCAGCTTCCAAATCACTTTATTTAGTCACTATTTTATTTTGGCGTAGAAATTTCCAAAGTATCATAATAAGAGGAAGACTATGGATAGAAGCAGAAATAAGATTAGATAGGTTTAGCCGTGACTTCCACTTTAAAGGAAATCTATAGTCACAGAACACATTTATTTTATTCTGAGTGACACTTATACTCAGTTGAACAAAAACCCCACCATATGTTTTAAAAACACATTGACAGAAAAGATCAGATGGGGATTTAAACAAGGGATACTCAATAAAAAGGAGAGGGATAGTTAGATTCAGAAAGACTTACGACGGCGTATCAGTAGATACGCCGTCGTAAGTCCGAATCCGCGCCGTCGTATCTTTAAGCGTATTCTCAAACTGAGATACGCTTAACTGTTGCTAAGATACGACTGGCATAAGTCTCCTACGCCGTCGTATCTTAGCTGCATATTTACGCTGGCCGCTAGGGGATTTACGCCTAGAATATGTAAATTAGCTAGATACGCCTATTTACGAACGTACGCATGGCCGTCGCAGTAAGCTACGACGTTTACGTAAGGCGTTTTTCAGGCGTAAAGATAAACTACCAAAAAGATGGCGCAGCCAATGTTAAGTATGGACGTCGGAACAGCCGTCGAATTTCGTTTACGTAATTTGCGTAAGCCGATTCAGAATGGGGCTGGGCGTAGGTTACGTTCACGTTGAAAGCATTGACTATTTGCGACGTGATTTTGAGCATGCGCACTGGGATATGTCCACGGCCGGTGCATGCGCCATTCTTTCGGCACGTCATTTACGTGGGGTCACGATTAATTTACATGGATCACACCAACCTTCCACCTACTTTGAATTACGCGGGCTTACGCCGGCCCATTTGCGCTACGCCGCTGTAAATTAGGGAGCAAGTGCTTTGTGAATACAGCACTTGCCTCTCTAACTTGCGGCGGCGTAGCGTATATTCGCTACGCTACGCCCGCTTACAAATACGCCGCCCTACCTGAATCTAGCTAGGAATATCTAATTCCAGATTCCCCAAGTATCCCAGTCATATAATATCCGCCCAAGATACACAAAAACTAAATGAAACCCCCTGGCAGACCGATAATTAGCGGCATAAATTCTTTATTGTCTAGAAAAGGTGAGTATGTAGATTTCTTTCTTCAGCCACTTGTTGTAACTGGCGGTAGATCTTTTCCTACAAGTGGACCCTATTCCACAATGAAAGAAACAATTAATTTTGGATTTAATCAATTTCGCTATGTCACGCAATTATTTTTGGTTTGACCAACAGCCTTACTTACAAACTAGGGGTGTGGCAATGGGCGCTAAATTTGAACCTATCTGTGCAAATTTATTTATGGCAGGGTGGGAGCATGATGCAATTTATGGTAGAGAATGGCTGGCTCTCGTTTTACAAAAGATATATTGATGATGTCATTTTTATCTGGAATAGAGACATTCCTTCTTTGCAGGGCTTTATTGATCTCCTGAATGATAATGATCATAACATTACATTAACTCACAATTTTAGCCAAAAGGAGATTTTTAGACTTTATAGATTTGCAGACAGGATTAGCTATATCCTTCTTAATAGCTGTCATAAACCTATCTGGCTAGGAGAGTTTGTCTGAATGAGGAGAACCTGTAGCTCATTAGCTGATTTTTACTCTCAAAGTCATATTCTCAAGAATAGATTTTTACAGAAAGGATAGGCTGAGGAAAGTCTTAATAAATTAATTTACGAGATCAGTGAAAAAGAGAGGACCTCCCTTTTAAGGAATAATGTAAGAGAGAGGGATGCATCTATAGCAGGGGTCTCAAACTCCCGGCCCGCGGGCCAGTTGCGGCCCGCAGACCGAGATTTTGCGGCCCACTGACACAGGGCCGATCCTATACGGGGTGCAGTGGGCGCTGGCAGAGAAGAGGCGCCTCGCCGCTGAACCTTTTTTTTTTAAACGGAGCGACCCGCCGCCGGCGCTGAAGCAATCTGAGAAGCTGAGAGCCGAGCGAGTGGGATCAAGTGACGACGTGACGTCATACTGAGCTCAGCCCACGGCCGCCCCAGCATCCACAGCGTGCCGCCTCTGCGGCTGGAGATTTAGCTCCGCTCGGCTCCACCTCTGCCATCTTCAGACAGGCAGCGTGGCTAAGAGGGAGAGGAGCGAGCACAGTATTACAGAGCCGAGCTGCCGCCTGATTGAGCCTGCCTCAGTGCCTTGCCTTCTGCCTGGTGGTCTGACAGACAGTCACTGTCTAAATCTAAATGATTGTAATTTGCCTATTGCAGTGCCTGCCTTGCTGACTACTACATCTGACCTGGCTGTGTAAGTAGTAATTCATACTGTGTGCCATTAAATGCAACCACTGTGTCCATCCAAATGTAGCCACTGTGCCCGTCCAAACGTAGCCACTGTGCCCGTCCAAACGCAGCCACTGTGCCCGTCCAAACGCAGCCACTGTGCCCATCCAAACGCAGCCACTGTGCCCATCCAAACTGCAGCCACGGTGCCCATCAAACTGCAGCCACTTTGCCCATCTAAACGTAGCCACTGTGCCCATCCAAACGCAGCCACTGTGCCCATCAAAATCCAGCCACTATGCCCATCAAAATCCAGCCACTGTGCCCATCCAAATGTAGCCACTGTGCCCATAAAAATCCAGCCACTTTGCCCATTCAAATGTAGCCACTGTGCCCGTCCAAATGTAGCCACTGTGCCCCGTCAAACTGCAGCCACTGTTCCCATCAAACTGCAGCCACTGTGCCCATCAAAATGCAGCCACTTTGCCCATCTAAATGTAGCCACTGTGCCCATCCAAACGCAGCCACTGTGCCCATCAAAATCCAGCCACTATGCCCATCAAAATCCAGCCACTGTGCCCATCCAAATGTAGCCACTGTGCCCATAAAAATCCAGCCACTTTGCCCATTCAAATGTAGCCACTGTGCCCGTCCAAATGTAGCCACTGTGCCCCGTCAAACTGCAGCCACTGTTCCCATCAAACTGCAGCCACTGTGCCCATCAAAATGCAGCCACTTTGCCCATCTAAATGTAGCCACTGTGCCCATCCAAACGCAGCCACTGTGCCCATCAAAATCCAGCCACTATGCCCATCATAATCCAGCCACTGTGCCCATCCAAATGTAGCCACTGTGCCCATCAAAATCCAGCCACTTTGCCCATTCAAATGTAGCCACTGTGCCCGTCCAAATGTAGCCACTGTGCCCCATCAAACTGCAGCCACTGTTCCCATCAAACTGCAGCCACTGTGCCCATCAAAATGCAGCTACTGTGCCCATAAAAACACAGCCATTGTGCCTGTCCAAACTGCAGTTACTGTACCCATCAAAATGCAGCCACTGTGCCCATCAAAATGCAGCTACTGTGCCCATCAAAATGCAGCTACTGTGCCCATCAAAACGCAGCTACTGTGCCCATCAAAACCCAGCCACTGTGCCCATAATCTTTCAGCTGATGCTATTATCACAGGGTGGTAGGGGGAATGGGGGGTGTTGCTTGTGGATGATGGGGTGCTACTGCTGGGGGGTTGGGGGGTGTTGATGAACAGTAGCACCCTAATCATTCACCAGCAACAGCCCCCCCCCCCTGTGGTAATAACATGAGGATGCTACTGCCCTTGCAGTAGCATCCCAATCATCCAACACCCCCCCCCCCCCAGCAGTAGCACCTCCATCATCCGTCAGCTCATGCTATTACCACAGGGGAGTAGGGCGATTGGGGGTGTTTCTGGTGGATGGTGGGGGTGCTACTGCCCTGGCAATAGCATCCCAATCATCCAACAACACCCCCCCCCTACCCCAGCAGTAGTACCCCCATCATCCGTCAGCTCATTCTATTACCACAGGGGGGTAAGGTGGATGGGGGGGGGGTGGTGCTGGTGGATCTCAATCATCCAAACCCCCCTTCAGCAGTAGCACCCCCCAACATCTGTCAGCTCATGCTATTACCACAGGGGGTAGGGGGAATGGGAGTGTTGCTGGTGGATGATGGCGGTGCTACTGCTGGTGGGGGGTGTTATTGGTGGATGGTGAGGGGCGCATGATGGGGCATTATATGTGAGGGGCACATGATGGGGGCATTATATGTATGTGAAACCATATTCGCTCAGCCCTGATAGGAAATTTCTGTGGGTGGAACAAGAGCTCAGCCTATCAGGGCTGAGCGAATATTGGCTCACTGCCCTAAAAGACTGAGCGCTAATCTATGTGATTGGCTGGCAGTGCCGAAAGAAGAATGGAGAAGAGTGAGTGTGTGTATGTGACTGCAGCCAGGGTCATAGGGACTGTCCTGGAGAGTGAACATTAGGGGCGGCAGGGGCGCAATCTGTGACATTTTGGTCCAATACTTGATGCGGCCCAGCCTCACCCAGCTTATACCTCCAGTGGCCCCCAGATAATTTGAGTTTGAGACCCCTGATCTATAGCTTGCCCCTTCATAACCAATTTTTCAACCCAGCATTGGCATATAAAACACATAATTAAAATACATTGGGGTATTCCTAAATAGGATACAGTCTTAATAACCATCTTACAGGAGACCCCATAAGTGATTTTAAAAAAAGCCTCTAACTTGAGAGATAAGGTTGCCTCCATGTCATTAATCCACCCTCACAGCCTCATTTATTTTCTAATGTTACTGGTTTTCACCCATGCAACAGATATTTAATTTGTGAAGAGAAGGGCAATAGGTGTAAAAAGATTAAAGATTTTACCTCAAATAGTACAGGAAAACACTACGATTTGGAGACATTTATATTCTGTAACTCCATATATGTTGTGTACCTTCTCCAATGTACATGTGAGATATAAAATGTTGGGAGGACCACCAGATGCCCCAGAGATCGTCTTAGAGAACATACTGTATATATAATATCAAACGTGGTTTTAAGACCCACAGTATAATAGAGAATTCCATAACAGAAATCCCAAAGACATCTATTTTGTAGGAGTAGATAAATTGAAACCAAATTGTAGGTGGTGTAACAAGATGAGGGAAATTTCGGAACTTGAGATGAGATGGATCTATGAACTCAAAATGTATGCACTCCATGGGTTAAATGTTTATTAGGACATCAATGGTTTCATTGATACCAAATATTATATCCTGTTTTTTTGAATTTTTAAATGTTTCCCTGGTTAGTACACCTTGTAAGCTTTACCGATTTTAGGGGCTTATATTTATTATGTATAGTCTTTTTAAAATTCAATTTTAGGCAAAGGCAAAAAAACTAGGCCAAAAAGTCAATACAATTCAAAATTCAACCTGAGTGAAAGCCCAAGAAAATTCCAGAGTCAGTTGAAAATTCGCCAGTGACGTGGATTCAAAAAAACATCCCTCCACCACTATAGGATTGGCCACTCTCACCTTAAGGCATGGACTCCTGTGTTACCAGGTAGTCATGCAAGCAGAAATGCAGATACACCCGATGGCAAGTTGTCTTATCAGGTTCCTCAGTCATTTGCAGCAGAATATTGAACCATATATCGAAGAAAGAAAAATCGAAGTGCTCTCCGTTTCAAAATTGCTAAAATTGTATTGGATAAGCATAAAACTACTCACAAAGAACTGAACAATCAGTAGCATAAAAAAAAAAAACGACAGGTGATGCGTGCGCTGGATGAACATCTCATCGCTGGATCCTGGACCCGGATGAAGAGAAGATCTTCTCATCGCTGGACCCCAGAGAGGAGATCGCCCGTCGCAGGATACCAACAGCGTTGGAGCGGAGACCGAGAGTGGATTACCACTGCTGGATTATTATTTTTTATTATGTTTTTAATAAGGGACTTTCCCAACGGTGTCTGTGTTTTTTTTTTTACAATTATTTACACTTTCTTTGTGAAATGGTAGAGGTACAATGTACCCCATTACCAATTCACATAGGGTGGGGCCGGGATCTGGGGTCCTCTTTGTTAAAGGGGCCTTTCAGATTCCGATAAGCCCCCCGCCTGCATACCCCCACAACCACTGGGCAAGGGTTGTGGGGATGAGGCCCTTGTCACAGACCCTCAAAGCATCCTCCCAATGTTGAGGGCATGTGGCCTGGTACGGTTCAGGAGGGGGGGCGCTCTCTCGTCCCCCCCTCTTTTCCTGTGGCCTGCCAGGTTGCGTGCTCGGATAAAGGGTCTGGTGTGGATTTTTGGGGGGAACTCCACGCCATTTTTTTTTTAAATTTGGGATGTAGTTCCCCTTAAAATCCATACCAGACCTGAAGGGTCTGGAATGGATTTTTTTTTGGGGGGGGGGGGGAACCCCACATCATTTTTTTTTTATTTGACAGGGGGTTCCCCTTAATATCCATACCAGACCTAAAGGGCCTGGTAATTGAATTTTGGGGGACCCCCCAAAAGTCTGTGACTTTTCTCTGTATTGCCAGGAGCCGACAATTCATTATAGCCACGAGTGATTTTAAATGACTTGTTTTCCTTCAGAAATGACACTTTGTGCAGGAACCGTTCTAAGAACGGGAAACAAATGCTACTTCACAGGCATACTATAAGTGTTGTCAGTAACTGTGTTAAAGTAAACGCCGTTACTTATTGCAGTTACTTTTGAGGGTAACGAGTAATCTAACTGATTACTCTTCCCCTCATGGTAATGCCGTTCCCATTACTTGGGCGGCGTTACCGCAATTACAACCACCGCCACTAGATGGCAGCATCTAGATCTGCACCCGGCACAAGCGAGGATGAGCCTCTCACTTCCCTATCAGGCGGAGCAATCTCCGCCCGACAGGCGTCTCCTAGTCCGGTCCTGGCGTGACATCACTGAGAGGCCGGCTGGGGGGTGGGAGTGTAAAGGAGCATAGAGTGCTGCCGGAGCGAGTGTGGAGGAGGAACCAAGCAATAGTAAGCAATCTGCAGATTTATTTGTTAACTCCTTTTTTGGGGGCGGTTAATATATTACCAGTGGTATTTTTTTAATATTTTTTTGCATGAAAGGGTTAATGTGTATCGTCAGTGCTGCATTAGTGACAAGTGGCAGTTCTTTAACCCCTTTGGGCTGCATTAGTGACACCAGTGTCAGTGTTAATTAACTGCTGCAGCATGCAGGGGTTAATTAACCCTGATGCCACTAATGCAGCACAAAGGGGTTAATTAACTGCCACTTGTCACTAATGCAGCACTGACGATACACATTAACCCTTTCATGCATATAAAAAAAAATACCATTGGTAATTATCCATTGAAAACCCATTGCAGTACATATACTGCGACGGGGTGGCAGCTACAAGCACCGTGACGTACCCATCACTGCCTGTTTCCGCCTAGGGTCACACTGTAGCGAACACAGACAGCACATGTGATTCGCACCCACACTGCCAATCACATGCGATGATGCCAGTTGTATGGCTGAACTCGCATTGGATTTGCACAAAAAAGATGCAGGGACTTTTTTTCTCCCCGCACTAGAATCAGATCGCATGTTCGTGTGTTCTCACTAATGCGATCCGATTCCTGTCCGAATCCTCTCTCCTCTTTTTCACTCCCCCTATTTCCCATCCTCCCCTTCTCCTTTGTCTCCTTTCCACTGAGGTGTAACTATTTTAACCCTGTACTCTCTTGACTTACTGAGCTTAACAAACAAAAAAAAAGAAAAAAAAGAAGGGAAAACCCCTATGTGTCTGTTTAGTTCTTACCTAATTGGATATATTGACCCTTACCCTCCCCTTGCAAGGGGCCTTGTGACCGTAGTGTTAAATTATATATGTGAGTGTTAAAAATAACATGTTTCTCTTCAGCTTGTTTACTCCTATCAGATTCTCTTAAGAGGCCCAAGGGCCAAAGTGCAAATGTATGTCTAAATACATTTTAAATAAATTGTGTTACAATAATTGTGTCTTCAACTTCCATTCTCTCTCGTGCTCCTATTAAGCTACTTCTTATATTTGAGTTTTACTCCTCCTTGTCCCCCCAACTCCCCCCCCCAAAGTGGCATTGTGTAAAAGGGGAAGAAAAAAAAAAGGCGGGACAGGGACCTCCTGTTAGGGTCAGTATGGGAGGGGGAAAGGAGGGGAGCGAACGTAGATAAAAAAAAAAAAAAAAGAGATTTTATATAACCACATTTTTTAATATCTCTTCTCTGGTCAATACTTTTAATCTGATTCTTTGTTTTTTATTTGATCTTTATACCATTACCCTCTGTGTGTCATACATCTGTTGCGTCCCTTTTCATCTCACTTTGTTTCTCTTATTCCACACCCATTTCAGGTTCATGTTGCAACCAGCCTGCCCATGTTATCTCAAACTCCCCTTTTTTATCTTTCACTGCTTGTATCCACCTTTCAGCCTCCATTATCTGGTTTACTTCCCTTTTCCAATCTGCTAATGTTGGGCATGTGCTTTGTTTCCAAAATCTGGGAATTAAAAATTTTGCAGCATTTAACAAATGTGTCGCTACACTGTTCCTGTATGTTTTGATAGGGCCAGATGTTCCATGAAGTAGGAAACATAGGAGAGCGTGAACTCTATAGGGATTGGGGTCAGTCTCTCGACCCACGGTGCGATTGCTTCCCAAAATATTTTAATTCTTGGGCATTCCCACCATAGGTGTAGGTATGTACCCCTTTGCTCACATCCTCTCCAGCATCGGGCATCTGCCGCTGGATACATCTGGTTTAACCTTACTGGAGTCCTATACCACCTTGTCATAAATTTATAGGCCATTTCCTGGATATGCGAGCTTATAGATGTGGAGTAAATTAATTTAATCATTTTTTTAATTTGTTCGTCTGATAGCCTTATATTTAACTCTCCTTCCCATTCTCTAATGAAATATGGTATTTTATTTGTTTGAGCTCCTTGTATCAACTTATACATCCGAGACAGCAGGTGCTTCGCTTCCCCCTGATGCGTACACTGTTCCTCGAACTTTGTGACAGCACTTAGTGGTCTCAGGGTGGGTTTCATCTTATTAAAGAATCTAGTCAATTGATGATATCTCCATCTTGCTGATGGTATATTCCCTAAAGCTATAGCGAATTCCGGGTAGGTTATTAGTGTTCCCTGTGGAGCGAGCCTGCCACAAGTGACATCCCCCCCCGATTCCCTGGTCCCATGAATCCCCCCTGTTCCCCCGGAGGGAACCATGGGAATCCCTCCAGTGGTACCAAGGGGGACACTCCTGGTGAGTAATCTCCCCTTTTATTTAGCTCATCCCATATTGACAAGGTGTTCAATGTCAAGGGGGATGTCCACTTCGAAAGACCTCTCGAGACTCTCGGGATCCAGGGGGCCCCTTCCAGGTTCCTTCCCGCTATTGTTTTTTCTAATAGGGTCCACCTTTTTTTCCCGGAGTCGTGGCACCAGTTCAAAATTCGAACCAGCGCCATTGCCTTGTAATATACCGATATATCTGGGAGCCCCATTCCTCCGTCTACCTTACTTCTTCGTAGGATATCATAGGCTATCCTTGGTCGTTTATCGTTCCACACAAAGGCAACAAATGCCTTCCGTATCTGCTTAAAAAACGTCGCTGGTACTTTAATTGGGACTGTATGTAATATATAGATAATTCTAGGTAGTATACACATTTTAATTGCACTCACTCTTCCAAACCATGTCAAGTAGTGTCTTGCCCATTTTTTTAAATCTTCCACTAGTTTAATCAATAGGGATGAATAATTAAGTTTATATAAAAAATGTTGATCTGCAGTGATATGTATCCCAAGATAGAACAGGGAATCCTTCTTCCATACAAAGGGATATGTTCTCTTCAGAGTCCCTGCCATTTCCTGAGATACATAACTAGGTAGCAATATTGATTTTTCAAAATTAACTTTAAAGTTAGTCAGATGTCTATATCTTTCCACTTCCTGCATTAAAACTGCCAATGATGTATCTGGTTTTGAAAGATAAAATAATAGGTCGTCTGCATACGCCGACACCTTGTGTTCCTCCTCTCCAATACATGTTCCTATTATTTCCCCATTATTTCTAATCCTAAAAAGCAAAGGTTCCAATATTAAGGCAAATATTAATGGTGACAATGGACAGCCTTGTCTCGTTCCATTTCTAATATTGAGGTAGTCTGATATTGTACCATTAACTTTGACCCTTGCTCTTGGACCTGCGTACATGGCCATTACCCATCCCATCATGCGGTCTCCCAGGCCCACTCCCCTCAGCACTTCACTCATAAAGCCCCAGTTCACCCTATCAAATGCTTTCTCAGCATCTATTGATAGTATGATCCTTGGGGCTTTCTTTGGTCCGTATTTCATCCAGTGGAGAAGGTGCAGTGCCCTAATTGTGTTGTCCCTTGCCTCCCGTCCTTTTATAAAACCTGTCTGATCTGGATGCACTAACGTTCCAATATGTTCCTGTAATCGTAACGCTAAGATTTTTGCTAGCAGTTTGGTGTCTGAGTTGAGCAGAGAAATAGGCCTATAATTGGCACAGTTCTGGGGGTCTTTCCCTTCCTTTGGTATTACCGTTATAAATGCCACCAGGGCTTCTGGAGGTAATGGATTAGTTATGTTCACTGCATTAAAGTGATTACATAATGGTTTTATTAATTCTGGCAAGAATTTTTTGTAATAGGAGTTTGTCAACCCATCCGGGCCTGGACTTTTCCCTGTCGGCAAGGCTGTTATTGCTCTCCTCAACTCTTCCTCTGTAATTGGGATTTCCAGTTCCTCTATAGTTGTTTCTGATAGAGTGGGTATTAAAGACCCCCTTATATACTCTCGCATCTCTTCCCTTCTATGATCTTCCCTGTCTCCTATTTGTAAGGGTGTCTGGATGTTGTATAGATTCTCATACAATGAGCGAAATTCGTTCGCTATAGCCTGTGTCTCCAGTATTTTTCTATTTTGTATTAATAGATTGTGCACATGTCTAGATTCTTGTTGTTTTTTAAGTTGTTTCGCAAGTAACCGTCCGCATTTATTTCCTTGCTCATAGAACCTATGAGCAAAGTATCTATGCTTATTATTTATTTTTCGGTCTAGGCACTGTGCAAGCTCTGCTCGGAGATTCCGTAGTTGTTGGTTATCCGCAGGCTCGAGATTTTTTTTATGTTTGGTCTCTAATATGTTAATTTTCTTTAACAGCTCTATCATTTCTTTAGATCTTTCTTTCCTAATGTGGGAGCCATAGGCTATTAATTCTCCCCTCATCACCGTTTTATGAGCCTCCCACACTGTCTGGGCCGACACCTCCTCTGTTGTATTTCTTTCGAAAAATTCTCTTAATTTAACTGTCAGTTCATCTGTTATTTTTTTATTATCTAGTATTGACTCATTTAATCTCCATGTTCGCTCTATATAGCCAGTCTCAATCGGGGAGAGTGTCAGTGTTATGGGTGCGTGGTCTGAGATGGTTATGGACTCAATGGTGCTATTTTTGACTTTCTCTAAGTAAAATTGATCTATCATAAACAGGTCGATACGTGAATACATTTTATGTGTTTTCGAATAGTAACTGTAGTCCTTCACTTCATTGTGCATTACCCGCCAACTGTCAACCAAATGTTGTTTATGTAGAAATTGTTTTAAGTATTTTAAGGCTCTGAATGATAAAGATGTTTTTCCTGACGTTGTGTCCATACTCGGATCTAGCACCGTATTGTAATCACCCCCTATTATCACACATCCCTCTTTAAATTTTCCCAACATCTTCAATGTTTTAATTATAAAGTCACTAGTCCCAGTATTTGGGGCATATATTGCTGCCAGCGTATATCATTGTCCAAACATTGTTCCTTTAATAAAAAAGAAACGCCCCTCTTTATCCGCTTGCATAGACATCAAAACCCATGGGCATGTTTTCTTAATTGCAATTGTGACCCCCCTTGCCCTTGCAATAGGGGACGTTGCATGATACCACTGGTTAGAAATATGTCCCGGCATATTGGGTATACCACCTTCCCTGAAATGGGTTTCTTGTATGAGGGCTATGTCCGCAGCATAATGTTGCAGTTCCTGCCATAAACGACCCCTTTTATGCTGCGAGCATAGTCCCCTCACATTATATGACACGATTTTTAGTGCTGTAGCCATCTTTCAGGGTACCAGCCATTTTCGTACTCCTTTTGTCCTTGACCAGAAGAAAAAGAACACACAAAAAAAGAGAGAGAGAAAAAAAACAAAAAAAAAAGGACCCACAAAACCCAGCCTTCTGACCTTGTTAAGCACCCCTCCCCCCGGAGACATTCCATTTAGTCCCTTGCCCAGGAACATCCCACCTACCTGGTAGAGAGACCCTATGCCGTAGTCTCTCCACCCCCTTACTGATAACAGTTTACAAATCCCAGTATATTGGGATCAACCTAAATAACCAGATTGTCCCTGGCTATCCCCCTATTGAACTCCTTGTCCCTTGACACACTTTCATATAATTCTTAAGCTCTGCTGGCTGCATATTTCATATTCCCTTTCGTTTCAAAAAAATCTTTTTTTTTTTTTCTCTTTTCCCTTCTTTTCCCTCCCCCTCTTCTACCTTCTCTCCCTTCTTCCCCCCCCCCTTTTTTTCTCCTTCCTTTTCTCCCTGTTTAGGCCATTCGACCGTTAGATCTCTTAATATACCAATCACCCTTATTGTTTTTTCCCTTGTCCCCTACGGGGGACCTGCTGCCACTGCTGTGATCGTCGCATCAGGGTCTCTATTTTATGTGTCCTCCAATCTATAAAATCTACTGGTGGGAGTTCCAACGTATCGACAAAGAGCTTCAGATCGTCTTTGGTACGTAACGTTGCTGTTTTACCATTCCTAGAGGCCGTCAGGCTGAACGGAAAACCCCAGCGGTAATTCACCCCCATAGAGCGCATGGTTTCCAACAGAGGTCTAACCACTCTACGTTGGTACATGGTCCTACGGGTTAAATCTGGGTATAGTGATAGGTTTGTGCCCTCAAACACAATTTCGGGGTTCATACAGGCCATCCTCATAATGGTCTCCTTTATTGCGTATTTGTGGACTCTACATATCACATCTCTAGGTTTGTCCATGTTTGGGGTAGTATATGTGGGGACTCTATGTATCCGGTCTAACTCAATATGTTCTGGTGCTGTTTCCCCCAAAATCTCCCTGAAATCTTTTAGGGCCACTGTAGCTAATTCCCGTGATTCTATTCCCTCAGGTAGCCCTTTTATGCGGATATTCTGCCTTCTGTCCCTATTCTCATAGTCATCTAACTGATCCCTGTAGGAATTTAGGGCGTTTTCATGATCTTTTATTGACATCTGTACTTCTGCCATTGCTTGCCCCATTACTTCCTGTCTCTCTTCAACATTTTCTACTCTATACCCCAGTGCCTGTGTATCCTCTCTTAATTCCTCTACTGCTTGCATACAGGACTGTTCTACTGTGTTAATTAATTGTTGAATGTCATTCTTTGTAGGAAGGGCTCTCAACAGTTCCCTAATTTTTTTAATGTCATTTGCTGCCACCCCTTCCATCCTATTGGGTACCAGGGACTGCCTCTCCTCCTCCCCCAGTAACAAGTTTATGGGATGTGTAGCTTGTATAGTTAGCATGCTCATTTCAGTCCCTTCCAACTCAGGGCCACTGTTAGGAAGTTTCAAAATTTGATTTTCTTCTCCCATAGCCAAGTCCTCTTCCATTGTCGGGGGTCCCTTCTCTGCTGTTCCCATGTTTTTTTTTGCAGTTGATCCTCAACCGCTATTTCAGCTGGGGGGCTATCGCCATTGCACTCCCCCTCAGCCGTGCTACTCCCTCCCCATTCTGTAGTTTCTTTTCTGTCATTCCGGGGTTGTTGTTCCACCTCTTGTTCCACCTGTGGGGTGTCTTTTCCGGGGAGCTTTTTCCCCCTACCTATAGTTGGGGAGCCCCCCTGCACATGTGTGAATTAACATTTATTTGCACCTTTTGGTCTAATAATTATGCCATTAAAAGCATTTTTATAACCGTTTGAAATGTGAAAAAAATATATGTTGATCCTAGCAAAAACCTAGACCTATGTTCTCTGCGTTTGTTATCTCATAGAGCCTAAATTATCCTATCAGTAGTACTGAACGTAATTGCATTGTAGAATATAAAAAAAGTCACAGTTACTTTGCTGAGTAATTACTAATTACTTTTTCAATGTGGTAACTGAGTCACTAACACAATGACTTGTTCAGAGAAGTAATTTGTAACTGTAACTAATTACTTTTTTAAAGTAAGATGAGCAACACTGAATACTATACACCCCCTAGGTACGAAATTTTAAGGAATATTTTTTATATTTATTTTATTGTTTCACTTTAAGCACTATTAAAATCACTGCTCCCGAAAAAACGGCCGTTTTTGAAACTTTTTTTTGCATTGATACATGTCCCCTGGGGCAGGACCCAGGTCCCCAAACACTTTTTATGGCAATAACTTGCATATTAGGCAAAAAAACCTGGGCCAAAAGAAAATTCCAGAGTCAGTTGAAAATTCACCAGTGACGTGGAATCAAAAAAACATCCCTCCACCACTATAGGATTGGCCACTCTCACCTTAAGGCATGGACTCCTGTGTTACCAGGTAGTCATGCAAGCAGAAATGCAGATACACCCGATGGCAAGTTGTCTTATCAGGTTCCTCAGTAATTTGCAGCAGAATATTGAACCATATATCGAAGAAAGAAAAATCGAAGTGCTCTCCGTTTCAAAATTGCTAAAATTTATTGGATAAGCATAAAACTACTCACAAAGAACAATCAGTAGCATAAAAAATCAAACTACAGGTTTGTTTCACGAAAGGACGTCAGCGGGCGACATCTGTGTGCTCCTCCCCCATACGCGTTACGTACCCACAAACTTCCTCAGCGGGGTGGAGCTAAAACGTTGTCTGCCTACCTGTTTGAAATGGGTGTGCAGTATTCCCAAATACACCCACTGTAGGGTCCTTGTTGTTCCTTGCCTGCAGAAATACGTAGTGCAGCAGAGAAATGTGTATGGCTAGAAACTAGCAGAGCACAGATACAGTAGTTCCTGCTGTACACTGACAGTCAGTTTGTCTGTAGTGATATCGCAAACCTAAAATTTTTGGACTGTGGAATGCTGGAGGGGGATCCATGGCAAAACTCCCATGGAAAATTACGTAGTTGACGCAGAGTCTGTTTCTAATCCATAAAGGGCATAAATCACCTAACATTCCTAAATTGTTTGGAATAACGTGCTTTAACCACTTAAGCCCCGAGCCTGTTTTTCAGATTCGGTGTTTACGAGACTAAAACATTTTTTTTGCTATAAAATTACTTAAAACCCCCCAAACATTATATATTTGTTTCTAACACCCTAGAGAATAAAATGGCAGTCATTGCAATACTTTTTGTCACACCATATTTGCGCAGCGGTCTTACAAGCGCACTTTTTTTGGAAAAAAATTACTTTTTTAAATTAAAAAATAAGACAACAATAAGTTTTGTCCCAATTTTTTTTACATATTGTGAAAGATAATGTTACGCCGAGTAAAATGATTCCCAACATGTCACGCTTAAAAATTGCGCCCGCTCGTGGCATGGCGTCAAACTTTTACCCTTAAAAATCTCGATAGGCGACGTTTAAAAAATTCTACAGGTTGCATTTTTGGAGTTACAGAGAAGGTCTAGGATTAGAATTATTGCTCTCGCTCTAACGATCGTGGCGATACCTCACTTGTGTGGTTTGAACACCGTTTTCATATGCGGGCGCTACTCGCGTATGCGTTCGCTTCTGCGCGCAAGCTCGTCGGGACGGGGCGCTTTAAAAAAACATTTTTTTACTTTTCGTATTTATTTTTATTTATTTTACAATTTGAAATAAAAAAAAATTATCACTTTTATTCCTATTACAAGGAATGTAAACATCCCTTGTAAAAAGTAGGGTTGTCCCGATACCACTTTTTTAGGACCGAGTACAAGTACCGATACTTTTTTTCAAGTAGTCGCCGATACCGAATACCGATACTTTTTTTAAATGTGTCCCCCCAGCCATGTTCCCCACATATGCAGCCATGTCCCTCCAGCCATGTCCCTCCAGCCATGCCCCTCCAGCCATGTCCCTCTAGCCATGTCCCTCACATATGCAGCCATGTCCCTTCAGCCATGTCCCTTCAGCCATGTCCCTCACATATGCAGCCATGTCCCTCTAGCCATGTCCCTTACATATGCAGCCATGTCCCTTCAGCCATGTCTCTCACATATGCAGCCATGTCCCTTCAGCCATGTTCCTCTAGCCATGTCCCTCACATATGCAGCCATGTCCCTTCAGCCATGTCCCTCTAGCCATGTCCCTCACATATGCAGCCATGTCCCTTCAGCCATGTCCCTTCAGCCATGTCCCTCTAGCCATGTCCCTCACATATGCAGCCATGTCCCTTCAGCCATGTCCCTCTAGCCATGTCCCTCACATATGCAGCCATGTCCCTTCAGCCATGTCCCTCACCTATGCAGCCATGTCCCTTCAGCCATGTCCCTCTAGCCATGTCCCTCACATATGCAGCCATGTCCCTTCAGCCATGTCCCTCCAGCCATTTCCCCCATACCTTTGCCGCCGAAAGCCGCCGCGCCGCCGCATGGAGAAAATCACAGCATTCATTTGAATAGCTGTTTTGCCCACGCGTATAGACACTCCCCCTTGCTCGGGATTGGACCGATCACGATCACCCATCCAATCCCGAGCAAGGGGTAGTGTCTATACGCGAGGGAACACTACAGCTATTCAAATTAAAGCTGTGATGTTCCCGCACGCCGTTTAACCCATGCGGCCGCTTTTTCATGCGGCGGCGAGATGCGGAGGCTTTCGATGCGGCGGCGCGATGCGGCAGCAGCAGCGGGGGGGGGGAGTATTCTATTTAGGTATCGGGGGTATTTGCGGGAGTACAAGTACTCCCGCAAATACTCGGTATCGGTCCCGATACCGATACTGGCATCGGGACAACCCTAGAAAAAAGCATGACAGGCCCTCTTAAATATGAGATCTGGGGTCAAAAAGACCTCACATCTCATATTTAGGCTTAAATGCAAAAAATAAAATAAAAATTTAAACTGTCATTTTTTCAAATAACAGGAAAAAAAAATGTTTCTTTGAGACGCTGGGCTGGACTGAAGTTTTGATGTCACTTCCGCCCAGCAGAGCTATGGGGACGGGTGAGGGACATCTTCCCTCATTCGCATCCCCAGTCAGCAGCCGACAGGACCCGATCGCTTCCGCCGCTACTGACGGCTACGGTAAGCAGCAGAGGTCGCAGGAGAGCGGCGGGATGGGGGCCCCTCTCCCGCCACCGATAATGGCGATTTTGCCACGAATCCGCTGCGGAGACCGCCGTTATCGTGTGCAAGACCGCCCACTGAAGAGATGGATATCTCGGTTGTGGCAGCAGCTGATGCCGTTACCGAGATATCCATCTTTAAAGTGCCAACGTATAACGATGGTGGGCGGTCGGTAACTAGTTAAAACATCAGGTATGATGTTGTATCTATCAGGTAGTGTAAGGGTTAGGGTTACAGATAGGGTTAGGCTTAGGGTTAGGGTTACAGATAGGGTTAGGGTTACAGTCTCTAACCCTAACCCTAACCCTATCTGTAACCCTAACCCTGTCTGTAACCCTAACCCTAAGCCTAACCCTATCTGTAACCCTAACCCTATCTGTAACTTACACACTCATGACATAAATTTTATTCCTATATGCGTCAATCTTGGTGTAGTGATCACTGTGCTCGTGCGCACGTTTGGGAGATTGCAGGCGATGGGGGTTTTTCAAAGCCTATGGTCATGTTGAGGTAGTTCAGTGACAGTTAAGTGACCCAGAAAACAATGATTCTGCAGTGTGGGCCCATTGTTGACCTAGTAGGCTTTAATGATCACCTTAGATGAGAAAGAAAATTAATGTTTTTTCTATGCAAAATTATCCAGCCGATCGCTTTTGGTCTGTTCACAATGAAGCAACGACCTTATCATCTGGGGTGTGCCAACATTGCCATTACCAACACACTCATAGAGGTGGTTGCTTCATTGTGATACGCAAGCCCCTTCACCACAACAAGGTAACGATCACGAAGGGGAATTGACACATGTATGTGCCTTTTTTTTTGTTTTTGTTTTTGCAGCCACAGTGCTGCACAAGAGGCCAGAAAAATTAGGCATATACACATGCCTGAAAAATTAGGTATTGTTGCAGCAGCTGCTGTAGCAGCGACCAGAAAAATGTATGTTTTCCATGCAGAAAGTGCACTAAAGCTTGAACCCTAGTTGGTGGTGGATAAGTCACGCAAGTCATCCGGCATGCAGAGATAAAATACAGCAGCGTGTGGACCATTTTTAGCCCAAGGCAGCTCATCTCATCAGGCCTTTTTTTGTGAAATGTATCGACCCACTGTCAGTACCCTCGAGATCCATGCCTCAATTATCTTAATAAAGGTGAGGTAATCTAGACTTTTTTTGACCTAGGCGACTTCTCTTCTCAGTGACGATACCTCCTGCTGCACTGAAAGACACTTGCAGGGTGGCAAACCAGAAGTTCTTTTGCAAATTGGGATAGCTCAGGCCACAGGTCAAGCCTGCACACCCAGTAGTCAAGGGGTTCATCGCTCCTCAGAGTGTCGATATCTGGCACTGGTGACACTGGCAGAGGTTGGCAGAGTAGACGCTGTAGGCCTAACACAAAAACTTGCAGACAACTAACTGTTATTCTCTATTGCAGTCAAAATTGTGTTGTTGTTTTTTACATGTAATCTACTGTGCCACCAGAAATGAGTGGCACTGGTGACACTGGCAGAGGTTGGCAGAGTAGACGTTGTAGGCCTGACACAAACACTTGGAGACAACAAACTGCTATTCTCTAGTGTGTTTTTTTTATATGTAATCTACTGTGCCACCAGATATAAGTGGTGGCACTGGGCAAGTGGGCACAGTATACGATGTGATCCTGACACACACGCGCTGGCAGGCAGATTACAGAGTAAAAAAAAAAAAAAAAAAGGAGACTGATGTACTAGCCCTATACAGGCTGTCAGTATATTAGGAAGAGCGTATCTAGTCTAGCTAAACTCAATACAGTGTATAAATATATATACAACTCCTGGGATGCATATATATCCTCTACACACCGTAACTCTAACTGACTAGCCTGCCTGCCTGCTCTATCTAACTCCAAAAAATTACACTCTCTCTCTCTCTGTCTCTCTCTGTAAACCACCGCAACACACATTAGATTACAGAGAGGAAAAAAAGCAGACTGGTGGACTAGCCCTAAAAAGGGCTTTTTGGGGTGCTGTCAGGACGCTGTCCTTACAGCAGAGGTCAGATGAGTCTTTCAGGACTGGAGTGGACACTGAATACACTGGCCTAGCAATTTCCCTATTAAATCAGCAGCAGCTACACTGTCCCTCCTCTCACTAAGACTGCAGGTTCCGAATGAATCTAAAATGGATGCTGTACAGGAGGTAGGAGGGTCTGGGAGGGAGGGTATGCTGCTGATTAGCTGGAATGTGTCTGCTGACTGTGAGGTACAGGGTCAAAGTTTACTCAATGATGACGAATAGGGGGTGGATCGAACATCGCATATGTTCGCCCACGGCGGCGAACGCGAACAAGCGATGTTCCCTGGGAACTATTCGCCGGCGAACAGTTCTGTACATCTCTATGTGTCTGATATCTGTTTTTTATTTATTGTTATTTTTATTCTTAGTCGAACATACTCAGAATTGTACATTCTTTTAGGCCCCCGTATTTAATAATGTTAGAGGGCTGCTAATACATATACAGCATTACCAGCTCTCACAGAGCTGAAACTTCAAAATAATTATTAGGCCAATTGTATTTCAACAGCTCACTCACTATAGTCCATACATGGATAGTTATCTAGACTTGAGTTCTACTTTAATAAAATGAATGCAGTAATCATACAATGTTATTGTTAATCTTGAACTTTATGAACACTGTATTAGTTTTAAAAACAATGAGTTGTTAGAAGCAATTCTGAGTCCTAGTATTGTAGAAATAGAGGCCCAGATTCAGAGAGCCATTACGCCTGTCTAACTGGTGTTAGACTGGAGTAATTTCAAATTACGCGCACCTTTAGTCATCTTTTATTTGCGTAACACTATACCAGCTTTTTGCTGCTCTAATATTAGACAGCCCATGTTAAGTATGGCCGTCGTTCCCGCGTCAAATTTCTACGTTTTCCGACGCCTTTTATTATTTTTAACGTAAGTCGTCCGGGAATAGGAATGTTCGTAAACGCCGCTACTCAAACAACGAATGACGTAACGACGTGATTTCGCGCAATGCACGGCGGGAAATTTCTGAACGGAGCATGCGCAGTTCGATCGCCGCGGGGACGCGCTTAATTTAAATGCTTCACGCCCCCCAAACGCGTATTTCGATTACGCGGCGAGAAATAGACTACGCCGCCGTAGCGTACGGGCAAAAATCTACCAGGATTCGGTGTAGAGCCTGGTAAAATACGGCAGCGTAGAGTATTTCGATTACGCAGCGGAATATTAAGTGTATGTGAATCTACCCCAGAGTATCTATTCGGTTAGCAATTACTCAGAAAGCTGTGGAGCTGGTTTGTATGATGTAATAGGATGCCCCTGAGCTTTTTTCATATGTAAAGGAGAAGAGTATTAAAAATACAGTTGATGTCTTTTAATAACAGTGTTAAATTCAGTACACCCAACTGACAGTTTTCATAGCATTTCAAAGTTATGTGGCAGCTTGTGTTCATGCATTCGATTCAAAATGAATCATTTATGTAAAATAAATTGAGATTTTCCTAGCTTGTGACGGAAAATATTAGTTATATGAAGACAGGAGGCGAGTATCTTATGCATTAATCTTCCTTTAATAATGCCCATAGCAGAATTTAACATTCAATTAAGCTAAGTGAAAACAGAAAAAACTGTATAGGACTACACTTCCCAGCAGTCCTAGCGTCGCTGTAGCCCCTCCTATCCTGATGCTCTATATAAGGACTGGCTCCTCCTGAATCTTCCTCTTCTTTATGCGAATCCAGTCTCCCAGGAACCAGGATCATCATTTAAACAGTTTATTAACCATCTGTATCTTCGGCCAGCCGGCTCGACCTCCCAGCCTCTGGAGGCAACTGGGGTAACCATAAACACGTCCCAACGGGGATCAGCCAACCAAAACTTTCTCGGCCAACGGGCCATCTGCACACAGGAACCTCCTCCCGATCACTAGGTCTTTAGCACACTGGAATCGTGTTTGCGATCAATAGCCTGAAAGAAAATGTATAGTCGTGACAGGGTTGGGTAGGGAGGGAAGATACTCGCCTCCTGTCTTCATATAACTAATATTTTCCGTCACAAGCTAGGAAAATCTCAATTTATATATCAGACAGGAGGCTCATATCTTATGCAAGTTCAAAGCTTAACACGGTACCAAATAACATGAATATTACTAGAATATATTAATAGACTCGTGTATATGTGTGGTCTGGCAATTATAAAACTGACATGGAGATGTGATCCTCCGGTCTAAAATAGAATTGGCGAAAGGTGGTCTCAGAAGACCAGTCGGCCGCCAGCAAGAGATCTGCAAGAGAACCCCCTGCAGTAACTACCTTGGTAGCCATAGCTCCTCTAGAAGAGTGAGCCCCGAACAAGGTTATGTCTATGCCCGTCATATCCATGGTTGATCTAACCCAACGCGCCACAGTGGCGGAGGTGACCGGGTGATGAGGTCTTACATAGGATACCAGAAGCTGGGAAAAATCAGGAGAGCGCAGGTCAGCTGTATGTGCTTCATAGGTTTGTAGGCATCTAACCACGCAGAGTCGTGGGTGCGTAGAAAAATAAGGGTAAAATACGGATTGGATGCCTGTCTTGGTCCTACGGACCACCGAGAATTTAACCCCTTGCGGTGAAAACTGTCGTCTGGAAATGTCTAAGGCCCTAACGTCAGAGACTCGTTTTATTGAGACCAGACATAAAAGGACTGTGAGTTTAAAAGACAGAAGTCTGAGTGGTAGCGTCTCATTATCCTCCCAGTTAGAGAACATATCGAGAACCTTGGCGACATCCCAGGTGGATTGATATCTAGGGCGAGGGGGTCGTTTGAATTTAATGCCTCGCAGCATCCTACCTATCAGGGGGTGTTTGCCGACTGGCAAAGAGTCCACCGGGCAATGGTAAGCTGATATGGCTGATCTGTATATATTTATGGTGCTGTACGATTTACCAGAATCGAAGGAGTCCGCCAGGTAATTCAGTACGACAGTTACAGGGGCTTGTATGGGATCAACCTGCCGTTGATCACACCAACACACCCAGAGTTTCCAGGCTGATCGATATGCCGATCGAGTCCCGGGGGCCCAGGCCAGGGCGAGAAGGTCTCTAGCTGATCTAGAAAGGTGGTCGTCTGCATCTGACACCCCAAAACCAACCACGCTAGGAGGGTCAGCGTGCCTTCCGCCACCAGAGGATGGATGCCCTTGGTGGGATGGGAAAGGATGTGTGAAAACGTCGGTAGAAGTCTGGGATAGTCTATGACCATTTCCAGGAGTAGCGGGAACCATGGTTGGGACGGCCACCATGGGGTGATTAGCACAACCCTCGCTTCTTGGTTCGCTATCTGTATTAATACCCTGGGGATCATAGAGAATGGAGGGAACGCGTAATGGGTCTCCCCCGTCCAGGAATGACGGAAAGCGTCCACTGCTGAGGCCTCTGGGTCCGGCCTCCAGCTGAAGAATCGGGGTAGTTGGTTGTTGAGGCGAGAGGCGAAAAGATCTATGCCTAATGGGCCCCAAAGTTGATTCAATTGATGGAAAACTGAGCGATCCAGACACCAGTCGCTGGAGTCCATAAGATAACGGGAATTCCAATCCGCTATAGTATTGTAAGTTCCCGGAATGTACTCTGCCATAGGAATGATGTTGCGGGCGAGGCAGAAATGCCAAAATTCCTTGGCAATGTCCGCTAAAATTTTGGATCTGGTACCTCCCAAGCGGTTGATGTATTGCACCGCTGCGATATTGTCCATGCGTAATAATACGCAGCAATTGGAACTCTCTGTCAGAAAACTCTGAATAGCGAACAAGGCCGCTAGAAGTTCCAATGCGTTGATGTGTAGGAGGGATTCCTTGATGGACCAGGTCCCTCCCGTCGCGGTTACGCCTAAGCGAGCGCCCCAGCCTCGACGACTCGCGTCTGATTCTATAATGACGTCCGGACACGAATTGAAGATCGTCTTGCCGTTCCACTCTACGGCATGTCGTAGCCACCATTGTAACTCGACCTCGGCTTCCGCGGAGAGAGGTATCTCGTCCGCGTACCTGAGGCCCTGTCTCAGATGGAGAATTTTGAGCCGTTGGAGAGCCCTGTAGTGAAGGGGGGCCGGAAATATGGCTTGAATGGAGGCTGCCAACAGGCCTACCAGTCGGGCCAATACTCTTAATGATAGATAAGTCTTGCGGAGCACCGCTCTGATCTCTTTGCAGATCAGGGCTAGTTTTGCCCTGGGCAAACGGAGAACAGCTTGGTTGGTGTCTACCAAGAAGCCTAGGAATTCCAACACTTGTGTAGGAATAAGAACTGACTTTTCTTGGTTGATCAAGAAACCTAAACCCTGGAGTAAATCGACCGTCCAAGCTCTATGGCGACAAGCTTGTAATCTGGAACAAGCTATGATGAGGATGTCGTCTAGGTATATAATTAGGCGCACTCCTCTGCTCCTCAGCGATGCCACTACCGGTTTCAGGATTTTGGTGAAGCACCATGGGGCGGACGACAGACCGAACGGGAGGCAAGTAAATTGCCAAGTGCGTCCCCACCACCTGAAACGAAGCAGGTGTTGGGAGTCCGGGTGTATGGGAACAGTGAGATAGGCGTCTTTTAGGTCTATCTTCACCAACCAGTCCCCTGGTTGAAGGAGATCCCTGAGGCAGTGGATACCCTCCATCTTGAAATGTCGATATAGGCGACATGTTGGTTCAAGTCTCGAAGATTTATTATGGGACGGTAGCCTCCCCCTTTCTTTCTGACTAGGAAAAGGTTGCTGATAAACCCCGGGGAGGATGGGTCGGTCTCGATCACCGCGTTTTTGGAAATCAGGTCTCGTATTTCGTTGTCTATCAGAACAACGTTTTGTGTCGCAAATCGAATGGGGGGTGGCACTATTCCTAAAATCGGTGGGGACAGAAGTTCTATTTGGAACCCTGAGATGGTGTTCAGTATCCATGTATCTGCCGTAATCGCAGACCAGGCGTGGGTAAAAAACATTAGTCGTCCCCCCACAGGTGTGTGGTGAATTGGAGTGTAGGCAGTACTCACCAGTAAATGGACGGGAGCGGGGGTATCCTCTGTTACCGCGTCCTCTCCACGGTCTACCACGGGGTGGGAAAAACGGAGCTGGTTGTACCATTGTGGTGTACGGAGGGGGAGCCTGGGTGTATTGAGATTGGGCAGCTGCCCTGTGAAAAGGTCTGAAGTTGACATTGCGGCCGGCAGAACGGCTCCTATTTCTGCCGGCCCGGGGAAAAACCTTGGTTGCCCCAGATTTTTTGAGCGAAGACTGAGCCTTATCGAGGCTGTTAAAGAGCCCCACAAATTTGTTAATATCTTTAACCAAGGATTCCCCAAACAGCATCCCATCTGCTGCAGGACCTGGTTCAGATTCCGCCAGGTGTGCCAATTGCGGATCAAGCCGCATCAATATGGAGCGTCTGCGCTCGACGGAGCAGGCGGTATTAGCGTTGCCTACTAGGCATATGGCTCTTTGGGCCCACCCGCGTAGCTGAGTGACGTCGATCTTTTGATCAGATGTCGCAGCATGTTCTGACATATTCAGAATCTTAGTCAGCGGGCCAAGGAGGTCAAGGATACGGTCTTGAATGGCTTTAAAGGAGCGGTCTATTCCTTTCTTGGGGAATTTTCCTGTTTTTTGCAGGTACTTAGATAGAATGGGGTCTATCTCAGGTGTCAGAGCCGCTTTCCTAGGGATATGTGGCCGGGGGCATTCCGCCCGTAATTTGTTGCGATTGGACCTCTCAAGGGGTCGTCGTGCCCAGAATTCTACATACTGTGACACATGGGGCAAGGGGGACCAATCCCCCGAACGGGGATGGGAAATGGCATCTGGGTGGAACAGTGGTTCGCCCAGAGCGTCTACAATAATGTTGCCCTGAGTTCCAGGGGTGGCGTCTGGTAAGAGCGCCAATGTCCCCGCATCCTCCTCTTCATAATCGGACTCAGAGACCTCAGCCTCGCCCGATTCAGCGGAAGAATCCTCATCTGAGGAGACCACATATGAATCGGGTTTAGACCGCTTGGCGGATCTATGCCTCTTTGTTGACTCCCTGAGGCCCAGGGGTTGAAAGGAGTCCGAGGGATGCGTGGGATGGCAGTCCGTGTGGGGAGCTGCTTCATGCAAATTATTTACTTCCCCTGCCGGGGAGTCAAGGGCCGTCATAACATGTTTCCTCTTATGAGAGGACTTGCCCATTTTTACATGCGACTTACTGGTATGTGACAGTGATACAGGGGCGAGGGGTATGACTTGCTGTGAGCCAGAGGAAACGGTAGCCACAGCTAGGGCAGCCTGGACTGATTTAGCAATCAGGTCTTGAAGCTGAGATGTGTTCAGAAACTGTGATACATCTAATGGTACTTCAGTGTCCTGAGCAGGAGCAGATCTCTCCTCAGCCATCCTGACAGTATGTGTGTCTAGGCTGTATTAGAAGTGCAGGCACTGTATATTGAGATAATGACAAATAATGTAAAGGGGGGGTTATGAACGAGGAATAAATTCCTCACAAGCTCCTAAACTAGCTGGCTAATTAGCGATCTATATATCTAACTGACTAACCCAGGCTCCTACCTCAAACACCGCTGGCGCTGACTAATTTGCGGTGGGAGGAGAGCCTGTTGAAAATCCCCATTCCAGAGGTGAAGTCTCGCGAGACTACGGCCTCCGGAGTTTCTATTGGGGAAGAAAGAGAAGGGGAGTGGTCTCGTCTCCCTCTGCAGTGTAGAGAGGACGTAGCACGTCCGCACATGTGAGGGAGAGAAACACAGCAGTGACGGCGAAAGAGGAGGGGAGGGGGACGGAAGCGAGCCGAGGCTCCTCCCCCCCGCCAGAGCGCGCGAAGATGGCGTGGAGAAGACCAAGATGGCGCTTGCCGAGGGAGAGTGGGGACAGATGGAGACGCAGCAGCGGGGTAAGCGCTCCGGCGTCAAGGCAGTAGATTGAACAGAAAAAAGTTCACATAGATGACTCACATTTAAATGACCTAGGTCAAACCTAAATACATATATAATTGAGTACTTATCTGGAATGCTCTGCCATGAGCAGAAAGAAAGAGGAAGATTCAGGAGGAGCCAGTCCTTATATAGAGCATCAGGATAGGAGGGGCTACAGCGACGCTAGGACTGCTGGGAAGTGTAGTCCTATACAGTTTTTTCTGTTTTCACTTAGCTTAATTGAATGTTAAATTCTGCTATGGGCATTAATAAAGGAAGATTAATGCATAAGATATGAGCCTCCTGTCTGATATATAACTGTTAATTGCTACATGTGACTCATGGTTTAAAGTTAGGTTTTATTGATAAAGCTATTGTAAAACTAACATAAGCTGTTTTCCTCCGTGTGCATTGAATGCTATGGCTTAAGTTCACATGAGCACCAAAAAAGGGGTGCTTCAGTGTCTACAATATCTATCAAGATAATATTCTTCCATTGTACTTGAACATCTTCTCCTGCCTCTTGTGATGCTTAGCATTCCCAGGATCTTGCTGGAAATATTGTGATATTATTTTAACCTAGGCACCATGAAAAAAAGCAGTAAGAGAAGTATATTTTTTACTTTTTTATCACTGTTTTCTTTACAGGTATAATACAGAAATTTTACATTGGGGGGGGGGGGGGGGGGGGGGCAGTCTCTGTGTAATAAGTAGACCTTGCTTTTGGTGCAAGGTCCACTTTAAAGTAAACCTGTATTGAGAGGATCATGTGTAGGCTGTCATTGCAAATCTGCTTCTAAAGAATGCCGGCTATCCATATGGCTCTGGTTGCAATACTTTGATTCACTGACCTTTTGTAAGCATTTAGTAAGTTGTGTCAGAGCAAAGTATGAACTTATGACTTGCATTGCATACTTGCTCCAGATATGTGGCTTCAGGGTTTTTTTTCACACCACTTGCATTGGAATGCACTGGGTAGACTTGCCCATCACTGTCCCAATGCAAGTACAAGGTAATTTGGCTTGTTTCCTATGGTGCCAGTTCACACTGGTGTGTCTTGAAAAAATGTTCTGCATACAGTGGGTTGTGAGCAATTTTCTGAATTGCAACACTTGTGTGAATAGAACTTAATGGAGTGTCACATTTCAATAAAGTTCTCACCAAAAATAAATGTAAACAGTGCTATGTGCCAGGATCAGTGCTTTAGCACCGCTTCCTCCCAGCGCACACCAGTGGTAGTGCAGTTACTGTAGCACAGCTACTAGTGTGAACAAGCTCTAAAAGTACCAGATCAGCATAGAAACTAAATAGCATTTTTAAAGGGAAATGTCAGCAATAAGAACCAACATGTTCCTTTAATACAGATTTCCTTTAATATTTTGGTCCTTGTGTTCAGGGGGGTTTGCATTACCCTGTGTAAGCTTTGGCTTTAGGAAACATAACATTTGCACAGGAATTTGGTATGGTCAAGAGGTGGTTTGGACCTGGCAGGTAAAGGTGGGGAAGGTAAATCCGGTCTGCTTTTGCTGCCACCTAAATAGGCTAGCATGGAAAAAATCAGTTATGCTTTGAGGCATCAATAGACATTAGATCATCGAAGATAAATCAGAACATAATCCTAATGTGTACAGTGCATTCAGATTTGAGCAGATATGCTTGTCAATGGTAACTGTTTCTGGGTCATACAGTATATGACCAGAGTCAGGGGTGTTGTCTTTTTATTGCAACAAAAAATATCCAGGTTTACCTATGTAGGCATCATTGCAAAAAAAGTTGTGGTCTGCTCATGCTTGGTCATTTCAACAGCTAAGACCAGCTTTTGTAGCAGGTGATGAAAGAGTTCACAGGTACATAGACATGTCCAGATTCAACAATTAGAATTTGTGTGTTGCTACAATGCATTTTTCCCCTGTCCTTGTCAAATGTCACATGTCAAAACGCACCCAATGTAAACCGGGGAAAAAAGACACCTGCCTACAGAAGCAATCAATCCGATTCCAATCTCTCCACCATGGCCAAGACCAAAAAGCTATCCAAGGATGTCAGGGACATGATTGTAGACCTACACAAGGCTGGAATGGGCTACAAGACAAGAAAACAATTGGTAACACACTACCCCTTGAAGGACTGAAATCGCTAATGAACGTCTGAATGATTCAGAGGAGAACTGGGTGAAAGTGTTGTAGTCAGATGAGACCAAAATCAAGCTCTTTGGCATCAACTCAACTTGCTGTGTTTGGAAATGCTGCTTATGACCCCAAGAACACCATCCCCACCGTCAAACATGAAGGCATAAACATTATGCTAAGGGGACAGGAAAACATAATTGCATACAAGAGACAATGAACGGGCCATGTACTGTCAAATCTTGGGTAAGAACTTCCTTCCCTCAGCCAGGGCATTGAAAATGGCTCGTGGATGGGTATTCCAGCATGACAATGATGCAAAACACACAGCCAAGATAACAAAGGAGTGGCTCAAGAAGAAGCACATTAGAGTCCTGGAGTGACCTAGCCAGTCTCCAGACCTTAATCCCATAGAAAACTTTAATGACTTGGAGAGGATTTCCATGGGCACGTTGGCACCAATGACAAAGTCAGAGGTAGATGGAGTGTCCTAAAAAAAAAAAATAGACCTCCAAGGTAGTTTTCTCAAAAATACTACCGGTACTTCGAGCCCTACCAGAAAAGCAAAACGGAGATTAGAGGTTTGGGTTACTGGAGAACTGGGCCAACTTCTCAGTTGGTTACCAGCTCTATAGAAGTGACAGACTGCTAAATTAGGAGGGTGCAGATCTGCTGGGAGTGAAGATGGCCAAAAAGTTAGAGGAGCATTTAAACTAGGAGACGGGTGGGGGGGGGTCCAGAGTACAGAGGTAGAAATAGTCAGCATGGAACAAACTCCAGAGTGTAGTATTGGGCGCATTAGTGGTAATAACCACCATCAAAAATTTGGCCTTTGATGGTGGTGTTGCCACAACACTGTAAGCCCTCACAGTTACTCTTGGTGGGCGCTGGAATTGGCGCTGCTGTGAAATATTAGATCAAGAATTGTAATTACATGTCCCTGTTGGACAGGGGCAGAAAAATTGGGCCTTAGGCACTGGTGCCACAGCACAGCAACCCCTCACAGATACTCTAGTTGGAGTACAGGAATGAGCCCTGCTGCAAAGTATTGCATCAAAAGTTGTAATTACACGCCCCTGTTAAACAGGGGCAGAACAATTGGCCCTTAGGCACTGGTGCTGATGCCACAACACTGCAACCCCTCACAGATACTCTAGTTGGAGCGCAGGAATGAGCCCTGCTGCAAAGTATTGCATCAAAAATTGTAATTACACGTCCCTGTTAAACAGGGGCAGAAAAATTGGGCCGTGCCCAGAACCAAAAATGTTCTTACAAGCTATCAGCATGATCATTGAGGAGGAAGAGGATAGTGACTCGGCATAACAGGATAGTCACTCAGCATCAGCATAGGCAGTCTTGAAGGGATCTGGCATTTCAAAAAAAATTATTTGGTTACATCAGCATCGGTTCCAAAGCCTCCAGCAGCACTAATTGTGCGTTCCGAAAGAACGCTGGATGCAGGACAGGCCAGCAGCTCAATTGCATACTGTGCAAGCTCTGGCCAGTGATCCATCCTCAAGACCCAGTAACCCAGAGGATTTTGGTGGGAAAGGTGTCCAAGTCTGATCTTGCCCCTAGGTATTCCCGCACCATGTAAAACAGACGCTGGCGATGGTTGCTGGAACAGATCATACCTTGGGGCTTTGGACTAAAACACATCGGTCAGACGGCCACCTTCTCCACCGCTCCTACTTTGACTGACCTAAACCTCAGCAACACGTTGTCCAGGACCAGGATGCACAGACCTTTCTGCAAGGCCTCCCAAAGATGTTTCATCCTCTGCTCCCTCTGCGACACCAAGATAAGATCCGCAACTTTACCCTTGTAATGAGAATCAAGGAGGGTTGCCAGCCAGTAATGATCCCTCGCAAACCACCATTCCTGGCTTAAACTGGCGTGGCGTCGACCACCTCTGAGCCTGCCCCTGCAGAGCTGACAGAACCTCTGCCCAAGTGTGGCTCCTGTCCCCCAAGCACAGCAAATCAAGCACCGCATGGCATCTTTTTGCCTGCGTACCTGCAGGTTCTGAGGACAAATCAGCACAGGAAGAGGCCATATAGAAGGAAGAAGAGGAGGGGGTGGAGGAGAGAGGTGTGTCACAATCACCAGTAGTAGCATTTTGGAGGCGTGGTGGCGGAACAACCTCCAACACTACTGTACCTTGTCTTGCATCCTTCCCAGCTGCCAGCAGAGTCACCCAATGCGCCGTGAAAGATAGGTAACGTCCCTGTCCATGCCTGCTGGACCATGAGTCAGCGGTAATATGCACCTTACTGCTGACTGCCCTGTCTAGCGAGGCATGGACATTGCCTTCCAAATGCCGGTAGAGAACCGGAATCGCCTTCCGTGAGAAAAAGTGGCATTTTGATACCTGCCACTGAGGTACCGCACATTCCACAAACTCACGGAAGGGGGCAGAGTCTACCAACTGAAAAGGCAGCAGTTGAAGTGCTAGCAATTTAGCCAAGCTAGCATTCAACTGCTGGGCATGTGGATGGCTGGGAGCGAATTTCAGTCGGTGCTGCAGCAGCTGGGGCAGGGAAATTTGCCTGGTACAATCTGATGGTGGTGTACCGATAGCAGATTGCACACAAATACTTGGCTGTGACACACCCAATTCTACACCTTCATTCCTCTCAGTGCAGGTTTTAGAGAGGACTGAAGGTATAGTGGGTTTGGAGATCCCGGCTGATGAGGAGCAAGGAGGGGTCCACTTTGTTCTTTGGTGTGGGTCTTTTAGGTACGCCTGCCAATGAACTGCATGGCAGGTCAACATATGTCTGATCAATCATGTGGTGCACAAGCGGGTGATGTATTGGCCACGCAAAATACGCTTGAAACACATGTTGCAAATAGCAGCAGTGCGATCTGATGCACTCGTCTAAAAAAAGGCCCACGCCAAAGAACTTTTGGAATAACACGGAGAGACAGCAGCGCCCTGCAAATGCGGAGCTCTGCGATGTGATGCAGTTGGTGTTCTGCCCTTAAGCTGGCCTCTGGAGGGCATCCTGCTTTGTTGGAGATGTGCCTCCTCCTCCTTCTCTCTCCTATCAGGCAACCACGTGGAGTCAGTGACCTCATCATCCCCTCCCTCCTCATCACTGGAGCAAACCTGGCAGTATGCTGCAGCTGGGGGAACATGACTGCCAGATTGCTGTTCTTCTTGGGCACCCCCTCTTTCTGGGCTCAGGTTACTGCCATCCTCTAGCTGGGTACCATCATCGGAGCCTTTAAAACGCTGTACATCCTCCTGCAGCATGTACCCAACAAAGTGGTCAAACAGTTTGGGGGACTCCTCAGAAGGACATGGTGGGGCTAGGGAAGGAGTGACTGATGCCATTGAGCAGAGGGAAGAGGCCGCGTTGGCAGCTGCTTTGCCGGACAAAGTACTCTGAACCTGGCTGAGAGAGGATGAGGAGGATGAGGACAGCTTGCTCATCCACTCTACCAAGTCTTTGGCATGTTGCGGCTCAACAGGGCCAGCTGCTAAAAAAAAGGACAATGGTGTCCCACAGCCATGTGCTGATGAGGATGCACCGTGTCCACGGCCAGCACTGTTGCCTCTAGACGCAGAGCCTCCTTGCCCTCTTTTTTCGGCTCGTGACTGTCTGCCTCTCCTTGTACTTCCAGACATACTAATGGCCTGCAGTGAGATGTAGCTGCACAAAGCTGGGATGTGTATATATATATATATATATATATATATATATATATATATACTGATTATACTGCAGCTAGCAGAATCAACTGCCTGCATGTAGTATTATTAGTAAGAGAACACCAGCAATTGTCTTCAGTTAGCTTTAGTTGCACACTGTGCAAAGTGAAAATACTTGCAGCTCCCTGCCTGTGGTATTAGTATGAGAACACCAGCAATTGTATTCAGGTAGCTTTAGGTGCACACTGTGCAGAGGACACAGTACATCAAGTGAAAATACTTGCAGATCCCTGCCTGTGGTATTAGTATGAGAACACTAGCATATGGATTCATGTAGCTTTAGATGCACACTGTGCAGAGAACACAGTACACTAAGTGAAAATACTGCAGCTCCCTGCCTGCGGTATTAGTATAAGAACACCGGCAATTGTATTCAGGTAGCTTTAGGTGCACACTGTGCAAAGAACACAGTACACTAACTGACAATACCTGCAGGTCCATGCCTGTATTTGTATGAGAACACCAGCAATTGTATTCAGGTAAGCTTTAGGTGCACACTGTGCAAAGGACACTAAAACAAAATACTGCAGGTCCCTGCCTGTATTTGTACGAGAACACCAGCAATTGTATTCAGGTAAGCTTGAGGTGTACACTGTGCAAGGGACACTAAAACAAAATGCTGGAGTTCCCTGCCTGTATTTGTACGAGAACACCAGCAATTGTATTCAGGTAAGCTTGAGGTGTACACTGTGCAAGGGACACTAAAACAAAATACTGGAGTTCCCTGCCTGTATTTGTATGAGAACACCAGCAATTGTATTCAGGTAGCTTTAGGTGCACACTGTGCAAAAGACACAGTACACTAAGTGAAAATACTGCAGCTAGCACAATCGCCTGCCTGCCTGCCTGTCAGTATATTATGAAGAGAATAACAGGAACGGTTCTAGCTAAACTGAATACAGTGATAAATATATATACAACACCTGGGATGCATATATATCCTATACACACACTGTAACTGCATCTAACTGACTCGCCTGCCTGCCTGCTCCATCTAACTCAAATGCTGTGCAAAAGACACAGTACACTAAGTGAAAATACTGCAGCTAGCACAATCGCCTGCCTGCCTGCCTGTCAGTATATTATGAAGAGAATAACAGGAACGGTTCTAGCTAAATTGAATACAGTGATAAATATATATACAACACCTGGGATGCATATATATCCTATACACACACTGTAACTGCAGCTAACTGACTCGCCTGCCTGCCTGCTCCATCTAACTCAAATGAAATGATACTGTCTCTCGCTCTCTCTATCTCTCAGCACGCTGGAACCCCTACACAAGGCTGACTTCCAGGCGGCCTTATATAATGTGGGGGGTGTACTAAATCCCCTGAGGCATAATTGGCCAAAGCCATCCTGGCTTTGGCCAATTATGGCTCTCCGCTTTTTCCGTGCATGCTTGGCCAATCATCAGCCAGCAATGCACTGCGGTGCCGCAGTGAATTATGAGCCGTGACGCGCCACTCAAATATGGCGCAAGCGGCCCATAATGTTCGAAATTCGGCAAACGATCGAACAGACGATGTTCCAGTCGAACATGGGTTAGACTCAAACTCAAAGCTCATCCCTAGTGCCCATTATATCAAGATTTAACAGAGAGATTTAGGAAGTGGGAGTGGACAGATCCAGGCTTGACTTTTACAGGAAAGTCCAATATTTGCTTTACATTTCAGTTTCCCAGTATTTGAGAGTAAAACAAAAAGATGTAGTGCAGTAATCTACTGGTCAGCATCTTTCATTCTGAATGATGAAAAGTGGAAGTGGACTAGTAACTATAGGTTACTTTTCTTCGAAATCCATCATATCTTTGCGTGACGTTTTTAAAAATCTGTGTATATTAATGCTAGCACACGTATTTAGAAAATAAAGTGAACATTTTTGTTTGAAGAAAGATTTGTACAGTTAGATTTACAGATAATAGTAATTCATTTACTAGACACAGAATTAGCCATTAAATATCATTACAGTAATTTCCTTCTATAAATTTCCTTTTATAAATTGTTTTTACCAATATCAATGAAATATTTATATTAATATCACTAAATACTTACATTTGTCCATTTCCCCAAGTTTTTTATTGGGGGGAAAGACAAGACATTCTTTTTCCCAAACAAATGATATCTCTTTAATTACGCACATAGGATGTTTACTTAGTAAATTGCTGTGCAGTGCATGTCAGGGTCATTACCAGTGACAGCCATGCCTCCAGATGAAGAATGGGGAACCATATTGCCATAAAGTAATCACCAACTGATAATAAATCAAAATTTTTATAACATCCAGCTGCTGCTTTTCTGAAACTGCCTGATTCTTTTTCATAATTTAAGTTCTCTGCAGATAATGTGTACCTGCTAAGCTGAATGACTGCACCGAGATACTAGTTTTGTTACTTCACTCTTAGCACCATAGAGATAATCTAGAGATGTACAAACTTAGAGAAAATCTAATAGCACCACAACAATACATGCTGTCAAACTGATATACAATAGCTGGGAAGTAGTACTGAATTTGCTTTCCATGAATACATGTGCGTGCAGCACAAAAAAGATTTTTGAAAGACAATTAAGAGTACAATAGTACTGCTAGTACACACTCAAGCTATGCATATAATGCATTTGTTGTATGGTTATACCATTTACAATACATATTTCTTTCTTTTTTATACATACTAAACTTTTTTTCTGGGGGAAACATTTTGACAAGTTCCTGTTTAGGTGTCAGTTCATTTTGTATTTATATTCAATATATATGAAGGCTTATTAAAGGAGAGCAGGTATAGATGGGAGAGGAAGAGAATGTCCAGAGAAAATGGTGAACTTGGCTGGTACTTGAAGATGATAATCACAATAGTAAGGGAAGTTGGCATGGCTGAAACCAAAAGAAAATAGCCAGAGATTAGAATTGGCATGGCTAGACGTACAATCGATCACAGAGAACAACAGATTTGGCATTGGTAGATGTGGAAAGGAATGACCAGAGAGTAGTGCTGGTATTGATAAAAATGGAGAATGATGATCACAAAGTAAGTCAAGTTAGCATCAAGGAGTATGCCCAGAGAGTTAACACATGGCTGGTAGTAAATGAGGTTAATCCCTGAGATATAGAGTGGGCATGGATAAATGAGAGGGAGCTTGTATGGATGGAAATAGAAGATAATGATTAAAGAAGTAAAGGGAGATGACTAAAGGATGGATGAATCGTGAAACTAAAGAATGAGTGGAATTAAAGACGAAGGACAAAAGAGGAGAGTAAACATAGGTGGAAGTGAAGAAGAATGATCATAGGGAGGAGGGTGGGCATGGATGAATGTTAAGGAGAATGACCAGAGAAAAAGTTTTAGAAAAGTTCCAGGCAGCACACATGGCATAGAATTATTTTAGCAGCACAATTCTAAATATTGAGAAAGATGCAGACCTAAATTGGTGTTAGAGAGGAAACTGACAAAACTGTGGGTCACATATAAGCATCTCAGACCATGTGCCGTCCATTCTCATATTTGTCTTAGCTTTAGATTCCTTTGTGGGTTATACTGTTGTAAAGCTTTTGTTTAATCAAAAAATAAATAAAAATCAATGACTAAGAAGTAGTAAAACAGGACCAATGAGAATGCATTGGCTGCATTGTTTGGAGCACAAAGTAAGATGAAAGAGGAGGCCACTGTGGAGCAGTTCAACATTATGGATGACTATGCACAGCCTATACCACCTTGGGGATCCCTTTTGGAGAACTGGACAAATGAGGATTACACCACCTAGTTTTCAACATAGAACTCAGGAGGGAAGGATCCACATGACAAGTGGAACAGAGGAATGTTCGATGTGAGCTTGTTGTTGGAAAATCCGACCATGTGTATGCTTCATTGGTCATTGGCTGTCGGAATTTCCAACAACAAATGTTTGAGAGCTGGTTCTCAATTTTTCCCGACAACAAAAGTTCTTGTCGGAAATTACGATCATCTGTAGCCAATTCCGATGCACAAAAATCCTACGCATGCTCGGAATCAATTTGACGCATGCTCGGAATCATTAACCTTAATTTTTCTCGGCTCGTCGTAGTGTTGTACGCGACCATGTTCTTGACGTTCGGAATTTCCAACAACATTTGTGTTGTGTATGCAAGACAAGTTTGAGCAAACAATCTGTCGGCAAAAAATCCACGGTTTTGATGTCGGAATGTCCGATCGTGTGTTTTTAATTAAACCCAGTGGCCTAAATGAAAATAAAACTGAAGATCTCAGGAGCAGCCACTGTACTTACTATCCAATGACAGTATGGTGATCGCCCCCTCTGAGCCATTGGCTGAAAGCGCTGATGGAATGCTGATCAGCAGACCTTTTATCAATCATGCCCTTTCGACAGAAGCCAACCGAACAACCGGCTTCTATCGAACTGGCAGCTATACACATGGGCACATTGTCGGCAAATTTCTATTGAACCGGGCGATAATCGGCCCGTGTGTACGGCCCCCGTGTTATCTTTACGACCAAACCCCTGATGGAAAAAAATATGTCAAAGAAAGAGCTTGGCTTGGTGGTTTGTGTAATGCTTGGTGAACAATAAAGGACTTTGAGTCTTGAGAAAAAAAAAATTGATTGAGTGGTGTTGCAGTCTGAACATACACTATATTGTCAAAAGTATTGGCACGTCTGCCTTTACACACACATGAACTTTAATGGCATCCCAGTCTTATGCTGCGTACACACGATCACTTATTGTGATAAAAAAATAACTACGTTTTCCAATATTGAAAAAAAACGTTTTTCCAACTTCATCATAAAAAACAATGTTGCCCACACACTATCGTTTTAACAAAATGCTCTAGCAAAGCGCGGTTGCGTACAGCATGTATAACTTGCTTCTGAGCATGCACGGGTTTAAAACGTCATTTAAAACTTCGTTTTAGCCCACACACGATAATTTTTTACAACACAAAAAACAACATTTTCAAAAACAACATAAAAAATTGAAGCATGTTCGAATTTTTTCTGTCGATTTTCAGAAGACGGAAAACGTAGTTTTAGCCCACACACGATCATTTTAAATGACATTTTTAAAAGTGTCATTTTATTTCATCACAAAAAACGACCGTGTGTACGCGGCATTAGTCTGTAGGGTTCAATGTTGAATTGGCCCATCCTTTGCAGCTATAACAGGTGAAAGGCTGACCGTAGGTCAGCCTGGGTTTGTAGGAGGAGTCGGGAGGGATTTAAACCCGCCCTCCATCCTCCTTCTGGGCGTCGGTTTTCTTGTGTGTGGGGTTTCTGGGTATTGCACGTCACTTCCTGTTTCTGTCCAGAGCAATGGAGGCAGCTGTTGCAGGTGACCATTGTGCTCTCCTCAGGATTCCCAGCGGACCGGACTGTCTGTACCCCATCCTCCTCTGTCAGCTGAGCACCGCTCACCCCAACTGCCCCCCCGCTTCTCCCGATGCTTGCAGGGGGGGTGCAGGTCTGTAGTTGTGGCAGGCACCATTGGGGGGGCTGTCCACCATGTCAGCCAGGCCCTTGTCAGCATCATAGGGGCCGCCTGCTTCTCCACTCGGGCTCACGCTGTGGGGGGTCCCTCCATTCTCCCTCCTGCTCCTCCGGGCATACTCGGTGAGAGGGGAGCCAGCCGTCCTCCCTCTCACTCCTCCGGGCACCCACGTCCACGTGGTACAGGGCTCCATGGAGACCGCCCGCCTGTTCCTCCCGCCCCCCGTTTGCTCCAATGACGTCACCTGCTCCATGGCTCCTCAAGCTAGTCTAGTACCTCACATGGGGGGATGTTGGTTGGGTCAGGTGCGGTAGTTTGGTGGGCTCAGTCAGCATCGGAGGTCGCATCCCGGTGCAGGGGGGGGTCGCGTGTGTGGGCATGTGCTTTCCCTGTCCGTACTCTGGTTCCTCCTAGCTGTGTCATGTAGCTGAGCGCTGTTTGGCTGAAGGAGCATCTTCCCCAGCGCGGCCTGTTTCCTCCCCTGTGACACATGTCTCCCAGTGACAGCCCAGTGGGTGCTGAGGGCTCCCCGTCAAAGTTTCTGAGTTTCTCCTGCTAGTTAAGGTTCTTCTGATGGTTACGTTTCTCTTATGTTATGCGATTCATGTCAGGCGATTACATTTTTCATGCTAGTTATGTCCTCATGCTATGTGTTCTTATGCTAGTAATGTCCTCCTGCAATGTTTCTTATGCTAGTGATGTCCTCATGCGATTATGTTTCATGTTCTCATGCGATCACGTTCGAGTGCGATCGTGGTCATCGTGTTACGTTTCTCATGCAATCACGGTTTTCATGGTGGTTCTAATGCGATTACGTTTCGCATGGTAGTTCTCATGCGATTATGTTTCCCATGGTTTCTCATGCGATCATGTTCATGTGCAATCACGGTCCTCGTGTGTTACGTTTCTCATGCGATCATGTTCTCATGCGATTACGTTTCTCATGGTGTCTTCCCATGCGACTATGTTTCCCATGCAACTATGTTTCCCATGCGACTGTTTCCCATGGTGTGTTTCTGACTCGATTACGTTTTTCATGTGACTACGTTTTCCATGCGACTATGTTTCCCATGGTATATGTTTCTAATTCGACTACGTTTCCGAAACGGCGACTACGCTTCCCATGCGACTACGTTTCCCATGGTATGTTTCTGACTCGATTACGTTTTTCATGCAACTACGTTTCCAATGCAACTACGTTTCCCATGGTATTATGTTTCTGATACGATTACGTTTCCCATGGTATTCTGATGCGATTACTTATTTTTTCATGCGACTATGTTTTTAATGCGACTACGTTTCCATGCGATTACGTTTCTCATGGTGTCTTCTCATGCGATTACGTTTCCCATGCGACTATGTTTCCCATGGTATGTTTCTGACTCGATTACGTTTTTCATGTGACTACGTTTCCCATGCGACTACGTTTCCCATGGTATATGTTTCTAATTCAACTACGTTTTTTCATGCGACTCCGTTTCCCATGCGACTACGTTTCCCATGGTATTATGTTTCTGATATGATTACGTTTCCCATGGTATCATGTTTCTGATGCGATCACATTTTTTCAGGCGGCTGTTTTTCATGCGACTATGTTTCCATGCGATTACGTTTCCCATGGTATTATGTTCTCATGCGATTACGTTTCTGGTGCGATTGCAGTTTTCATGCGGGTTGGTTTCTCATGTGATTATGGTTTTATGTTCTCATGTGAGTTTGTTTCGGATGCGTTTACGTTTTTTCATGCGACTACATTTTTCATGCAATCACGTTTCTCATGCGGTTAAGTTTCCTCATAGTTTCTCATGCAATTGCGTTCTCATGGTTCCTCATGTGATTACGTTTCTTATGCGATTACGGCTCATGTGTTTGTTACTGATGCAATTACGTTTCTCATGGTATCACGTTTCTCATGTGATTTTTATTTTTTTTTGTTTCTCATGCGATTACGTTTCTCATGGTTCTCAGGCGATCACGTTTTTCATGCGTTACGTTTCTCATGCGGTTACGTTCTCATGTGATTGCGTGACGTTTCTCAGGATGTCATGTTCTCATGTGATTACGTTTCTCATGGTTTACTCGTGTGTTTTCATTTCTCATGTCCATGCGGTTAAGTTTCTCATGTGCACATTTCTCGAGCTAGTTACGGTTCCCAGGCGATCACGTTTCTCATGCTGGTCATGTTCCCTTGCGATTACGTTTCTAACGCTAGTCATGTTCTTGTGCGTTGCACTTTCATGTGTCGCGTTTCTCAGGCTAGTTATGTTCTCGTGCTATTTTACATTGTTTCATGCAGTTATGTCTCATGTTTTTTCGTTCCTCAGACAATTTTACGTTTCTACGGTGCGTTTTACGTTACGTTTCTCATGCTATTCATGTTTTCTCGTATTTACGTTTCTCTTGCAGGTTTTAGTTGTGATGCAATTATTGGTTATTAATGTATGTATGTACGATTACGCTTCTCATACGTTTTACGCTTCTCATACGATTACACTTCTTATACGATTACGCTTCTCATACGTTTACGCTGTTCTGGGTATTATGTTCTCAAGTGTATTACGCTTCTCATGCTATTCGTGTTTCTCATGTTTTTTCGTTTCTCGTACTATTCATGTTTCTCGTACTATTCACGTTTCTCGTACTATTCACTTCTCATGCTTTTCTTCTCGTGCTATTCGTGTGCTCGGGTGCTTATGTCTCTCATGCTACTTCCTGTCGCTCATGCAACTTCAGGTCTATCATATAGGTTTCAGTCGTGATGGTTTCTAGTTGGTAGTTTGATATCATCATTGTAGATTCATGGCGTTTCACCGCTGGGGGGGGGTTACCTGTCACGTCTATGGGTGCTTACGGATTGAGATGATCGTTTTTAATCGGCTTGTACGGTGGCAAGTCTCCTCATCCGTTTCTCATACGTTTCATGCACTGGCGTAGCGAGGGGGGGGCAGGGGGGGCTCCTGCACCGGGCGAAAAATTGCGGGGGGCGAAATCCTTGCGTCCGCGGAATGCGCCGCCGCCGCCTCAGGAAAGGCCGCGGCTTGGGCCTAGCACTGGAGCTGTCGGCCATCTTGGCACACCCGGCGGCGGCGCGCCTGGTTGGCTGGTGGAACTGTCTGTCTCCCTTGATGTGGGAGTGGCGGGAAACACCAGCCAACCAGACAGAAGGGCGCGCTGATTGGCCTAGAACATGTGTTTACAGCGCGGCGCGGCGGCGGCAAGTTTCTCCAGCAAGGTAAGAAGGGGGGGGTGTCGGTGTAAATCTTAAGGGGTGCTCTGCCTGATCCCCACCTATCCACCTCAGAGCCTGTTATTTTAGTAAGACTGCTGGGACTTGTAGTTCTCCTGGGGCTCATGGAGATTGGAGAACTACAAGTCCCAGCAGGTTATACATTATCATACAATAAGGCTCTGAGGTGGATGGATGTCCGGACACCCATCCATCTCGGAGCCTTGTATTATAACCTGCTGGGACTTGTAGTTCTCAATCGTCTCCTGGGGCTCAGGTGCATGCGATCCACCATCTATGGGACTACAAGTCCCAGCAGTAAGAAAAACTGAACAAAGATGGTGGATTGCATGCACCTGAGCCCCAGGAGACGATGGAGAACTACAAGTCCCAGCAGGTTATAATATAAAGCTCCGAGGTGGATAGATGTCTGGACAGTGACAATTGGTGGCTCAGTGGTGACAATTGGTGGCTCAGTGGTGACGATTGGTGGCTCAGTGGTGACAATTGGTGGCTCAGTGGTGACAATTGGTGGCTCAGTGGTGACAATTGGTGGCTCAGTGGTGACAATTGGTGGCTCAGTGGTGACAATTGGTGGCACAGTGGTGATGATTGGTGGGACAGTGGTGACAATTGATGGCACAGTGGTGACAATTGATGGCATGGTACAGTGGTGGCAATTGATTGGCATGGCGCCCTGTGATTGGGCGTATGTGGTCATGCGCTAGCGCCGGGGGGGCGAAAAAAAAGTTTTGCCCCGGGCGCCAATAACTCTGGTTACGCCACTGGTTTCATGCATCTCGACATACTATGACCTGACACGTCTTCAGGTTCATCGGGCCTGAGTGTACGTTTTTAATTTGCCTGCTACGCCTCAGGTTGCTCGGCCTTTGCAATTCATGGGTTTGTCTCATTCTCAGTCCAGCTGCATGAGTCCACACTTACCTACATTTTATTTTCATAGTCTGTGCATTCATATTTGTTCATGGCCACTCTCCACTGCTGGTTACCTGTCACGTCTACGGGTACTGTCGGATTGAGATGTTCGTTTCTAATTGGCTTGTGCGGTGGCAAGTCCCCTCATCCACTTCTCACGGCTTTCATCACGTTTATACGTCACATTATCTCACTAGTTACATCACTTGCCTGACACGTCTTCAGGTTCATAGGCTTGAGTGTTACGTTTTTAATCGGCCTGATTTGCCTCAGGTTGCTCAGCCTTGCTAGTTTCTTGAGACTGACACATTTCAGTCTTCCGCTACATTTTCGTTCCTGCTCTACGTTACTGCGTGTGTTAGTCACGGACACCTACGTAGGTACGGGTAAGGGAGGTAGGGATTTTTCCTTCTCCTAAGGTGAGTTGGGGCTCGTTGATTATGTTTTTAACGATGTTGTTCTTCTTTGCAGATTTCATGTCACGGGCAGCAGATATCGCAGAGTTTGCCGCCATCTGTCTTTCTCCGGTTACAAATTCTATGCATGGTAGCACGCTCTCCTTGAAACTCCTGATACAGCCTTCTTTTTTACAGACGGAGCTTGATCTTCAAGTCCTGGGTTCTTTTTCTCACTGACATTCAGTTCCTACTTGCCTTTTTGCTTCTTTTGCCACTTTCAGCTCAAACGGGTTTTCAAGCTGGGCCCAGGACAGTCTGGGCACTAGACTTTTGCGGATGTACTCGGGGATAGGCCACTTTACTTTCCCTAGTACTCCCTTCTCTGCTAGCACAGGGCATGACTCGTAGCCATTCCCTGCTGCTTAACCAGGGTAGAACTTCAATATCCTCTCTGGGCCGTGCTTGCAGTACAGGTGCAGTTTCTGCTGCCATTCGTCGAGGGGTCTGTATTCTCGTTGTTGAGAAGTTAGATTGGTGGTAGTCGGCTTTCTTTTCCGGACATATGTCAGCTCCACATGTCTGTCACAGGCATTCTTACGTTGGGGGCTTGTGGTTGCATACAGTTACTTTCATTTCGAATCTCTTGCCTAGCTCATCCTACTGTTTTATTTTTTGCCCCCTTTTAGGCATACTGACCACGTGACCCCGGCACACCTCAGGTCACTTTCCCACCTCAGATCAATTTCCCTGTTTTCCCCTCAGACCTTTCCTTAGCAAGATCACCTGAGACTCCGAGTAAAACTTCAATTCTTCTGGAAAGGCTGTCCACAAGGTTTGAAGAGCATTTATGAGGCCAGTCAAGTTCTTCCACCCCAAAATCACTCATCCATGTCTTTATGGACCTTGCTTTGTGCACTGGTGCACAGTCATGTTGGAACAGGAAGGGGCCATCCCCAAACTGTTCCCACAAAGTTGGAATGCTGTTTTGGCATTCTGAAACCTTTATGCCGCGTACACACGATCACTTTTTGCAATGAAAAAAAACTGCGTTTTTTAAAAAGTCATTTAAATTGATCGTGTGTGGGCAAAAAAAAAACAAAAAAAAATTCCAACATGCTTGAATTTTTTGTGTCGTTTTTCAAAACGTTGTTTTTTGTGTCATAAAAAGTGATCGTGTGTGGGCAAAACGACATAGAAAATGACGTTTTAAACCCGCTCGTGCTCAGAAGCAATTTCTGAGATGGGAGAGCTCGTTCTGGTAAAACTACTGTTTAGAATGGATTAAGCACATTCGTTATTTTAAAACTAATGAAGAAAACAATGCGCTGCATTTGCCACAATGCTTTTCAAAGCATTTCAAAGCTACCCAAAACTCCTAGTTTGTTGTGGCTCATCTTGTTTGACATATTTCTGTCCACCTTTTGACTTTATTATTTGTTTGGGCCCTTTTTTTTGTTTTGTTTTTTGGACACATGGAATTATTTTGGTGAATATCTTTTAACAGATGTTTTGAACTACAAATTTTGTTTTTGGATTTTGGAAGGTGTGAAGTGACCACAACAACTTATTTTTTTTAATTACCCACAAGGAGGTTGGTGTTCCTTGTTTCATGTCATTTTAATTTTTTAAATGTGTCTGCCTACTCACTATAACAATCTCTATATTTCTTTGTCAAAAATACACATGGTCAAAATTTGAAAACCAACAAAAATATACCTTTATTCAGGTTTAAAAGGTAAATAAATAAAAATTGGAACCATCTGGCAAACAAAAAGCAAATCCAAATAAAAACAAAGGAGACCCTGCTTGAAGCTGTAAACACAAGGGTCCACCAAGTAAACAATAAAGGCTGTGAAGGCAAAAAACAATTCGCTTCGGGGCACCATCTCCTCACTTCTTCCTCCCTGCAGTCTTCCCTGCAGTCTTTCCTGCAGTCTTCCCTGCAGCCCGAGTCCTCACGGGCTGTGTTCCTGGAGCCGATGTTGTGCCAGGAGCCAGAGCAGGCTCAGGAAGAGGAGGAGAAGGAGCAGGAGCAGGAGCAGGAGAAGGAGCAGGAGCAGGAGAAGGAGCAGGACCAGTAAGCGCAGTAACGACAGGAGTGCCAATCCGCCCAATGCCAATATCGTCATTGAGCTGTCCCAGTGTGGCCATGCTTATGGCCTGGAATATGATGGATTCGCAGCGCACATGCTGGCCCAGCTCAAGATTTTTAAGCTTGGCTGCGATGAGCGCTGTGAATCCCTCTTCTTCACAGGGCGGCTCTCTGATGGCCAAAGTTGCTTCATGGAGCATGGCCTGGGTCTCCTCCTCCATTTGCATCAGCCTTCTGGCCCTTTTTGCTGGATTCCGGATAGGAGGGATTTGGGAGATGCAATCACGCTGGCGTGACTCCTGTCTCCCAGTGGGGCCTGCCTCCTCCTGGCTCCCAGTGGGGCCTGCCTCCTCCTGGCTCCCAGTGGGGCCTGCCTCCTCCTGGCTCCCTGCGGCGCCTGCCTCCTCCTGGCTCCCTGCGGCGCCTGCCTCCTCCTGGCTCCCTGCGGCGCCTGCCTCCTCCTGGCTCCCTGCGGCGCCTGCCTCCTCCTGGCTCCCTGCGGGGCCTGCCTCCTCCTGGCTCCCTGCGGGGCCTGCCTCCTCCTGGCTCCCTGCGGGGCCTGCCTCCTCCTGGCTTCCTGCGGGGCCTGCCTCCTCCTGGCTTCCTGCGGGGCCTGCCTCCTCATGGCTCCCTGCGGGGCCTGCCTCCTCCTGGCTCCCTGCGGGGCCTGCCTCCTCCTGGCTCCCTGCGGGGCCTGCCTCCTCCTGGCTCCCTGCGGGGCCTGCCTCCCCCTGGCTCCCTGCGGGGCCTGCCTCCTCCTGGCTTTGCTCTGCCTGTGTATAATAAAAAAGGGACATAGTTTATTTTTTGGCTTCATTCATCACACGCATTTTTAACTTAATGACATATCATAATTGAATGCTAAAATATATTTACCACAGGCCCTCCATCCCTAATTATGTGGCCCCTTACACAGCTTTAGATATGTGGCCCCTGGAGCTGGGGGCGGGGGGGGGGGTTGATGCTGTCTGAAATTCCCAAGTAGGGGGCCTTTACCCAACCGTTTTTTTACTTTGGGGTGGACAAAATGTTAATGGCCAAAAAGGGTGTTTAACATCTGCGGCCACTGTATGGTGTACCTAATGGCGTACCAGAAAATCACACACATTCATTATGACCTCTGCATTTATGTATCTTGTCCCCATTCTGTTTTTCCACTATTGCCTAGTGATATGTTCCTAATTTTTTGGGAAATCATTTATATAATTTCGATCACATGTAACATTAATTACTCATCATTATTATACTTTGCATTTTAAAAATGAATATGAAAATGCAATACCTGGCTCCATGGGTCACAATCAGGGTCCTCCAGTAATAACTCAGGCTCTTCCTCTGAGGTTGCCTGTTCTTGCCTACAGGGAACACTGGAGGGCTGACTGCAGGGAACACTGGAGGGCTGACTGCAGGGAACACTGGAGGAGCAGGGAAGCCTGGACTGCCTCCTTGGGGGAAGGGTAGACAGGGATGGCCTGGACTCGATGTGATCATCCAGGAACTGCAGCTGACCATAGTACCACAGGTTTGGCTTGTAGATGCTGTCAGCTGCAGCCCCAGATCTCATCGAGGGCAGGACTTGTGCCCGTTGGGTCCTGTAGGTGCCCCGAAGCGAATTGATTTTTGCCTTCACAGTCTCCAATGTTGCGTTGGGGACCCTTGTCTTTACAAATTCAAGCAGGGCCTCCTTTGCTTTCTTCCGGGCATCTTTGTTTTTATTGATTTTTCTTTTTGATTGCCAGAGCACTGGATGTTCCTTCCATCTCTGGATAAATTCAGTTAGAAAATCGGATTCCTTAAAGGCCTCCATTATTTCTGCATGTACAAAACAAAAACCAAAGCCTAGTGTCAGTCAAGCCACTACTACTAATTAGCTTTTAACACCATGGGGGTTATTTATTAAAGGAAAATACACTCTGCACTTCAATTGCACTGAAAGTGCACTTGGAAGTGCAATCGTTGTATAAATCTGAGAGGGGTAGATCAGAAAAGAGGGGAAGCTCTGCTGATTTCATCATTCAATGATGTGCATGCTAAAATGCTGTTTTTAATTTTCATTGCATGTCCTCAAGATTTACAGCGACTGCATTTCCAAGTGCACTTGTAGTGCAAAGTGGCTTTTCCTTTAAGTAAATAACCCCCCATATCTTCTAGCCCACACAATCATCCACTGTTCCCTAATATTATTAATGTCCATAATCCAGCTACGTACCGTCTTATGATCCCATCGTCTCTTCCGCCTTGTTCCGCAGATTGTGAACGGCGCTTGCAATGACGTGGGATCCCTTTAAACGGCGCGAACGTGTGACGCGATGCACGTGATCCCGCCCCTGACGGTCGGTCTCGTCTTTTCCACGCCCCTTTCTTGATCTTTCTTTGTGGGTGTGTTTTATGGAAGAAAAAGATGGCGACAAATATGGCAAGCTCAAGCCATCAGGCAGGCCAGGCTCAGGCAACCGGACGATCCCGGCGGAGGTAAAAGGCCTCAAACATGGCCTTCCAGGAGATGGTGGAGATGGTCACCATATTACAAAGGGAGGATTATGATGGAAAGCATGGCCCTTACCTGCATCCAAATAAGGTGAAGGCCGACATTATGGAGAAGGTGATCAGGAGGCTGCATGAACAATTTGGCCAACGCAGGACTAGAGAGCAATTGAGAAAGAGGTGGTCAGACCTCAAAAAAAAGAGAGCCTGAACAACTCAATCAAATCAATAGGCTGATTCGGGCAAAAAGTAAGTATTTTTTATGTGGCCACATTTGTGGTGTTTGTTAATTGTGCCATGTGCTTTTAATTTCAGGTTGTACTGTATCTTTGTTTGTGGGCACAAAAAGTGGTCGGAGGAGTCGTCGTTCATCCGTTGTTTTTCGACCTACTAAACGACAATCTGCGTGCTAAATTGCATCATGCGCCTAGTTCGCATGGACAAAATGGAGTGTATAAACATTATATCATACCAAAAAAACGTCTTTGTATTTTTTAGAATTTGAACAAACTCCTACGACCAATTCATGTGTCCCCAAACAGGAATCTCGTGTCATTTTTGGTGTAATGTGACTTCACTTGTGATCTTTTGTAATGTAGATTTGTACCTAAAGAAAAGTAGATGTGAAAAGCTTAGTAAATATGACCAAAAAACTGAAAATGGAGAGTCTGCTCAGCAGTGGATTCTGCACATGTTTATATACTCTGTACTTGTCTTTTTATTTCTCAGTCATATCTCTTTATAATCTTTTACCTTTCTTTTTTCCCTATCTTCAATCTCCTAGGGCGCAGGGAATCAGCAAGGCAGGACTTCCCAAGCCCCACCCCCGAGGGATGATGACCCTGCCACCACATCTGGTAAAGTTTCAAGATAACACTCATACACAGGTAATCTAGATGTAGGTCTTCCTAATTTTAATACCTTTTTTGGACCCACATTTCAGGAGCAAGTCGTGCAGCGACAATGGACAGGGATGGTGCCCAGTTCGTGCTGTCCGAAATATGGTCCTGCAGGGAAAAAATAGAGGACATCCAGGTCACTGCAAGACAAGTGATCGAAAAAACAAAAGGGGTGGAGCTACAAATTAAACATGTAATTGATTATTTGGGTAGGCTTTGATTTGTTTTGTTTTTATTTTGGAAATGAAAAAATGTTATACAGGTTTTGTTTAGAAAAAAAATATATATATATATTTTTATTGTTGATTACAGAAAAAAATATAAAAATAACGAAATAAAAGTGATTTTATTTGTTGAATAATGTAAAAAAAAAAAATTGATTTTAATTGTTGGATAATGTAAAAAAATAAAAAAAAATAAAAGTGATTGTATTTTTGGAATAAGGAGAAAGAAAAATTGTGTTTTTGAAATAAGGAAACCAAAAAAAAAAAAGTTATTGTATTTGTTTTGTAAGCAAAAAATAAAAACTTTTATGTTAAAAAGTAATAATCTTTTTCAAGATGTCTAAAAATAAAAAATAAATATGTTCAGTAAAATATGTAGAAAAAGGAGAGAGTGGGAGTAGGGATATAGTTGCTGAAGTTATACCCCGTATGACCCACTCGGTTGGTTGGAAGGGACTGTCTTGGTACTGATAAAATAACAATAGGCAAAATAATATAAAAAGTTTATTTGAATCTAAAATTGCAAAACAATTGTACAATTCCAGGATTGGTCGAAGTCTACTAGTTTCGCGGGGTTTCCGCTTCATCAGGACAGCCAATCTATACAAAGAATGATGCAATAGAAACATGTAATATACATCAGCAGTGCATTACGCAATAAAAATAATTAGAAATATATATAGACTTACCCAATGAATCAATTGTTGAGGTGCGGAGCCAGGCAACCAAAAGGGGGTTTCCCCGGCGGCGGACAGGGGGATAATAAGCCGTGGAGTTCTAAGTGTAAGCAGAGATAAGTGTATGGTACTAGCAGTATGTATAAATATATGATGTATACCATATAACAGATATATTTAGCTCTGAAGCATCATGTCATGGCAGGGTGGGGGGGGGGGAGAGGAAAGGGGACAAAGAGGAGTGGGGGAGAGAGGGGAAAGGTAAGGAAGGAGAGGAGTGGAAGGAAAGCAAGGGAAGGGGGGGAGGGGGGGGAAGATTAAAGGGGGAGGGGAAAGGAGAGGAATGGGAGAAAGGGGGGGGGGGAGAAAAGGGGAGGGGGGGAGGGGGGGGGGGAATACAGGATGGCCAGGTGTAGTGTCAAGGGGGGGGGGGGAAGGTTAGAAAGGAGGTTGGTAAGCTTACCATGATATGGTTCTTAGGAGATGAAGCCAGGTCAAGATGGAGGATGATCTGGGTGGCGTGGGCAGATACAAGGGAGACCGTGGAATGGAGCATAATTGTGGGGAAGTACAGCGATGCATAACTGGGGGTGTCCAACAGTGCTGGTGAAACCAGCGATGTGTCATCAGACGGAGGTATCCGTATGTCTGACAATTGCAGGGTAATGCAAGGACTAGGGGTAAAAGAAAAATGCACCAGTAGGGACCCCAGAATGCTGCCAAAACATGTCCCGATCTGTAACCAACCCGTCCACCTTACCGCCAGGAGACAGGTCCACGCTGCTGAACCAAGGGCCAAAGGGTCCTTAATTGAGCTATCCCAACCCGGAAGTGCCGTAGACGCCGCGGGATGGCCGCGTCATGACGTCACCGGGTCAGTCTCCCCGCACAACGCAAGTGCGAAGGCCGCACTGTTCTGCGTGTGCGATCCGTCTCAGCGAAGGGGCGGGGAGCCCCAAACCGAGAAAGAACAAGGGGGGTGTGACCTAATTAAGGCACCCTCACCAGGGGAGACACAAGTCCGCCGCAAGGGGGAGTGGAGGTCGCCGGGACTGCACCAATTGACTCACGGGGTACTAGATTAGAAGGGAGATAGAATTCAGTAAACATAATTTAAATACATTAAAAATAAATGTTAATAAGTGGGGGAATAAGTCCCACTAGGTTGATTGCTAGTATATGGTGACATAGAATACCGTAACCTCACTCATGACTGCAAAACAAACAGTAAGGAAAAGAGGGGCATATCGGTAAGGAATGAATTAACCCATAGAGAGAATTCATGCCAATGATCAGGTGATCGTGAGATTAATGAGGTAGAGAGGATGAAAAGTGAAAGGAAATAGGTGATGCGGAAGAGATAGGGAGATAGGTGAGAAAGGGGACCCTAGAATGGGTGTACCCCAAAGCACCAAAGTCAGCGCTCAGATAAAATAATTAAAAATCTTCCCCCCCCCCTCCCCCCCTTCCCTTGCTTTCCTTCCACTCCTCTACTTCCTTACCTTTCCCCTCTCTTCCCCACTCCTCTTTGTCCCCTTTCCTCTCCCCCCCCCCACCCTGCCATGACATGATGCTTCAGAGCTAAATATATCTGTTATATGGTATACATCATATATTTATACATACTGCTAGTACCATACACTTATCTCTGCTTACACTTAGAACTCCACGGCTTATTATCCCCCTGTCCGCCGCCGGGGAAACCCCCTTTTGGTTGCCTGGCTCCGCACCTCAACAATTGATTCATTGGGTAAGTCTATATATATTTCTAATTATTTTTATTGCGTAATGCACTGCTGATGTATATTACATGTTTCTATTGCATCATTCTTTGTATAGATTGGCTGTCCTGATGAAGCGGAAACCCCGCGAAACTAGTAGACTTCGACCAATCCTGGAATTGTACAATTGTTTTGCAATTTTAGATTCAAATAAACTTTTTATATTATTTTGCCTATTGTTATTTTATCAGTACCAAGACAGTCCTTTCCAACCAACCGAGTGGGTCATACGGGGTATAACTTCAGCAACTATATCCCTACTCCCACTCTCTCCTTTTTCCACTGTAACTGGGATGATGGTACATTTTTAACTTTACTACTCCCCTTAAATGAGGCTATACTCGCCCTTTTGTCAGTAAAATATGTGTCTTGTTATTTAAGCTCAATGATGAATAGAAAATACCTCAAACAAATGTATGCTGAGAACATTAAACAATGATGGATATTTATTTCAGTCCATCACAAACACATGGCACTATGATAACCTAGGACAGTGATGGCGAACCTTGGCACTCCAGATGTTTTGGAACTACATTTCCCATGATGCTCAACTACACTGCAGAGTGCATTAGAATCATGGGAAATGTAGTTCCAAAATATCTGGGGTGCCAAGGTTTGCCCTCACTGCTATAGTGCATGAATGAATGAAAACTTGTATAGCGCGGCACATGCGAACTGAATCGCCTCTGGGCGCTTGTTGTTCCTGTCTCCTTTGATATCAAAAGAGAAAAGTCTTGACCTTTTTCCTAAATGCTAGGTGGTTCTCCTCCAACCGAATGCTGGTTGGTAAAGCGTTCCATAGTCTGGGACCTTGGATCGCGAATCTTCTTTCTCCTTTGGACTTGAAGTTGGCTTTTGGAACCTGAAGCAGGTTCTGATTCGTGGATCGCAAAACGCGATTGGGGTTATGCGCTTTTATTATTTCGCATAGATAGAGGGGGGCATTCCCATGGACACATCTATGCGTAAGACAGAGAGCTTTAAAAGCAATTCTGTCTTTAACTGGCAGCCAATGAAGGGCTCGCAGTGAAGGTGAGATAGATTCCCAGGGTTTTCTTCCCTGTCACAAGTCTGGCGGCCGTATTCTGAACGACTTGCAGACGAGCGATTTGGTACTTGGGGAGTCCGAGGTAAAGGGCATTTGCATAATCCAGCCTGGAGTTTACAATTGCTCCCACCACGACCGATAAATCTTCTTTAGGGATGAACGGAGTGAGTCTACGTAGTAGGCGCAGTAGATGGTGAGATCCGCTGACTACTGACCATATTTGTGCGTCCATTGTCATAAAGGAGTCAAAAATGACCCCTAGGCTTTTGACTTTAGCGCTGGGGGTGATGAGCTTGCCCAAAATAGGCGGGGGGGTCCACGCTGTTGAAAGTTGATTCCTACGCTTGGCGTGAAACAGGAGAAGTTCTGTTTTCGCTCCATTGAGTTTAAGATGACTCTTTGTCATCCAGTCCTCTATCAAAGAGAGACATGTCTCTAGATTGAGGTGGTGATCCTGTCTATTGCAGATGCGGAAATACAGTTGCGTATCATCTGCATATGAGTGGTAGAGCAGTTTTTGGCTGCTGATAATCTCAAAAAGAGGACGAAGATATATGTTAAACAGCACTGGTGACAGAGGCGATCCTTGAGGGACTCCGCATGTTACTGTGCGTTTCTCAGACGTAAAAGGTCCTAACTTCACTGTTTGCGATCGGTTTTCCAGAAAAGAGGAGAACCAAGATAAATTGCCTTCTGCGACTCTGGCTACTTCAGCAAGCCGAGTCAGTAACAGTTTGTGGTCTACAGTGTCGAAAGCGGCACTTAGGTCCAACAGAACTAGAAGACAAGATTCTCCTTCGTCTGCGGCCTTGAGAACATCGTCCCATATTTTCAGCAATGCTGTTTCCGTCCCGTGTCCGGGGCGGAAGCCTGATTGCAATGGGTCAAGTAGCTTGTAGGTATCTAGATGCTGTTGCAGCTGTTGTACCACTACTTTTTCCATTATCTTTGAGAGTACGTTGAGGCTTGTTATGGGACGGCGGTGGAGTGGGTCCTTGGGGTCCAGGGAGGGTTTCTTAAGGATGGGTTGGATTATACCCTCTTTCAACTGTGAGGGCACTATGCCCTCCAAGAAAGACTGGTTGATAAGCTGCGTGATGGGAGGAGCCAGGATGTAGGCGCATTCCTTCAGCAGTTTTGTGGGGATAATGTCATTTGGCGCTGTGCCATTACGCAAAGCGCCAATGACATTCTTGGTGGTCTCAATGGAGATGGGTCCCAGGGTAAACTTACCTGATATAGGAGAATTACTATGGGTGCTGTGTGAGAGGCTGCAGGGGGGGCTAAGGGGGGAATTGTTTTGCTGAATGCTTTCACGGATTGCCTTGATTTTATCAATGAAGTAATCCGATAGTTCATTGCAAAATTCTTGTGTGTCCGAACTGGGGGCTTCAATGCATCCTGGTTTCATGGTCTGGGTGACCATCTTGAAGAGTTCGCGGGGGCGGTTTAGGGCACCGTTGATAGCCTCCGAAAAATACTTTTTCTTGGCTTGGAAAATTCCTTTGTGGTATTTTCTTGTAGTTGCCTTGTAGATGGATAGGTTTAGCTCTGACGAACATCTTTTCCAGGCAGATTCTGCCCTTCTGCGTTCTTGCTTCAGTAACGACAGCTGGTTGTTAAACCAGCTGCGGTTGTTTTTCCGAATGCGGGTTCTTCGTTTCGGCGCTACCAAGTCGGCTGACTGTAGCATGGCCGAGTTTATGGTTTCCAATGTTTCAACGGCCGTTTGATGCGGCTGAGTTGTTTCTATTTTTTTCCTTAAAGTAGTTTTGAAGAGTTCCGAGTGGAGCTTCTTCTGACATCTAGTCCAGTGTGTTATCACTGGATTTGATGTTTTTGTTGCTGGGGGGATGGTGGAAATACTGAATATAATTGCATGGTGGTCTGTCCATGGCAACTTTTCATTTTCCAAAATTTTTATTTCCAGAGCTTGTCTGAAAATAAGATCAAGTGTGTGACCTGAAGCATGTGAGGGCCCACATACTAGTTGCTGTAATCCTAATCCTTCCAGGTGGTCAATACAGGCGTCGGCAATGGGGTCTTGTGAGGAGTTGGCCCAGAGATTGAAATCCCCGAGCAGCAAAAGATGTTTGCTGTTGAGGGTGTAAGTGGAGAAGAAATCCGTCCATAATGATAGCAGCTGCGATTTTGGGCCGGGCGGCCTATAGCAGAATGTGGACAGTCTCCTTTGAATTTGCTTGCAGTTGCAGAGTAAGGGTTTCCATGAATGGAAGAGGGTTTTGGCGGACTGGTTTGGTGATCATAAGATGAGTCTTGTAGATCACCGCCAGGCCGCCTCCTCTTTGCCCTATTCTGTTTTCCGTTATGATACGGTAATTTTCTGGCACCAGTTCTCCTAGAATGGTGTTACAGTCGGCTGTGAGCCAGCTCTCTGTAATAAAGAGACAGTCTAGATCATTTTGTTGAATGAAGTCGCGGATTTCCAGTCGGTGTTTTACTGCCGATCTTGTGTTAATCAAAGCACATGATATGTGCTTGAGCTGGGGTAAATGGCTGAAATGGCTGACCGTCGATCTATGATCGATTCTCAATAGTCGCTCAGTTCTTAGGGCCTTTTTGGTGATGGCTGGCAGTATTGCGGCGCATTGCCTCAAACTCCAAATGGTTTCGGCAGAATATTGCCGACATGCCATGATCGCCAATACACCGGGGGGGGGGGGGGAGGTGGAAATTTTGGGGCAGTGGGGAGAGGAATTGTCTAATTCCTCTCTCCTGGCTTGGTCCAGAGGAAGGCAAAAAACCCTGGCGGCGCTCGGCCAATATGCTCCGGTAGGGAAAAAATTCCTTCCTGACCCCTGTAAGAGGCGATCGGGTAACCCCTGGATCAAGCTTCTGTACGTTGGGGAGACGGGGGGGGCTGGGGCTGAGAGGGTGACCCTGTTGCTGGTCTGGTGGGATGGCTGCCTGCTCAGGCAGTGGGATGAGGGCTGACTGATAGGGTGCTTCTCTAAGAACTGGGGGCTGAGAGGGTGAAAGCAGGGCCGAGTGACTGTCCTTCTGGGGTAAGGGGGGGTTCCCTGGAAGCTGGATGAGGACAGCAGAGGCGTGGGGAGCGGCGCGCCGTTAGGCCGCAAGTGAAGCCGCGGTCTTTCCTTGACCGCGGCCCCGCGATTCAGGGCGGCCTGGCGCGGTGCTCTCAAAAAAGCCCCAGAGCGGCGGAAATTTCCTCGGGGAGGTGGCGGGAGGGGGCCCCTGAAGAAGATGGAGGTGTGGGAGTGCAGGGGGTCAAAGAAAGGAGCAATGGAGATCCGTATTGCTGCGGCTTTATCCTGAAAAGGACGGCCGTCCGCAGCTTTGTTGGAGGGCTCTTACCTGCGGAGAGCCAGGGAGCTGAGCTGGAGGAGAGGAGAGGAGAGATCAGAACGGGGCACAGGATATTCATGGGCTGGAAACTGGAGTGTGGACTGAGCTAGCAGGGCTGGGAGGGACTCTGCTGTCTGCCTCCTACGCCTGCCTGGAGCTAAAGCACACACGCTCCTACTCCTAGGAGACGTGCGCCGTTGGAGCTCCTGTAGCTAATCCACCTGCCTCACTGAATGCTGATACCCTATAAGACGTGTTGTCACCTAACGATAACTCAGAAGCTACACCGCTATAGAAGACTACATTTCCCATGATGCTCAACTATACTGCAGAGTGCATTAGAATCATGGGAAATGTAGTTCCAAAATATCTGGGGTGCCAAGGTTTGCCCTCACTGCTATAGTGCAGTGATGGCAAACCTTGGCACTCCAGATGTTTTGGAACTACATTTCCCATGATGCTCAACTACACTGCAGAGTGCATTAGAATCATGGGAAATGTAGTTCCAAAACATCTGGAGTGCCAAGGTTCGCCATCACTGACCTAGGAGATAAAATAAAAACACAAACCTTATAAATTAATTAAAGAACAAAGAAAAGATAATAAATGTATTTATTCAGCCAAGATCTGGCATTGGAATGGCCCCCCTACCCATAAAATAGTCCACATATGCCTGCCACACAGCACGTGCGTTTCGGGGGGCCAATTGTGGATGGGCAGCCTCACAAGCCGCCTCTGGAAGCTCAACTGGCTCATCAGGCAAAACATTCAAATAAGTTGTAGAATGTCTTCGCAAATAATTATGGAGAATGCAGCAACACATAATTATGTAGTTCAACTTATATTCTGCCATGTTTATGGCGGTCATAAATAGGCGGAAACGGCTGGCCATGATGCCAAAGGCATTTTCAACAATACGCCTGCCTCTGGCCAGCCTATAGTTAAACACCCTCCTCTCAGGGGTGAGGGCGCGTTGGGGAAATGGCCTCATGAGGTGGGGACCCAATGCAAAAGCCTCATCAGCTAAAAAAACAAAGGGCAGACCCTCTTCATTCTCCTCCGCAGGCGGCAATCCCAGGTCCTCCGACTGAAGCCGTTCGGCAAAGACCCCACCGTCCGACATCCGCCCATTTTTCCCAACATCCAGATACAGGAACTCATAATTGCCAGACACTACCGCCATCAGAACAACACTGTGGAAACCCTTGTAGTTGAAATAATGGGATCCGGAATGGGTTGGTGGCACGATGCGGACGTGCTTGCCGTCAATGGCTCCTCCGCAGTTAGGAAAATTCCATCGCTGGGAGAAGTCCGCTGCCACAGTCTGCCATTCCTGTGGCATGGTGGGGAACTGTAGATACAAAAAATAAAAAAAAACAAATCAAACAAACATTCCTAAAAAGAACATCACAAAACATTCTTGGATCCTAAAAAAAAAAAGATCATTAATTTGAAGTATTAATAAAAATGGCCAAAATAATAAGGGATCACTAAAGCAGATTAATCACACCCTCTGATGGTCACAATCCTACAAAAAATAAGGTGAGTGGAGGCCCAAGATGAGTTTGAGACCTCGAAAAAAAAAAATTAGAAGGTAATTTATACAATTATAAAATAAAGGGGGGGGGGGTTGTGCGTGCACTACAATAGAGGCCAAAAATATAGGGGGATATAGGGACTTCTATAGACAGCACTACAATAGAGGCCAAAAATATAGGGGGATATAGGGACTTCTATAGACAGCACTACAATAGAGGCCAAAAATATAGGGGGATATAGGGACTTCTATAGACAGCACTACAATAGAGGCCAAAAATATAGAGGGATATAGGGACTTCTATAGACAGCACTACAATAGAGGACAAAAATATAGGGGGATATAGGGGACTAGGCTAGGTTGGTTTGGAACAAAAAAAAAAATGCTGGACAGGTTGGCAAAACAAAAGATGCATGTAGGAGCAAATATAAAATGAATACAGCATGCATGGAGATGAAAGGGAACATTCCCAGCAGATCACAAACAGGTTAATTAGGGACTGTTTAAACAAAAAAAAATGAAACAAATACAAAAGACAAAATAAAACATAGTTTGTGCATTTAAAGGGCACCACTTACCTTAATATAGTCCTCCTGCAGAACATGAATGATGGCAGAACAGGTCTGGGGAATTATGAGGCCCAGAGCCTGGGGGGAGATGCCCGTCAAGAACTTCAAGTCCTGCAGACTTCTTTCTCCCTGTTGCCAGGTACCTCAAGGTAGCAACTAGCCGCTGCTCAGCAGTGATGGCTTCCCGCATAACAGTGTCCTGCCTGGTGATATATGGCGACACCGAAGCCAAAAGCTGCTGGAATACAGGGTCAGACATCCGAAGAAAATTCCTGAAATCATCAGGGTTATTTTCTTGGATCTCCCGCAGCATGAGAGAAATGGTCCCTGCGAAGAAACCAGTTCTTGGCCCACAAAGTCCTCCTCGCCCTCCTCAAGGACTTGAGCCGGGATGCAGCACACATCCTAACTAGAAGCACAGCACGATCTCGGCGACGAAAACGTACCCGCAACATGGCTAGAAAACGGTCGTCAAATCAGATCGCACTAAAACACCGCTCTGAAGTACAGAAAGGCCTCTGAAGAACGGACCTGCAAAACAGGAACGTGTAGACAAGAACTCACTGCCAAAACAGATACGATCTGCAAACAAGCACTGTAACACAAATACGACCCCAAAAGCACAAACTGTACGACAGTAAATGATATTAAAGGACAAAGACTGAAAAGCGCGAATCGTCTCTCACCAAACTTTTACTAACACGCAGCAACACGATATCAGCAAAAGAGGCCGTCTTCCGCATGGAAATGACCCTTTATAGTTCTGTCGTACGTGATGGACGTCACGGCGCTTTGCTAGACTTTTTGGGAAAAACCATAGTGTGTACATAACGTCGTTTTGGAAAATGAAGTTTGACCTCAACCGAATAGAACACTTTTGGGATGAATTACAACGGAGACTGCGAGCCAGGCCTTCTCATCTTGTTCTGGAAGAATGGACAAACATTCCCAAAAACGCACTCCTAAACCTTGCAGACAGCCTTCTCAGAAGAGTTGAAGCTGTTATAGCTGCAAAGGGTGGCCACCTCAATATTGAACCCTACGGACTAAGACTGGGATGCTATTAAAGTTCATGTACATTTGAACTTACCTTCCCCCCGATGCTGACTAAAGCCAGAAAGCTGCTCGAGGAGTGGAACAAAGGACTCCACTCCTGGTTTGGGAGATGCAATCTCCTCAAGATGTGCATTCTCCCGAAATTTCTGTTTCTGTTTCAGGCCCTACCGATAGGGCTACCAGCTTCATATTTTAAACGAGTACAGTCCCTTTTCACCAAATTTGTGTGGGCTCACAGGAAACCGCGGCTGCGCATGCGGTACCTGACCCTTCCAAAGCAATGTGGGGCTCAAGTCCCATTGGGGAGGGCAGTGTGGTGCTACGACCAACTCCCGTTGGATATGAAGAAACATCCCACCATAGGCGCCACGCTGGGCGTGGGCTCGGTGGTAGCGAACGAGGCCACCCTGACGTCTAAGACGTCTCCACTTTTCCCTATCCTCGGCAACCCGGCGTTTCCACCGGGATTGCGCCCATCGGACTACAGGGAACTTGCGGCGACGGGTAAAGATTGCGCCCTGCATTTTGTGATCGGAGGCCGATGGGCTTCGATCGACAGCCTAACGAGTGATACGGGGAGCTTCCAACTGCCGTTCTGGAAAGCGATTAGGCTGCACCACTTCATCCACTCACTACCTGACCCCAGACAATTTACCCGTGATCTGACGACGTTTGAAGACTACTGTAGGGACGGGGTGCTTACTCAGGTACTCTCGAAGACATACTCCCTACTGAACACCCCGTCGGCACAACCAGACCTGGGGTTCTTGGGCGCATGGGGACAGGACCTGGGACAGACTTTTACAGACGTACAGATGCAGAACATTCTTCAATTCTCCCTAAAATCATCCATCTGCACAAGAATCCAAGAAACTAACTATAAGATTCTAACCAGGTGGTACTATACACCCCAGCTCTTACAGAATTTTTTCCCTACCACCTCTGATAAATGCTGGCGCTGCCTGAAAGATAAGGGAACTTTACTCCATGTCTTTTGGTCGTGCCCGCTGTTGCTTCACTTCTGGACGACAGTGGAGGTGACCATACAAAAATTCACCGATCACGCAATCCCAAAAGACCCAGCTTTCTTCCTGCTTCACGCTTCCACGGTTCCGGCACGATCCTACAAAAAATCCATTGTGAGGCATTTGTTAAATGCTGCCAAATCCTGCATTCCGGCTACCTGGAAACAAACTACGCCCCCATCGGTTGGGCTGTGGTTGCGTAAAGTGGAGGAAATTAAGAACCTGGAAGACCTTGTGTGTACAGCCCAGAATAAGCAGGAAAAACACTCTAACGCTTGGATGCTGTGGAACTTATACATATTCTCAGATGAGGGAACTCTTAGATCCATCACCCCCGCGCCGAATATGCGCGAAATCACGTTGTTACGTCATTCGTTGTTTGAGTTGCGTCGTTTACGAACATTCCTATTCCCGGACGACTTACGTAAAAAATAATAAAAGACGTCGGAAAACGTTGAAATTCGACGCGGGAACGACGGCCATACTTAACATGGGCTGTCTAATATTAGACCAGCAAAAAGCTGGTATAGTGTTACGCAAAAAAAAGATGACTAAAGATGCCGTAAGAGATTGCGATTGAAGATCGTAATTTCTGGGATCGCCGGCAAAAGCTCATTAGCACACCCCGACGCGGAAAACGATGGGAAGTCCACCCAGTGGCCGCAATTTTATCCGAAGGCGTACGAACACGTAATCCAGTCGAATTGAAGCCCGCAGCCATCTATTCATGGTTTGAGGTTTCAGACTAGCTAAAAAACGCGCGTAATTTGAAATTACTCCAGTCTAACACCAGTTAGACAGGAGTTACGGCTCTCTGAATCTGGCCCCAAATGTGTAAGATTAGTTGGTATTTTGTAGATGGTTGTTGTAGGTCGATTACAAAAATAAAAAAGTGATAGAAAGTGCTACAAAGCACAAGTACCAAGAACAAAGGTATACATATCCCAAACAATCACATAAGTGATGATTTTACTGTGTAAACTTAAAAGAATTTGTCTGACTTGCAGTACTGGCATGCCAGCCACAGCATGATTACAGATATGCAACAGATAATGAGACATTAAAAGGGTCCTCTCTGGGGGTAAAAAAAAAAAAAATATTATAACAGCAATACCCCGTAAAGAAGACAGTTTGATGCTTACCTGTCTGATGGTCCATTTGCAGTAGTTGTGCTATGTAGCATTGTTTGCAGCACCAATCTAATTAGACTCCCCTGGTGTGTCAAACATCATGTCTCTCTGCTAGACACTTTGGCTCCTACTGCAGACCCCTTTTCATTGCCGGATGACCAGAGAGGAAAATAAGGTAGGAGAAAGGAAATAATATGGCTGGATTCACATATATGGGAATTAGGTGCGTTTTTAAAGCGGATGGTTCACAAAAAAGAAAATATTAAAAGCCAGCAGCAACAGATACTGCAGCTGCTGACTTTTAATATTAGGACACTTACCTGTCCTGGAGTCCAGCGCCGTCCGCAGCAGAGGATGAGCGACCGCTCGTCTCTCTGCTGTTCCCCCCTCCATCCACGGTGAGGGAACCAGGAAGTGAAGCGCTGCGGCTTCACTGCCCGGTTCCCTATGGCGCATGCGCGAGTCGCGCTGCGCCCGCCGATTGGCTCCAGCTGTGTGCTGGGAGCCGAGTGTTCCCAGCACACAACGGGGGACGGACGGGATGTGATGCAATGCCCGTCTTTTGCCCGTGAATGCTGGGCCGGAAGTGGGTGCAGATACCTGTCTATCTGCACCCCCCTCCCCCCTGAAAGGTGTCAATTGTGACACCGGAGGGGGGGAGTGTTCGGATCAGCGGATCTTCACTTTAGGGTGGAGATCCGCTTTAACTGCCTCCAATTTGCATCACATGTAAATGTGATCGGCTTTTAATGGAGCTGGTTCACATATCTTTGGGGTGGGATGTGCTGCGGTTTGGAAAAGGGTCCTGTGCGTTTTTGGGTCCAGTTAACCATTTCAGCCTTGGAAGAATTGGCTGCTGAATGACCAGGCCATTTTTTGCGATTCGGGAAATGCGTCACTTTAAAGCGGAGTTCCACCCTGGAAAAAAATAATCTTTAAAAAATAAATAAATAAAAAAAAATGAAGAATAAAATAAAAATGTATTTACACTAAATAGCTGTTGCTATGCGGAAGTCCCGAATCTGCCCCTTATCTTCCGCGGTAGATTCTCTTCCTCCTCCTACACTCGATGTATTCTTGTGAATGGGGCACGCTGCATTCTGGGAACTGTGTGTATCCCAGAAAGCAGCCGGACCATTCACAAAGGGCCGCACTGCTCGCACATGCGCAGTAGGAAACAGGCAGTGAAGCCGCACGGCTTCACTGCCTGTTTGCTTTACTGTGGATGGAGGCACCTGGAGCTGCCAAGATCGAGGATCGGCATCGGGGGGGCCATCAGCGCGGGCAAGTAGGACAGGTAAGTGTCCTTATTCAAAGTCAGCAGCTACACTGTTAGTAGCTGCTGACTTTAAAAAAAAAAATTGCGGGTGTAATCCCGATTTAACTGACAATTGCGCGATCGTGCGACGCTGTACCCAAACAAAATTTACGTCCCTTTTTCCCCACAAATAGAGCTTTATTTTGTTGGTATTTGATCATCTCTATAAACAAAAAAAGAGCGACAATTTTGAAAAAAAACACAATATTTTTTACTTTTTGATATAATAAATATCCCCAATTTTTTTTTAAAAAAGCAAATTTTTTCTCAGTTTAGGCCGATATGTATTCTTCTACATATTTTTGGTAATACAAATCGCAATATTGGTTGGTTTGCGCAAAAGTTATAGCATCTACAAAATAGGGGATAGATTTGGCATTTTTTTTATCAGTAATGGCATCGAGCAGCGATTTTTATCGAGACTGCGACATTATGGCGGACACTTTTGATGCTATTTTGAGACCATTGTCATTTATACAGCGAACAGTGCATAAAAATGCACTGATTACTGTGTAAATGCCACTGGCAGGGAAGGGGTTAAACACTAGGGGGTTAAGTGTGTCCTAGGGAGTTATTCTAGCTGTGGGGGGCTGGGCTACAAGTGACATTACAGTGATCACTGCCCCCGATGACAGAGAGCAGTAGATCACTGTCCTGTCACTAGGCAGAACAGGGAAATGCCTTGTTTAAATAGGCTTCTCCCCGGCGCATTTTCTTAAAGGGGAAATACAGGTACGTCCATTTGCCCACTGCTGCCATTCTGCTGATGTATATCGACGTGCAGCGGTCGGCAAGTGGTTAAAGTGCAAATTCAGGGAAGAATTTGCACCTGAACCAGTGAGCTGAAATGCACTGGACTCCAGACTGCAAACCACAGCTGGACATGTATGCACTCAGCATTGGAGAAGGGAGCAGGTGAGGAGTAAATTAAAGACCAATCACTGAGGACAGCAGGCATGGATGAACATGAAGGAGAATAGTCACTTATAGAGGGAGAGTAAATGGTATAGTAGGAAAATGAACAGAAAGAGGGCCTGTCATGAATGAAAGTAGAGGAGAATGTCTAGGTAAGAGAGTAGTCAAAAGTGTAAGTGGAGAGTGATCACAGGGGGATGAGACTGTGCATGGGTGAATACACATATTTTGAATGCACATTGCCAAAACACAGGTTGAACACTGATATTTCTTCTGCACAGTATGAAGTAGCTGGGATTTTCCATCGTGTGGGTCTTGCTGCCTGGATGTCAAAACGAGAATTAATTTGCAATTATGCAGTACAACTTGGCAGACCTAAGGTCATGAGAGTAATAACATATAAGCTGAAGTACAAAGCCAGGAGGTAAGCATGGAACAGTGTAGATGACACCACAGTCTAAAACGAGCCATTAAGGAAGGGGAATCACAGCAAAAGAGTAGCAGAGTGTGTATGACAGTACACTGCCTGAAACACAGAGTCAAGAAGAATTAGGCACTGGAAGAATCACATACAATGAGACACACGGTCATTTCAGACCTGGAAGACACATACAGAAGCCAGGCTGGGAGACTAAATAGCCACACGAGCAAAAATAGCACATTTGAAGCTGATGCATGTGTTGAGAGGCATAAAGTGGGTTTTCAGAAAATAACATTACGTTCATATATATCTGGACTGCAGTGATCTAGCAGATCTTGGTCTGTACCAAGTCACAGTGGCCACGTGGCTAGCACTTCCATCTAGCAGCACTAGGGTCACTGATTCGAATCCCAACTATTGCTCTAACTGCACAGATATTGCAAGTTCTCCCTGTGTCTGCATGGGTTAACACCCACACTCCAAAGGCATGCTGACAGGTTAACTAACTCCTGTCTAAATGGGCTCTAGTATATGTATGTATAAATTGGATTTAGGGACCTTAGATTGTAAGCTCCTTGAGGGCAGGGACTCATGTGAATGTAAAATACATATGTAAAGAGCAAGTCAAATTAAGGTCCTAGAAAATGAATAATCTACCAGAGTATTAAGTCAAAAGACAAGCATTGGTTGGGAACAAAAAGTCAAAGAGCATTTTGAGGGCAAAAGCTGGATCAAGCTAGTAGACAAAGGCCCAGATTCACAAAGCACTTACGCCGACGTAAGTGCAAATTTGTGCCGGTAAGTGCAAATGTTCGCCGGCGTATCTGTGCGCCAGACCCACAAACCAAGATACGCCTAAAAACTCCCCACCCTACGCTGACGTAGCTTACATACGCCGGCGTAGCGTGGGCGCACTTTTAGTCTGGACGCATGTTGCTGCTCCCATTGATTAGGCATTCAAATATGCAAATGAGGGAAATATGGCGATTCAGGAACGTACGTGCCCCCAACGCATGCTACGCGAGGTGCGCGTAAGTTGTACGTCCGGCGTAAAGTTATTCCCCATAGATGAGGTGCAACCCAGCAACAGACATGCAAAGGTCTGCACCAGAGAACACAGGCCGGCGTATTGGGCGTACGTTACGTTCACGGCGTACGTGGTGTTTCGGCGTAGCTTAGGCAGTTGTGCCGGCGTGGTTGTTAGAATGCGCATAAGGGTGCTGTGTCATGCGTCCACATCACAGTTCGTGATACGCTGGGCGTAAAACACTGCACCATGCTCGGACCATCATTGGCATGGGGTCACGCCCTACGCCTTCGAAAAATATGCCACGCTAACGCAGCGTTGGGAGCAATAGCATGCTGAATGCAGTGCTTGCCTCTCCGCGCTGCGTCGGCGTGGCGTACGGCGTTTGCGTTACGGCAGCGTAATGTGCGCCCACTCTCTGTGAATCTGGGCCATACTATTTAAATGGCTCATTTGTGATCGCTGGTGCATGCTATGTGTTACTGCAGATGTGCGGTCATGAAAGACCACGGCAGTAGTCCACAGGTTTTATTTCTAACTGGTTAGTTTGGGTTAGTGCACTTCACTCCTTATTAAAAAGTCTTATACAGTAGTAGCAATAAGGACAGAATCAGCAGTGGGACATACAACAGTGGTGTCCAAATATTTATCTTGGAATTATCTTTAACCTAAAACCCATCAGTTCTTCCATTTTTAATGAAGAAACCTGCCAGTCTTTCAGTTGTGGTGTTCTTAAAAGACTACAAATACAATTTAAACCAGTGGGTTTCTATGTTGTGTCTACTTATTGTTGAAATCTGTAATCCATGAATTACAATCTAGGTGTTTGCTAAGTGATTGTAGGACATACACACAATTAGATTTTCTGCAGATTATTGTCTTCAGATTTACCAAAATCATATAATAGAGGTCAAACCTTTAGAGTTCCAATTTGTATGCAATCAGGCGGGTCCTTTCACTACATGGTTTTGGTAAATCTGCAGAAATCAAATAGTGTGTATGGGGCTGTGTATGGGGCTTACGGCTGGATTCACACCTATGCATTATTAGTGCTTTTTGCATTGTGCAGATTTGCACTACAGAACGTGTTCCATAGGAAACCATGTTAAATGGACTGTAGTGCAAATCTGCAAAATGCAAAAAGCACTTACTGTATTTAGAAACTGAAGTCTTCAGAATCAGGTGTGTTAGACTTTACTAATTAAGACTGAAAATCTGAAACATCATGTAGCGGTCACAAGCAAATAAGCAGCAAGTGACAGCTGTCTTGATCTTCACTATTGGCCTTTGATTTTGTTCATATTTACACAGTTAGATCAATATGCTTATCAGTCCTGGTTAGTTCAATTCTGTGTGATTCCATTGTATTCCTGCAATTTCTTTTGGTAAGATCACATATATTGCTGTATATACCCATTAGGGTTGATAAACTGTATATACATTTTACAAAATGTAGGAATATAAAACAACACATTAGAAAACACTCTTTATTTATTTTTTTAACAAAGGCAGTAAAAAATAAGTGCAGAAATGCTGCACCAAATGCTTTAAGGCAGCAAGTTCGAAGTATACAGACAAAAACTCCCAACAATACAGTGTTCAATTTTGTAAGTTCAGACAGAAGGCAGTAACTGTACAGAAGAGAATTGAATAAAACTGAGAATGAAAATCTCAGATTGAACAAACAAACAAAATATATATAAAATATGAACACATGAATGCAATCTTCTCCCAAACTGAAGGTGCAATTTTAAAAAAAAAGGTTCTCCCAGAAAATGTACAAAAAAGTTCTTGCGAAAATACAAAACTTTATCAAATGCTAGTGCATAATTAAGCGTGTATCAACATAGTGATCTTTTGTCCTTATTCCAATGATGCCATCACAATGCCAGCATGTCTATACGCTACAAAATTAGCAGCAGGGATAAGGGGATAAAAAAATGCATTCTTTGCATTACTTTTATAAAAAAAAAATTAAATTAGTGAATAAAAATAGAATTTGCTTTTTAATAAAAAAATTATTACCAGTCAGTAGCCTTTTAAAGCAAGCTAATTTTGTAAAAAAAAAAAAAATCAGCACTCATACAAATATATATTTTTTTACATATATCTGAAAAATAAAATACAGTCCTCAGCATTCACAGAATTGAAGTCACGTATATTTTGTGCTTGTGAACATTTGTGAATCTTGTAGTAATGCTTGCCACTGTTTTGTGTATCAAGGCATTTTGTCATCTGCAATTAGACAGTAAATGGTAGAGCTCCTGCTCCTTAATGTGAAAACAAATATATATAAAACAACAATACTGGTATTAAGTTTACTTGTTCTTTAAAAACTGTTCAGATTTTGCAAATGTAATAAATTACAATGCAATGCCCACATAATTTAGGCAGAATTTTCATTTTTGTATATGGAAATGTACACCCTCCAAATAATTTTATTGGTAGGATGAAAATCCAACAAAAAGCTCAGAAATTAGAACAAAATGCACTTTGTGCTTCTCCCAACTGTTGTACCACAACAAAGTGTCCCAATTAATAAAACTCCCAAAGTTTAATGTAGAGGAATTGTTCAACAGAATCCCAAATGATCTTTTAAGTGTTTATAAAATGATAATGCTTGTTCAGATCAACCAGTCCATCACATGACAAGGGTGGATACCGTCTTCATGCATTGATGATACATTTCTGTATACAGCTTCTGGTCGTCTATCTTCCCACAAGACATTGCTTCCAATGTGTTGCCAAGTTGCTGTGGGGAGAACAGATTAGATTCATTTTAAAGCTATAGAAATATACATTCATTTTTTTTATCATGCTCAATATGGATCTTTTTTTTTTTCAATATGTCCAAGATAGCCAAGTCACAAAATGTCATATTCTTCAGAAAAACAAATAAGCATATAAATGTTTACCTTTTTTATTAACATAACTAGGTATGTACAGTCAATAAATACTAGTATTTGCATATCCAACTGAATACTACTACCTAATTTTCATATACATATTACCACCCACATTTAAAGTAAACTTTTCATGACAGGCATATCTGGCCTGCTATTTCTGACCTGAAAATGTTAGTTGCCCGGTTGTTATGCTACACTTCTGGCTTCCATACTTTAAAGTAGTATTAAAGTATTTTGTTTAAAAATAAACATGTTATACTTGCTGCACAGAGCAGCCCTTATCCTCCTCTCGGGTTCCGCGCTGATGCTCCTGGCCCCTCCCTCCTGCCCCCACAGCAAGCATCTTGCTATGGGGGCACCCGAGCTGAGCCGCTGCTCTGTGTGTCCATTCAGGCTCGGCCCCCCCTCCTCCCTCATTGGCTCACTGACATTGATTGACAGTAGCGGGAGCCAATCAGGAGATAAGGTCCCGGGCAGTCAAGGCTTTTGTGCAACATTGCAGGTTCGAGATGGGGCGCAGGTTAGTATTAAGGAGGCACACTGAAGTTTATTTATCTTAATGCATGGAATGCATTAAGATAAAAAAAACTTCTGTCTTTAGAACCACTTTAAGTCATCTATCCAGAACAAGTGTGCGGATCTGGAGAGTTGGAAGTTCTTATCCCCATACTTGTTCCAGGCCAAATATGAATGTTTAATTTTACACTCTGGTAAAAGGCCTGTGTCTACGGGCTTAGAGCTTTGTGTTGATAGGCATATGCAGAGTGCATCTAGGTACATTATTTTTGCATTTGAGATCAGTTTAAGATAGCTCTAAGATCACTCGCTGTTCATTAACATGCATTTGACCTGCGGTTACCTGCCTTCTGCTGTTTAACCATTGACTTGAATATAGAGAAAAAGTTCTAAAACACAAAAAAGCCAGTTGACTCAGGCCCTAAAATCTCAGGTGTTCTTTCTTTTTATTTACTAATTTATTTTCTTCCAAAGGGCCATTTAACACCATAGAAACGCAGTCCGGGTGCATTCCAGATGCTTTTCTGCATGCACGATTTTGATGCATTTTTTTCTGCATAAAAAACGCATTGGTTCGGGGGAGGGACTGGGGGCTATTCTACTTATAAGTGTATGGAGGTGTGCTGTACCACACTGACTGTTTTTTTTTTTCCTTTTTTTTTTTGCTTATGCTTTGAAGTTTTTGTATGCTTTTTTACTTTTTCTGCATAAAAACCTTTGTTTGAGGGGAAAAGAAAAAAAAAACGCATTGCAGTGCTTGCAGTTCCAGAAAGAAAAAGTAGAACATACTGCATTTTTCCTGCACGGGACTGTACTGGAATGCTGTAAAAAGGAAAACTCCCTGGAACGCACCAAACACGCACTGGAACACACGTCCTTATTTAAGGTTAAGAAAAAAGAGGGGGGGGGGTGCACTGGAATGCATCAAAAACGCATATGCAAAAAAGCATCTGGAACACATACAGACAGCATTTCTATGGTGTGAACTGGCCCTAAATAAGGTAAAGTGTATTCCAGTGCGTTTTTTTGGTACATTCCAGTGTGGTTTTGGTGCGTTTTATTACAGTCCAGTGCAGTGTAGCATGTTCTACTTTTTTTCTGGAAAGCCCTGGAACTGCAAGCACTGGTGTGAACTATGCCATTGAAAAGCATTAAAAAAACCACACTGGACTGCATGTGGTGTGAACTGGCCCCAAGGGCATGGGAAGATACCTGTGTAAATGTCAATAAAACTCAAAACAGGTATTTACAATTTGGGTGGGTATCAGTGGGATAAATAACATGTGTTTGAAATTCAAGTGATAAGATTTACTTTCAGTAATATGTGGTTTAAGCCCCTCCTCCAAAAGCAATAATGAAGGTGTCACTCTCTCAAAGCTGAAATTGATAATTATGTGATTGTTTTACATTATAACACCTTAATGAATGGTTGATGAAGCAGCTCCTGTAGTGAAAAATAACATATACAGCATTCTGGGAAAGGTTTTTGTTCAAATAATATAAATAAGAGAATTTGACATACAGTATATCTCTGCGTGACATGCATACTAATCTAAATGGTAATGCCTAGCCTGCATACAGTATACCTCACAATCATATCAGTGTTTGCATATGTTACTTAAACACCTAGATAAAACTTCTGAGAACTTGCCTGCATCTTGTTCACAAAGCCTTTCCCTAGTGCTCCATTGTCCAAAAAAATATATGTCAATATCCTCTTATGATGTGTTAAGTAAACATAAAGACTTAAAAAATGAATAAAATGGTGTGAAACCTGGACATTTTGCTTCTAATCAAATCTGTGTTACAAGTCACTTTCTATTTCCCAAGGTGTATAAAACATAGATCTGGGATAGCTATTGTGAGGTTCTTCCAAAAGCAAACACTTATTTCACAAATGTGCCCTATTAATTTGAAAGAAACAGCTGCACAAATAATATCATGGCTTAAAGAGAAAGTAAAAGGCACAGTTGATTGCACGTGGCTGAATACCAACCAGTATGCTACTGGATATCTGTGGTATTGTTTAAAAAATTATACATTTTGCAGGTTTTGTATTCCTCAACTTTCTTTTAATCAGTGTATTATTAATGCCTGGTACACATGATGAGATTTTCGGAGGAACAATTGTCTTTTTTTTTTTTTGCATGCTAGTCTCACATTGAAAATAAAAGACGTTTCTAAAGTTACGAAAATTCTCATAAAACAGAATAAAAATGTGTGATAAAGGACAACTGTACTGATTAAATATAGAGGAATTGATTCTAAGTTCCCCAACCTAAAGAACCACGTCGTTTTGACGTCAGTTTCAACGACGCTTTCCGACGTGAGCTGGAGCATGCGCACTGGTCTTTTTTCCCGGCCGTGGCATGCGCACTTCGTTTGACGCGGGGGCGCGCTTAATTTAAATACAGCACGCCCCCCTCCTTCAGTATTTGAATTATGCGGCCTTACGACGCCGCATTTACGCTACGCCGCCGAAAATTACCGAGCAAGTGCTTTGAGAATACGGCACTTGCTCCAGTAATTTGCGTAGACGTAGTGTAAATGCGATACGATACGCCGCCAGATACGCCATTTTTTGAGAATTTGGCCCAGTACATCTATGTTTGTACATGCTATATCTTTATTACCAGTACCGTAATAGTCCAACAATGGCCCCACCCCCCTTTTTGGTTCTTTAGGTTGGGGACCTTAGAATCAATTCCTCTATACTCAAAACTCTGGATGATGGTACGCCCTTTTTATATTTTTTATTAATTTCTACCTTCAGAGGCTGTATTTCAAATGCACTGATTAAATGAAAATCGTACGATCCAGTATCTAACAAGAACATTTTTAGTGTCTGTCCCTTCGGAGAATATCTAATGAACTTTAGTGATCAGCCCCTCAAAGCTATGTACTAACGATCAGATTATATACGATCACTTCAAAAGCTGTATTTTTCATATGATTTTCTAAGGCATGGGCCTTAACAGCATGTAGTGACCAAAAACCACCAACAGTGAAGTTTTGGGACACTTGAAATGCAAGTTTCTTAAGTCACACAAATTAGAGAAGGATGAATAAGGGTGACAATCCAGAGCCTTCACCTTAAGGCCGGATTCACACTTGTGCAGTGCGAATTTCAGCTCTCTTATCTTTGCAGAGAGATAAGAGAAGTGTTCAGCAGATCCACTGCATTTTAGCTGCAGATTAGCTGCGAATTTGGAGACCTGGGAGAGGGGAGGGGGAGGGGGGAAGTGTATTGAGGTGAATGAGAGTAAATCCTGAAGAGAAATTAACACATCTGCGAATCAGCTGCGTACCCATAGAAGATGATGGGCCTGAATTCGCACTTGAGCCGCACCGCAAGGCCTAAAATACGCACACGTTTTTTCGGCAATGCGCAGTGCGAATGCATCGCACATATGTGAACCAGCCTCATTGAAAACAATGTATTTAGAAATGTTCTGCGTATTGGATGCGGTTTAAGTCGCATTCAATTCGCATAGGTGTGAACCCGGCCTTAAAAACAAGCCAGCAATACCTACTTTCCGCATTAGGGTGCTTTTATTGAATGTGACCAGATCGAAGATCTTTTACAAATTGTGCAAAGTATGAGATAGACATTCAGGGGTTGATTTACTAAAACTGGAGATGGCAAAATCTGGTGCAGCTGGTCATGGTAGCCAATTGGCTTCTAACTTCAGCTTTGTTCAATTAAGCTTTGACAATAAAACCTGGAAGCTGATTGGTTTGTAAGCAGAGGTACACCAGATTATGCACTCTCTAGTTTTAGCAAATCCACCCCTCAATAACTCCATGCCTTAGTAACAAATACTAGTTGAAAAGTGCTACAACTGGGCAGCTGAAAACATGACAAAGAAATGATCATCCCCTTGTAAATTTGATCTCTATGGATGCCTTTAACATAACAGCACATAACAATTTCTCTGAAACAACTCTAGATTTAAGTAGACGCTTGTCAATCCATTTTTCCACAGAGAATTTCCAGTAATACGCATGTGCAAAAAATTTCAGGCTGTCAGTTAATTGGCTTATAGATTCCTCAGTCTAACAGATTGTTTTATGTGCTGAATAAGTAAGTAGCACTGATATGCTTTCATAAATGCAGTTTCGCATTTTTCAAAGATTATTGCATCACCAGTTATCATACAGTATGTAAGCTATGTGACTGTATTATATTGTATATTAAAATATTATATCACAATGGCTAAAACAAAATGATTATTGGTTCGCCATGTGAGCATTCGGTTATAATAATAACAAAGTACCTGTAATGGGCTTGAAAATAATCTATTTCTTTGAGCACTAAATGACCTCAGCCTGTGATCCTCTTTCATCAGAAAAGAGCTGGTAAGAAGATTCTGTAAAAAAGTGCAAAAGAGATTGTTAATATTACACTGCATAATTTACAGTGATTTTCTTTGAAGCAAAAAAAATACAGTTTTTGGTGACTCCATTTGCTACGGCTTTTACAAAGGTGTCTTACTTTCACTGATTTTTATTCAGGCACAACAAAGGCTCCCTATACTAAACTCTCTGCAATGACTACATCATCTTACTATAGGAGACCACAATAATAAAAAGCCAGTCAACCCACCAGTGGTTACCATAACTGATATATATTTGGGTAGACTTCCTTAATGACATGTCAGTCTTCAAAAGAAGAAGCAAGTTATATCAAAGTATATAGAAAGCCAAAATATATTTTAGTTTGGGATAGAGTAGATAAGGGTTAAAACTCCTTTTAAGTTTTTTATGCTATGTTCCCGCTAGAATATTTTATCTCTATTCCTTTTGTGATATTATTATTAAAAAATGTGGAATTCCCATCACTTCTAGACCAGGTGACAGTAGCCACCAGGACATATAGGGACGGTGGCTCTCCCCAGTGAGGACACAGGCAGCAATAAAACCATGTCAAGTGTGCCAAGCCTCCTATATACTCTAGCAAAAAAAAATAAAAAATGCTTTAGATACACTTTAAGGAAGTTACTGCACATGTCCACTCCTATAAAGTACATCAACTAGTCTTCTAAGGCAGGCCATGCATGGTGCAAATTTTGATCAACTTGGTACATCCAGCCTGCCCATTAACACTTTGAATCTTGGACAGTTCCTGCTGAACCAACAGAAATGTGTAGTGTACAAGGACAGTGCATATAGCTTTTCGTAGTATCCTTTGACAGTGGACATGTTTTTAAACAATGAAAACAAATTCTCAGTTCATTTTCAGGGTCTTTTCTGATTATCTTTGCACAGTGTGAAGCTGTGGTTTATCTTCAGTAACTATGAAGTGAGACAATTCCATTAAAGTGCTGACTTACTGGAGTATCTTCCAGAATATTGTGCTGTGTAAACAGCTGAGCCACGAGGTTATCAGATTCCCAGTAGACGTTTCCCATCTTGTGAGTTGGAGACTCTACCTGGAAACAACAAAATTATGCCACTTAGGTCAGAATACCATTGTTGAAATAAATTCCAGAAAGCAGATGTTGGCATAGTACCTAACACTTGCAAGAAGACCTGTCATTAGGCAAATACGTGAGCTGATATAGATTAGCAAGACAGTAAGGCAAGTAGCATTTTCTGAAGTAACCAGTTATGGTAGACTACAAATTTCTTCCAAGACAGGTTCCCTTTGACATAACCATTTAGCCCGGTTTTCATATCAAGCATTATTTTCAGTAAAATAGCTTTTCAGGAAATTTAAATGAAATGCTAAATGAGATTGGTCATGAAAAAAAGAAGCCTCAGACTTGGGGAGATTTACTAAAACTGGAGAGTGCATCAGGGGCAGCTGTGCATGGCAGCCAATCAGTTCTAACGTCAGCTTGTTCAATTAAGCTTTGACAAAATACCTAGAAGCTAATTGGTTTCTATGCACGGCTGCACCAGATCTTCAACTCTCCAGTTTTACTAAATCAACCCTACTGAAGCTGCCAAACTTTAGCTTTTCATGGCAGTGATGTCGCATGCAATGGAACTAAATAAAGGTAATCGTCAACACTCAGAGCTTGCTTGTGACAGTTTCTACATGAGGCTTCTAACACAGGTATTGTTTTGTGCTCAAGTTCAGTTTAAAATAATGAATACTATTTGTGCAATCTCTTTTCAAGACAAAATATAACATTCTACATACACTTATTAACTTCGGTGAAAATTTAATTTTACTATCAAAAAGGAATATGTCTTAAAATAAAACCAAAATACCAAGCCAGATTTGTTAAAATATCTGAATCTCTGCTGCACATGGAGGAGCAGATTATCCTTTTTACTACTGTACTGAAAAAATGTGATTTAGTTTCAACTTATATCACAACGATAAATAACTCAGACTGTGATACATTATTCCAGCTTAATTGCATGGACCAAACACATTAGAAAGCATTACAGATGGTGAAATACACGTTATGGTTTTACAGTGTTATAGGATTCATATTTATTCTGAAGTATACAATATACAGTATAATACATGGAAGCCTGTATGAAGATCTTCTTGCTTACCTCTTGCTTAATTTTCTTTAGAACAGGTTCCTCTGTCTCATGGAACTCTGCTACAATGCCAGAATCATCAGACTCCTGTTTGATTACTTCCTGAAGATCTTCTGCAAGGTGTGAGGGGGTGTGATGCTGAAAGAATGTAAGAGAAACTATCTTAAGCATTAAAGCACATCACGCCTACATGCTGTACCTGAGAAAACTAGCCCTTTGGTTCAGCTTACCGAAAGTTTTAGTGGCCCGTATTTGAACTCCTGAGCAGCTAATGCATTTTTGAAGGGAGTGGGTGTTCTTGGAGAGCTGTCCAAAATTGATCGTTTCATGGCTGGTGTCCTAAGGCTGTTAACATCAAGGGGCAAATGTAAAGTTGCAATTTTTTTACAGTTTGAATACAAATCTAACTGTATATCAGTGCAGATTAAAAGAAAAAAATGACAACAAACCTGTTCAGATAGCTTTGTAAAATGCTAACCACATATGCTACCTCAAATTCTGAAGTAAAGTGACCATTCTGAGCACTACTATTGATAATCAATTAGTGTAGCAGATATAAAATGGTTAATATTGAGCATACACAAAAAAGAAAAAACAACACTCCAGAATTGCTTAAGTAAAATATCCGGCAAGTGAATAGTTACTACATAAAACATAGGGAGGTTAATTTACTAAAGGCAAATATACTGTGCACTGCATGCGCAGTTGCTCTAGATCTGAGGCAAAGCTCTGAAATTAGGGAAAGCTCTGCTGATTTCTATCATCCAATCATGTGCAAGCAAAAAAGCTGTGTTTTTATTTTACTTACATATTCCCCTCAGATCTAGAGCAACTACACTTGCAGAGCACAGACTATTTTCCTTAAAGGGGTTGTAAAGGTAAATGTTTTTTCACCTTAATGCATCCTATGCATTAAGGTGAAAAAACATTTGACGGTACCGCCCCCCCCCGAACCCCCGTTTGACTTACCTGACCCCTCAAAAGTTTTGCGCGCGTCCACGTGATCCTCTTCGTTAATTGGCTAGGCTGGATGGATTGATAGCAGCGCAGCCATTGGCTGGCGCTGCTGTCAATCACAGCGGATGACGCGGTGCACGGGGGGGCGTTGACGGCTATGCCCGCCGCTGTATCACGGGAGCGCGTTCGCAAAAGCTTTCCACCATGCGAGTGGAAAGCTTTTGCGAGGAGGAGCCGAGACAGCCGCCGAGGGACCTCAGAAGACAGGGTCAGGGGACACTCTGTGCAAAACGAGCTGCACAGTGGAGTTAAGTATAACATGTTTGTTATTTAAAAAAAAAAAAAAAAAGTTTGCCTTTAGTGACCCTTTAAGTAAATCAACACCACTATACATATTATTAAAAAGTAGCACTATACTTAAATGTTAACTTGGCTCTTGGTCATGTGACTGGCAAAACCTTTCACTAGAAACAGCTGAACTCAACCATTTTGAGGGTTGTCCTTATACTTTTGCCCATATAGTGCATTTTAGGGGGGAAACCTACATGTGATTTTCTTTCTGTAGTCGCGTTGTGTGGTCCCGGTGAAGTTGTGTGGTAATTGTGGTCTTGTGGGAAGAACACAATGGAGTGGAGCTTAGAGTTGGTTGCTCGATGTGCATCCCCTCATGTGCTGACATTGGATTCAAGAACTGCAAAGAGAAATCACAGTAAATAAATTACTATATTGTTCAAAAAAAATTTACATAAAATATGTTGCAAGTCTGTGAACACGTTACCCTAATACTAATAAGCACACTAAGTAAAGGATTTTGGAAAGAAATAGGATATTCAGAAAAGTGTTACAAAACGCCATTACCAAAGTGCAAGAGCAAACAGAGAGAAAGAACCAGCAAGCCTACTCCAAAGTGCCAAAATAAAAAACACCAGTTAGTGTTACTGCTAAACTCATTTCAGAGCTCCATGTCTAAGAGTGAATTAATCACAAAGTGAAATTAATGGATGTGAGAGGAATTAGTCATTGTTTCCAAACATTTACTTTCTATACTGTTAATTCTTTGATGAGAAGTAGTGATCATTTTGCAGAAGTCATCATCTACCTGAGAGGGAGAGAAAGGCAGGCTTTTGATAGGGGAGAGACCACTCTCTCCACCGGTTAGGCAACTGAGACGCCCTCTCTTTTTGCAAAGGACGATCAACGGCGACTGGCTGCACTTTGAGCAATCTAGGGAACTGGCCGAGGTGGGAGAACCCATACAGAGCATGGTTTTGCCTGTGTCTGTATCAGGTACAGCCCCGGGGCCACACAGGCTGCCCATCTCCTCCGGAGGCTCTGAGTCTTGGCCTGAGGGAGAACTGCTGTTTGAGGAATCTGTGTTCTCACTGGTTTCAAAACTGTTGACTTCACTCCATGATGAAGAATCCTGAAACAATGTAGGAGGCATGCAACTTTAACATATTGTAAGGTGCCGCCTTAAATACTTCCACAAAATAGGTTACTACTTACACAAATATAGAGCAATCAAGAAATGATGCAACGGTTGTGCTCACTCTTTCATTAGGTATGTGTATACATTGTTGCAAAAGGGCTATATACTGAAGCACACATTTTCTCAACCACTTGTATGTGTATTTTAGGGGACAACTGTGTATCTTTTCCAGGCCATGCAACTGCATTACAAAGTAAAACATGTTATCAAATCATAAAAAATATGGTACTAACTGGAAAAGATTAGCACAATTTAAGGGTAGAATAAATAAAATGACATGCACCAATGGGTAGATTAAATAAATTAATCCATATAAGTAAGTATTTGGCTCTCATAAAGTGTTACATTGTTTAAAGTAAAGATGTGAGGATTAAAAATGTGCACACTACCATTACTGACTTGTTTAGAAAGGTGCAGGCTATGGAGCTGTTGCCCTGATCCTAGCTTCCTTTACTAAGTGAGCCACTGACCTGGAACAAGCATACAGAAAAGGGAGTTCAAACTTCACTGGCTGCATGCTTGACCCTGGGTTAGCAACTCAGTATGTGGTTAAGACAGAATCAAAATGATTTTTTTCCAAACTACCACTTTTAATTACAAGCCAGCAATGGCTGATCCTATACTTGAAAGCTTTCAGGTTTTGGTTCTTAGTCTAAGCAACACATCACAATAATTTTTTATGGGTCTACAACTATTTACTTATTTAGATAATAACTAGTGTTTCTTTTAACTTCAAAATGTACACTTAGTACTGGTTGGAATGACCATCGAAGCAAAGTATTAATGAACAAATAACATGCAGGTTTAAGCTTGAAAAAGAAAAGGAAATAACATAATAGGAAACTGCATTTCGCTTGGTAAATATACAGTATGACGCAGGCGTACACTATATAAACCTATACTAGCAAAAAAGGATTGGAAAAGGATCTCATAATTTGCAACGAAGGTGCCTCTGCATTACAACAATTCTCCTTGCAGCTCCACCGGAGCCCTACAAATCAATTCTGACTTCTGGGGAGAGTAGGCATGACACCCAGCAGATAGAGCAGCATAGTGCCTGAGTGATCTAATGCCATGTGTCTGTGAACATTTACATAGGGAATTGTGCAGGCTACAGTGGCACTGTGAAAAGGGTTATTGTTGCACAAAAGGAAGTAGTGTCTACTTTAATCATCTATCTGCCAGACATTTTTTTACATTTTTGTTTTATTTAGTATAGGTACACTTTAAAATCGCTGTAAACCCTTCAAATTGCCCACTTAGGTGATACAGAAATGAAGAAAATCCTCCTACATACATTGGTATCTGTTTATCTGCCCTTTCTCCTCTACATATAAGTCCAAATTGTATAAAGCTTGCCTGAGTTGAAATTACACTCTGCAGAGCTTAATGAGGAGAGCTCTGAGAGCTAATTGAAGGGAAGAAACATCCCCCCCCCCCAAGCAGACAGAGCTGAGGCTGTTAATCAGCTGTAGGTCCCTCCCTGTCACCTTTTTCTCTTATGTCAGAAGTGACCCATGCTGTTAGCAGAGAAATGGGGCAGCAGACAGAAATATTACTTAAGCCTAGTATACAAAATAAGATTATCTGACAAATGATTGCCCATTTTTTTTTGTTGCATGCTAGTGTCCCTATCAAAATGAAAGAGATTACCAAAGTACGACAGAATAAAAATTTGTAATGTATTTTCAGACAAAAACTGTACTGATTAAAATGAAAAGCGCACGATCTTGTATCGTACGAGAGAAATTTTCGTGTTTGTCACTTCGGATAATTTCAGACGAAAGCTGTGTACTAACGATCAGATTATCATATGATGGATATTTTTTGTACGATTCTCTGATTGTGTGTAAGGGCCTTTACTGATCTTGATTGAGACAAGTACACACTATAGAAGGATATGCTTTGTTCATATTTAATTTCTGTGGTTTACAATCACTTTAAGGTACAGCAAACTATTCTGAACGCAAATCAGGTGCAACAAAACTCCTGACTTTACTAAACGGACTGTAGTGGAAACTTGAAATTTAGGGGCACACAAAAAATAAATTAGTAGAAGATGTGCGCTACGCATGAATATGAATATTCACATTGCCACGTTCACCTTTTTTATTTGAACTTTGTTCTGTGAAATGTCTGGATTACTTACAGGATCAATATACTGCAAAGTATCAGTGTATTCAGGCAAATTCTTCATCTGTATTAACAGATTTACACCAAAACACCGAGCTGGTGAAGCACTTTCTTCAGGAAGGCACCCATGGTCCAATGGAGGAGAAGGTGTACAGTTATGGGGTTCCGCAAGACAAGAGGCAGGCGCACTGTCACCATGGGGCCTAGAGTTGTCAGCGATTGTTGTGCTCTGCCATACGGGATATTCTTCTGCATGGTTCTGTTTTACAAAAAGAGATGAAAAAAAAAAAGGAGGAACTTAGAATGAAATTGCTCAAGGTGTCTCACACACAGCTATGGGCCAGATAAAAGCTGTTGCATCATCTAAAGTACTTGCACTTCTGAAACAGTTGTCAAGATGTTTCCTTTCATCAATGTAGTAGCCAGCCTGAAATACGCTGCTATGTGTTGTGTCATCATGCAATGACTATTTCATAGTACAGAGCTACACATGCAGCGAGGTCACAGTACATGTTTAATAAAACGTTTAAAAGATAAGACCTCTTTCTCCACTGAAGTGTTCTACTTTAACCAAAAACATGTAATTGATACTATATCTGCTGTAATACAGGATAATTAACATTTATACTATGATGGGAATAGCATGAATAACCTATTAAAGTGTAAATATGTAACTAAATGTTGGCAAAAAGATAAGACTAAACAACAATATGCTTTATATTTTGTTAGTTCTCAAAGGCACTATTTTAATGTGTCTATTGGTGCATATAACCACATAAGAACATGTGTAAGATCTAATCTTTGTTAAAAGGACAAATTGATTGCTATGCCAAACACCTAATTTATTTGGATTCTGGATAGTTTGCAGAACCTAGGATGAATGAGACAAATCTTACTGGTATTGCGTGATGATGTCCCTTCAGTTCATTTTCTGTTGACATAAGTAGTAACTCTAACTCTTTTATCCTCTTTTCTTTTTCTGGATCTTCATCATTATAGTGTCTCTAAAAATACACAAATAAGAAACAAAAAAATAAAATAAAAATATTTAGTAGGCTTTAGTCAGATGTCAGAAAGCTTTAAAAAGGAAAAACTGAACTGCAATAAATTGGTCTGTTTCTAGCCAACTAGTGGGTTTTATTGAGCACTTCACACAATCAGTTGTAATTTTTACTCAAAGAGGAGTTCCACCCAAATTTGGAACTTCCTCTTGTTCCACTCCTCACCCCCTTACATGCCACATTTGGCATGTAATTTTTTTGGGGGGGAGTGGGGGCTTCAGTAGGAGCAGGACTTCCTGTCCCACTTCCTGCTTCCGCCGAGGGGCTGGTTAGGCGATTAAGCCTTAATCGCCTACACCAGCCCCTCCCTGTAGGCGATCACATGGGACACTGACAGGTCCCATGCGATCGCCTCTCCAATCAGCGGCTCGTGGGTGCCCGGCCGTGAAGCCGAAGGCTGTCACGGCTGGGTGCCCACAGTCGGGATGGAGACGCCGGCTGGGGAGGGGGGAGAGGAGCAGAGCCCCGGTCGGCACGTCGCTGGAACGCAGGAGCAGGTAAGTGAGTGTTTATTAAAAGCTAGCAGCTACACTTTTTGTAGCTGCTGACTTTTAATAAACACATTTTTTGGCTGGAACACCCCTTTAACAATATTCTCCATATTGTTGGAAAGTCTCCCAGTGAATGAGTCCCGAAGCCTTCCCTTCCTCAGCACATGTGCATTGCTGTCATTGTTAGGTGAGAACTGTAGTAGCAGCTCTGCAACAACTTATTCAGAGATAGAAGTTGCCTTCCTGTGTGTTACCTCTTAGGCCGCGTACACACGATAGGTCCATCCAATGAGAATGGACCGACGGACCGTTTTCATCGGGTCACCGCTGAAGTGGCCTGATGTGCGTACACACCATCAGTTCAAAAACCGATCATGTCAGAAGGCGGCGACGTAAAACACAATGACGTGCTGAAAAAACTAAGTTCAATGCCACCAAGCATGCGTCGACTTGATTCTGAGCATGCGCGGGTTTTAAACTGATGTTTTTGTGTACTAACCATCAGTTTGAACCGATCGGTCATCGGGCCATCGGGACGATTTTAAAGAAAGGTTTAAAATTTTGGTCCGAAGGACAAAAGACAGAGGGGCCGTACACACGGTCGGTTTGGACTGATGAAACTGAACTTCGGGCCATTTTCATCGGTTTGGACCGATCGTGTGTACGCGGCCTCAGTGTGTTACCTGGTTGTTAGACTAGTACATGTCGGGCAGCATTGGCCGGTTCAATAAAAAACAGCCGACATTCGGCCCGTGTGTATTGCAGCCGGTCTGACAGAACCCAGCCGTTCCACCAGCTTCTGTTGAAGGGGCATGACCCGAAAAAGGTCTGCCGATCAGCTCCCGCTGACTGGAGTGTTCTGGTGGGGGACCGTCCCACACAGCAGGGGAGATCGCTATACTAAAATTGCATGGTTAGTACAGTGGCTGCTCCAGAGCTGTCAGTTTTTTACATTCAGCCCTGCTAAAAAAAAAAAATAGTAGTGTGCACTGGGCTTTAGCAAAAACACTTTAATTTGATCATTTACAAGCTGGATTGTGCATTCTTTGTTCTCAGCAAGTTCCACCATAAACTAATCTATACCCAAACCTAAAGACTGTGATAACAATAGCACACAATAGAAAATACTCCACTATTCTTGCTTAGTCATAACTTCCCCTTTCCCTGGCTTTTCCTTTTGCTATATGAGTGTTTTCACAGTGACCACAAATTAGCTCCTGGGTGGAAGCTCTATGACTAGTATAAAGAACAAGCTTGTGTGCATCAACTTAAGCATAATGTACAAATATGATATTCACATGAGTTGGTAAGCTGGGTATACACTAGGAAAATACATACAAAAATTCTCAAAACATTTGAATATCGTTCAAAAGTAGTTGAAAATTTAATTTTCTATTAAAATTCGATATTAGAAGAAATGGACTTTACTGAATGAAAACCACATCCACTATTAGAAATTCATACATTCAAAAATATTTTTGTTTCTCCTCATTGCAGTCGAAAATGAACGCCGATTTGAGCCCACTATAGATTAGAATAACAAACAAATGTTCTCACAACTAAAAATTTCAAATTTAATTCTACTAGTGTATACCCAGTTTTACACATAGATAACTAACAGATCACAATCCTACAATATACTGGAGGAGAAAAGACAACATAGCTAATAAATGTCAGCCATAAATTAACATTTTTAATAAATGACTTTCAGGAAAAAGTACCTGGACAACAGCAGTTGCTGGTTGAGGGACGTTGACTATATTTACATGAAGTGCTACAGGATAAGGTGCCTGTGACTAGAGAACAAAAAGAAGACGTGAGACAATAAAGCACACCATTTCATACAACAGTTTTCAAATGTACTCTAGTAGCAGTTTTAATATGTATTGCTTGTATGGTCTCCATTATTTGCATGAATAAGTTAAATCATACAATATTTTCAAACTACAAATGGAGGCCTTGTGATGGATTGTACACAGTAACCATTGTTACTACACAATAGGTGTGGTTCCACAATCAAGTAAAAAACACTCCCCCTATATCATAAATAAAAGGTTTGCATAAATGTTTGCATTAGTCCTCCACATATTCAAACTAGGAGGGATTTGCCCTCTGTCTCTTGAAAAAGCTTTTATGATTATGATGAAGCACTGCTACCACCAAAACCATTAATTTGATCTATATTTGCATCTCCGGTCGAAATTTGTAATTTATTGGCCTGTTTTCAAATATCTTATGTTCATGCAACATGAAAGTTACCATTTCTGAACATACAAGCAGTAGCTTATTGTAAAAGAGCAAATGTGCAACATTTTAATTAGGCATGTAAAATACAATTCCTTTGAAAGTCATTAATCCTGCATGCACATTTGTGCGGGTGCGTGTGCACCATGTGGTCATCACGATTCATGGTAAATGGCACCCAACACAAATACACAAACAAAACCAATGCTCCTTACTTCCCAGCACACAATAATAGAAACATGCATTGTCTTATATTGTGCTGGAAGAAAAAAAATCAAGTCGGGTGAGTATTTTGCTTTGTGAACATGTATTGAAAGCCAAAGGAAAAGGATCGGGCAGTTTAAAAGGCCCTCTAGGGATCATGGAAGATGCTAGTCTTATCTTAAAAATGGAAAACAGGGGTGAGGAAACTTGTGTTCACGTCTCCTTTCCAATCATGATAGAAGAATATGCTCTTTTTGTATTATTTTCAAATAAACGTAATTTTATAAGATGGGATATGAATGCGAATAAATGTTGTCTATAATATTTAAAGCTCTTCATATACCTTTGTAAAACAGCCTGTAGTACAATGCTAATCAGCAAAAAAATTTATGTATATGTTATCCAAGCATGTAAATTACTGCACACGTTTCTTACATTTGGTGGCTCAGGCAGATGGTAGTAGAAACTTGGGATATGGCTGTTTTGAGAAAGCTGTGCAGAAGGTGCAGTGTGAGTTGTGAAGCTCATTAAGGGGTTTTTTGTAAAGCTTGTGGCTATAGAAGACTGGTTGGCTTTGGCCGATTCCTGCAGATAACCTTCCTGTTCGACCTTGCGTCGCATAGTAGAATTCCAGTGGTTCTTGATTGCATTATCCGTCCTGCCCAATATAAAATTTTAAATGTTACTGGAGAAAAGAAATGGTGATGTTAAAAAAGTGCTTTTATAAAAAAGTTAATGGAGTATGGTCAAAATGTGGACTTATTAAAAAATAACTCCAAGTGTTAGGCCTCGTACACACGAGGGGATATGTTCGCTGAAAACGGTCCGATGGACCGTTTCAGCAGACATCTCCGCTCGTGTGTATGGGCTAGCGGACAGATTTCTCCACCCGACAGATTTCAAAGCATGCTTTGAAATCTATCCGGTGGGAATCTGTCCGCCCGACATGTCTGCTGGTTAGTACACTTACCAGCAGACATGTCGTCCCCCACCGCCGCCGCGCCGCCGCCGAATGTATTCGGCGCATGCGCGGAAGTGTTTAACTTCCTGGTGCGGTGACGTGGCGGTGACGTGGCGGCGTGTGTACACGCCATCGGATCAAACTCCCGATCGGACATATCCGATGGAAATGGTCCGCGGACCGTTTTCATCGGATATGTCCGATCGTGTGTACGAGGCCTCAAAGATCTCTAAACAGGTTGAGGTATGTGTAAGCATGTGCATAATGCTTACCTCTGATCCTGTACTCCAGATATTTTAAGGTCTAAAATTCAGAATTTGGCACACACATACTACCAGTGAATTACACTAAAGGCCTTTGGAAATAGTTTTCAGCCCCATTGTTGGCAACAGCCATATGTGGCTATTGCCCACAACTACAGAGTGCTGACAGCAAAAGCAACTGTAAACATTTAAGGCGAATCTACACTATATGCGGTTACAGACATTTTACCGCACAGTAAAATGTCTGTCACTGCAGAGACGCACAGGAAACAATTGATTCCTATGTGTCCCATTCACACTGCAATGCAGCCTAGCACTGCGCTGAAATGTGCTGCAGTAAAATACATTTTATCGCAGAGCACCATGATGAATTGCGGTGAATGAAGTGTACGTTTGGTACACATCAAATAAAGCTTGTACAAAACAAATAAACTAAAAAAGAGAACCATGTGATGTGCTGAATCGTGCACCATACTGCCCCCTAGTTTTGCCAGCTACACAAAGCGGCCAGATCAGTGAATCTGCGTTGCAGTGTGAATTGGCCCTAAATGCATAACAGACAAAAATGTAACATACCGCTGCTTATCAATGCTTAGATCTGATTGCTGCATTCGTTTGAATTTTTCAGGCAAAAAAACATTTTCAGAAAGTGCAGAAAATACCTGTTGATCTCTCCATAGATACAGTGTCCTTGTCACATCCTGTGAGCAGCCTAATAAAAAACCCCAAATCTTATTTTATTCTGTAATCTATTAAACCCATCATCATCATGTCATCAAAATCAACAAAGGAAAACTTGTATAAAGTCCTGTCTGAGTGGCAACTTGGCCCCATCCACAGATAAAGTGGAGGAGTAAATATGGTCACCCAGGGACAAGGAGTGTGTCATTTGCCAGATCACTAGAAAAAAAATAAAGTGGAAAAAGCCTGAAAATACAAACAAATGCAGCCATCACATTTAAAGCTAAAATATATCATTTTTTTGGTTTTGGGTTTAGATGCATTTTAATTACAATAATTCTAAACTTGGAGTTGCTCTTTAGCAAACTAACATACAATTCCAAGCCATACAAGACATTTTCCTTTTTAATTAAAGCATGCTGTGCTGCCTAAGTGAATATGTTTAAGTAATAAGACATTTTACTGGGTTTCAGTGGATTAGGCTTACAACAATAAAAATGTATTAAACAGTAAATGAAAGACCTGGAAACAAATTTTGTATGCCTATAAAACAAGCTTGAGTAAAAAAATAAGGAAGAACAGCCAGCAATACTATTTGCATCCACAGTTAATCAGAACAATGTTTATGGGATGCCTGTTCTATTACCTCCCAGGAAGAAGCTTGGCAATTTCTGCCCATCTATTTCCAAGACGTTTGTGTGCGTCGTATATTATTCTGTCCTCTTGCTCTGTCCACGAGGTTTTCTTCACTTCTGGATTCAGATGATTGTGCCATCTCTCTCTGCATTGCTTACCGATTCTCCCTTTTAAGTGCTTGGCAATGATAGACCACCGTTTGGGGCCATATTTCTGTACAAGTTCGATCACCTTAAGAAATAGAATAATTTGTAACACTTAAATAACAAAGCTAAAAAAAATACAGCAGTGATAAAAATATGAGTGGTATATGTATATGTATATGTATATGCTTTACTTTTTGATTCATACAAATACTTTTCATTAAAAAAAAAAAAAATTTTATTTTTTCAATTTAAAGAGCATTTTCAGGCAAGAAAATAAATCAAGCACTGTGCCAAATAATGCTATTGAGCAAGCCCTGGAACTATGCTAAAATCTGCAAGTCCACCAAACTTACTTTAAACTGGTATTTATTTAAGCCACTACATCTAGAATCTGGAGAGGAACTCACACTGGGAGTTTATTTATAGACAAATGTGCTGTGTAATCCTCTCTGTAAGACTGTAATTTTGTTTTACATCTGCAAGAAACCTTCAGTGCCTGTTTTTGGTACAGTTCTCCTGCTCGAAAAACAGCGCTCCTCAGACCACCACATAACAGAAAGGACTATGATCAACTGGTAACAGCACTGGCTAGATAAAACACTACTGTACTAAGGAGGCAGGCTGTGCTCCGTGTACGCATATCAAGGTTCAATTTTATAAAATGTTGACTGATCTATAACTGTAGAGGCCAAGTAAAAAAATGTATATTGTTTTGAAAAAACATAGGTAGAGGGTAGAGCTAAAATGTGTGCTTTTTTTTATTACCTGTAACCCCACCACTGGGAAGTTTTGTTATAAGTGTCTTCATCAGGGCCGGCCTTTGGGGTGTGCGAGCTGTGCGGCCGCACAGGGCGCCATGGGCAACAGGGGCGCCGTGCGGCCATCCAGGGGGTGGGGGCGTACCACACACTGGGGGGGGGTGTCAGACCGGCAACGGGGGGGCTACTCTGAATGGGGGGGGTCTGCATTAAAGGGGTGGATACACTGAAGCAGGGTATACACTGAAGGGGGGTCTGTGTAACATGCAGGGGGTCCAGAGCTGCAGGGTTCTGTGTAATGTAAAGGAGTCCAGTGATGCAGGTTGCTGTGTAATGTAAAGGGGTCCAGTGATGTAGGGTGCTGTGTAATGTAAAGGGGTCCAGTGATGCAGGGTGCCGTGTAATGTAAAGGGGTCCAGTGATGCAGGGTGCTGTGTAATGTAAAGGGGTCCAGTGATGCAGGGTGCTGTGTAATGTAAAGGGGTCCAGTGATGCAGGGTGCCATGTAATGTAAAGGGGTCCAGTGATGCAGGGTGCCGTGTAATGTAAAGGGGTCCAGTGATGCAGGGTGATGTGTAATGTAAAGGGGTTCAGTGATGCAGGGTGCCTTGTAATGTAAAGGGGTCCAGTGATGCAGGGTGCTGTGTAATGTAAAGGGGTCCAGTGATGCAGGGTGCTGTGTAATGTAAAGGGGTCCAGTGATGCAGGGTGCCATGTAATGTAAAGGGGTCCAGTGATGCAGGGTGCTGTGTAATGTAAAGGGGTTTAGTGATGCAGGGTGCCTTGTAATGTAAAGGGGTCCAGTGATGCAGGGTGCTGTGTAATGTAAAGGGGTCCAGTGATGCAGGGTGCTGTGTAATGTAAAGGGGTCCAGTGATGCAGGGTGCTGTGTAATGTAAAGGGGTTTAGTGATGCAGGGTGCCTTGTAATGTAAAGGGGTCCAGTGATGCAGGGTGCTGTGTAATGTAAAGTTAAATTAAAATAATTTGTTACAAATATTTTTTTCCTCTTTGTGTATGTTTAGGTGACCAGGGGCCGAGGGGTAAAGATGTGGGGGGGCGATGCCACAGGATTAGCTTGCACAGGGCGCCTGAACACCTAAGGCCGGCCCTGGTCTTCATGTGTGGTCTACTGGTCAGAAAGGTTGGGAAATCTCCCAAATGGGAACTATGGGGTTGATTTACTAAAACTGGAGAGTGCAAAATCTGGTGCAGCTCTGCAAAGAAACCAATCAGCTTCCAGTTGTTTGTTCAAAGCTTAATTGAACAAGCTGAAGTTAAAAGCTGATTGGCTACCATGCAGAGCTGCACCAGATTTTGCACCCTCCAGTTTTAGTAAATCAGCCCCACTGACAGCAAATGAATACATGAGAGAGGTTCTAGCACTTCCCAAATTTATTCCAAACAAGGGGTAATGTTTGGGCTATACTTGGGCTTTCTTTCAACACACAGAACAATATATCTGTATAATCAGTGACTAGAAAGATTGTAGATGGCTTACCCGCTGGTCTTCTTCTTTGGTCCATGGTCCCTTAATAAGTTCAGGGTTTAAAACTTTCTGCCATCGATGCTGGCACTGAACATCTGTCCGATTCTTTGATGATAGAAACAAACAGAGATCAGAAATATTCCATTGCTATACCAGGAATTTTTACCTGTTTTAAGTGTATTAATGAAGTATGTACTGTATATTGATCATGCTTCTCTGTACTTATTGACGGACTTACCGGAAGGAAGCTAGCAATAACCTTCCAATCTTCTGTGCCATTCTGTTCTACTAATTTCTTCAGCTTCTCATCCTGTAACAATGCAAAAAAAGTTAGCTTCAAATATTATCCCACTATTATAGTCCAATGTTTTTGGCCAGGTAATCAGAAGTGTAGCTGTATCTCTGGCCTCCTCCCCATATCTGGTCTATGGTGTATGGTGATACAGACGATGGGGAACTATTCCTTCAACTAATATCAAATGTAATGTTTACTCCCACCGATGCCAGGAAAATTTCCACTCATGCTGGCCACAGTCCAGCCCCTCTAAGGTCTAAAGGACAAAAAACTGCCCCATTGCTTAGAGTTGGGAGACCCCTGCCTTAATGCATATTGTGCAAGCCATTAAAGGCAGTGCATAAAATATAAATGTATGATAGCTTGTATAAACAAAGGCTGCTCTTCAGTTTTGTATAATTAAATATGACATTACTTCAGTAAGCAAACAGCTCAGAAGACTAGCTGCCAGTTAACTTCAAAAATAATAACAGGTGCACTCCCTGTCACTTGCTAAGCAACCACTCTATAACAAACCTAGAACTTGGATGTCTAAGTAAGTCAATGAGGTTAGAGCCCCTGGAAGAATCATGGTACATAAAACAAACCCCAGAGCAAACAATAAATCTATACCAGTGATCATTAACCATACAGCAACAAGTTACCTCCTCGCGCGTCCATCGTGTTTTTCCCAAGTGTCGTTTTCCTTTGGAAAGCATGCCATCATAATCATGTTCGTACATTTCTATGTCGTCATCATCTTCCTCTGAGCTGTATATGCTGCAGACAGACACAGGAATCACATCAGAAAGTCATATTTTATCTTTATTCATCAACCCCTTGTTACAAAATCACTTAAAAAAAAAAAAAAGCAAGAGTTTCACCTGAAAATCTGGAAATCTTGCACAACAAGATTTTGCACGCTACTTTGCTGGTCTGATACTGTGAACAGGTTCTACTGTTTTTGGTATCCACAGATACAAGAGAAAGGTCCTGGCAGACTGCTCAGTGCTCTACATGTTCAGACCTGCTTCTGCTGTCAGATGAGTGGCAAATTGCACATTTGGCAACCTTTCCACCAATAAAGTCAAAATAAGCCTGAATGTCTAAGGATAGTAAAAAGAGCCTGATATTGTGTGTCATTTACACAGCCAGGCCTGAGATTCTTTATCTGCTTTATGAAATACTCCAGCATTTGTGACTCTTTGGAGCCAACCCAAACTTTTGTCTTCGCCTTCTTCTCAGTGAAGTAAGGAGCTTACAATCTGACCTTTATGCCGGATTTATCTATACTTAGGACAACTTTACAATAGTTTATACTTTGCAAACTATTTCAGAAAAAACGCAAACACTTGGAGAAAGGACTGCAAATTGACACATGGATCTTTCATTGAAGGCAGCAGAAAATGTTTCAGTCCTGTTCAAACCACAGCAACAACTTGACCCACCATTGCATTTCCAAATATATGTCATAATGTTGCTATTTATCAAGTCCTTACATATACCCAGTAAAGGGACTATCCTTGGGTGATACACATGGATGAAACAAATCCTCCTACATAAGTTGTACCTGTTTATCTGCAGTATTTCCTTCTCTACATTTGTTCAAGATGAAGAATTCATAAAGCTTGTCTGAGACTACCGAAAAAAGGGGGCGGAGAGTTGAAGTTACACTCTGCAGAGCTCAGTGAGGAGAGCTCTGACAGCTGATTGGAGGAAAGAGAAACACACCCCTTCATACAGTACACATGAACAGAGCTAAGGCTGTTAATCAGTTGGGGGTCCCTCCCCTGTCACCTTGTTTCTCTTGGTGTCAGGAAAATTGTCAGAAGTGATTCATGCTGCTAGCAGAGGAACAAAGCATCAGACAGAAGCGACACTTAAGGCCCGTACATGCGGGCTGAATATCGAGTGGCAATAGAAACCGATCAACATTTGGCCCGTGTGTACAGCAGCCAGTCTGACAGAAGCCAGCACAACAGCTCAGTGGAGGAGATCACTGCACTATCATTGCATAGTTAGTACAGCTGCTCCTTCCAATATCTTCAGTTTTTTTTTCATTTAGCCCGCTAGGTTGAATGAAAAGAAACTAATAGTGAGTACTAGGCTTTAGGCTGGGTTCACACTTATGAAAATTGGATGCGGGATTCGCATGACTCAATGGAGTCGGTTCACATGCCTCTGGGAGGCCGCGGTCTGCACTGGAAAAGGGTCGTTTGTGTCATTGGCTCTGTTTCAGGTCCGAATTCAGGCAAAAATGAGGACCTGATTCGCCCCTGAAATGAAGAACAGGGATGCACCGGACCCCCTGCTGTGAGCCCTGCCTTAGTGCTTTTAATTGACACAAGTACACACGACAGAGGGATATGCTTTGTTCATATTACATGTCTGAGGTTTACAACCACTTTAACTTGGGTATGATTAATAAACACTCACACAAATGAACAAACCTCTCACATCATTAACTACAATAGGGCTTGCTGTAGCTACCCAAAGGCATCCCCTTTTAGGAGAAAAGCTTTCAAACAGCTAACTTTTGCACTACATTGGTAAACAATATAGGCTCAAGGTGTTAATATCAGCATGACCCTTCAATGGCCAGATCAAACTTTAAAGAGATACATTAAAGTGACTCATGACACTAATGAGAAAAGTCAGACAGATCTACAAGCTCCCTTTTCAAAATATGTATTTGGCCAAAAGCCACTGCTATCACGTTGTTTTGTAAACAAACACAATTGCCAACACACCCGCACTTCATGGGCCAGAAGACAAAAGCAGTGTTTACCGAGTGCTGCAAAGCTGAAAGTCAAAAAGAAGTCAGTGTTCCTTTTTGCAATGATGTCCTTTTGTTTTAATCTTGCTTGATCTACTTGAGACCCCTTCCAAAATAGCCTAATTTATGACTAAGGGGTTTCCCCATTAGCAACATCTAAGTGAAAGGAACAATCTTGGTGTTCTCATACAATTGCAAGCCGCCTGTCAAAAAACCTAAAACATAAAAAGTAGCGCCTAAAATATTCTGGCTGCACGCGTTCTGTACTTGGGTCCTGATACATGTTCCATTAATAAAGGAGGGCATGTCTTCTGACAGGAAACAAATTCAAGTGTTTCAAAGATACCCTTCTTCGTTAAAAGTGCAAGAGTGTTACAACAGATGTCTCTCTATGGAAAAAGATGATGTCAAATGAAACTACTCTGTGAAAGAGAGATCATCTGTGTGATAGTGCAAGTATCTACAGAATTTACAGCCAAAAACCCAACAACCTAAAGACAGCTGAAGGCACATACATGCGTGGTCTTTGTTTTAGCACAGTTCATACAGTACTGCCAACAAAAGAGCGGGTTAAATATTTGGTTTCATCAGACTGTGGTTAGAGTAAGGTAAGCAGTAAGTTATACGTTTGGAAGGAACTCAGTTATGCAATGGCCTAAGAGGTGAAAGGGAAGATAGGTGACCACATGGGTGGGGGATGTTCTGCCACTTTTACAAATAGGCCAAGATGACACCACTAGTAGTAATTAACCATAAACGTTATAACCACACATTGTAAACTTGGATCTAATGTACCACTCTAATGCATGAGTATTTAACCATAATCACACATTGTAAACTAGGATCTAATATCTCAGTCCACCACTCTAATGCCTGAGTATAAACACACGTTGTAAATTAGGATCTAATATCTGAGTCCACCATGCCAATGTGTAGGTAATTAACCTCTGCTATGTTAAATTACATCCAAAGCATTTACTAATCTAAAGACATGCCGGTAGGCTCCTTGGCTCCAGTCGTAATTGGCCATAGTACCGGTATGTGTATGTATGAATGAATGTGAGTTAGGGACCTTAGATTGTAAGCTCCTTCAGGGCAGGGACTGATGTTGCATGATGAAATGATGCGCTGCATAAATTGCTGGCACTATATAAGTATCAATAATAATTATAATATTAAATAATAAAAAATGTCGTAACTTGCACTGATCCTTTTCACATAAAAAAGTAAATGCTTAAACATAATAACCAAACAATGTTAGCTAGGAGCTTATATATAACGTCACCACGCCAATTTATAGGTAACTAACCAATGCTAGGTTAGATGATTTCCAATGTATTTACTAATGGATATGGATTGACTTGCGCTGTTCACATTCACAGATAAAAAGCAAAGGCATTGTCCCAGTGAGTGATCACATTTGTAAGCTAGGATCTAATATGTGAATCCTATAGATACCATCAATAATCAAGCAGCAGAACAAGTTTTTGTGCAAATACAAAAGACAGCAGGAGCAAGTTCAAGTTCACAAGGACTACATTCCCATCAGGGGCACACCACCAGGGGCACAGGGCACACCACCAGGGGCACACCACCAGGGGCACAGGGCACACCGCCAGGGGCACAGGGCACACCGCTCATTTTCAAGACCAATTAAACCAAATTTGAATTTCCCCTAAAACAACCTATTAACTCTACTATCAGCATACAAATACACGCATGCAGGCGACAGATAACTGATATTCCACTTTCCAGCAATAGAGCAACCACACTAGGAGCCAAAATTAAAGCACACATGAGATCTACTGGGTGAAAAAGCATGCAACAGCCTGCAAAAATGACACAACCATATACAGTGGCTATGGCTTTTGAATCAGGTTTCTCTACAGGTAAAACAATCATAGAAAAGCGAGCTGTGCCAGAAAACAAATCATCCTCCTCTCCTGCAGAGAACGGGCCAAGCCAACAATGACACGTTACAACAGTGCAGCCGCTACACTGGCACATGCTCATAGAATGCAAAGCACCATCTACAGCAATTCATTTCTAGTTCAACGGGCCAGCCTGACATCAGATGTTCTGTATTCATTGTGTTTAGTATTGATAAGCCTTCCAAATCAAAGACCAATCAATATTGAAATACTTACTGTTCCCCGCCTCTGCACTTAACACACATCTCTAAAAACAATGCACAATCTACAGCAATACATTTTTATTTTGAAGGCCAGATGTGACATTAGATGTTCTATTTTCAATGTTTAGTATCGGTGAACTACTACAGTAAATTATACTTCAATACTCACTGTACTGCACACACAACTAAAGTAATTCATTCTGTTCTATGGTCCAGATGTGACATGAGATGCTCTACATTCAGCATATGGTATGGATGGATATACCCTTCTAGATGGAAGAATGATCAATACTGTAACTTTACTATAGCCACATCCCTAAGAACAGTGCACACAACTAAAGCAAGTCATTTTCAGGTTCATTGGATATTGGATGCTCTAAATTCAGTAAGTATTATTGACAAGCCTTCTAGATTGAAGGTTTATCAATACTTCCTATACCTCACCTCTGCAAATGTATACATGTCAAGGAACAATGCACAATCGACAGCAATTTATTTTCAGTTTAATGGGCCAGATCTGACATTGGAAGCTCTACATTCAGAGCTTAGTACAGATGAGCCCTTTTGGATAGAAATGTTATCAGTACTGCAATATATATATATATATATATATATATATATATATATATATATATATATATATATATATATATATATAAAACCTACCTCTGTGCTATACGCACACATGTCTAGCAACAATGCACAACAGCAATTCATTTTCAGTTCAATAGTTCAGATCAGACTTTGGATGCTCTATTCATTTTATAATATTGATATACCTGTATGATCAAAGGCTAATCAATACTGCAATCGTTCCTATACCCCACCTCTGCACTATGGACAGATGCCTAGCAACAATGCACCATCTAAAGCAATTTATTTTCAGTTTAATAGCCCAGATCAGACTTTGGATGCTCTACATTCATTGCACATTATCGATATACCTTCATGATCAAAGACCAATCAATACAGTAATCCTCCTATACCCCACCTCTGCATTACACACACACATATGTTTAACAACAATGCAACATCTACAGCAATTCATTTTAAGTTCTATGGTCCAGATCTGACTTTGGATGTTTTATATTCATTGTATATTATCGATATACCTTTATGATCAAATACTAATCAATACTGTAATTCTTCCTATACCCCACCTCTGCATTATATATAATGATATAATGCACCATCTACAGCAATTCACTTTCGCTTTAATGGGCCAGATGTGACATTGGAAGCTCTATATTGAGTGTTCAGTATTGATGAGCCCTGTAGATGAATACTGCCATCCATATATCTATATAGATATCTATATTTCTCTGCCCCCCACCTGTGCACTATACACAGATGATGATCACACCGATTCCTATGAACAATACATAAGAACACAGCAAAAGCGATGTGCCCGGCTCCCAATGACATAAGACTGGAGGAAAGCAGCAGCTGGGATGGATGCTGTGTCCCCCCCCCAATGTAAGTGTTCGTACTGTGCTGATGAGTGGGATGCTGGTCAGTAGTGAGGAAAGTCCCGTATAGGACAGCGCTGAGTGCTGGAACCACGTGCGGTGTGCTGAGAGGAGAAGGAAGGAGCTCCTCATCCACCTGTTACTACATAATGCAATGGTGGGGGCAGACAGCAGGTGCCCGTCCTCCTCTTCTGTATCCCGCACATGTCTCTCTCTCTGTGTGTGCCCGGCACAGTGTAATAATAATAGGAAGGGTCCAGCAGCTAGGTGTCAGGCTATAGAAGGTGAACTATGTGTATGACTTGTCATTACCTGTTCCTGAGTCTCCTGGCCATCCTGAGGTGAAGGTCAGGGGAAGAGTAAGGTGAGTATGCTCCCTGCTCAGAGGATTACAGTGCACTGAGAGTGCGGGGCTTGGAGAGAAAAAAAAGGAGGAGAGCCCATTCCGGGGGAGGGGGGAGGAGTCTGAGGAGGGGACAGGTTTACTTCAAGGACTGTAAACACAGATTTCCCCCTAAAACAAAAGCACATTGGGCACGCCCCCCTCCCGCCAAATCTGCCGCCCTGCGCACGCGCTCTTCCGCCGGCTCGGCAGTGCCGGGAGGGTGCAGGCAGCGGCAAAGGACAGGCGCCCTTTCAGGCACAATCCCCGCTCTGGGAGGTGCGGAGAGTAAATAAGGATGTCAGTGGTCGGCAGCACGGAACGTATTGTCACTGGGGTGTGTGGAAGATATGTGCACACAGGTGTGACACCACAATACAGGAGGGGAGGGGGGACTTTAGTAGGTAAGGTAATGGGGGCTGACACTTTTCACTCACAACTAATTCATCTCAAAACGAACTTATTTTTACCTCATAAGGAGCTTTTACTATATTATTACACATGCATCCATCAAAGCTGAACTCCAGCTAGGAATCTTATTGCAGAGATACATTGGGGTTGATTTACTAAAACTGGAGAGTTGTATGGTTGCCAATCAGCTTCCAGGTTTTATTGTCAATTTGCTTAGCCACTTGCCTGCCGAGCACTTTTACCCCCTTTTTTTTATTTTTATAGACAGATCAAGCTTTCTTTTGGTGGTGTTTAATCATTATTGTTTTTTGTTTTGTTTTTCTAAACAAACAAAAAAATACCTAAAATTTTGAAGAAAAAAAAGTTGTTGTTTCTGTTATTCAATTTGGTAAATTAGTAATTTTTCTCCTTCACTAATGAGACTGCACTGATGGGCACTGGTGAGGCGGCACTGATAAGCTGCACTGGTGAGACAGCACTGTTGGGGCTGCACTGATAATGCGGACGCTGGTGATTAGTGCCCTGATTATCAGTGTAGATGTCCCTTGTGTGGATTACCACTTACCGGCTCTCCTCATGCGTTGTCAGCATAAGGAGAGGACGGGCGATAACTGGCAAATCCAATTTACACTGTGATTGGACAGAGCTGATTACATGGTAAAGAGCCATTGTGATTGACTCTTTACCCTGATCTGTAAACAGCTGTGGCTGAAGGATTCGGCGATCACAGATGCCTGCGGATGCACTTTACAGGGGGTACGTAGGAAGCACAATCATGGGTACAAGCAAAAGGCCACTGACCTCACCTATAACTGGCCTTTGCAGGAAGCAGCACATGGAAGGGCAACTTGTGCAAAACAAAACCAAAGAAATTCCCAGCTCGACCTACCGACCAGTCTGCGACCAACCAAATTATGCTGTCTAACAGTATGCATTAACCACTTAAGCCCCGGACCAATATGCTGCTAAATGCCCAGAGGCGTTTTTACAATTCGGCACTGTGTCGCTTTAACAGGCAATTACGCGGTCGTGCGAGGTGGCTCCCAAACAAAATTTGTGTCCTTTTCTTCCCACAAATAGAGCTTTCTTTTGATGGCATTTGATTGCCTCTGCAATATTTATTTTTTGCGCTATAAACAAAAATAGAGCGACATTTTTGAAAAAAAAACAATATTTTTTACTTTTTGTTATGAGAAAAATCGAATAAACTAAATTTTAGTCAAACATTTAGGCCAAAATTTATTCAGCCACATGTCTTTAGTAAAAAAAAATCACAATAAAAAAAATTAGCTACCTAGCGGCAACAGCGACACTAATACGGCGATCAGAAAAACAATCACTTAGTGACGCTGGCAATAGGGGGTGAAAGGGTTAACTAGGGCGGTGATCAAGGGGTTAAAACTTTATTGGGGGGGTACGGGGCTCCCCTGGACCTAACACTAACTGCCTGTCACACTAACTGTCACACTGACACTAAATGCAGTGATCAGTAAATATATAATCACTGCAATCAGTGAAAGGGGGCTGGGGGGGGGGGGGTGATGGGAAGGGGTTAAATGTGCCTATGTGTGTGGTGTCAGTGTAGTGTTGGTGCGACTTACTGTGATGTCTTCTCTCCTCTCGTCGGATTGAAAATACCGCCGAGAGGAGAGCTGACACCACTTCCTCTGCCTGTGTTTACATTATACAGGCAGAGGAAGTCACATGGCGGAGGCTCAGTGGATTGGCTGGGAGCGATCACGAGGGGGCGGACAAAAACGAACAGCCGCCCCCTCATCCCAGATCGCTCCCGCAGGTAAGACGCCCGCCGCATGTAGCGGGGGGGGGGGGGTCACGTTTGGACCCCGACCCGCAAGAAGGCACATGAAGGCAATGTACGCCCATCTGCCTGTACGTGCCATTCTGTGGACGTACATATACATGCGGCGGGCATTAAGCGGTTAAAAACAGGGATTTAGTCTGCAAACATTTGCAAATACATGTGTAAGTGACAGAGCCCCGTCAAGGCACCCCAGTGTTCTGTAGTCTTAACTCTAAATTTTGTGAGCCTCCACAGTGGAAGCACATGCATTATAATGGATGGGCAGAGGGCAGGTGAGCCTGTAGGGAGCCTACCCCTCCTTAAAAGCACAGGGGTGCACTGGACACCCAGCATATAGCACAATGTCAGCAAAGGTGTCCAGTGCATCCCCTCACAAGTATTCCAATAGTACAAACAAATGGCCACTGCCCTCTGGTCTTTGCAGTAAAGATCATGGGAGGTCAGTAGGCACCCTCCCGGTAATGTGCAATCATGCTGTATAAAGGGGAAGTTCCACTGCGCCACCCTTTGAGCTGCTTTTGCTTATTTCATGTTAGTAAAAGTTTGGTGAGAGACGATTCGCGCTTTTCAGTCTTTGTGCTTTTCAGTCTGTTACATCATGACGAATGTGCTATCTCCGTTACAAACGCTAGTTTTACCAGAACGAGTGCTCCCGACTAATAACTTGCTTCTGAGTATGCACGTTTTTTTTCCCGTCATTAAAGCCTACACACGACCGTTTTTCATGACGTGAAAAACGACGAGAAAAATTAGAGCATGCTCTAAATTTTTAATGCCCAATTTTCACGAAGAGAAAAATGCTCTGGAGCCCACACACGGTCGTTTTTAATGACCAATTTAAAAAATTTAATTTTTATTGTCATAAAAAACGGTCGTGTGTACGCGGCATTACACTTGTAGAATTTTGCTAGAAAATTGTTATTTTCAAAACATTCATTAGACTACCTATGAGTTAAAGGGGATGATTCAGCAATCAATTATTATCAGTTTACCATTTCTTGTATGTGGTGGCTTAATTTGTTTTCTTTTTTAGGTTTTCCTTCCTTTATTTTTACCTGGTGATCCAGCCAGTAAGTCTCTTCTTTTTCAACAGACCAAACTATCCTGCAGATGTATTAGTTAGAAAAACAATCAATTTAATACTGACAAGAGTGCTTACAATGATCAGCTTTTATTTGTTTATGTAAAACTTTTACCCCAAAAGGAAAAACCCAAGGAACTTCCGCTTAAACCACTCATCGCCCCCTTACATGCCACATTTGGCATGTCATTTTTTTTTGGGGGGGGGGGCTTTAGGAGGAGTGGGACTTCCTGCCCCACTTCCTCCTTCCACCCAAGGACCGCTTAGGCGATCGACTGTCCAATTAGGTAACGCAGCGCCGCTCGCACAGCTGAAAGATGTCACAGCCGGGTGCCCACAGTTAGAATGGAGGCGCCGGCGGAGAGGGGAGCGGAGCTCCGGGTGGCGCGGCGCTGGACAGTGGAGCAGGTAAGTGTATGTTTATTAAAAGCCAGCAGCTATGCTTTTTGTACAGTAGCTGCTGACTTTTAATAAACATAAAATAAAGCCTGGAACTCCCCTTTAACCACTTGCCTACTGTGCACCTACACCCCCTTCCTGCCCAGACAAAATTTAAGCTTCCGGCACTGCGTCGCTTTAACTGAAAATTGCGCGGTCGTGCGACGTGGCTCCCAAACAAAATTGGCGTCCTTTTTTTCCCACAAATAGAGCTTTCTTTTGGTGGTATTTGATCACCTCTGCGGTTTTTATTTTTTGCGCTATAAACAAAAATAGAGCGTAAATTTTTAAAAAAATGCAATATTTTTTACTTTTTGCTATAATAAATAACCCAAAAAATATATAAAAAAAATATTTTTTTCCTCAGTTTAGGCCGATACGTATTCTTCTACATATTTTTGGTAAAAAAAAAAAATGCAATAAGCGTTTATCGATTGGTTTGTGCAAAATTTATAGTGTTTACAAAATAGGGGATAGTTTATGGCATTTTTTTTTTTTTTTTTTTACTATTAATGGCGGCGATCTTCGATTTTTTTATTGGGACTGCGACGTTATGGCGGACACTTCGGACACTTTTCTGAAATTTTTTGGACCATTTACATTTATACAGTGAACAATGCTATAAATATGCATTGATTACTGTATAAATGTGACTGGCAGTGAAGGGGTTAACCACTAGGGGGCGGGGAAGGGGTTAAATGTGTGTCCTATGAGTGTTCTAACTGTGGGGGGAGGGGGGGTGACTGGGGGAGGTGACCGATTGTGTCCCTATGTACAAGGGACACAACCGCTCTCCTCTCTCCCTGACAGGACGTGGAGCTCTGTGTTTACATACAGAGCTGCACGTCCCCGCTCAGTTACTGAGCAATCGCGTGTGCCCGGCGGTGATCATTGCCGCCGGGCACTCGCACGGCATCCCAGCAGAGCGGCGGGTGCGCGCGCGCGCCCGCGGCTTTAAAGGGACATCATGTCATATGACGTGATGTCAGGATAATGGAGTCCTCCGCCCGCCGTCATTTGACGGTGGGCAGAGGACAAGTGGTTAAGTATTTGGAAGAGGAGGGAGCTGAACTTGGAAGATGTCAACCACCTTTCTAGCCGGCAGCCACAGAACAGTATTGAAAGCAGTCACATGATTTCTACAAAATAATAAGGTATTTTTAACTTTTTTTTAACTCCAAAAAGGTTCTATATGAAAAAATATATATATATATTTTTTTTACTCAGGTCAACATGAAATGAATCAAGTTGATATTTTTCTGTCTGCTTTTATACCAACGGGTGGCGCTTTAGACTCCTTTTTACATTTTAAAGACTTCAGTTTGCTTTTTTGATGCAAGAAGTCATCTTTTATTAAAAGTCTCAGAAGATTCAGACAAATGGTGGCTCAAAACAAGTAGCTCTTCTGTGTTTTTACATAATTCATAATGCTGTGGGGATCCTTTTGTTTATTTGTAAAATAAAGGATGTATATGTTTATATTTATGTAGTAAAACATAGATATAAAACAATGGTTCGAAACATTAGCTTCAAACCTAACTTAAAGCTTGTGCTTCCCCTTCCAATCTTCCACCGGTCCCCTCGTTTGGCTCTTGTGTGAAGGCAGTATTGAATGCCTTTCTGTGCTTTCATACTTACCTTACTCCAGCTATTAATGTGATGTCACAGGGTCCTCTTCTGGCTGGGCATTCCTCACTGGTGCAGAGAGTGATGCTGACATAATGATAGTGCTGCTTTCCGAACAAGTACACTGTGAATAGAGGGCACTGTGGTGGTGCAGAGCCTTGACACCCTGCACTAACAGTATGTGTTCAGTCTTCTTGTTTGAATAATGCTGGGTGTTGTTAAACCTGAAAGATTGTAGAACATCTTATGGTAAAGATGAGATACTTCAGGGGGCAGCTCTGGAATGAAGGTGAGTATAGGAGTGCTGCCTGATCTGCTTTTTACCAGTGCATGGTGGACAATTTCAATAATAAAAAAAAAAAATGGAGGTGAGCTTTAAAAGAACACATTTAAAATAGAACTGACTCAAAAGATTTTTCTTCGCTTTGTTGTTGAAATGGAAAAAAAATCATGGTCTGCCCATGGCTTAAACAAATTTTAAATCACTGATCTGGAAAAAGTTTGCAGATAAAAAAAGCCAAAAGTCCTTATCTGCATACTTATTGCAGCTCAGTGACTTAAAGTACTAAAGAAAAGATAATGTGACAGCCAGGCAGGTAGCTTTTTAAGATGGCAGCCTCTATGTTTTTTCACAGTAGGCTTACCTTAATAAGAACATTGTGCATTGAGGAAATAAATTAGGATAACTTTTTATAAGGAGAATAAAGTTCACCACACATGCAATCTTACTGTACAAGCTCCTTTAGCTCTTCTAAAAACTATGTAGTTTATGGTCTGTCTGTCTGGGTACAAATTGATTGGATAGGTTAGTTAGATCCTCATATTACAAAGTTTTGGTAAATGTGAAGTTGATTGTTCAAAGATTGAATGGCCAGATTGTAATGTGTATGGGTAACCCTTTGAGGATACATGGGTACTATAGACAGCACCCTTATAGCTGGGTATGTAAAGGAGGTTACAGGATAGTTTAGGGCGGTGGTGGTTTCTTAAAATGGGTCCCTAAGTGTGGCCTCCAACATTACCCCACATAAAACTCAGTGAATATTTTGTCAGACAGCAGACACACAACAGGATATACTGTAGTCAAAGACTTCAGTATGGTCAGAGACTGTGGACATGATGCAAGAGATGGCCAGAGACTGCGGACATAATACAAGAGATGGTCAGAGACTGCAGGCATGAAAGAAGTGATGGTCAGAGTCTGCAAACATGATACAAGAGATGGTCAGAGACTGCAGGCATGATTCAAGTGATGGTCAGAGACTGCAAGCATGATTCAAGAGATTGTCAGAGACTGCAGACATGATACAAGAGATGATCAGAGACGGCAGACGTGATACAAGCAATGGTAAGAGAATGCATACATGATACAATATATGGTCAGATACTGCAGACATGCCACAAGAGATGGTCAGAGACTGCACACATGATACAAGAGATTGCCAGAGACTGCATACATGATACAAGCGATGTTAAGAAAATGCATACAAGATATGGTCAGATACTGCAGACATGCCACAAGAGATGGCCAGAGACTGAAGATATGATACAAGAGATGGGCAGAGACTGCCGACATGATACAAGATATGGTCAGATACTGCAAACATGATACAAGAGATGGTCAGAGACTGCAGGCATGATTCAAGAGATGGTCAGAGACTGCAAACATGATTCAAGAGATTGTCAGAGACTGCAGACATGATACAAGAGATGATCAGAGATGGCAGACGTGATACAAGCAATGGTAAGAGAATGCATACATGATACAATATATGGTCAGATACTGCAGACATGCCACAAGAAATGGTCAGAGACTGCACACATGATACAAGAGATTGCCAGAGACTGCATACATGATACAAGCGATGTTAAGAAAATGCATACAAGATATGGTCAGATACTGCAGACATGCCACAAGAGATGGCCAGAGACTGAAGATATGATACAAGAGATGGGCAGAGACTGCCGACATGATACAAGATATGGTCAGATACTGCAAACATGATTCAAGAGATGGTCAGAGACTGCAAGCATGATTCAAGAGATTGTCAGAGACTGCAGACATGATACAAGAGATGATCAGGGACTGCAGACATGATACAAGCAATGGTAAGAGAATGCATACATGATACAAGATATGGTCAGATACTGCAGACATGCCACAAGAGATGGTCAGAGACTGCACACATGATACAAGAGATTGCCAGAGACTGCATACATGATACAAGCGATGTTAAGAAAATGCATACAAGATATGGTCAGATACTGCAGACATGCCACAAGAGATGGCCAGAGACTGAAGATATGATACAAGAGATGGGCAGAGACTGCCGACATGATACAAGATATGGTCAGATACTGCAAACATGATACAAGAGATTGTCAGAGACTGCAGGCATGATTCAAGAGATGGTCAGAGACTGCAAGCATGATTCAAGAGATTGTCAGAGACTGCAGACATGCTACAAGAGATGATCAGAAACTGCAGACATGATACAAGCAACGGTAAGAGAATGCATACATGATACAAGATATGGTCAGATACTGCAGACATGCCACAAGAGATGGTCAGAGACTGCACACATGAAACAAGAGATTGCCAGAGACTGCACACATGATACAAGCGATGTTAAGAAAATGCATACAAGATATGGTCGGATACTGCAGACAGGCCACAAGAGATAGTCCGGCACTGCAGGCATGATACAAAAGATGGCCAGAGACTGAAGATATGATACAAGAGATGGGCAGAGACTGCCGACATGATACAAGATATGGTCAGATACTGCAGACATGCCACAAGAGATGGTCAGAGACTGCACACATGATACAAGAGATTGCCAGAGAATGCACACATGATACAAGCGATGTTAAGAAAATGCATACAAGATATGGTCAGATACTGCAGACATGCCACAAGAGATAGTCCGGCACTGCAGGCATGATACAAAAGATGGTCAGAGACGACAGATATGATACAAGTAATGCTTAGAGACTATGGATGTAATACAAGAGATGGTCAGAGACTATGGGCATAATAGAAGAAGATGGTCAGAGAGTACAGAAATGCTGTAGGAGAATATTAGAGACTGTGAATATGATATAGGCGTTGTTGGAGACTGGGGACATGCTTGAACAAATAGTAATAAACTGCAGGCACATTACATGAGACTGTTAGAAAGCACTGCTATAATAACAGGGCAATAGTGTAACATGAGTGAATGTCTGCAGGGGCCCTGAGGGCCAAACTGAATAAGGTAAAGGGCTGCATGTGGCCCCTGGACCGCAGGTTGGGGACCAGGGCTTTAGGGTCTATAGTTGGTGGTGAATCAGTGTATTTTTTTTATAGAAGTTCACTTGTCATTTACAAAAAGTCCAAAAAGTATATATTTTTTCTCTCTGTATTTACTTCTGTTTCTATCACCTTGAATTCTAAAGAGCAATGGAAATGTATTTGGTGTCGCCCTTTGGAGAGTGGGAGAGCCTCTATACAGTAAATCACACTGTATCTACACTGTTAAGTCAGTTAGCCCAAACATTGCTTGTGTCTAACACAATGGTTACATGTCAATATATATCATCTCTAATCTTACCAGTAAAATGAAACATTGTTGCCAAGAGTTAGTTCATAATATGTATCATTGTGGACAGCTCAGTGGTGTTGTGATGTGTCTGAAAGTTTTAGCTGGCCAGAATGTTTTGGGCTGTCTGTAAAGATTAAAGTCAATACTGGTGCAGCAATTCTACATGTGGTTCAAGGTTGCTTTATACCTCTTCAAAAAACCCTCTCTCTTACAACTGGGATTGCTGACATAGCAAGAATGGGCTGAAAATGTCCATGTAGCCTTGCTCTAGGATTCTGTACAATGTATGGGGTTTTTACGGGGTCATTTTATTTACTGCAAGAAAATCAATATTATCCAATGTTCCTCTGTCTACCCTATGGACCAAATATATTAGCCTAACAAACATAAACAAAATACCACGTATGTCAATTACATGCTGTTAAGCACGTCATAAATGTACAGGACTGCTCCTGAGGAAGTCTTATAAGATAAAACGTGATGGGAAGGCATTGTGAAGGCAATAGGGGCAGCCACACACACAGAAGCAGAAAGTACTAGTGGTACTAGTGGTGCGGCATACTGAATGAGTCTAAGTATACATTTTTATGACATGGGAATTTCTTTTACCAATGTGTTTCAGTTTGTTAATGATCAGGAGTGTTTTTTAAAAGGAAGGAACACCATTGACCCTGTAAAAGTGAAGTATAATATCACAAGCGCTCTTAACCCTTTCACATCCCGTCCATAGTCATATGACATCCACAGATGGGATCTCGTCATATGACGTCCTGGGCTTCCCGGCCGTGTAGGAGGTGTCTCTCGGGACCCAGTGCGCGTACCCAGTGGCCGCGATGTCCACCGGGCACCCGCGATTGCCCGCAATCGCGGCAGGACTGTGGATCTGTGTGTGTCAGCGGTGAGGAGACCAATGTGTGTTCCCAGTACAGAGGAACACAGATCGGTCTCCTCCCCTTGTAAATCCCCTCCCCCTACAGTTAGGATAACTCACTAGGGAACATTTAACCCCATTTAGCGCCCCCTGGTGTTAACACCTTCCCTGCCAGTCACATTTACACAATAATCATTGCAGTTTTATAGCACTAATCGCTGTATAAATGTGAATGGTGTCAAAAGGGTCCGATATGTCCGTCGCAATGTCACGGTCACACTAACAATCGCAGATGGCCGCCATTACTAGTAAAAAAAATGCAATAAATCTATCCCCTATTTTTTAGACGCTATAACTTTTGCGCAAACCAATCAATAAACCCTTTTTGCATTTTTTTTTACCAAAAATATGTAAAAGAATACGTATCAGCCTAAACTGTGGAAACATTTTGTTTTTATATAGCTTTTTTGGGGATATTTATTATAGCAAAAAGTAAAAAATATAAAAACAAATTCAAAATTGTCGCTCGATTTTATGTTTATATTGCAAAAGATAGAAACTGCAGAGGTGATCAAATACCACCAAAAGAAACCTCTATTCATGGGAAATACAAGGACCTCAATTTTGTTTGGGAGCCACGTCGCACGACTGTGCAATTGTAAGTTAAAACAACGCAGTGCCGAATCGCAAAAAGTGCTCTGGTAAGGAAGGGGGTAAATTTTTCCGGGGCTGAAGTGGTTAATAAGAGGGGTCATATGATTTTGGTGAGTTGGTCTAATTTCGGGGAACACACCCTGGTGTTTGTGAATAGTGTTGCTCACGAATATTCGTATTGCGAATATTCGGCTCGAATATGGCATATTCGAGTATTCGCGATATATTCTGAATTTCGCGGTGAATATTCGCTATTTCGAATATTCGTATTTTTTCAATTTTTTTTTAGAACAGATCACATCCTAGAGATCCCCATCGACGTCTAAAAGCATTGCTGGTATGATTAGAGACCTTGGGCCGAGTAGCTGCAGCGATCATTTTATATTACCGAAAAATCGCAATGCGATTATTCGGCAATAGCGATATCGCGCGATTATTTTCAAGAAATTCGCAATATTGTTTTTAGCTAAAATAACACATATATTCGATTTCAGAGTGTTACTGTCGAAATTCCGCAATCAATTTCTCATTCGCATTTTTGCGAAATTACGATAAAATATCAAGAATATTCTGAGCCAATCAGAGTGCTCCTTCCGCATTTGCCGAATATTCGCAATTATTTTGTATTGTAATATATCACGAATATTCTGAGCCAATCAGAGTGCTCCATTCCGCATTTCTCGAAATTTCGCAATTATTTTGTATTATAAAATATCACAAATATTCTGAGCCAATCAGAGTGCTCCATTCCGCATTTCTCGAAATTTCGCAATTATTTTGTATTGTAATATATCACGAATATTCTGAGCCAATCAGAGTGCTCCTTCCGCATTTGCCGAATATTCGCAATTATTTTGTATTGTAATATATCACGAATATTCTGAGCCAATCAGAGTGCTCCTTCCGCATTTGCCGAATATTCGCAATTATTTTGTATTGTAATATATCACAAATATTCTGAGCCAATCAGAGTGCTCCATTCCGCATTTCTCGAAATTTCGCAATTATTTTGTATTATAAAATATCACGAATATTCTGAGCCAATCAGAGTGCTCCTTCCGCATTTCTCGAAATTTCATTCGCATTCGCAATTCGCATTCGCAATAGCGAAATTTCACAATCATTTCATTTCCAAAAAATATCGCGAATATTCGCATTTAACGAATATATCTCGAATATTCGACTATATATTCGAGATATATCGCGAAATCGAATATGGCATATTCTGCTCAACACTATTTGTGAATAACATGATTCACACTATTATGGTGGATAGGCACTTTGGAGGGAATTAATAAAAAGTGTCTGAGACAAGTTCTTGTCTGAGACAAGTTCTTGTCTGAGACAAGTTTTTTCTCAACTGGTTTTATTGCCCACAATAATAAGTCAGATTCTGTTTTTTACTTTTTTTCAATACAGCTTATAAAATAAAAATTAAAAGTTGATTGGTTGCACTGCAAAGTTTATTGATTTATATATTTGAATGTTGTGTATAATTTGAAAAAAATAAAATAATAATAAATACATGCACTTTTATGCATGTATTTTTTCGTCTTTGGAATATATTTTTAGTGCTGTATGTTTAGACATTTTTATTTGGTTATAAAATTGCAATAGTACACAAGCAAAGGTGTGAAAGGTCCTCAGTGATTTTAGAACTAAAGGGGAGACTATTAATAGTGCTTTCCACTGTGTGGGGGATCCTTTGTGATATTGGTTGCCTAAAGTTTTTTTTTTTTTTTTGGACTCCATAGATAAGTGTTTTCCATAAAATGATGCCTGTGACCAATGTATCAGACAAGCAGGCTATTGTTTTAAACAGGCTAAAACATAAGTTATACTTTGTATGTCCTTTGCTTACTGTCTTATTCATGATTGAAAATGTTGTTTATGCAAACAGCCATATGCTACTAAGGACAATGTTTTTGCCATGTATCTTCTCTCAAGGGTACATCCCCTTCAAAAGTCCCTTGTGTTCTTTTAGGGAGTTGTCATGCCTATGCTGGTTGGAACAGGTGGATTAAGTGTCCAGTGTCCTTGCCTGTATGTAAAATACACACATACATATTACAAGTATGACCTATCTGGTACACTCTGATGAATATTAATAGCTGCATAATAGAATCATGTCCAGTTTGTTAAGACCTAAAATACTTAGATAATAGATAAGGGAAGAAAAGGGTGGTAGAACATAATATTTCATAGAAACAACAGTGGCTTTATTTTGCAGTGATTAAGGCTTGCAAGTCTGAAATGGCTGTACAAGCTGGAACACAGGCTCTATATTTTAGGTGGTAACTGGGTTATAATGCATTGGTTCAAGATGCATTATTTGCTTCAAGAAAGCAGAAAGGAATAATTTTAATTTTCTCTATTTTTAACCACTTAAGCCCCGGACCAATATGCTGCTAAATGCCCAGAGGCGTTTTTACAATTCGGCACTGCGTTGCTTTAACTGACAATTACGGGGTCGTACGACGTGGCTCCCAAACAAAATTTGTGTCCTTTTCTTTCCACAAATAGAGCTTTCTTTTGATGGTATTTGATTGCCTCTGCGATTTTTATTTTTTGCGCTATAAACAAAAATAGAGCGAAATTTGTGAAAAAAAAACAATATTTTTTACTTTTTGTTATAAGAAAAATTGAATAAACTAAATTTTAGTCAAACATTTAGGCCAAAATGTATTCAGCCACATGTCTTTAGTAAAAAAAAATCGCAATAAAAAAAAAATTTGATACCTAGCGGCAACAGCGACACTAATACAGCGATCAGAAAAATTATCGCTTAGTGACGCTGGCAATAGGGGGTGAAAGGGTTAACTAGGGTGGTGATCAAGGGGTTAAAACTTTATTGGGGGGGGTACAGGGCTACCCTGAACCTAACACTAACTGCCTGTCACACATAGGCCTCGTACACACCAGTAAATCTATCTGTTCAAATCGGTCGAACGGACCGATTTGAACAGATCTGTCTGCTGGGATTTTGGTTTGCTCGCGTGCACACACGAGCAAACCAAAATCCCCGCCAGCAGACAGCGCGCTGACGTGTCGGTGACGTGGCGGTGGAAGTAAAACACTTCCGCGCATGCGTCGAAATCATTCGGCGCGTGTGCGAGAAGACATGTCTGCTGGTTAGCATACTAACCAGCAAACATGTCAGGCGGACAGGTTCCCAGCCGACAGATTTCAAAGCATGCTTTGAAATCTGTCGGGTGGCCAAATCCGTCTGTTTTCCCGTACACACGATCGAATCTGTCTGCTGAAACGGTCTAGCAGACCGTTTCCAGCAGACAGATTTGATCGTGTGTACGAGGCCTAACTGTCACACTGACACTAAATGCAATGATCAGTACATATATGATCACTGCATTCAGTGACACTGTGACAGGGGGGTGGGGGGGTGATCGCAAGGGGTTAATGTGCCTATGTGTACTGGTGTCAGTGTAGTGTTGGTGCGACTTACTGTTTGAAAATACCGCCGAGAGGAGAGCTGCATCACTTCCTCTGCCAGTGTTTACATTTTACAGGCAGAGGAAGTGACACGGCGAGACACGACGGGATTGGCTGGGAGCGATCACGAGGGGGCAGACAGAAACGAACCGCCGCTTCCTCAAGACGGATCTCTCCCGGAGATAAGCCGCCCGCCGCACGCAGTGGAGGGGGTTCCGATCGGACCCCCGACCCGCTAGAAGGCAGGGACGTATATATATGCCCATCTGCCTGTACGTGCCATTCTGTGGACGTACATAGGCGTGCAGCGGGCATTAAGTGGTTAAATGGAACTATCGCTTTTTTTACATTCTCAATGAAAGTGATGACATATAGAAATGCTGTACTCTACAGTAATTTAGTAGAGAGCCTTTATTATCCTGATTTTAAATAATTCAAAACATATATTATTTAGAAGCCCTGTAAAAGTTTGTCCCTGTGTAGGGGGTTTCCCTCTCATTTCTTGTCCACAGAAAATAAGCGAAGATATAGCAGAGAAATAGACAACAAAGCATATACCACAATTCTAAAAAAAAAAAATTATTGTTGTGTCCACAATGGAGAAGTATCCTCTTACTACTTGTCTTACCAAGTGTGACCTCTGATTATTGACTACCTACCTAAAGCAGCTGGGTTTTGAAACACAGTAAGGATACTTGCCAATACAGCCTTGGAGATATGTCCTGGAGTATATTTATTCTTTAATGGCTCATTTCCCTCTTAGGTGGCATCCTTCACTATCTTCCTCTGTATCTTGAGGGCTCCATTGGCAAAATCACCCTGCGACAGTTCCTAGTTCTCTTCCCATCCTCCTTAAAGCGGAGGTTCACCCTATATATAAGCTCTCCCATGTGATCCAGCATACTGGCGTCAGCGCCAGTATGCTGTTTTTTTTCTTTCTTTAAATCCATCACTTACTGTATTATGGTGTATTTTAATTTCTATCCCCCGCGGTGGACGGCTCTAGTATAGCGCGTCACATCTTACGAAAATACCCGATAAGGACTCGGGTAATCTCGGCGAAAATGCGGCGCCTGCGCACAGACCTAGGCGTTTTTCGGAGGGCGTGACGCGCCATAGCCGTAGGACTCGGAGAAATACGGCGCCTGCGCAGTCAGCTCCTAGGTCTGTGCGCAGGCGCCGCATTTTCGCCGAGATTACCCGAGTCCTTATCGGGTATTTTCGTAAGATGTGACGCGCTATACTGGCGCCGTCCACCACGGGGGTAAGAGATTAAAATACACCATAATACAGTAAGTGATGGATTTAAAAAAAAAAAAACAGCATACTGGCGCTGACGCCAGTATGCTGGATCACATGGGAGGGCTTATATTTAGGGTGAACCTCCGCTTTAAAGTTCTGAATATCTCTGCCTAAATAAGGATATTCTTACATTCCCTGTCGCATCCATTTTTATACTATAAGTTCAAAATCCAAAAGAGTTGGACCTCCTTATATTGGCGGTGCCTTATGACATGATAGTTTTCCATTGGGAATCATTGAATTCATCAGTGATTCACAATTTTTTCATATGGATTACCTATCATGCTTAAAGCGGAGCTCCACCCAGGAAAACAACATTTTACAATGTTGTTTATAAAAATAAAATTAAAAAAAACCTGAAAAAAAAAAATACTCACCCAAAATACCTGTTGCTATGCGGAAGTCCGTAATCTGCCTCACCTTCACTGCGGACCGATTCAGTCTTCTCCTTCTCCTTGTGAATGGGGCGCGCTGCTTTCTGGGAACTGTGTGTGTTCTCAGAGAGCAGCGCGCCCATTGACAAGCCAGCGTGAGACTCACGCAGGCGCAGTAGGAAATGGGCAGTGAAGCCGTACAGCTTCACTACCTGTTTCCCATAGTGTGGATGGCGGCGCGGGACCCGGAGCGATCGTGGGACCGGCATCGGGGGGCCCATCAGCGCGGGCAAGTAGGACAAGGTAAGTGTCCTTATTTAAAGTCAGCAGCTACACTGTTAGTAGCTGCTGACTTTAAAAAAAAAAAAATTTGCGGCTGGAGCTCCGCTTTAATCCTGCCTCCCTCTCCTCGCCACACACATTTAGCACCCTGGAAGTGAGGACTTTAAAGAATTAATGTATTTTGCACTTGCAAAACGTTTTTTTGAAGTTTTATAGAATACATAGGACAAAATTAGAAATAGACTTGAAAAACGTAAATAATACTAGTAATTAATAATTTACTGGGACCCAGATTTGGGTTTGCACCTGAGGGTCCTTAAGGAACTCAGTCAAGTAATTACCAGACCATTGTTCCTAATTTTTACGAACAGTCTATAGACTGTGATAAATATAAATGTAGCGCGAGTGGTGATGTAAAAAACTCAAAATCAACTGAGTGACTGAAACAATTTGAACAAAAAGTCCATAGAAGTGAATAAATAATGTGAAACAGTGTCCATCAATATAAACTGGAGATAGATGCTGTATAACTCATCATGGAACTGAAATTCCTTCCCGCTCTAAGAAGTAGATGGAATGAATGGAATACTGGTGGATCTAACCATCAGCGACAGTAGATCATACAGGCATGAAAGCTCCCAAACAAAAAGGTTGACTGGTCTGCTGATTCTGAAGGGCAACAAGCTTGACCACCCTGGAACTCGACAATCATTCGGTGGAAACCTCTCACTGGGTAGATGGCAATCCAAATGACAGGAATGGACCAGGAGAACTGTGAGAGCTCTTTTTCTTCTGGCAGGTGTTTACAAATAAAAATATCTCAGGATGCCTCAGTTGAAGTCCCCTCGGACGAAACGCGTAGGGCTTGGTTTACCTACTCCCCATATTGCTTTTATCCATTTTATTTTATCTTGTGATCACTTTTATGTAATTTTTGTTTGGTTTTTATTATAAGAAATCACAGATTATTTTTGACCTGCACCATTGGGAGCCCCTGTTTTCTTTTTCCTTGCATGTTCTGCTGGATTAATTTTTTTTGGAGTTCCACCTTCGTTCCTTACTTTGTGGGCGTTGGTTCTTTTTATTTGTAAACACCTGCCGGAAGGAAAAGAGCTATCACGGTTCTCCTGGTCTATTCCTTTTAATTTGGATTGCCATCTACCCAGTGAGAGGTTTCCACCGAATGATTGTCGAGTTCCAGGGTGTTCAAGTTTGTGGCCCTTTAGAATCAGCAGACCAGTCAACCTTTTCGTTTGGGAGCTTTCATGCCTGTGTGATCTACTGTCGCTGACGGTTAGATCCACCAGTTCCAGTAAGGGTATTCCATTCATTCCATCTACTTCTTAGGCCGCGTACACACGATCAAATCTATCTGCTGGAAACGGTCGGCCCGACCGTCCCAGCAGACAGATTCGATCATGTGTACGGGCGAGACGACGGATTTGGCCAGCCGACGGATTTCAAAGTATGCTTTGAAATCTGTCGGCTGGGAACCCGTCCGCCCGACATGTCTGCTGGTTAGTACGCTAACCAGCAGACATGTCTTCTCGCACACGCGTCGAATGGATTCGACGCATGCGCGGAAGTGATTTACTTCCTGGTGCGGTGACGTGGCGGCATCAACGGCACCGCCACGTCACCACGCCGTCTGCCGGCGGGGATTTTGGTTTGATCGTGTGTACACGATCAAACCAATACGTCCCCAGCAGACAGATTTGTTGGGATGGAATTTTGGCTTCATGATGATTTATACAGCATCTATCTCCAGTTTATATTGATGGACACTGTTTCACATTATTTATTCACTTCTATGAACTATTTGTTCAATTTGTTTCAGTCACTCAGTTGATTTTCAGTTTTTTACATCACCACTAGCGCTACATTTATACTTATCACTTCACTCAATTGTGTCACATTGCTGTGTAGCAGCTCACTTTGTTCAGATAAGCGCAGTATATTTTCCTTTTTATAGTCTATAGACTGGAATGGTACCAGCAGATTCAATGTAGCACCTCAAGATACATCCCTGGGCATTTTAGCCCAGTGTGTCATTTTACATTTCGACCATTTGTCTAAGCTGCATAACACTGTATCCACATATTATTGCCCTTCTTCACATATCAGTATTGCTCTTCTTCAATATGTATTGTCACAGTATTGCATATGTATTGTATTGCCCCATCACATATCCCCTCACACAGTATTGCATATCACAGTATTGTATCCCCCCACACAGTAGTCCCATCACATATCCCCCCACACAGTATTGTCCCATCAGATATCCCCCCACACAGTATTGTAGTATTGTCCCATCAGATATCACAGTATTGTCCCATCACATATTATACATGACCCCCATCACATATCCTGCACACAGTTTGCCCCATCACATAACCCCCCACAGCACAGCCCCCACTCCTCGACTCCTACCTGTAACGTTTCAGCACGGAGAGCAGGAGACATTCGTCAAGTGAAGCCGCAGCAGCAAGACCAATAGGACCACCTCCTAGCAGCCAATCACCTGCCGTCCAACATGAAGGCTACCTCTCTGGTTGTCAGTTCAACAAGGCTCCTCTAACTAGCGCAGGAGGCTGGGGACAGCGGCTTCTAAATGGCGCATCGCTGCAGTCCGGAAGAAGGCTCGAGCCCCCCTTAATGGAGCCTTACAGAGCACTGAGTTAGCCTAACATCAATTGTATGCAAGCTATTGGAGGGGATGATAAGGGACTATGTACAAGATTTTAACAATGAAAACAGTATTATTAGCAGTAATCATCATGGATTCATGAAGAATCTTTCTTGCCAAACCAATCTATTAACCTTCTATGGGGAGGCAAGCTGCCATGTAGATAAAGGGAGGCCTGTAGACATGATGGATCTGGATTTTGAAAAAGCATTTGACACAGTTGCCCATAAAGGTTTACTGTACAAAGTAAGGTCAGTTGGCATGGACCACAGGGCTACAACTGGCTACAGGGGGCGAGTTCTGAGAGTAGAGTAAATTGTGCATTAACCGTACACTGGGAGACACTCATGGATTAAATGTAATGCCTGGTACACACAGGCCAAAAATCATCGAAATAAGGTTGCTTCAGCAGGAACTGGCTGACTTTTGGCCCAGGTTTACAGCTCGATGTCTGACAGAAGCCAGTCATGGGAACCACTGATCAGCATGTCCTGATGGGGGGCGGTCAGAACACAATAGAACAGCAGGGTAGATTACTGTACTAAAATCACTTTTGTTAGTACATCAATCTGTCAGTTTTTTTTAAATTCAGGCTGAGCCTCCATTGTTTGTTTACTCTGTGAGTTGCCTGGTAAGAAGGTTTGTCAGCAGGTGTGTGGGTAGATTGCTCAATGCAGTTGCTATCATTGCACCACCGCCATTGTGGGCTTGCAGGGTATGCCTATGTCATAAAAAAAAAATGTTAGGCACAATTAACTTCTCTCATAGGCAGCTAGAAAAAAAGGATCAGATCAGACCCTGTACAGATAAATCCAAATAACTCCAAATAAGATGTGGTACAGTATTTAAAAAAAGAGGTGTGAAGATAACTATTTCTATGTTTATGCCGGCCATTAATGGCCGTACCCAAGTCAATCCATCGATTGATATACAACCAGCATGTCGGATCTTTATATGTGATTTTTGCCAGCGGCTATAGCCCCGTACCCCACCCGTCAGGAGAACTGTGCTAGGGACTCCCCCATCAACACTGACTTTGTTGATGTGTTAATGGGGGAATCAAGCTATTTTCTTTAACCACTTGCTGCCCGCTCACCGTTAAATGATGAAGGGGCGGTGCGACTCTCGTTCTGGGATGACGTCATATGGCGTCCCAGAACGGCCACTCTCACAGCCCTGTGGGGGCGTGCAGCGCAGCAATCATGGCCGCACAGTGTTGCTAGGACGCGGCGTGAACCCGATCTTTGTAAAGAGCCGTGTCCAATCACAGCCGGTCACATGTAAACACGGAGATGCCAGTAATCAGCTCTCTGACAGAGTGTTTGGCGAGGAGAGGCGATCAGCGGCATCTCGCAGGGGGACATCTACACATGTAATCAGGGCACTGATCATCAGTGCCTTGATTACAATATAGCGACAGAAATGCCAGCAATCAGTACCCACCAGTGCCAGCAATCAGTGCCCACCAATGCCAGCAATCAGGGCCCACCAGTGCCAGCAATCAGTGCCCATTAGTGATGCCAGTCAGTACTGCCCATTGATGCCCATCAATGCTGCCCATCAGTGCCACCCATCAGTGCTGCCTATCAGTACCCACCAGTGCCGCCTATCAGTGCCCACCAGTGCCTATCAGTGCTGCCTATCAGTGCCCATAAGTGCAGCATATTAGTGCTCTCTCATCAGGGCCACCTAATCAGTGCCCATAAGTGCCACCTCATCAGTGCCCATAAGTGCCACCTGATCAATGCCCATCAGTGCTGCCTTATCAGCGCACATCAGTGAAGGGGAAAAATTACTCATTTACAAAATTTACTGCCAGAAACTAAGAAAACTTTTTGTTTTCAATTTTTTTTATTTTTTTTAATAAAAAAAACAGCAGTTATTAAAAGAAAGCTCTATTTGTGTGAGGAAAATTATACAAATTTCACATAGTTACAGTGTAGCATGAGCGCTACACTGTGTAAGTGCCCTGTATTGAGGTTGTTAATGCAACCAATTAGTGATGTTGATGGGGGAATCAAGTGATTTTCTTTAATGCAACCAATGGTTGAAGTTGATGGCAGAATCAAGTGATTTTCTTTAATGCAACCAATGGCTGATGTTGATGGGGGAATTGAGAAATTTTCTTTAACCACTTGCATACTGGGCACTTACACCCCCCTCCTGCCCAGGTAAAATTTCAGCTTGCGGCACTGCGTCGCTTTAACTGACAATTGCGCGGTCGTGCGACGTGGCTCCCAAACAAAATTTACGTCCTTTTTTCCCCACAAGTAGAGCTTTCTTTTGGTGGTATTTGATCGCCTGTGCGATTTTTATTTTTTGCGCTATAAACAAAAAAGAGCAACAATTTTAGTGAAAAATACAATATTTTTTACTTGTTGCTATAATAAATATCCCAATTAAAAAAAAAAAAACACATTTTTTTTTCTCAGTTTAGGGCGATGCGTATTCTTCTACATATTTTTGGTATAAAAAAAAAAAAAAATTGCAACAAGCGACTGGTTTGCAAAAAAGTTATAGCGCTTACAAAATAGGGGAGAGAATTATTATTTTTTATTATTTTTTTTTGTACTAGAAATGGCGGCGATCTGCGATTTTTATTGGTACTGCGACGTTATGGCGGACACATCGGACACTTTTGACACATTTTTGGCGCCATTCACATTTATACTGCGATCAGTGCTATAAATATGCACTAATTACAGTATAAATGTGACTGGCATTGAAGGGGTTAACACTAGGGGGTGAGGAAGGGGTTAAATGTGTATGCTAGGTGTGTTCTAACTGTGGGGGGAGGGGGGGGTGACTGGGGGGGTGACCGATCTGTGTCCCTATGTAGGAAGGAACACAGATCGGGCTCCTCCTCTGCAGAGACAGGACGCTGTCTCTGTGTAACACGGCAATGAGAGATGATCTATGAGAGATCATCTCTCATTCGCTCACAGATCGCATCGCAAACGGCCACTCTGATTGGCCGTTCGCCGCGATCTGTGATTGGCCGTGTCCAAGGGACACGGACAACACAGGGCTTCCCCGCAGCGCGCTCTACAGCACGCGCTGGGAACGCCTGAATGACATGCCGTCAAATGACGGCATGTTGGATATTCAGGCCCGCGCTGTTGCCGTCATCCGACGGTAGCGCGGGCTTGAAGTGGTTAATGCAACCGATGGTTGATGTTTATAGGCAAATTTCTTTCCTGTGGTTGCAGGAAAGAAAATCACATCATCTCTGGCTGCCTTTAGGGTTGGGCTTTACTTGAAAATCCTCCAAATCCTATTGTTCCCTTGATTTTAAGGGCATTAAAAATAAATATTTATTCATCTCAAGATCATATGCAGAAAAATCAAAGTCCAGGATTGCTGCACTCAAAATGTATTATTATATATATATATATATATATATATATATATATATATATATATATATATATATATATTTGGAGAGCAGCATTTCTGCGCTTGATTTAGACTTTTTCTTTCTCTCTCACTCTTTCTAGATATATTTATATATATTAATCAGTATATATATATATATATATATATATATATATATATATATATATATATATACAGTATACACACACACAATATATATATTAGATATTAAAGTATTACACTTTATATTTGCATATTAAATGTGTATACTCACCAGTATATATGTTTATGTTTTACTTTTTATGTCATCATTTGAATTGTTATTGCTTGCTTCTCTACCAACACTGTATACACAGGTATAGTGTTAATTAGTCTCATCTGTGAACCTGGTTAACCTATCTGAGTACATGTAAACATTTAATCTTCCTAAGGAATCATTACCATGGCAAATAGGAGTTGTTAGTAAATATGCAAGCACATGTCTCCTACAGTGTATCATTGTAGTCTTTCTGTACTGAACAAGTCCATTTTAAGGACAGAAAAACATTTGCATAACAGGGAAAATGTGTAGTGTCCACCCTTTATATTGAGCTGCTTTGCTGATTGTTATGGGTAGGGTGTTCAATGAGAGCACAAACATCACTAAAAGATCACTGGTCTGAACACAGACTATGCAAATAAAGAGATCTCCACGTTGTGTGCACCTACCAAACCTGTCTGAAAGGCATGACTTGGATAAAAAAAAATAAAGCTTCTCTATTTGCATAACCAGATGTATATTTAAATATAAAGCAATTAGGAAAAATGTTTTTTCTGCAGGCTGGTACAGGCAGCTGTACAGCTGTGTAGTATAAAAGGGTTTGTTGTAAAAACAAAGTAATTTCAGTTTAATTAGACTCATTCTCACTTTAATGCAAATACCTGTTTGCAGTCTTTATTTTAAATATAAATATTTTTTTTTCAGATAACAATTTTTATTGGTAATTTTTTTTAAAACAAAGGAAGAAGACATTCAAGGATATAAATGCTATGTTCATTACAAATAAACATCATTCATAATGCAGTAAAGATACAGTACTCAAATCTAAAAGATCACAAAAAAGAAAACAGTTTGAATAGCAGGTTCTCAGTTAAAACTGCTAGAACATTATAGTGCCCCACAGTGGCGTGTAGTCAGAGGCCGTATATAGAGGGCTTCCCGGCAGATTGGGTCCACCTTGGGCCGTAAATAGTCAGCCGCCGCATGGCAAGTGGTTAAAAGACCAGTTTTATCTGTAAGCCTGTAAAAAAATGATTAATTGTATTCTACATTTATGAAAAAAGCCCTGGGTGCCAGGGGCCACATGAAATGGCCTGGTGGCCTGGATTCAACCCATGGACCTGGTGTTTGACACATGTGATCTACAGGGTCATTAGATACAATATTTATTGTGATAAAATTAATTTTATCTATTGTTTTCATGCTATTGCTTTAAAGCTGCATAAATATTGAGACGGCTACAAGCTTGATTTAAAAGCACCATGTAAAATATTCACGACAAACATCTAGAGTAAAATGCTCACAACATAAAAATAGTAGTAGTGGTAGTGATAGGTTGAATCTTTTTCTTAGGAAATCTAACCTTTGACGTTTTATACCTCCAGTGAAATCTACGTATTTGCATATGTCAAATAAAAATGTTAGCTTTACAGTACAATAAATGGTTTGCTCTCTGCAGAAGCTACACCAAATACATCTGCAGTGATGGAGGTTGATAAAACATACAAACAAAACCTTGCAAAAGGTGCTCTTTAGTCCGTGTCATAAAACTTCTTAGTTAGCAGCTGCAGAATAAAATAAGCAAATCCTAAAAAATACAGCTATCTGAAAACTATCTGGACGTCACCAGTCACCCTTTGATCTACATGTATTACTAATGTGGAGCTATTCCATACATCTACTTTTTTTTCTAGGAGGTATTTAATGTAAGTTTGTGCCTTGCGAAAGTATTCGGCCCCCTTGAACTTTGCGACCTTTTGCCACATTTCAAGCTTCAAACATAAAGATATAAAACTGTAATTTGTTATGAAGAATCAACAACAAGTGGGACACAATCATGAAGTGGAACGAAATGTATTGGATATTTAAAACTTTTTTAACAAATAAAAAACTGAAAAATTGGGCGTGCAAAATTATTCAGCCCCTTAAGTTAATACTTTGTAGCGCCACCTTTTGCTGCGATTACAGCTGTAAGTCGCTTGGGGTATGTCTCTATCAGTTTTGCACATCGAGAGACTGAAATTTTTGCCCATTCCTCCTTGCAAAACAGCTCAAGCTCAGTGAGGTTGGATAGAGAGCGTTTGTGAACAGCAGTTTTCAGTTCTTTCCACAGATTCTCGATTGGATTCAGGTCTGGACTTTGACTTGGCCATTTTAACACCTAGATATGTTTATTTGTGAACCATTCCATTGTAGATTTTGCTTTATGTTTTGGATCATTGTCTTGTGGGAAGACAAATCTCCGTCCCAGTCTCAGGTCTTTTGCAGACTCCATCAGGTTTTCTTCCAGAATGGTCCTGTATTTGGCTCCATCCATCTTCCCATCAATTTTAACCATCTTCCCTGTCCCTGCTGAAGAAAAGCAGACCCAAACCATGATGCTGCCACCACCATGTTTCACAGTGGGGATGGTGTGTTCAGGGTGATGAGCTGTGTTGCTTTTAAGCCAAACATAACGTTTTGCATTGTTGCCAAAAAGTTCGATTTTGGTTTCATCTGACCAGAGCACCTTCTTCCACATGTTTGGTGTGTCTCCCAGGTGGCTTGTGGCAAACCTTAAATGACACTTTTTATGGATATCTTTAAGAAATGGCTTTCTTCTTGCCACTCTTCCATAAAGGGCAGATTTGTTCAGTCCTGATTGTTGTTCTATGGACAGAGTCTCTCACCTCAGCTGTAGATCTATGCAGTTCATCCAGAGTGATCATGGGCCTCTTGGCTGCATCTCTGATCAGTCTTCTCCTTGTATGAGCTGAAAGTTTAGAGGGATGGCCAGGTCTTCGTAGATTTGCAGTGGTCTGATACTCCTTCAATTTCAATATTATTGCTTGCACAGTGCTCCTTGGGATGTTTAAAGCTTGGGAAATCTTTTTGTATCCAAATCTAGCTTTAAACTTCTCCACAACAGTATCTCTGACCTGCCTGGTGTGTTCCTTGTTCTTCATGATGCTCTCAGCACTTTAAACAGACTTCTGAGACTATCACAGTGCAGGTTCATTTATACAGAGACTTGATTACACACAGGTGGATTCTATTTATCATCATTAGTCATTTAGGTCAACATTGGATCATTCAGAGAACCTCACTGAACTTCTGGAGAGAGTTTGTTGCACTGAAAGTAAAGGGGCTGAATAATTTTGCACGCCCAATTTTTCAGTTTTTTAATTGTTAAAAAAAGTTTGAAATATCCAATAAATTTCGTTCCACTTCATGATCGTGTCCCACTTGTTGTTGATTCTTCACAAAAAATTACAGTTTTGTATCTTTATGTTTGAAGCCTGAAATATGGCAAAAGGTCGCAAAGTTCAAGGGGGCCGAATACTTTCGCAAGGCACTGTATGAAAGCTGAACTCTGGGAATGTTAAATTCATATTTTTAGTTCAAGTGTAAGTACCCAAATGTGTCTTGTTATATGCATCTTTTAATCACTTTCATAGCAATACTAAGACTAGAAGAGGGAGGACTAGCATTAGGTGTCACAGACTGCTACTATGGTTGTGTGCTTATGGTCAACTTGGTGAGCAGGGGGATGACCTCATTAGTGTTCTGTTTTCCCTTTATTATCTGTTCAGCAGGCTTTGGGTATGTTTGCTCCACTATTCTTGATCAAGCTGTGTTGCAGAATTAATATCTTTTGGTAGGTTCCCACATGTATTTCAGCTGGGTATTTGGCTGCTACCCTGATTTTAGCTTTAAAAAAATGTGTATCTTTCTATGATTATTTACTGTATATGCATCTGTGTGTGTACAATAGACACAAAAGAATTTGAGATTTTAAAGGTGCAAGACACAAGATTTTATGTTTTAAAAGGTTATATATTATTTTATTAATTTGTACTTTTATAAACCTCATTAAAAAAAGTTATTCACAACAAATGATTTCTGTATCATCCTCTTTTTAGCGACAACAATGATATTATTTCCCTACGTGTTTCGCCTACACAAGGCTTCTTGAGGAGAAATACTGCTCAGCTGTATGTAAGTAAATACATCTTCAAAAGCAATCACAACTGTGGCTATTAACATAAAATACTTATTTACATTTTTGACCATTCTTTACATAAGCAAATCCATAATAAATAGGGCTGTTACTGATCAAAATTTTTGTGTTCGATTAATCTTTTTTTTTTTTAATCGATTAATCGACTAATTACGATTAATTATAACGCACATACAGATCCAACTACTTTTAGCTGATCTCCTTGCAGGCTGATTTCCAGTGCAGCTACCAACAACTGGAAAAATAGATAGCAGGATGCAAAAAACACACAAAGGCAGCGCTCGATGGGAATAGCATTAAAACTTTTATAGTCTTCAAGTAGGTAACTAAATAAATATTGCACTGAAGATAAAATCGATGTAGCTACATAAACTGTAAAAATGGTGCGAGTAATACCAAACGGTAGCAAAAGCAGTCATAAAAATATGTAGCTAAGTATGATACTGGTATAAAAATGTGTACAATGATACCACTGCTGAATCCAGATGAGGAGAGGTTAACATCAGTCCGTCGGCATGTAGAAGTCTCATGTAGGGAACTATCGCAACTCCCAGTGGATGGCTGTAGAATCCCAGGTTGATAGAGGAAAGTGATAGAGGGAAGTGTATCAGCCCTTGCATGTGGCAGATAGTAAGGTCCTGCCGGGCATGCAGATATGAAGGCACAGCAAAGGAGCCCTTCAGATGGACACGGCAAGCCACGTCACCGGATCTCCGACAGAACTCCCTGAAGGCCCAGAAGCCGGCGGAGAGGCGAGTACCAATCAAAAGAATTTTAATCGTTCAAAAAGATTTTGTTCGATCAACAAAATTAAAGATTAATCAATGAATTAAAAGTTAATTTGCAAAGCCCTAGTCAAATCATATCCAACTTTATTAAAGATGGACAATGAACAATGCATCCCTGCCCTGGATTGTCCCTCTCTATCGATAGGCCCAGAAGCCGGCGGAGAGGCGAGTACCAATCAAAAGAATTTTAATCGATCAAAAAGATTTTGTTCGATCAACAAAATTAAAGATTAATCGATGAATTAAAAGTTAATTTGCACAGCCCTAATAATAAACTCTTGTTAATATTTTTAATATACTAATCAATAGTAAGGTGGCAGCCCAAAGGTTGGTTAGATTATGGCCGCATGAGGAAAAAAGTACACAGGCTAAAAATAAGAAAAAAGAAAAGGAAATAATCTGTTATACAAAAGACTTATTATACTGAGTAAATTCTTTGGAGTTTATATTCACACAAACTAATTACATTTAAACACACAAATACCAGGGAGTGCTAATCTGCCAATACCTATACTACTCCAACGCTGGAAAACTGCCCAAAATTAAAAACGATGGAGCAATGGTATCAATCCCATCTGGGAATAGACAACAAATGTCACTAGAGTCTCCCAAATAAGGCTAAACATTCCATTACTAAGTGTCTATCATGGCTACTACTGTGCCCAAAAGCAGCATAAAATAGGCAGATTTAAAAGATAAAATGAAAATAAATCAAATCATTAAAATGTGGAATGAAGTCATAATACAATTTCTCACCAGTGAGTTTGATGATTTAAGTAAGCCTTTTTTCCCCTCGTCCCAGGGGCGCCTGACGTTATTGGCGGGATGTGGACACACATGTTGCCCGAGGTGCTCATGTATGGGCCTGTCACCATGCACAATTGCACGCAAAGCCAACAGAGTGTGAACCACCCAGACAACCTCTGGTGGACCAAACAAGGAGAACATTGGGCACAACATCAGCACCAGTTGGAGGTGCACGTTACACTTGGAGTAATAGTGTGTTTTTGCGTGCTGCAGAGAAATTTATTTTTAATGTTACGGCAACATACCTTCTCCATCACATCTCCAGTACGCAATACCATGCATGCTGCAGTTTGGGACGTTCTCAAAGTAATGGGACAATTCAGAGAGTACTGGAAGAATTGCAAGTCTGCTCATTTGGCAGTTCAGACAGATTCGGAATAAACAGGTTGATTTGACATCCCAGTTGCTACCATATCTTTATTACAGTCCTAGTTTCCAGTGACCTGTGGCAGGTCATGGTGCCATTTACAGTGGTCTGATGCCCTGCATGGTATTACACACACGTTAACGTGCAGTATTTTGCGCAATAATGTGCATGTTAAAGTAGACCATTCACTTTGCACCACAATACATATTTTATTGGTCATGTACTACTTTTTCAATGCAGTGCACCCCAAGGCACAGACATTCAGTGCATTAAAACATATAGGTGCATTGAGGTGGCAGTCAGAATGAATTCCTGTGTTACCATATGTAACATATTATGTAAACGCACAGTAAAGCATGCGTTTTATTGCTTGTTACTGCAACTCACTAATGTGAATAGGCCCTAAGTATATGTTCAGCAGTAAAAGATAGTCAGCAAATAACTTTAACCTAAAGTATACACTGTGGATTAATATTTGTGTCTTTGAAAACAAAGAGTTACTGAACATCTAGTTTTCATGCAGCAGGTGCTACACCTGCATGGCACAAGTATATCCTGCAATAAACAGACCTGCTCCCCCACACACACTTTCTGACCGCTCCTACTCAGCACTTTGCAAAATAAGCTATAAAACTCATTCATCTTTTGACCTAAGCGGAAATGGAGTTGATAAGCATAATGCAGGTTCATGTGCCATTCTTAAGAAAAACAACATAATAGTAAATGTTTTGCTAAGAGTAAATTAGGGCAATGGCAAAATAATTATATTCCATAGTAGTTTACAATTATAATTGGTAAAAGCAAATATCATCTATTTATGAGATACTCAGTAAAGGTAACTTTTATAAGTATATCACCTCACTTGTCTATTTACTACTTATTACCAGTTCATATATATAAAGTTGCAGTCTTACATCAGCTACACACTTTGCAAGAAAGTGAAAGTATTTGAGTTTGCATCACTTTCACTGCTTTGTGGAAAGTTAACTGCATACATCACTCTGGAAAAAAATAAAAAGAAGTCAAGAAAATTGCTTGATTCCTCTATCAATACACTCAGTGTTGATGGGGGATCCCTCTCGTAGGTCTATTGTGTTCTCCTGACGGGGGGCATAAAGCTGTCGGGGCGGGGAGAACACACAGTGATTATTGCTAGTGGCTGTAGCTGCTGGCAATAATCACATGAAAAATTCGACATGCTGGTTGTCCATACACAGAGTTTCAGCCGGTTCAGCAAGGACTGATTTGAACTGTTAATGGCTGACTTTGATCCCAATATTGGCAGACTCTGTAACCAAACCCCTACTGTGTTTCATATACTATGAGTATGTTTACTTTGCCAGGTGAATTTCCACTTAGCTTTGTGAGTGAGGTGAAATTGTCCTGCCCCTAAATGGTTAAAACAAGTGCATAACTACAAATAAAGAAAATAAAAGCACTCACATACAAATACGAGTGTAAGGCACACATGCATATTTAAAGCAGAGTTCCACCCATTTAAAAGTCAGAAGCTACAAAAAGTGTAGCTGCTGACTTTTAATAATCAGACACTCACCTGTCCCACGGTCCAGCGATGCCGGCACACAAAGTCCCACTCCCCTCTTCCTCCTCTCTGCAGCGGCGGAATTCTAACTGTTTTTTTTTTTAAAGTAACCAAAAAAAATTAAAAAAATTAAAATGTAAAGCGCCCCTGTCCCTCCGAGCTTGCGCAGCAAAGAAAACGCACACATAAGTCGCATATGTAAATGGTGTTCAAATCACACATGTGAGGTATTGCCGCGATCGACAGAGTGAGAGCAATAATTCTAGCACTAGACCTCCCCTATAACTCTAACCTGGTAACTGTAATTTTTTTTTTAATCGCCGCCTATCGAGATTTTTAGATACCATAGTTTGTCGTCATTCCACGAGTGTGCGCAATTTCAAAGCACGACATGTTGGGTGTATATGTACTTTAGTGTAACATTATACAAAAAAATTGTGCTAACTTTACTGTTTAGTTTTTTTTAACTCATGAAAGTGTCTTTTTTTAAGACAGCTGCGCAAATACAGTGTGACATACAATATTGCAACGGTTGCCATTTTATACTCTAGATTCTCTGTTAAAATATATATCAGGTTTGGGGGTTCTAAGTCATTTTCTAGCAAGAAAATACAGATTTTTAACTTGAAAGCAACAAAAGTCAGACATAGGCTTAGTCATGAAAGGGTTAAACCATTCTTGAATAATTTTTGCAGTGTAGTAAAGTGCATTATCATGCTGACAGAGGCCACTGCCTCAAGGAATACTGTTTCCATGAAGGGGTGTACTTGGTCAGCAACAATGTTTAGGTAGGTGGTACAGGGAATACATGTCAAGTAACATCCCGCAAAACATTACCCAAAGCATTAGAATGCCTTTGCTGGCTGGCCTTCTTCTCATAGTACATTCTGGTGCCATCTCTTCCCCAGGAAAGTGGCACTTGCCCATCCACATGTAAAAGAGAACATAATTCATCAGACCAGGCTACCCTCTTCCATTGCCAGCATTAATGTTCATGTGCCATTGTGTGTGCTTTTGTTTGTGGACACAGGTCAGCATGGGCACCCTGACCAGTCTACGGCTACGCAGACCCTAACACAACAAACTGCAATGCTCGTGTTCTTTTTTTTTGCTTTTAACACATTATCTTCAGACCCCTTTCCTACTGAGGTGCTCTGCAGGCGCTATAACGCTAAAAATAGTGCCTGCCAAGCACCCTGAAAGAGTGGCTCCATTCACTCCAGTGTAAAAGCGCTTTCACATTGGAGCAGTGCGCTGGCAGAACGGTAAAAAAAAGTCCTGCTAGCCGCATTTTTGAGGCGCTGTATGAGTGGTGAATGCACTGCTCCTAAAGCGCCCCTGCCCATTGAAATCAATAGGCAGCGCAGCAGAACCGCCGGCAAAGCGCCGAAAAGCACAGTGAAAACTACAGTAAAGCGCCACTAAAAATAGCGCCGCTTTACCGCCAACGCCCCCAGAGCCCCAGTGTAAAAGGGGTCTCAGAGACAACATGTAAACTTACTGCCTAATATTTACCACCAACTTTCTAATGCCATTGTAACGCTATAATCAACCTGTCATCGGTAATAAAGTTATGGTTGACCAGTGTATATGAAAATGTGCCTAAAGCCTAAAGCTCCACTCCACTTATTTTACGCTTTTATTTTTTAGTCCTGACCATAATAAATAAATTATGGACAAAACCACTCCCGGCAGGGTTATAAAAAAAACACTAATTAAAACCCTGTATTCATTTGTACATATTTAAATATTTTATTGTATAGAGCACATGCTTGATATTTATAGAGTTTATACACAAAAATCTAATCTTCTTTGCTCAAGTGTGATAAGTGTTAATTTAGATGAAAAAAACAAGAGGTGACAAGTTTTTCTTTGCTATCTTCAGGAATATATGGCAATCCAGGTGCCATGCTGCCCCCTTTGGATATGGGGAATCTGGAAATTAAGAACACAAGAAGGACGGCTTAGCCTTGTGCATTACCTAAGGTACCATTTAGAAAAACAATGGATGAGGTGGGGCAACAGGACCGTCATAGGACATTACAACGTTTTTTTTAAAGCAACACATTTTATTTGTATACGTACAGTGCCTTGCGAAAGTATTCGGCCCCCTTGAACTTTGCGAACTTTTGCCACATTTCAGGCTTCAAACATAAAGATATAAAACTGTCATTTTTTGTGAAGAATCAACAACAAGTGGGACACAATCATGAAGTGGAACGAAATTTATTGGATATTTCAAACTTTTTTAACAAATAAAAAACTGAAAAATTGAGCGTGCAAAATTATTCAGCCCTTTACTTTCAGTGCAGCAAACTCTCTCCAGAAGTTCAGTGAGGATCTCTGAATGATCCAATGTTGACCTAAATGACTAATGATGATAAATAGAATCCACCTGTGTGTAATCAAGTCTCCGTATAAATGCACCTGCACTGTGATAGTCTCAGAGGTCCGTTTAAAGTGCAGAGAGCATCATGAAGAACAAGGAACATACCAGGCAGATCCGAGATACTGTTGTGGAGAAGTTTAAAGCTGGATTTGGATACAAAAAGATTTCCCAAGCTTTAAACATCCCAAGGAGCACTGTGCAAGCGATAATATTGAAATGGGAGTATAAGACCACTGCAAATCTACGAAGACCTGGCCATCCCTCTAAACTTTCAGCTCATACAAGGAGAAGACTGATCAGAGATGCAGCCAAGAGGCCCATGATCACTCTGGATGAACTGCAGAGATCTACAGCTGAGGTGGGAGACTCTGTCCATCGGACAACAATCAGTCGTATACTGCACAAATCTGGCCTTCATGGAAGAGTGGCAAGAAGAAAGCCATTTCTTCAAGATATCCATAAAAAGTGTCGTTTAAAGTTTGCCACAAGCCACCTGGGAGACACACCAAACATGTGGAAGAAGGTGCTCTGGTCAGATGAAACCAAAATCGAACTTTTTGGCAACAATGCAAAACATTATGTTTGGCGTAAAAGCAACACAGCTCATCACCCTGAACACACCATCCCCACTGTGAAACATGGTGGTGGCAGCATCATGGTTTGGGCCTGATTTTCTTCAGCAGGGACAGGGAGATGATTAAAATTGATGGGAAGTTGGATGGGGCCAAATACAGGACCATTCTGGAAGAAAGCCTGATGGAGTCTGCAAAAGACCTGAGACTGTGATGGAGATTTGTCTTCCAACAAGACAATGATCCAAAATATAAAGCAAAATCTACAATGGAATTGTTCACAAATAAACATATCTAGGTGTTAGAATGGCCAAGTCAAAGTCTAGACCTGAATCCAATCGAGAAAACTGCTGTTCACAAACGCTCTCCATCCAACCTCACTGAGCTCGAGCTGTTTTGCAAGGAGGAATAGGCAAAAATTTCAGTCTCTCAATGTGCAAAACTGATAGAGACATCCCCCAAGCGACTTACAGCTGTAATTGCAGCAAAAGGTGGCGCTACAACGTATTAACTTAAAGGGGCTGAATAATTTTGCACGCCCAATTTTTCAGTTTTTTATTTGTTAAAAAAGTTTGAAATATCCAAAAAAAATCGTTCCACTTCATGATTGTGTCCCACTTGTTGTTGATTCTTCACAAAAAAAATACAGTTTTATATCTTTATGTTTGAAGCCTGAAATGTGGCAAAAGGTCGCAAAGTTCAAGGGGGTCGAATACTTTCGCAAGGCACTGTATAATCAACAACACAGTGTTAAAAATCCATCTGGACACACAAAATACAAGTTTGTCCCTCTTGACAGTTGCTACACCCCCAACATTGTGGTCACTTCTACCTTGAAAGATACTCCAGAGAAGATATAAATGTGTAGACGGTCAGACTAAACATGTTTTGTGGTCGCCCGCTGCTTCAGGAAAAAAACAGAGGGAACAGGACTCTAAAAATAAAAAGAATAAATGTGTTTACAACTTGATAATATCATTGATAACAAGGATCTAGTACATACTATACAGTACTATTTACATGTCACGATAAAGATATGACATTTTAACTCATATTTATTTTCAAAGACGGTGCAATGGAAAAAAGACGATTTGTAAGGAAGAGAGGCAATATTACCATCTTTTTTTTACAATAGTTTCATCTGTAACTGGAATGCACATAATTATGAAGGAAGTTTAACGGTATAAAGAAAAAATATATATATTTACCTCCATTTTCTTCCTCTTTTAGGTTTATGGTTAAGGGTGTTGAACTAGCCATTAAACCAAACAGAGAAACCTCTGGTTTGTCATGACTGTACAATGGGAACCGCAATGTTTAACACAAGTAAAAACTAACTGATTTTTACTACCTTCTAATCTTAGAACCAAAAAAACAAAACATCTATAAATGGATGGACATGCTTGTTAATTTTGCACTTTCAAAATTGTGCTGCTTATTTTGCACCTTGTGGGGATCTAGAAATATGCTAACATTTAAAACTGAAATTTATGTTTTGAGAATAATAGGTATATAATGATAGCATACAGTACAGTATATGTGCATATTTGGCCATGTTTCCGTAATATTTATAGCAGTTCTGATACCTAAATTCAATTGAACTTTGACATCCCGCTTGCCAAATTATTGATTGATTGAAACTGACCGTAGATGGAATTAATCCCAGCTGGTTCAGTAGAGACTGGAAAAGATTTGATTCATCCATCTGTGGGCAAGCTGGTTCTACTCAGGACCGGTGCAAGAATTTTTGCCAACTCAGGCAAAGGTGCATTTTGCCGCCGCCCCCCCCCCCCAGCACGCACGCATGAACAGGGCACAACAGGAGGGATGAGGATGATAATGACAGGAGGCAGGGTGGCAGGATGCCAGAGGTGGGTTACAGGGGGATTATGGGTGTAATAATGACAGGGGGTGGGGTGGTAGGATGCCAGAGGTGGGGTAGAGAGGGATGATGGCGATGTTGATGAAAATGGGTGGGGTGGTAGGAGGTCAGCAAATTGGCATAATGATGATCATGACAGTGGGCAGTGGGGTACAGGGGGGATGATGATGGGGGTAGGATGGTTGGATGCTATAGGTGGGGTACAGGGGGATGATGGGGATATTGATGACAGGGGGCAAGGTGATTGGATGTCAGAAGTGGGGTATGGGGATGATGGTGATGATAGTGGGTGGGGTGGTAGGGAGCTAGCAGTAGGGTAAAGGGGGGATGAAGATTACAGGGGATGGGGTGGTAGGAAACTGGCAGTGGAATGATGATGACAGGGGTGGTGTGGTAGGAAGCTGGCAGTGGGGTACAGGGGGGATGCAAATATATGGAAAGGGATCGAGGAGCCACAGAGTCCACACGCCTGACGCAGAGTGATCCACCTGACGTCCGTTTGTTTTATGCCCCATTGGATCGTTTTAATTGTGAGTGCAATTCTTTTATTAAATGTGTTTGTATCTTGCGGGACTGCGCTATGGTTTGTTTTCCTCCCATCATGTATGCCACCTGAGAGTCTCACTGTCCTGAGTGATTATCTGGCCCATCCATAGAAGAGTGCAAACCTGACACCATTTCCGGACCAAGAACGAACTCGCTGTTCGTGGGAGATAGGCCGATCATCCATCACCTCCTGGTGAGTGGATGTATGAGTGACACATGCTGTCTATGTATACGTTCCTTGTACTGTACTCTCACTCGCTCTATATCTGCTTTATGTTTTACTGCTGAGGAGTGCCTCTGCTGCTTGTCCTACTGAGGGATTATTGCCCTCCTTTGGAGGTGTTGCTTTAGGCTATCCTTGCAATAGCCTTGAGGTGAGGAGCTGGGGACCACCCGAGGTGTTTACTGCTATCATCTTTTCCTGGCATCACTATCCTATACTCTGGACCTTCTTGGACATTTGGGTTTTCACAAGAGACTTTATTTATTTATTTTTATTATTTATTTTTGTGTATCCAGAGGCATTTCCCCATGGAATGTTTCCTGGTCTCAAAGTTCTATTGGATTTAGCACTGTGTAAATTAATTCATTCTCTATTGCATGGACTTTTCTATTGGTTTCACACTGCACGGGTTAGTGTATCTGTCACCGCTTTGTGTATATTGGAATCACTCCTATTGTGTATGATTATAACTTACACTGTTTATTTTATTATGTTGGTTATTATGTTGTTCTAAGTTCACTTTCCCTCATCACATCCACCCATCCAGACATTTGTGTCACCTCCCACTATACCTACCTCACCATTACAGCGCAGACACCACCCCTGAAAAACAGGGGAGATGAAGATGACACAGGGGTGGGGTAGTAGGATGCCAGGCACAGGGGGATTATGGCGAGGATAGAAATGATAACGGGGGTAAGTTGATAGGAACTTGAAGTATGATGACAGGAGATATGATAGTGGGATGCCAGGAACAGGAAAATTATGTTTATGGCAGGGGGGGTTAACAAAACCATAAATGCCAATATAATCATACATATATCAATGAAAATATTTTTGAGCAATACCCATAAAGCATTTAATAATTAGTTAAAGTCCAAAAACTTGGTAGGAATATGTGCCTTGATAGCTGGAATCGAAACAAACAGCACCCAAGTGAACTTAATGCATCCGGTGCTGTTTGTTTCGATCGCAGCTATCAAAAATATTTTCATTGATACTGTATATGTATGATTATATTGGCATTTATGGTTTTGTTATCAATTTTTTGTTGGCGCAATTTCTTCTGATCCATATTGCTTTGTGTTTATACCACTTAAATTGCAGCCTTCTATATTCTGTATTTTTTTTATTTAATTTGGGTTAGCGCAGTTTTTCTTGTACTACTAGGTGGCATCATATGCCAAATGACATACATCACGTCACTAAGGGCTGTGAGGTCACGGGCGGCTGGCAGACTTGTATTTTCGGGGTTGTCTGGAGGTGACATCATGGCCAGGATGCTGTCAGTGTCATGCAGTATCTTAAGGCTATGGCAGACTGGCTCCTCGATGACACGGCAACTCTGGCAAGTCCTCTATTGCAGGCTGAGGCCGATCTATCCCAGGGAGTAGAGCAGAGAGCTGCTCAGCGGCTGCATGCATGAAAGTCACAGAGCGCAGGCAGAAGGGGGCGGAGCTGGGGGAGGGAAATACATACAGCCACCCACTGACCTGGGAATCTCAAGTCAGTACGCCCATGGCTGGGAAAAGTAAATGCGGACACCGCAGGCTTTTCCCCTGCATTAACGGCGGTTCAGGGACACCGACTGGGGGACGTTCCCCCCCATTTCCAAACACAACTTAGGCAAATTAGGCTCAGTTTTCCGCCCTGTTCCCCTGGCGACGCTGGCGCCGTAAGGCAAGTGCCCAACTTGCCTTGCACTAGCACTGGCCCTGGTTCTACTGAAGTCGATGCATCGATCAACTTCAGGACAACCAGTCTGATTTTTTTAATGCAATCACTGTCAGCAGCGATAGCCACCAACAGTGACCATTGTATTCTGCCAGCAGGGAAGGCTCCCTGCGTTCTCCACCGTCAGAACATAATAGCGCTGTAGAAGGGATTCCTTCATCAACACTATCTGTGTTGATGGGGAAATTGAGCAATTTTCTTTCCTTCCACTTGTGGTGGAAGGAAAGAAAACTGCATAATCTATGGGCTGCATATGTCTAAAAAAACTATTCTTTGAAACAATGCTTTTCATTAGGAGTAAAGTCTAGCTATCTTAAGGATAGATTTCCATTAGTCAAGGTGCCAAGTTTCTTAACCCCACTACAAGCTATGTCTCCTCTGAATGTCATATTGATATGGTAATTCTAACAAATTAGTCTTTTGTACATGCAGAAGAAAAGACAAAACCAAAAAGTAGACACTCTTGCATAGTAGACACACCTTGAGGGCAAATCAATTTGGTGAAATAGATAAAATAAAAGACAGACCTAAGGATGGCGGGAGTTTGAAATCAAGAGAGGGAAAAACTGTGGTGGTGAGTCTCTTCTACCAAAAAAAGTTTGTTGCAAAACTGGCACTGCTTTTTTTTTGCCCCTGCATAACATAAATTGCCACTGATGTTTTTTTTTTTTTTTATAATGGGCCACAGATATATGTTATAGATAGGAACAATTTGTGAACTGCATAGCAAATCATATCAAATGTTTGGCACCCTTCGTCCAATGATTTCTGGCCTGGACCTGCTGATCGGTTCTGGTGAATGAAATGCCTTCTCTGCCTGTGTAATGTAAACACAGGCAGAGGAAGTGATGTCATCTCCCCTCGTGGAGCCCTTTTCGGTTCCAGAGAGGAACCTGGAGAAGACATCTACTGTGAGTACACCAACACTACACTGACACCAATACACATAGGAACACTTTTAATACCTTGATCACCCCCTGCTGCCCCCCCCAGTAAACCCTTTCACTCCCTGTCACAGTGCCACCAAGTGCAATTTTCAGATTTTTTTTTATTGATCATTGTACTGGTGTCACATTTCTCTGCTTTTGTTGTTTGTATATAAAATAAGTTATAAAAATGATTTGATCAGAAAAAAAACTGTGTTAGGGCAGTTAGTGGTAGGCCCAGATAGGTTTAGGGTACCCCCATATATTCCATAATAAAGGTTTTCTTTTACCCCTCGATTACCCCCCAGTTAACCCGTTCACTCCTGTGTCACTGTGTCACTAGTAAAGTGTACAGATCTCTTTTCTTATCACTGTATTAGTGCCACTTGTGACTTTAAACAGCCTTAGGGCAGTTAGCGGTAGTCCCAGACAGGTTTAGGATACCCGCCATATAGTCCCTAATAAAGGTTTAACCCCTTGATCACCCCCAGTTAACCCTTTCACTCCCTGTCACTATGGCATTAGTATAGTGTACGGATCTTTTTTTCTGATCACTGTATTAGTGTCACAGGTTAGCTAGTTATTCTGGTTACAATATTTGCCCAAAAAGGACCAGTGACTTACTGGTATGTTGCTGGACTTTGAGTGGTTATACCAGAATGATGCCTGCAGGTTTAGGTATCATTTTTTTCACCCGGCGGTCAGCTTTAATGTATAATCAATCCTAGTGGCTAATTACCAGCTAGACTCCTTTTACAAGCAGTGGGAGGGAATGCCCCGCCGTCTTTCATGGTTTTCTCAAGCTCTTATGTCCCACTGGGGTACCCAAGAATGCAGCCGGTGGTTCTGCCAGCTGACTATAGAGCTGATCGGAGGCTAAAATGGCTCAAATCATCTCTATGGCTTAAGAAACCGGAAGCTACAAGCATTTCATGGTTTTGCTGTATATGTACAGCAAATTGGAAAAGCCTCTTATCACGCCGATCTTGGTGTGGTCAGATGCTTTAAGGCAGGGGTATCAAACTCAAATTACCTGAGGGCCGCAAGACAAGTTTTCATATCCCATGGGGGGCCACATGCAAACTTTCAAACTTCAAAAACAGTACTGGTGTCAGCAGACACATTATTAACCCCTAGCACTGGTGTCAGCAGACGCATTATTAACTCTGACCACTGCACTGCACACGGACCACTACACTGCACACTGCCGACAGACCACTACACTGCCGACAGACCACTACACTGCCGACAGACCAGTACAATCTGACCACTCACCATCATGGCACAGCACATCAAGGCTCAGAGCCCAGCAAATCAGGGCACAGCACATCAGGGCACAGCACATCAAGGCACAGCACATCAAGGGACAGAGCCCAGCAAATCAGGGCTCAGGGCACAGCACATCAGGGCACAGCACATCAGGGTACAGGGCACAGTACATCAGGGTACAGGGCACAGCACATCAGGGCACAGGGCACATGGCACAGCACATAAGGGTACGGGGCACAGCACATCAGGGCACAGCGCATCAGGGCACAGCACATCAGGGCACAGGGCACAGCACATCAGGGCACAGGAACAGGGCATCAGGGCACGGCACATCATGGCACAGCACATCAAGGGACAGAGCCCAGCAAATCAGGGCTCAGGGCACAGCACATCAGGGCACAGCACATCAGGGTACAGGGCACAGCACATCAGGGTACAGGGCACAGCACATCAGGGCACAGGGCACATGGCACAGCACATAAGGGTACGGGGCACAGCACATCAGGGCACAGCGCATCAGGGCACAGGGCACAGCACATCAGGGCACAGGGCACAGCACATCAGGGCACAGGAACAGGGCATCAGGGCACGGCACATCATGGCACAGCACATCAGGGTACAGCACATCAGGGCACAGCACATCAGGGCACAGCACATAAGGGTACATGGCACAGCACATCAGGGAACAGCACATTAGGGCACAGGGCACAGCACATCAGGGCACAGCACATCAGGGTACAGGGCACAGCACATCAGGGTACAGCACATCAGGGTACAGGGCACAGCGCACATCAGGGTACAGGGCCCAGCACATCAGGGTACAGGGCACAGCACATCAGGGTACAGAGCCCAGCACATTAGAGCACAACAGGGTACAGGGCACATCAGAGCACAGCACATAGGGGTACAGCACAACAGGCCACATCAGGGTACAGGGCACGGCACATCAGGACAGGACATATCAGGACAAAGCACAGAGCCCAGCACATCAGGGTACATGAGGCACATCAGGGTACACGAGGCACATCAGGGTACATGGGGCACATGGCACATCAGGGTACATGAGGCACATCAGGGCACATGAGGGTACATGGGGCACAATCAGAGCACATCAGGGCACTTGAGAGCACATCAGGGCACATGAGAGCACATCAGGGCACATGAGAGCACATCAGGGCACAATCAGGGCAAAGGTCAGCGTTTACTTGTTGTTTTCTTCAGATGCAGAGCAGTGCAGGAAGCGTCTGTCAGAGGTTTACTTCTCGCTCATGTCATGCTGCTACTCCCCGGCGGCCCCTCCTCTCTTCTCGTCCATCTCAAATGATGTCACAAACAAATGGGGATGGACGAGAAGAGAGCAGGGGCTGCCGGGGAGTATCAGCGTGACATGAGAGAGAAGTGAACCTCTGACAGACGCTTCCTGCCCTACTTTTCATGCACCTCGATCTACAGTTCCGCGGCACCTGCCCTGCCTGCGGGCCATTTTTTACCGGCCCGCGGGCCGTTACTTTGAGACCCCTGCTTTAAGGGCTGAAAAGAGATTTAGGGCCAGATTCAAGTAGAGTTAGGCTGGAGTATCAGTAACTGTCACTTTAAGCCGGCGTTTCTGTTTTCTGTAACCAGAAAACAAGAAACGCCGGGTTGGAGTTCCGATGCGATCGGCGTAATTGAATTTCGCCATCGCATCGCAACTTTAATTTAAAAATGGCGCCGGGGGCGTTCCCGCTGATTTACGCTGAAAAAATATGTTAATCAGCGGGAATCGGCAATTCACGATCGTATTCGGGCGCGACGCAGTGACTTTCCGACGTTTCCGTAAGCGATACGCGGCGTAAAGTTAAAGCAGCCCCCTAGTGGAGTATCCTATGCATATCCTATGTACTTACCTAAATCTCCCGGGCGGGGTTGTCCCAGCCTGGCTGTTGAAGGTAGCAGCGCAGCCAAGTTTTGATACAGTTACCTTCATGCATCCTATGAACCCCAGAACACAGGTTTCCGGGCCACTCTGTGCAAAACGAACTGCACAGTGGAGGTAAGTATCACATCTTTGTTATTTAAAAAAAAAAAAAATCACTGACTTTAGTGTACCTTTAAGTATAGCCGTCGTCATCGCGTCGAAAAAAAAAAAATCGCGTCGCTTGCGTAAAACGTCCATGAATGGGGATTTGACGTCATTGACGTTCACTGACAGAATTTGGAGCATGCGCACTGGGATGCAATGACAGTCGACGCATGCGCAGTACGTTCGCCGCGGGATCGCGCTTATTTTAAATAATACACGCCCCGTACCCGCCCAATTTGAATTCCGCCGGCTCATTTGCGATACGCTGCCACAACTTTAGGAGCAAGTGCTTCATGAATAACAGCACTTGCTCCTAAAATTTTGCCAGCGTAACGTAAATGAGAAACGTTACTCCAGAGCAAAGATGCTCCAATCTACCTGAATCTGGCCCCTAGAGTCTAATAGAGTCCCTGTCACTACATATTGCTATCACAGGGGATAGTTACATTCCCTGTGATAACAATAAAAAAAAAAGGCAGGGCAAAAATAAAATAAAAAGCAAAATGAATAATAAAAATAAATAATAATAATTAACCACTTAAGCCCCGAGTCTGTTTTTCAGATTCGGTGTTTACGAGACTAAAAATTTTTTTTTTTTGCTATAAAATTACTTAAAACCCCCAAACATTATATATATTTTTTCTAACACCTTAGGGAATAAAATGGCAGTCATTGCAATACTTTTTGTCATACCGTATTTGCGCAGCGGTCTTACAAGCGCACTTTTTTTTGGAAAATTTTCACTTTTTTAAATAAAAAAGACAACAATAAATTTGGTCCAATTTTTTTACATATTGTAAAAGATAATGTTACCCAGAGTAAAATGATACCCAACATGTCACACTTAAAAATTGTGCCCGCTCGTGGCATGGCGTCAAACTTTTGCCCTTAAATATCTTGATAGGTGAGATTTAAAAAATTCTACAGGTTGCATTTTTTGAGTTACAGAGGAGGTCTATGGCTAGAATTATTTCTCTCACTCTAACGATCGGGGCGATACCTCACTTGTGTGGTTTGAACACCGTTTTCATATGCAGGCGCTACTCGCGTATGCGTTCGTTTCTGCGCGTGAGCTCGTCGGGACGGGGCGATTTAAAAAATGTTTTTTCTGTTTTCGTATTTATTTTTATTTATTTTACAATTTTTAACACTAAAATAAAAAAATAAATAAATAAATAATCCCTTGTAATAGAAAAAAGCATGTCAGGTCCTCTTAAATATGAGATCTGGGGTCAAAAGACCTCACATTTCATATTTAGGCTTAAATGCAAAAAAAAATAAAAAAAATTGAAACTGTAATTTTTTCAAATGACAAAAAAAAATATGTTTCTTTAAGACGCTGGGCGGGACTGACGTTTTGATGTCACTTCCGCCCAGCAGAGCTGGACGGGTGGGTGCCATGTTGGCCTCACTCGCATCCCCACACAGCAGCCGAGCGGACCCGATCGCCTCCGCTGCTCCCGACGGCTACGGTAAGCGGCGGAGGGCGCGGGAGAGTGGCGGGAGGGGGAGCCCCTCTCCCGCCACCGATAACGGCTATCTCGCCGCGAATCCGCCGCGGAGATCGCCGTTATCGTTGACAGGACCACCCACTGAAGAGATGGATATCTCGGTTGTGGCAGCAGCTGCTGCAGTTACCGAGATATCCATCTTTAAAGTGCCGACGTATAACGACGATGGGCGGTCGGTAACTAGTTAAAGCACCCCTGTCCCAGAAGCATGTTGAGTCCAATAAATATTTTATATTTTGCCACTTTACACAAAGTTGTCACTAAATGACATATTGCTCACACATGGCATGGGTATATGTGAAATTACACCCTAAAATACATTCTGCTGCATCTCCTGAGTACAGGGATACCACATGTGTGAGACTTTTTGAGAGCCTATCTGCCTTCAGGCTTTCTAAGGGCGTAAAATGGTGATTTTACTCCTGACTAAGGATGAGCTTTGCATTCGTCTAAAACCCGTGTTCAAATCGAACATTGGCTGTTCGATTGTTCGTCGAAATTCGAACAAAACGGTTCTTTCGCGCCAAATTCGAGTGACGCGCCACGGCCCATAATTCACTGCGGCATTGCGCGCTGATGATTGACCAAGCATGCACTATGACCCGCATGCTTGGCCAATCACAGCGTGCAAAAAACGGAGAGCCATAAAAACGGAGAGCCATAATTGGCCAAAGGCTCAGGGCTTTAGCACACGCCCCACACTATAAAAGGCCGCCTGCTGGGCGGCCTAGTGTAGTGTGTTGCGGCGGTGTTAACGAAAAGAGAGAGAGAGAGACAGTTTCTTTTTTACTAGATAAATAGATAGAGCAGGCAGGCTAGTCAGTTTAGTTAAATTTACAGTGTGTAGAGGATATATATACATCCCAGGAGTTGTACATATATTTATACACTGTATAGTTTAGCTAGATCAGCTATTCCTATTTGTAAGGCAGTTGATTGTGCTAGCTGCAGTCTTCTAACGTGTTGTATTGCCCATGTGCTGTATAGTTTGTACCTAAACGTACTTGGTGTTGACTGCACTTGTGCTGTACAGTTTACACCTAAACGTACCAGGTGTTTACTGCACTTGTGCTGTACAGTTTACACCTAAACGTACCAGGTGTTTACTGCACTTGTGCTGTATAGTTTGCACCTTAACGTACCAGGTGTTTACTGCACTTGTGCTGTATAGTTTGCACCTAAACCTACTTGGTGTATACTGCACTTGTGCTGTATAGTTTCCACCTAAACGTACCTGGTGTTTACTGCACTTGTGCTGTATAGCTTGCACCTAAACCTACTTGGTGTATACTGCACTTGTGCTGTATAGTTTGCACCCAAACATACCAGGTGTTTACTGCACTTGTGCTGTATAGTTTGCACCTAAACGTACCAGGTGTTTACTGCACTTGGGCCGTATAATTTGCACCTAAATGTACCAGGTGTTTACTGCACTTGTGCTGTATAGTTTGCACCTAAACTTACATGGTGTTTACTGCACTTGTGCTGTATAGTTTGCACCTAAACTTACTTGGTGTATACTGCACTTGTGCTGTATAATTTGCACCTAAACCTACTTGGTGTATACCGCACTTGTGCTGTTTAGTTTGCACCTAAACGTACCAGGTGTTTACTGCACTTGTGCTGTATAGTTTGCACCTAAACGTACCAGGTGTTTACTGAGCTTGGGCCGTATAGTTTGCACCTAAACATTTCGTTAACACGGCGGTGTTAACGAAAAGAGAGAGAGAGACAGTTTATTTTTTACTAGATAAATAGATAGAGCAGACAGGCTAGTCAGTTTAGTTAAATTTACAGTGTGTAGAGGATATATATACATCCCAGGAGTTGTACATATATTTATACACTGTATAGTTTAGCTAGATCAGCTATTCCTATTTGTCAGGCAGTTGATTGTGCTAGCTGCAGTCTTCTAACGTGTTGTATTGCCCGTGTGCTGTATAGTTTGTACCTAAACGTACTTGGTGTTGACTGCACTTGTGCTGTACAGTTTACACCTAAACGTACCAGGTGTTTACTGCACTTGTGCTGTATAGTTTGCACCTTAACGTACCAGGTGTTTACTGCACTTGTGCTGTATAGTTTGCACCTAAACATACCTGGTGTTTACTGCACTTGTGCTGTATAGTTTGCACCTAAACCTACTTGGTGTATACTGCACTTGTGCGGTATAGTTTGCACCTAAACCTACTTGGTGTATACTGCACTTGTGCTGTAAAGTTTGCACCTAAACGTACCTGGTGTTTACTGCACTTGTGCTGTATAGTTTGCACCTAAACCTACTTGGTGTATACTGCACTTGTGCTGTATAGTTTGCACCCAAACGTACCAGGTGTTTACTGAACTGGTGCTGTATAGTTTGCACCTAAACGTACCAGGTGTTTACTGCACTTGGGCCGTATAATTTGCACCTAAATGTACCAGGTGTTTACTGCACTTGTGCTGTATAGTTTGCACCTAAACGTACATAGTGTTTACTGCACTTGTGCTGTATAGTTTGCACCTAAACCTACTTGGTGTATACTGCACTTGTGCTGTATAGTTTGCACCTAAACCTACTTGGTGTATACCGCACTTGTGCTGTATAGTTTGCACCCAAATATACCATGTGTTTACTGCACTTGTGCTGTATAGTTTGCACCTAAACGTACCAGGTGTTTACTGCACTTGTGCTGTATAGTTTGCACCTAAACGTACCAGGTGTTTACTGCACTTGGGCCGTATAGTTTGCACCTAAACGTACCAGGTGTTTACTGCACTTGTGCTGTATAGTTTGCACCTAAACCTACTTGGTGTATACTGCAAGTGTGCTCATTAGTTTGCACATAAAGCTACTTGGTGTGTACTCCACGTGTCCTCTGCAGTTTGCAACTAAAGCTACGAGATGTGTGTACTGATTTTGTTCTCTGCAGGCCATTATAATGTCTGAAAGGACAACAAAGAGAGGCAGGGGTCACAAGGGCAAGCAGGCCCTGCATCTAGAGGCAACAGTGCTGGTGGTGGACACGGTGCATCCTCTTCAGCACGTGACCGTTGCACACGCTCGTCCTTCTTTTCGCGAGCTGGCCTTGTTGAGCCTCAACATGCAGACAAATTGGTAGAGTTGATGACCAAGCCATCCTCATCCTCCTCATCCTCTCTCACCCAGGCTCAGGGTACTTTGTCTGGCAAATTAGCTGCCAAGGCGTCCTCTTCCCTCTGCTCAATGGCATCACTTACTCCTTCCCTAGTCCCACCATGTCCTCCTGAGGTGTCCCCCGAACTGTTTCAACACAGCATTGGGTACATCCTGCCTGAAGATGCGCAGCGTTTTGAAGGCTCCGATAATGGAACACAGATAGAGGAAGGCAGTAATGTGAGTCCAGAGAGAGGGAGTGCCCGAGAGGGACAGCAATCTGGCAGTCATGTTCCCCCAGGTGCAGCATACTGCCAGGTTTTCGACAGTGATAAGGAGGGGGGATGATGAGGTCACTGACTCTACGTGGGTGCCTGATTGGAGGGAGGAGGAGGAGACACAGGCACATCTCCAAAGAGGCAGGATGCCATCCAGGGCACAGCTTAAGGGCAGCACACCAACTGCATTACATTGCAGAGCTACACCTGTGCAGGGCGCTGCTGTGTCTCAGCGTTACTGCAAAAGTTCTTTGGTGTGGGGCTTTTTTGAGACATGCGCATCAGATCGCACCATTGCTTTTTGCAACATATGTCTCAAGCGTATCTTGCGTGGCCAAAACATCACCCGCTTGGGCACCACATGCTTGACCAGACATATGTCTAACCTGCCATGCAGTTTGTTGGCAAGCATACCTGAAAGACCCACACCAAAGATCAAAGCGGACCTCCCCTTGCCCCTCATCAGCTGGGATCTCCAACCCCACTATACCCTCAGTCCTCTCTGAAGTCTGCACTGATAGGACTGAAGGTGTAGAATTAGGTGTGTCACAAACTAGTAGTACATGTGGGCAATCTACTATCGGTACACCAATGTCAGATTGTACCAGCCAAATTTCCCTGCTCCAGCTGCTGCAGTGCCGTAAGAAGTACTCTCACAGCCACCCACATGCCCAGCGGTTGAATGCTAGCTTAGCGAAATTGCTAGCACTTCAACTGCTGCCTTTTCAGTTGGTAGATTCTGCCCCTTCCATGAGTTTGTGGAATGTGCGGTACCTCAGTGGCAAGTTCCCAAACGCCTTTTTCTCACGAAAGGCGCTTCCGGCTCTTTACCGCCATGTGGAAGGCAATGTCCATGCCTCGCTGGACAGGGCGGTCAGTGGGAAGGTGCATATTACTGCTGACTCATGGTCCAGCAGGCATGGACAAGGACTTTTACCTCTCTGGGTGACTCTGCTGGCAGCTGGGAAGGACGCAGGGCAAGGTACAGTAGTTTTGGAGGTTGTTCCGCCACCAAGCCTCCAAAACACCACTACTGGTTGTGACACACCTGTCTCCTCCACCCCCTCCTCTTCTTCTACCTCTGTGGCCTCTTCCTATGCTGATGTGTTCTCGGAACCAGCCGTGCTCCGTAGGCGTACGAGGGGCTACGCAGCAATGCAGGCAAAGGGATGCCATGCGGTGCTAGAGCTGGTGTGCTTGGGAGACAGGAGCCACACTGGGGCCGAGGTTCTGTTAGCTCTGCAAGGGCAGGCTCAGAGGTGGTTGACGCTACGCCAGCTTAAGCCTGGAATGGTGGTTAGCGACAATGGCACCAACCTCCTCTCTGCCCTGCGACAGGGAAAAATTACCCATGTGTCCTGTTTTGCTCATGTCCTGAATTTGGTGGTGCAGCGATTCTTGGGCAGGTACCCAGACTTACAGGATGTCCTGAAGCAGGCCAGGAAAGTCTGTGTGCATTTCCAAAGGTCATATAATGCCAGTGCTCGGCTGACAGACCTCCAAAGGGAATACAACCTGCCCAAGAACCGCCTAATCTGTAAAAAGCCCACCAGATGGAACTCTACATTGACCATTCTGCAGCGGCTGCACACGCAGCAGAGGGCCATCAATGAGTACCTGTGCCAATATGGCAGCAGAACTGGGTCAGGGGAGCTTGGTTTTTTCCCCCACGCCAGTGGGCCTTGATCAGAGATGCATGCACTGTCCTGTCACCATTTGAGGAGGCCACGATGATAGTGAGCAGTGACAGTGCATGCATCAGTGAGACTGTCCCTCTTATTCACATGTTGGAGCACACATTGCGTGGAAATATGGACAGGGCCCTAGAGGCAGAACAGAGGGAGGAAGAGGAGGACTTCCCAACCTCTTAAGGCCCCTTTTATCCAGACAGTGGTCCTGCTTGCCCGCCTAGCACACAGGAAGAGGACGAGGAGAAGGAGGAGGATGATATTATCATCAGCATGGAGGTGGAGCCTAGCACTCAGCATCAGCACCAGCAGTCTTCAAGGGATCATTTACAGTCCCAAGGAACCCATGGGCTTTTACGTGGCTGGGATGAGGTGGCTGCGGATCCTGTCGTCCTCAGTGACCCAGAGGACTGTGCCCCGAATGCCTCAGCAAACCTACGCTGCATGGACTCCCTGATCCTGCAAAGCCTGCGTAAGGATCCTTGTATTCGTGGTATCAAGGAGAGGGATCATTACTGGCTGGCAACTCTCCTTGATCCACGTTACAAGGGTAAGGTTGCGGACATTATCTTGCCGTCACAGAGGGAGCAGAAGATGAAAAATCTTCGGGAGGCTATGCAGAAAGGTCTGTGCAACACGTTCCCAGAACCTGGGGGATTACCAAATCCTGGTGCTGGACAACGTGTTGCTGAGGCTTCAGTGAGTCAGAGAAGGAGCAGTGGAGAAGGTGGCCGTCTGACCGATGCGTTCAGACAATTTTTTAGTCTGCAGCCCCAAGGTATGACCGGTTCCAGCAACCATCACCAGCGTCTGGTTTACATGGTGCAGGAATACCTAGGGGCAAGATCAGACTTGGACACCTTCTCCACCAAAAATACTGTGGCTTACTGTGTCTTGTTGATGGATCACTGGCCAGAGCTTGCACAGTACGCAATTGAGCTACTGGCTTGCCCTGCATCCAGTGTTCTTTCAGAACGCACATTCAGTGCTGCTGGAGGCTTTGTGACCGATCACAGGGTGCGCCTCTCCACCGACTCCGACGATCGAATGACCTTCATAAAAATTAATCAGGCTTGGATCAACACCAGCTACCAAGCACCTGATGCTGATGAAACTGAATAATTTTTTGGAAGTGTCAGATCCCTTGGAGACTGCTTATGCTAATGCCGAGTGACTATCCTGTAATGCTGACTGAATATCCTTTTCCTCCTCAATGATCTTGCTGATTGCTAGTATGATCATTGTTGGTTCTGGGCATCACCACCAGTGCCTAAGGCCCAATTTTTCTGCTCCTGTTTAACAGGGGCATGTAATAAAAAATGTTGATGCAATACTTTGCATGTGGCTCTTTGCTGCGCTCCAATTACAGTATCTGTGAGGGGTTGCAGTGTTGTGGCACCAGCACCAGTGCCTAAGGCCCAATTTTTCTGCAGGGGGGAATTACAATTCTAGATCTAATATTTCACAGCAGGGCATTCCAGCGCCCACCAAGACTAACTGTGAGGGCTTACAGTGTTGTGGCAACACCAACACCTAGGGCCCAAATTTCTGCAGAGTATATACGTCAGGCCCCTACTTTCAAACATCCAACTTACAAACGACTCCTACTTGCAAACGGAAGGAGACAACAGGAAGTGAGAGGAAATCTACCCCTAGGAAGGGAAATTCTCTTCTGTAAAAGGTGTCTCCTGTCCACTGATGCTTTATCACTAATCCTTGTTTCACCAAAAAACTTACTTAACAACAAACCTACAGTCCCTGTCTTGTTTGCACCGCCTGTGTACTGCTGTAAAAAAGTATATAGGGCCAAAGGGGCTTGTAATGACCTGGGGGGAGTGGTGGCGGGGAAACCCATGCTATTTTCTTTAGTGATTTTTATCCATATTGCAGGGACCAAACATTAAATTAAAGGCGCAAGCAGTCTTAAATTACTTTTTTCTTATAGTAGTCTCATTTTGTGCAGGGACAGTTCTAAACACGTGCCACTACTATAGACACCCAGCAGGTACAATATGTTAAGGAATTTTTCATTTTTTTAACTTTAAGCATCATTAAAATCGCTACTACAGAAAAAACACCAGTTTTTAAAACTTTTTTTCCATTGATACATGTTCCCTGGGGCAAGACTTAGGTCCCCAAACCTGTTTTCTGACAATAACTTGTATATTGGGCTTTAAAATTATGACTTTTGAATTCGAACGTTCGAGTCCCATAGACGTCAATGGGGTTCGATACGTTCGCGCGAACGTGAGGTCCGTTCGAAGGTTCTGGTGCGAACCGAACACGGGGGTGTTCGGCTCATCCCTACTCCTGACTACCTATCACAGTTTCGGAGGCCCTGCGATTTCAAGATAGCACTAAACCCCCCCAAATGAACCCATTTTGGAAAGTAGAAACGCCTAAGTATTTGCTAAGAGGCATGGTGAGTATTTTTAACCACTTCCTGCCCGGTCAATAGCAGATTGACGTCCGGGAAGTGGTTCTGTTATCCTGACTGGACGTTTTAGACGTCCAGCAGGATAACAGCCTGCAACATGGGCACTGACTGTCAAAAATATAAAACAAGTGATGCCCAGCAGTGCCACCATCGGTATCATCAGTGCCACCCCTCAGTGTCCATCAGTGCCACATCTCAGTGCCCATCCATGCCTATTAGTGCCCACCTATCAGTGCCCATCTGTGCCACCGATAAGTACCCACCAGTGCCACCCATAAGTACCCATCAGTGCCGTCTATGAGTGCCCATCAGTGCCGCCTATGAGTGCCCATCAGTGCCACATACCAGCGCTGCCTATCAGTGCCCATCAGTGCTGCCTATCAGTGACCATCATCAGTGCCACCTTATCGGTGCCCATCAGTGCTACCTTATCAGTGCAACCGCCATATCAGTGCCTGTAATTGAAGAAGAAAGTTTACTTATTTACAAAAAAATTACAAAAAAATAAAAACTTTATTTTTTTTTAAATGTTCAGTCTTTTTTTATTTTTTTGTGTAAAAAATAAAAATCGCAGAGGTGATCAAATACCGCTAAAAGAAAGCTCTATTTGTGGGAAGAAAATGATACAAAAATTGTTTGGGTACAGTGTAGCATGACCGCGCAATTGTCATTCAAATTGCGACAGCGTTAAAAGCTGAAAATTGGCTTGGGCAGGAAGGTGCGTAAGTTAATGGTATTGAAATGGTTAAAACGGGGGTTCACCCTAAAGAAAAATTCTAACATTACATTGAGCCGAGTTGTGATAATGAAATTATGCTGACCTTTTTTTTTTCTTGCCGTACATAGCGTTTTATCTATATTTTCACCGCGGCTTCTGGGTAGGTAATCGTACGGGACTGGGCGTTCCTATTCACATGCTAATTGATTGACATGCTTCCCACCGGCGTATACAGCACGTCACGACTTGCCGAAAGAAGCCAAACGTCGGTGTGCAGGTGCCGTAAAGCGCCGTATAGAGCCGACCTGACGTTCGGCTTCTTTCGGCAAGTCGTGACACGCTGTATGCGCCGGTGGGAAGCATGTCAATCAATTAGCATGTGAATAGGAACGCCCAGTCCCACACGATTACCTACCCGGAAGCCACGGTGAAAATATAGATAAATCACTATGTACGGCAAGAAAAAAAAAAGGTCAGCATAATTTCATTATCATAACTCGGCTCAATGTAATGTTAGAAATGTCTTTTAGGGTGAACCCCCGCTTTAAGCTCTCATTTGTTTTTGAAAATGAAGAAAGAAAAGGATTTTTTTTTTCAATTTTCAAAACTTTGTGACAAAAAGCGAGATCTGCAAAAATATTCAACATGCCTCTCAAGTGTCTACTTTCCAAAATTGGGTCAATTGGGGGGGGGGTTATGCTATCTTGGCATTTCATGGCCTCTGAAACTATGATAGGTAGTAAGGAGTGAAATCAAAAATGTATGCCCTTAGAAAGCCTTGAGTCGATGATTGGTATCACCGTACTCAGGAGAAGCAGCAGAATGTATTTTGGGGTGTAATTCCACATATAACCATGGCATGTCTGAGCAATATATCATTTCAGTGATAACTTTTTTTTTTTGACAAAAAAATAAAATATTTAATGGGCTTAACATTCCTTGCGGTGTCTACTTTCCAAATTGGGGTCATTTGGGGAGCATTTGTACTGCCCTGCCATTTTAGCACTGAAAGAAATGAGATAGGCAGTCATAAACTAAAAGCTGCGTAAATTTCAGTAAATGTACCCTAGATTGTAGACACTATGGCCTGGATCCACGTAGGGCGGCGTATCTTTAGAGCGGTGTAGCGTATCTTTTTTAACTTAGCAACTTAAAGAGGCAAGTGCTGTATTCTCAAATCACTTGCGTCCTAAGTTACGGCGGCGTAGCGTAAATGGGCCGGCGTAAGCCCGCGTAATTCAAAGTAGGCAGGTAGGGGGCGTGTTGTATGCTAATGAAGCGTGACCCCATGTAGATGCAAGATACTCCGAACACTGCCTACGACCTGAACGTAACTTACGCACAGCCCTATTCGCGTACGACTTACGCAAACGATGTGAAAATCTACGACTGTTCCGACGTCCATACTTAACATAGGCTGCGCCTCATATAGCAGGGGTAACTTTACGCCGGTCGTATGCCTTACGTAAACGAAATATATCAATGCGCCGGGCGCAAGTACGTTTGTGAATCGGCGTATCTAGCTCATTTGCATTTTCTAGGCGTAAATCTACGGAAGCGCCCCTAGCGGCCAGCGTAAATATGCAACTAAGTTACGACGGCGTACGGCAACTTACGTCGGCCGGCTGAAGCCATATTTCAGGCGTATCTAGGTTTCTGGATACAGGGCATAGATACGACGGCGCATACTAGAACTTACACGGCATATCAATAGATATGCCGGCATAAGTTGTTTGAGAATCCGGCCCTATAACTTTTGTGCAAATCAATAAATATAAACTTATTGATTTTTATCCAAGGCATGTGGCTGAATACATTTTGGCCTAAATGTATGACTAAAATTTAGTTTATTGGATTTTTTTAAAACAAGAAAGTCGAAAATATAATTTTTTTTACAAATTTTTGGTCTTTATTTGTTTATATTGCAACAATTCTAAATCCCAGAGGTGATCAAATACCACCAAAATAAATCTCTATTTGTGGGGAAAAAAGGATCCAAATTTTGTTTCGATACAGCATTGCATGACCGCACAATTCAACCTAAAGTGGTGTATTTGTAATTGTAAGTTGCGTGCAGGCTATGTATACATCAGTCTTTTTTTTACAATTTACAATGATAAAATTTGTTGGCAACCATAAATATCGTAATTAAAGCAGGACAATAAATGCAAATGACAGGGATATTCCATGAAGCTCTATCCTCAGGAACCCCTCTGCTCACCTGCATATTGCTTCTATATCCCCTTTTCACACCAACTTGCATAGGAACGATAAGCTGTTTCAAACACATTCACACAAATGGTTTCTGTGAAGTGGCATTCAAATCAGAGATCGGTTTGCACATCTAAAAGAAAAATGCAGCTCCGTAACTTCTTTTAATCCTCCTCAGTACCAGTGCTGTGCATATAAGGTGCAAACCAAAAGGAGCCTACTTCTGCTCCGTGTTTCTGATCAAGCTGTCTCTCTCACCGAGTAACTCTGTTACTGTCACATTGTTTTACTAGCAGAGACCCACAATACCTTTAATTTGCTATTTGATGTGTTACCATGGGTTTGACCTGCTCAGTTGCAATACAATCTATTTCCAATCTGGGGATTGTCTAACAGATGAAAGGGCAAATGTGTGTCATTCCTTACAAACAAGGGGGATTTAGATGGCACTGACCCTTTGAGTTTTTATTACTGTGGCAATTTCTGTGATTACAGGCACTTGTAAAGTTTTAGCTTGAAATAGATGATTTACTGAAAGAGTAATTATTGTTTACTTAGCAAAGTGAATGTTCACTTAACTTAGTAAATATGGTGTAGTTGTATTTACTCCAAGTAACCACTTGCAAGCAAAAAATTCATTTTTTTTTTTGTTTTTTTTATGCCGGTCCAAGCTGAAAATTCTGATGCTTTTGGAATCTAAAAAACAAAATAAAATTTCTACTGTTAATAAATAATGTATACAGCTTAGGCCGCGTACACACGATCAGTCCAAACCGATGAAAACAGACTGAAGTCCAGTTTCATCGGTCCAAACCGACCGTGTGTATGGCCCATCAGTCTGTTGTCCTTCAGTCCAAAGTTTTAAAACTTGCTTTAAAATCGGACTAATGGACGCCTGACCATCGGTCCAAACCGATCGTTAGTAAGCAAAAGCATCGGTTCAAAAACCCACGCATGATCAGAATCAAGTCGACGCATGCTTGGAAGCATTGAATTTCGTTTTTTTAGCACGTCGTTGTGTTTTACGTCACCGCATTCTGACACGATCGTTTTTTGAACTGATGGTGTGTACGCACATCAGACCATCAGACCATCAGTCTGTGAACCGATGAAAATTGAACTTCAGTTCCGTTTTCATCAGTTTGGACTGATCGTGTGTACGCGGCCATATAGACGTAGTTACAGTATTTCTCTCTTTTAAATGGTACTGTTATACCAATTGCAGTTTTCTCAATGGACAGCTCATTCTATAGTACAGTTGTCAGAATAATTTTCGCCTCACTGTTATGAGGTTTAATCTTACAGCTGCCTTTCTGTTTGTTTGTTTTTTTATTATTTCAATTGCACTTGATTTAGTATTCTACGTGAACACAGCTTCACCTTATTCACTACTAGGTTAAGTGAACTTTCACCTTGCAAAGTGAACATTCCCTTTACTAAGTGAGCAGTTTGTTTTCCTTTACCCTAGGCATTTTTTTCTGCTTTTTGCAATTTTCTGAAATGCACTACAGTCCATTTGACATGGTTTCCAGTGGTACACATTAACATCTATGCATTTTGTAGTTAGAGCATTTTTTAAAAGTGTCTGGGACTTTTTTCCTGTGTTTTGCGTGTAATAAACTTCAATGGAATCACACCAGAAACGCAAGTGATGTGTTGGTGATTCAATTTTTGATGTGTTTCGCGTTTTGGGGTTTTACATTTTCCATTTAAACACTGTAGCTGGTTGCTGAGAAGTGGGCTGGGAAGCCGGCCATGACGTCCCTAGCAACAGATAAGTCTTCATCTGAATGTAAAAAAAAATTGACGGAAAAAAAAATCGTCCCTTGCCATTTTTTTTTAAATGGCGTGGGATACACCCCAGGTCCATACTAGACCTCTATCCAAGCATGCAGCCCGGCAGGTCAGGAAAGGAAGGGGATGAGCGAGCGCCCCCTGCCTCCTGAAACATACCTATGCCCTCAATTTGGGAGCCCCCAGGTCCTGTCCCCCCTATGTGAATGAGTAGAAGTACATTGTACCCCTGCCCATTCACACAAAAATACAGTGAAAAAGAAAACAAGAAACAGTTTTTGACAAGTACTTTGTTAAAAAATAAAAAGGAAAAATATCCCCAATCGTAGCTCAAACGTGTCTTCATTCTCTGGTTATTTCTTCTCCCCTGGTGCTGTCTCCTCCTTGTGCTGTCTTCTCCTTGTGCTGTCTTCTTCTTGAGCTGTCTTCTCCTTGTGCTGTCTTCTTCCTAGCCACCACTTACCTGCTAAAACAAAAAAAAGACTATCTTCTTCTAATGCTGTCTTCCTCCATTGCGTTGTCTCCCGCTGTCTGACATTTCTTAAATAGCCGTGGGGCATGGGCCATCCGATGACATCACTCAGAGAACCGCCCCTTGTGATGTCACATCACCCCCCTGCCTGCAGACCCCCACTTGTAGGGAAGAGTCCCTTGTTGTCCCCATCAACATGGCACTGCTCCCTGCCCCAAAGCACCTATTCCTCTCCATGTTGCGGGCATGCGGCCTGGTATGGTTCAGGAGGGGGCGATCGCTCATCCCCTCCTTTTCCTGACTTGCTGGGCTGCATGCTCAGATAAGGATTTGATATGGATTTGGGGGGGACTCCCCTCTGAATTCATGCTAGATCCGAAAGGGCCTGGTATGGACCTGGGGGGGGGGGGGGGCTATCGCAATTTTATTTTTGATGGGTTTTTTTGTTTTTTCATTCAGCTGTCAGCGGGGAGCCCGGCCTGCTCCTTAGCAACCAGCAATGTGCATTGTGTTTAACTGCTTCCCAACCAGCCACCGCAGGTTGGTTAGCGATGTCCATTTTGTCAGGGGTGAGGAGACTGATCAGTTGTTCCTAATGCTTAGGAACAACAATCGGTCTCCTCCCCTGAACAGTCCCATCCCCCCACAGCTAGAAACACTCCCTAGGACACATATTTAACCCCTCGATCACCCCCTAGTGTTAACCCCTTCCCTGCCAGTGACATTTATACAGTAATCAGTGGCTATTTTTAGCTCTGATCGCTGTATGTGTCAATGGTTCCAAAAAAGTGTCAAATAGTGCCTAATCTGTCTGCTGCAATGTTGCAGTCCCGAAAAGCAGATTGTGGTTACAGTGTCGAAAGCCACTTAGGTCCAACAGAACTAGTAAACAAAATTCTCCTTCGTCTGCGGCCTTGAGAATATCGTCCCATAATAAAAATGCTATAAATCTATCGGGACGGAAGCCTGATTGCAATGGGTCAAGTAGCTTGTAGACGCTATAACGTTTGCTCAAACCAACTTTTTCAATCTTTGAGAGTACGTTGAGGCTTGTTATGGCGGTGGATGATTTTTTTACCAAAAATATGGGTAGAAGATTATACCTCTTATCAACTGTGAGGGCTAACTATGCCTAAGAAATACATTTGTTTTTTGTTTTTTAAATTGGGGGATATTTATTATAGCAAAAAGTAAAACATTTTTTTATATATTTTTTAAATATGTCACTCTTTTTTGGCGCTGTGCCATTACGCAGAGTACAAAGAAAATTTAGTGGTCTCGATCGCAGATGGGTGATCAGGGCGAATACAACCTGAAAAGAAAGCTCTATGGGTGTTTTGAGAGGCTGAGGGGGGGCTGAAAAATTAAATATTTTTTTGTACTGAACGTCGCACGGATTACAACACAATTGTCAGTTATGAAGCAACGCAGTGCCATAGTTCATTGCAAATTCTTGTGTGTCCGAGCTGGGGGTTTCAATGCATCCTGGCTTCATGGTATGGGGCCAAATCTTCCGGGCTTAATTCGCGGGGCGTTTAAAGAGGGAAAAAAAACGCGTTGAAAATGCATCCGAAAAAACGTGTAAGTAAATCTTAGCTTGATGAAATATCAGTTCTTTGTTGTTTTATATCTTGTGGTCGCCTTTATGGATAGGTTTATCTCTGAAGAACATCTTTTCAGGCAGATTCGGCCCTTCTGCGTTCTTGCTCAGTAACGACAGTTGTTAAAGCAGCTGCTGTCTGAGTGTCGTCGCTTCGGCGCAGCAATTCGGCTACTATACAGTGCAGAATGGCTTCCAATAAGTATTTGAACACCGGCAGAGTTGTTTCTATTTTGCAAGTTCTCCCACTTAAGGAAATCATGTTTTGAGGGGTCTGAGTGAAGCTTGTTGACATCTAGTCCAGGTGCATGTCCACTGTGAGAGACATAATCAAAAAAAACTGAATCCAGAAATCATGGTGGTCAATGTCCATGCAATTTTTCATTTTAACTATTTATTTGTATGATACAGCTGCAAATAAGTCAATTTGAACACCTGAGAAAATCAATGTTAATATTTGGTACAGTAGCCTTTGTTTGCAACCCAATCCTTACAGAGGTCAAAGGCGTCGGCAATGGGGTCTTGTGAGGAGTTGGCCCAGAGATTGAAATCCCCACCAAAAGATGTTTGCACACACTGTTGAGGTATAAGGGATTTTGAAGCCCACTCCTCCACACAGATCTTCTCTAGATCAGTCAGCTGGTTTCTGGGCTGTCGCTGAGAAACACATGTGGACGGTCTCCTTTGAGCTCCCTCCAAAGATTCTCTATTGGGTTTAGGTCTGGAGACTGGCTAGGCCACGCCAGAACCTTGATATGCCCTATTCTGTTTTCGTTATTACAGTAATTTTCTGGCACCAGTTCTCCTAGAATGGTTACATCCTGGCTGTGTGCTTCGGGTCTCTGTAATAAAAAGACAATCTAGATCTTTTTGTTGAATGAAGACCGGATTTCAGCTTCGGTGTTTTACTGCCATCTTGTGTTGATCAAAGCTCTAATGTGCTTGAGCTGGGGAAGGAGGTTGAAATGACTGCCCAAAATCTCGCAATAGTCGCTCAGTTCTTAGGGCCTTTTTGGTGATGGCTGCAGTATTGCGGCGCATTCCTCAAACTCCAAATGGTTTCGGCAGAATATTGCCAGTGCATGAGTCATGGGCCCTGGGCCATCCCATGACATCACTGCAGAAAAACCCCCCAAAGCTTGTGATGCTACATCACCCCCCATGCTTCAGACCCCCACTTGTAGGGATGGTGTTCTTGGGATGGTACCATCATCATGGCACTTCTTCCTGCCCCAAACACGGTTAGTGGAATTATGACCAAAAAGTTATAGGAGGGGGGTCTCATCTGACCACATGACTTTCTCCCATGACTCCTCTGGATCATCCAAATGGTCATTGGCAAACTTAAGACGGGCCTTGACATGATTTGCTGGTTTAAGCAGGGGAACCTCCCCTCCGAATTGCCATGCATGATTTCAAAGGGCCATGACGTCTTATGTATTACCAACAGTAACCTTGAAAACGGGGGGGGGGGGCTATCCCAGCAATTTTATCTTTTCATGGGTTTTTTTGTTTTTTCATTGACCAGCTCCTCCCGTGTAGTCCTGGGCTGATTTCTCACCTTTCTTAGCAACCAGCAATGTCATTGTTTAACTGCTTCCCAACCAGCCACGAGGTTGGTAGCGAGTCCATTTTGCATGGAGCCCCAGTCCAAGGGAGACTGACAGTCATGTTTAGCTTCTTCCATTTTCTAATCGGATTGCTCCCCTGAACAGTGGACCTTTTTTCATCCCCCCAAGCTGAAACACTCCCTGGACACAATTTAACCCCCGATCACCCCCTAGTGTTAACCCCTTTCCAGCCTTGTGGAGGACATTTATACAGTACATTGGCTATTTTGCTCTGATCGCTGTATGTGTCAATGGTTCCAAAAAAGGACAAAAGTGCTAATCTTTGGTCTGCTGGCCATGTTGCAGTCCCGAAAAGTTGCAGATTACCGCCTTACTGTAAACAAAATAATAATAATAAAAATGTATGGGGTGGACAGGTGTCTTCCCCTATTTTGTAGAGCTATAACGTTTGACCTCAAACTGGTGCATCTACACTTTTAGGATTTTTTTACCAATAAATGGAGTGGAGGAATGGACATTTCGGCCTAAAGGCAGACTAACAGGTCTTTGATTGGGGTCAGAATTCTAGCTGATAGCAAACAGGTGTTCAAATACTTCTTTGCAGCTGTATCATACAAATAAATAGTTACAGCACAAAAAATCATACATTGTGATTTCTGGATTTTTTTTTTTGATTATGTCTCTCACAGTGGACATGCACCTACGATAACAATTGTCAGTTCAGCACCCCAAAAAATCCATGATTTCCAAGTGGGAAAAAAACGCAAAATGCATGAAAACGTGTAAGTAAATCAGTGATGAAATATCAGTTCTTTGTTGTTTTATATCCGTTTAATGTTATCTCTGATCTCACTTCATCTGTGCTTAGTTGAAGCACTGTCTGAGTGTTCTTGCAGCAATTGCTACTATATTGTGTAAATTCCTATGTATCCTTGTATGCAGCCCAGCCCTGTACTTGTGTATCCTGTTTATTGTGTGTGAGGCTAGCACTTCTGCTTATGTCTTTCTGTACTACAGTTCCCTTTACATCCAGACCTGCTTTTTGAATTTAGGTAGGAAATCTGTTTCATGGACCTGTGTGCCTTTTCCCATGAGTCCTGTCCAGTCATCAGTATCATTCCTGCCTACCATGGTATTGCCCCTGACTTGATCTCTGGATACCTGCCTAGTACACACAGGCCAAAAGTCGGGCAGCATCGGCCAGTTCAATAGTACCTACCTGTCATTTGGCCTGTGTGTACGGCTGCAGGCCCAACAGAAACGGGTCGTTTGTCGAAGGCTCATGACTGGAAAAGGTCTGCTGACCAGAGTGTTCTGATGGGGGGGATGTGAGAAGATCGCTGTACTAACATCAGATTGTTGGTACAATTGCTCCAACATGAGCTGTGAGTAGTGTATATGAGGCTTTATACAATGATCTGCTACAGAGTCTGTGCATTGACTGTTTTCTGCCCGTCTTCGAATTAACTTAAAGTCTGTATAATTAAACATATGACTGAAGTGACTATAAAAATCTACAAGTTTACTAGAGTCAGACATTCCAATACATTTTAGGATACCTATTAATAGGGCTACATCTAGTAATTATGAACATAATGCAAAAAAAGCATGAACGTTTTCTAAGTAATATGAACCAAATCATTTTTCTAAAAGCATTATTTTTATGAAACCTGCAGTATCAAACGATTGGCAAAAAACATTTGGTATTGGTTTCAGGTTAGTTTTCTGTGGACTGAATAAGACTTTTTTGGACTTCTCAACACTTCATAAAGGACTGTAAACTAATCATAGCCAGGTGCTATAAATTAAAAAAAAACAAAACAAAACACTAAAGTTAGCCCAATTTTTTTTGTATAATGTGAAAGATAAAGTTACACCGAGTAAATAGATAGCTAACATGTGATGCTTTAAAATTGTGCACACTCATGGAACGGCGACAAACTAAGGTGCTTAAAAATCTCAATGTGTAATTTGAACACCGTTTACATATGGGGATGCGCCTTAGGCCCCGTACACACAAGCAAATGAATCTGATCAAATCGGTCTGACAGACCGATTTGGTCAGATTTGTCTGCTGGCTGTTTTGGTTTGATCGCTGTACACACGATCAAACCAAAATCCCCGCCGGCGTGGTGACCGCACCAGGAAGTAAAACACTTCCGCGCATGCATTGAATCCATTCGACGCATGTGCGGGCAGATATGTCTGCTGGTTAGCGTACTAACCAGCAGACATATCGGTCCGACGGGTTCCCAGCAGACAGATTTTAAAGCAGGCTTTAAAATCTGTCTGCTGGCCAAATCCGTTGGCTCGCCCGTACACACGATCGAATCTGTCTGCTGAGACGGTCTGTCAGACCGTTTTCAGCAGATAGATTTGATCGTGTGTACGCGGCCTAACATATGTGTTTGCTTCTGTGTGTGAGCACATAGGAATGGGGTGCTTCCAACTTTTTTTAATTTATTTAACATTTTATTTCTTATTTTTACTCTGTCCCTTTATTTATTTATTTTGATCACTTGTAAGTGATCAATGTAAATATCCCTTGTAATAGAAATAAACATGACAGGTCCTCTTAATTGAGAGACCTGGGTTAAAAAATGTTGACACTTTGGGCCAGATTCACAGAGCGATTACGCCGGCGTAACAGGAGATGCGCGGCGTAAGTCTAAATTTGCGCATGCGTTTCGATACTCCACATCCCCAAAACGAGATACGCAAGAAATCTACTTTTTTTTGTCCAGCGTAATTTCGATGGACACACCATTGATTTGCTATTCAAATATGCTAATGAGGGAGTTATGGGGATCCACAAAAGAACGTTGGTGCAGCGCAGGCTACGCACTGTGCACAACAGCTGCATGGCCTGTCTAAAATTAGACCATATAAAAGGTGGTCTAAAATTTGACAATTCGTCTATATGTCAGAGAAAGCAACACCGTTAGTGAGGGGCTGAGCAGTCACACGTGTTGCACAACAATCTGTATGCCAACATGCCAGGGACATCCTCGCTCATAGCTATACTACTGATTTTAGAGGAGCAAAGAAGGATGAGGGCACGGAGGAGGGCATGGGAGAGGATATACTGCACCCGCATAGACCTCTTTGGCATGAGTGATTCTGAGGTGTATCGCATCTTCAGATTCACCCCTCATGCCATCCTGGAATTAACCATAACCTTGCAGGAGGACATCACCAGCCCAACACACCGCTCACATGCAGTGCAGCCACTGGTCAAGGTCATGGCAACACTCCATTTCCTTGTCAGTGGCTCTTTTCAAAGAACAAGTGGAGTGGTAGCTAGATGGCACAATCCTCCGTGAGCAGATGTGTGCACCAGGTTGTCCCTGCAATCCTCAGACGCATGGCCAACCAAATCATCAAACCAACCACTGAGGACCTGCGGCTGAAGGCAATGACAGATTTCTACAGAATTGCCAGTTCCCCACGCATCGTGGGGGCCATTGATTGCACACATGTGGCACTCCAGCCCCCCCATGAGACAGAGCACATATACCGCAATCGGAAGCATTGGCATTCCATCAACGTACAGGTGATAGTCGATGCCCAAGGCCTCATATGGCACATCCGTGCCAAACACCCCGGATCCAGCCATGACAGCTACATCTACAATCAGAGCCCCATCCGAATGGAATTCGAACAGAACGTGTATGGGGACACCTGGCTGGTTGGTGAGTGACATGGGTGGCAGGCATGACTGACCCCCCCCATGATGCACACATCACAAGGGGCACATGCATGACTAACATCCTCCTGTGTTTTTCCTTACAGGTGACTCTGCATATGCACTGGGACCCCATCTCATGACTCCTATCCGGAACCCCCAAACCTCAGGAGAGGAAAGATACAATGAAGCCCACGCCCAAACACGTGCAGTGGTGGAGCGCAACTTTGGCCTACTGAAGTCACGTTTCCGATGCCTGCATAAGTCTGGGGGGACCCTGTTGTATTCCCCCAACTTCGTGTGCCAGACCCCTGAACCAGACAATCCCCCCCTAACCGAGGTTACCCCGTCTTCTGAGGGAAGAGCAGCCAGGAGACAGCTCACATTAGGCATCTTTGCACATTAAACACACACATTAATCATGGCACAATGAGAATGCATGCATGCACACCACTGTGGTCCCTAGCACAGACACATCACATCCTCATCTAAATGGATTAGCACAAGCCCACCATGCAGGACTTATGAGCAGCAACGCCACGCCATGGCTCTAATTATGTCACTGTACATTCATACACCATTCACACGGACCTGGGAATCACTTCTCCCTGGTCCTGGGGAACCCTTCTCCACCAAAACTGAGGGTGACACCCCTTTGCCGGCAGGAATATCACCCCCACATTCCAAAAACATTCACATCACAAAAAAAAAAAAATGTCCAGCAAAAAAAAAAATTCCAGCAAAAAAAAAAAAAGGGGGAAAAACAAATTAATGCCGTTGGCGTGAGCCGCGCCTGGGCCGCCCACGGCCACGGCCCCGGCTCCTCAGGAGAGACTCATGGGAGGGGGGGGAATACGGGGAAGGAGGAGCAGCCCCACCTGGCGGCCTGCCCTCCAAGGCCACGGCAATTCTGTTCAGGCCAACACCTAGTGTTGCCGTATTGGCCTGGATAGCCTGGGTGAGGGCCCTCACATCCTGCCCAACGTCTGCTGTTGTAGTCTGCAGTACGTTTAGGCAGTTTGTAAGAGCCAGGGAGTGGCAGTCCAGGTCCCCAAGCGTATCCTTTATGGAGGACAGGCTCTCCTCCATCCGCCCCAAAGTCTGGCTGACCTGTCCCAGATGGCGGGTCTGAAGGGCCTGGTCCCTTCTCAGATTGGTGGGCAGAAGCTCGGCCACCCCCCTGGTCTTCTGGGATGACTTCCTGCCTCCAGCTGAGGCTTGTGGCCGGGGAGAAAGGGAGGCCCTTGGGAGAGGAGCCCTGTTGGGGGAGGAGTGGGAGGGGTTAGCCCTTATGAAGGGCTGGCTGCTGCCAGCCAGAGAGGAAGACTCCTCCAAAAACAGCAATCCACTGGCTGACATGACATCCTCCTCCTCCTCAACCTCCTCCTCTTCAACCTCCTCCGAGGACTCCGGCCTTGTCGGGGGGTCCTCATCAGGCTGTTGTCCCTGGGATGGTGCGGTCAGCCCAGATGGCCCAGCACCCTCCTGCTCATCTGTGGATGACACAAAACATTCACAGGTTGGAGGATCCACATATTCCCTTTCATCCCCCCCCCACATGCTACACACCTGATAGGGCAACAAAAACCTTACCTGGCATCACGCCTTCATGACTTCATGACTCGAGTCATAGCCGGGCAGGCCCTCCACCTGTTGTCTATGAAAGGTCTGGGCCACCGCACGCTCCTCCGCTGTCAGCCTAACAGGGCATGGTGGGCCCCCTCCTGTGGCCCTGGCATGGGCTACCATTTTGGCCAGCTTCTTTCTGACCAGACGCCGGAGGTCATTGATCTTCTTTTCAATCCCCGACCGTGTCCGGGTCTCCCCCCCCCCCGATGCATTCACCTGGTCAGTAATGTTCTGCAAGATATCACGCTTCCTGGCCGGGGTGGTGTTGGCACTCTCCGGGCCGCGGAGGAAACGCCCATATTGGGAAATGGCCCGGGCAAGAATTTGTTTCTCCCCCAAAGTAAAATTTAACTTCCTCTTCCTCTCAGTCATACTCATACAAAAACTCTCTCCCAAACAGTCAGCAAAAATCACTCACAAAAACAAGCAGGAAAAATCAAGCAAGAAAACAAACAAACAAAAATCTCTCAACCAAAAAGTCTCACAAGCAGTCACCAAAAAACACTTTCAAATATCTTCTACAAAACACTAGATCACACAGTCCACAAATATAACAAATACAAATCACAACGCAACAAACAACAGAACAAAAGCACCTTGCTGTATAGGGATGGATACAAAGGGATGTACTTTTGCAAAGGAAGTGTGTTTGTCTCTGTCTATTTATGCTGTCTGCGTAGTTCACTAATTTGCCCTAGTACACTTCCAATTTCACTGATTGCGCCGTTCCCGAGTTGTGAGCATGCGCACAGAGGTGCTGACCATGGTCTGCTTCAAGCGCGCATGCGCGAGCCGGCCGGCCCTTCATTTGCATGGGGTCACGGCTCATTTCAATGTAACACGCCCACGTCCTTCCCAATTTGAATTACTCCGCCTTGCAATAACGTTGCGCAGGCGCAAATCCGACGAGAATAGGGTGATTGCGCCGCTACATTGCGCCAGTCTAATGTAAAGGCGGTGCGCTACGCCGGTCCAATAATGCGCAGATGTACGTGAATCTGGCCCTTTGACTTTAAAAAAATAAATGATATATTTCTTTAAACCTGAGAACCAGAAGTGACATCAGAGGTTGTTCCAGTCCTCCAAGGGCATAGAGCCGAGTGGGGGCCATCTTGCCTAGCCATCGACTGCATCGGATCGGTTCCAGGCTTACCGAAGGCTCTGGTTAGCTCGGAACCAATGTGATCCCGTGGAAAATCTGCCATCTGTATTACTTTTAGCAGATGCCTTATCTCCCACAGAAAAAAATTATACTGAGTATTAAATGTTAAACTAATGACTAGTGGGGGGCGTGGCTTGGAAATGGCAGAGTGAGGAAGCTTTCTGTTAGAGCTCCCGAATCCTGGCCTAATAATTTTAGCTGAAATTACCATTTCTCCTATAAAAACGTACATATAAGAAAAGGAGGAAGACCTGGCGATTATTAAAAGCTAACCCAGAGGCATCGATCAGACGGTATTATAAATTCCCAGCTCAAACAGCAACCTCCCCTGCAGTGCCACGAGGCGAGAGAAGGCCGGAAGACCTACCCTCCACATCCATGGTTGCAGCACAGCGACATATCCCACACTCGCTGGAGGGGCTGCCCTCGCTTCTGGTACCATCACCTGACCCGCCGGCTCGGCGGCATCTGCAGGTTCCTTGCAGGCGGAGGCAGACATCAGAGCCCTATTGCGGGTGCTTCCAACCAAGGCCGACATGGAAGCCCTACTGACAAGGATAGAGGAACAGCACTGTCGTGACTTCCATGAGCTCCGCTCTGAGGTCTACACTTTGGATGAACAAGTCAGGAGCGGAGAGACAGAGGTAAGCGCCTTTGGACTTATGGTCACTCAATTAGAAAAAGGCCAGGTGGACTCTCAGGTCAGGCTGGCAGAGGTGCAGCTCCAGGCCGAAGACCTGAAGAATAGGAGCCGCCGCAACAACCTCCAGATCTGGGGGTTTCCAGAGGCAACGGGACCGGAGAACTTACAAGACACTATCTTGGCTATCTTCTGACAGTTTCTGGGCCCAGACTCACCAGCTTCCATGGAGTTAGACAGAATCCACCGCACACTGGGGCCAAAACCGCAAGACCCTAACCGTCCTAGAGATGTAATTTGCCACCTACATCGGTACACACAAAAGGAGCAAGTCCTCAGAGCGGCATGGGCCAACGACTGGATTCATTTTGATGGAGCAGACCTAGAACGGCTACCCCTTATTCCCCCCATTTCTTTTCCAACCCTTCTGTTCCCCCCACTCTCTCTTCCTCCTTGCTATGTTTCCAAAAAAAATTTAGGGGACATTTAGGGGTTGGTGAGAACCGGCTACATTCCCTTAACCATTCCCTTAAAATACGGAACATGCTAGAAAAATAAAAGGGATCGTGCGGGATGTGGAGGACTTCTACTCATTAGACATATTTCCTGCCTCTATTCCACTAGGAGACTTCAAGTAAAGTGCTCTCATGATTGCGTAAAAAATTGATATAAAGATGTTTAGCTTGTATTGTCATTGTATTATACCCTGTTGGGTTCTCTGTATTTCCGCATGTTCTACCATGTTAAATAAAGAATGTACAACAAACGAATGACAAGTGGCAGCTGCTCATTAGGGGCGCAGGGGCGCCGCCCCCCTAATCCATGCGCCCAGCCCTTCAGTTACATGCAGGGTGCTGTTTTTTTAAGCTACATGCAGGGTGCTGTGCCCTGACTCTACCCTGTTGTGTTACATTAGCAAATGGATGGAGCATCAGCCACCAATGCTAATGACATACCGTATATATACTGTGGGCGGTGGAAGGCTCAAGCGACAGGGGAAGGGTTAGTGTGGGGTGGTGGGCTGGAGCAACGGGGGGGATGTCTGTGGTCAGGTCTGTCTGCCACTCCCCTCCGACCGTTGGAGCACCAGCTGCCATTTCTAATGACATACAGTACATATACTGTGGGTGGTTGGCAAAACAATGCATGAATCCATTTAAACTTGTCTAAAGGTGCTGGTCCAGATAATGTATATAAGGGGAAAGATAATGTGAACACTGACCCAAAGGATGGCAACCAACCACCAGAATGCTACACTAATCTTTAACTATTGCAAACATGGTTTATAGGAATGACATTAACTAACCCAAAAATGAAGGTCCTCGTGTGCACACTATGCATACAGCCCCAAAGGTGGGTGGGTGTATGTCTTCCTGACAAAGGGGTAACCCTGGAGGTGACTATAAAGCACCTGGTGCCTAACGGTCAGTATTAGCTGGATATCGTTGTGGCCCCTCTGTCTGTTAAAAACTGTCCTTTTAAGAGTGTGCAATAAATGGCTGTTGAGCTTCTGAGTAGAGAGCAGCCTGTATTGCATTAACTGTGTGCACAGGGGTTTAACCCAGGGCTCCTCAAACTACGGCCTGGATATGGCCCGCCAGTATGATTTACCCGGCCCACGGACTGCCCCTTTAATATCGCTGGGGGGATCTGTGATGGTGGGTCTGTTATGGGGGGTTATGTTAGTAGAGGAGTTTGTGTTGGGTGGGCTTTATGATGGGGGGAGTCTGTGATGGGGGGATCTGCTATGGGGGGACCTGATATGGGGGCTTTTTGATGGGCGGAATCTGTGATGGGGATCTGTTATGGGGGTCTGTGATGGGGGGTCTGTTATTCTGGGCTTTGTGATGGAGAGGTGTTTGTGTTGGGGGGCTTTAATTTTAGGGAGGATCTGTTTTGGGGGCTTTTTGATGGAGAGGAGTTTGTGGTGGGGGGTCTGTTATTGGGGGCTTTGTGATATAGAGGAGTTTGTGTTGGTGGGCTTTGTGATGGGGGTTCAATTATTGGGAGCTTTGTGATGGAGAGAAGTTTGTGTTGGGGGGGCTTTGTGATGGGGGGCCTAATATGGGGGGAATCTTTGATGGGGGGATTTGTGATGGAGAAGAATCTGTGATGGGGGGTTCCGTGATGAGGGGGGTCTGTGTTGGGAAGGGGTTCTGTGATGAGGGGAGTCTGTGAAATATTAATAAGTTTATGTTGATTAAAATGTATCTTTATTTTAAATATTGTATTGTTTTTTCTTGTTTTTTTGCACTTGAAATAAGATGTGTGCATAGGTTCATATTTTTTTATAGTCCGGCCCCCCAACAGTCTGAGGACATCAGTGCCACCACAGTGCTCTTCCATGCCACATCAGTGCCATCACAGTGATCATCAGTGCCATCACAGTGCTCATCAGTGCCATCACAGTGTTCATCTGTGCCACATCTGTGCAATCTTCATGCTCACCCATGCCATCAGAGTACTCATCAGTGCCATCACAGTGCTCATTCGTGCCTCAAAAAAGTGTAATAGGTAGTTAGGAAATTAGATGTGTAATTTATGTCCCTAGAAACCTGACGGTGCTCCTTGCATATTGGGCCTCTGTATGTGGCCAGGTGTGTAAAAGTCTCGACAGAATCCATCAAGAAACTTGGTGGCAGAGCTTTTTGCTGAGGAAAACGGTCGTGTGTATGTTTTTCATCGAGAAAACTGTCATGGAACTCGATGAGAAAAAAAGAGAACAAGTTCTCTTTTTCCTCGTCGGGAGTCTCAATTTCCTCATCGTGTTCCTTGTCAGGCTGGTTTTCGACGAGAAACATGTTCGTGTGTATGCTTAGAAACCCGCACATGCTCAGAAGGGTGGCGCCAGTAGAATCAAACTCTCTCTTAATAGTGCCGTCGTACGTGTTTTACGTCACCGCGTTTGAGAACGACAAGATTTTGTCTTGACAGTGTGTACGCAAAGAAAACTTGTCAAGATTCCCGACAAGGATTCTCGACAAGAAACAAGGAACTCGTCGAGGAAAACAATGTTTCATTTACGACGAGTTCCTCGGTCGTGTGTACGAAGCCTCACACATACTCAGTAGAAGTATGTAGTAGAATGTATTTTGGGGTGTCATTTTTAGTATGTACATGCTATGTGTTAGAAATATCTTAAAAATGTTCAACTTTGTGTAAAAATAAAAGCGTTTTTATTTTATTTCCATATTTTCCAAAAACTTGTGGAAAAGAATGACATGTTCAAAAGACTCATTATGCTTCCTAGATTATGTGTTTGCTTTTCAAAATTGGGTCATTTTGTGGGCGTTTCCATAATCCGTGTGCTCCATAGTCAAGAAATTAGATGTGTGATTTATGTCCTTAGAATACAGTACCTGACAGTGCTCCCTACATGTTGGGCCTCTGTATGTGGCTAGGCTGTGAAAAAGTCTCACAAATGTGGTATTGCCATACTCACGAGGAGTAGCAGAATGTGTTTCGGGGTGTAATTGCAAATATAAATATGCCATGTGAGAAAAATTACCTGTTGATATGACAATTTTGTGAACAAAAATAAATCTTTATTTTGCAAAGAATTGTGGGGAAAAAAATGACAACTTGAAAAAATTCACCATGCCCCTTACTAAATACATTGGAATGCCTATTTTCCAAAAAGGGCTAATTTGGGGGGTTGGGTTATTTGTACTTTCCTGGCTTGTTATGCCGTGTACACACGGTCATTTTTTGTGATGAAATAAAACAACGTTTTAAAAAACGTAATTTAAAATGATCATGTGTGGGCAAAACGTTGTTTTATGTCTTCTGAAAAATGACCAAAAAAAAATTCGAACATGCTTAAATTTTTTGTCGTTTTTCAAAATGTCGTTTTTTGTGTCATAAAAAATGATCGTGTGCGGGCTAAAACGACGTTTAAAACAACGTTTTTAAACCCGCACATGCTCAGAAGCAAGTTATGACGCGAGCTTGAATGGAACAGAGTGCCGTCGAACGTGGTGTACGTAACCGCACTTTGCAAGAGCATTTTCAAAAAACGATGGTGTGTAGACAACGTCGTTTTTTAAAATGAAGTTTGAAAAACGTTGTTTTGTTTTGTGAGATAAAACAATGTTTTTTTACATCACAAAAAGTGATCGTGTGTACGCGGCATTAGTGTCTCAAGAAATGAGATAGACCGTCAATACATCTGGTGTGATCAATTTTCAGTGATTGCTTGTAGACTCTATAACCTACACAAAGACCAAATAATATACACAGGGTATACTATTTGGACTTTGCAAAGTGCAGTCTATTTGCCTTTAGTAAATCAACCCCTTTGTGTGTCAATCTCTTGCTACAGTCATCACAGGCTCTGTCTTCTGGCTCTAAGGAACACAGAAAGAATACCCAGCTCTGGTCACCGCACACCAGGCTCTGTACCAAAGGGGACAATGCCTTTTCCAAACGCTGCATTCGCAGCATTCAATTGGACAGCTGCTTCCCTGATGTGACCTATGGAGGTCTTGGAGGAATCTGGTTCCCCCTTATCCTCCGCCCTCCCTGCACAGCGGCCACCCTTACCTTGAGGCTTAACTGCATCTGCTTATATACTGCTGTCAATCCAATGCAGTGTCAAGGGAGTGGGGGAGGGGGGTGCAAACAGAGCGTGGCCTCCAATAGTGGCACCTCGAGAAAAGGAGGAGCCTCCGGGGCTGCTCTGTGCAAAACCATTGCACCGAGCGGGTAAGTATGACATGTTTGTTACTTAAATTGCCTTTACAATCACTTTAACCCCCTGAGCGGTATTTCCGAGTGTAGCTTGGGGTGAGATTTGGTAACCCCGAGCCACACTCGGGCTTGCCTCGCTGGATGCAGGAAGAAGACACTTACCTTTTCCCTGCGATCCAGTGATGTATCTCCGCAGTGCACGGCGGCGGAATGTCCGCCCCATGCCCTGTGTTCTTCTGATTCCCTTCCCTGCGAGCGTCGCAACGCTGGGGAGCGGAACGGGGGGGGGGGGGGGGGGGGGGGGGCGGCAAATTCAAACAGTATAAGTGAAAACAAAGTAAAAACACACTGATACAATTGGTTTACAAATAAAAATAATATACAGTGATCTTTGATTGCCCCCCAGTGCTTTCTCCAGTGCTGCCTTTGTCTGCAGATTTACTGTACCTGTGTCTGTAAACTGCACAGCGACCATGGCATCAAAGCACGCCTCTACCTCAAAACCGCTATGCGACCTGCTTGAAAATAGAGACAGCGATACCGAATGGCTTGCAGAGGAGTTGAGTGACAGCGACGCATGGGAAAGTTCGTCATCAGACGCAGAAAGCGATTTTAGCGACGATCCTGCGTCTGTGCCAAGCGATGTGCGGACTTGGTGCTCAATTGATTGCTCTATGGAGCACGTGGCACCACCAAGATTTCCATTTACAGGAGCACCTGGGATAAAAGTGGACATTGAGGATGACAATCCCTTGGAATACCTCCAACTTTTTTTGACGGATGAAGTGATCGTCAAAATCGCTTTGGAGACAAATCGACACCAGGAACAACAAGCTGCTACCCATCAGCTATTTTCAAGATGCAGAAAATGGGAGCCTGTAACCAGCGACAACATCTGGAAGTTCCTTGGCCTCATCATTTTACAGGGAGTGGTGGGGAAACCCCTGCAAAAATGGTATTGGACAACCAATAAATTATTGGCCACACCTTTTTTTGGAACCGTCATGTCGGAGTACAGATTTTCATTGATCATGAAATATTTGCACTTTGCAAATAACAAGGACTTTGATGAGCGTTCTCATCCAGCTCCAAAGCTGAAAAAAATTTGGGAGGTTTACCAGATTATTTTGCAGAATTTCCAGCGGACCTATATAGAGAGACATTACCATCGATGAAAGTCTCATGGCCTACAATGGTAGGCTCAACTGGATACAGTTCATCGCATCAAAGCGAGCTCGCTTTGAGATAAAATAGTTTATGCTGTGTGAATCCAGCTCTGGGTACATCTGGAACTCAGTCCTGTACACAGGGAAAGGGACTAAATTCTGCCTGCGATTCAGCGGTTTTGGAATGGCAACCGCTTTGGTTCTTTCCTTGATAGAGCCACTGCTGAACCAGGGCTACTGTGTCACTATGGACAATTTTTATACCTCCCCAGAACTGTACAAGTTCCTTCTTCTAAATAAGACCGACGCTTATGGGACCGTGAGGCCTAACCGGTGTGTTAGCATTTGCCAGCAAAAAAGCTTGGGAAAGGAGAAGTTGCTGCATGGCACAAGGGGAAAATGATGGCACTGAAGTGACGGGACAAAAAAGACGTTTCCCTTATGAGTACAGTCCACACCTCGACCGTCATGGTCCATACCAGAGGTGGAAAGGATGTTATGAAGCCACAGGTTGTGTTGGACTACAACCACACTATGGGAGGTGTGGACAGGGCTGACCAAGCCATGACCTTTTACCCAGCGATGAGGAAGCAGCAGAAAAAATACTACAACATTTTTTTCCGACATCTTTTGGAACAATGTCTCTGGAATTCCTTCATCCTGATGAAAAAAAAAGTGACAGGTCTATGGTCCATGCGGACTTTATGTGGAAGGTGGCAGAACTGATCTTTCTGAAGCACCAAACGCCAACGGCGTTAAACCGTTCTGGACGTCGGGCTGCTGCTGTTGTAAACCCTGAACGACTGACTGGTCGTCATTTTTTGAACCACATTCCACACACTGAAAAAAAAACAGCACCCACAAGGATGTGTGTGGTTTGCTGCTCCAAGCGCGACGACAACGGAAGAAAAATCTGTAAAGAAACACATTTCTGTTGTCTCGACTGCGACGTTGGACTTTGTGCTGTACCTTGCTTTAAAAATGTTCATACCCGAGACGTTTACTGAATAATGATATTGCACCCTTGTTTGACCCCCCCCAAAAAATCTGAGTTTTTGAATATATTATTTACTAAAAATTAATGAATAAAAACTATTGTTATTATTAAATTATTTGTTATTATTTATTATATTATAATTTATGATTTTGTGTTTCAAACTTTAATCATACCCGGGATGTCTACTAGACTCTGGTTTGGACAGATTTAGGTGAGTTATTCCTAAGAATTACAGGCCTGCAATCTAAAACGCCAAATTCCCATGCAAAATAATGGTACCGCTTTCAGCACCTAAAATCTGAAAGAATCATACCGCCAAGGGGGTTAAGGAGTACAAGCTGTTTACTTAGCAAACTAAATTTCTCTTAGCTTAGTTAATTTAGGGGAAGCTGTGCTGACTTCAGTCACTTAATCATGTGCAAGCAAGAAAAACAAAAACATTTTTTTAAGGCCTCATTCAATCGGGTGCTGATACCCAGTTTGTGAAACAGCACCATTATATGGCTTCAGCTGCCAGGTATTGCGTGCAGGCAGCTCATATAGAATATTTCCCAAGATTTTGTCTTTGTCCCGGGAAAATCGGGAATGTTTTAGTGAACAACGGCCGGCGGGCTACAAAGAGATGGCCTCCGCCGCCACAAGGATGATTTCCCCTTGTGTTCAGTGGAGAGCGGAGGGGCAGCCAATTGGCTTCTCTCCTCTCCACTGAACACACACCGGATGTAAAGGAGGGCTCCGCTGCGGGGACACCAGATGTAAAGGAGGGCTCTGCTGCGGGGACACCAGATGTAAAGGAGAGCTCCGCTGCTGGGGACACCAGATGTAAAGGAGAGCTCTGCTTCGCTGACACCAGATGTGAAGGAGGGCTCCGCTGCGGGAAAAAACAGATGTAAAGGAGGGCTCCTCTGCGGGGAAACCAGATGTAAAGGAGGGTTCCGCTGTGGGGACACCAGATGTAAAGAAGGGCTCCACTGTGGGGACACCAGATGTAAAGGAGGGCTCCGCTGCGGGGACACCAGATGTAAAGGAGGGCAATGCTGCCGAGGACACCAGATGTAAAGGAGGGCTCCGCTGCTGGGGATACCAGATGTAAAGGAGGGCTCCGCTGTGGGGATACCAGATGTAAAGGAGGGCTCCGCTGCGGGGACACCAGATGTAAAGGAGGGCACCGCTGCCGAGGACACCAGATGTGAAGGAGGGCTCCTCTACGGGGACAACAGATGTAAAGGTGGGCTCCGCTGCGGAGACACCAGATGTAAAGGAGAGCTCTGCTTCGCTGACACCAGATGTGAAGGAGGGCTCCACTGCGGGGAAACCAGATGTAAAGGAGGGCTCCTCTGCGGGGGAAACCAGATGTAAAGGAGGGTTCCGCTGTGGGGACACCAGATGTAAAGGAGGGCACTGCTGCCGAGGACACCAGATTTAAAGGAGGGCTCCGCTGTGGGGACACCAGATGTAAAGGAGGGCTTCGCTGCCGGGGACACCAGATGTAAAGGAGGGCTCCGCTGCTGGGGATACCAGATGTAAAGGAGGGCTCCGCTGTGGGGATACCAGATGTAAAGGAGGGCTCCGCTGCGGGGACACCAGATGTAAAGGAGGGCACCGCTGCCGAGGACACCAGATGTGAAGGAGGGCTCCGCTGCTGGGGACAACAGATGTAAAGGCGGGCTCCGCTGCGGGGACACCAGATGTAAAGGAGGGCACCGCTGCCAAGGACACCAGATGTAAAGGAGGGCTCCACTGCGGGGACACCAGATGTAAAGGAGGGCTCCACTGTGGGGACACCAGATGTAAAGAAGGGCTCCGCTGTGGAGACACCAGATGTAAAGGAGGGCTCCACTGCCAGGGACACAGATGTAAAGGAGGGCTCTGCTGTGGGGACACCAGATGTGAAGATGGGGTTCGCTCTGGGGACACCAGATGTAAAGGAGGGCTCCGCTGCTGGGGATACCAGATGTAAAGGAGGGCTCCGCTGTGGGGATACCAGATGTAAAGGAGGGCTCCGCTGCGGGGACACCAGATGTAAAGGAGGGCACCGCTGCCGAAGACACCAGATGTGAAGGAGGGCTCCGCTACGGGGATACCAGATGTAAAGGGGGCTCCGCTGCGGGGACACCAGATGTAAAGGAGATGACATATGTGAAGGAGGGCTCCACCGGGGACACCAGATGTAAAGGAGGGCTCCTCTGCGGGGGAAACCAGATGTAAAGGAGGTGGGCTCCGCTGGGGACACCAGATGTAAAGGAGCATGCCGAGGACACCAGTAAAGGAGGGCTCCGCTGTGGGGACACCTAAAGGAGGGCTTCGCTGCGGGAAACCAGATGTAAAGGAGGGCTCCGCTGCTGGGGATACCAGATGTAAAGGAGGGCTCCGCTGTGGGGATACCAGATGTAAAGGAGGGCTCCGCTGCGGGGACACCAGATGTAAAGGAGGGCCCCGCTGCCGAGGACACCAGATGTGAAGGAGGGCTCCGCTGCTGGGGACACAGATGTAAAGGAGGGCTCCGCTGTGGGGACACCAGATGTGAAGATGGGGTTCGCTCTGGGGACACCAGATGTAAAGGAGGGCTCTGCTGCTGGGGATACCAGATGTAAAGGAGGGCTCCGCTGTGGGGATACCAGATGTAAAGGAGGGCTCCGCTGCGGGGACACCAGATGTAAAGGAGGGCACCGCTGCCGAAGACACCAGATGTGAAGGAGGGCTCCGCTACGGGGACAACAGATGTAAAGGTGGGCTCCGCTGCGGAGGGCTCCGCTGCGGGGACACCAGATGTAAAGGAGAGCTCTGCTTCGCTGCCGAAGACACCAGATGTGAAGGAGGGCTCCACTGCGGGGCAGGTAAAGGACGGGGGAACCAGATGTAAAGGAGGGGCTGTCCAGATTTAAAGAACTGTGGGGACACCAGATGTAAAGGGCATGCTGGGGACACCAGATTTAGAAGGGGCTCCCTGTGGGGCAGATGTAAAGGAGGACTCCGCTGCCGGGGACACCAGATGTAAAGGAGGGCTCCGCTGCTGGGGATACCAGATGTAAAGGAGGGCTCCGCTGTGGGGATACCAGATGTAAAGGAGGGCTCCGCTGCGTGGACACCAGATGTAAAGGAGGGCACCACTGCCGAGGACACCAGATGTGAAGGAGGGCTCCGCTGCGGGGACAACAGATTTAAAGGTGGGCTCCGCTGCGGGGACACCAGATGTAAAGGAGGGCACCGCTGCCAAGGACACCAGATGTTAAGGAGGGCTCCACTGCGGGGACACCAGATGTAAAGGAGGGCTCCACTGTGGGGACACCAGATGTAAAGAAGGGCTCCGCTGTGGAGACACCAGATGTAAAGGAGGGCTCCGCTGCCAGGGACACAGATGTAAAGGAGGGCTCCGCTGTGGGGACACCAGATGTGAAGATGGGGTTCGCTCTGGGGACACCAGATGTAAAGAAGGGCTCCACTGTGCGGTCATCAGATGTAAAGGAGGGTTCCGCTGCGGGGACACCAGATGTAAAGGAGGGGCTCTGCTTCTAGGGGCACCTGATGCAAGGACGGACTCTGTAGGGGGCACCTGATGTAAGGACGGACTCTGTAGGGGGCACCCCGATGTAAGGACGGACTCTGTAGGGGGCACCTGATGTAAGGACAGACTCTGTAGGGGGCACCTGATGTAAGGACGGACTCTGCTGGGGGCACCTGATGGCATCTGGTGGCAGGCGACGCGACAAGTGACACGCTCAGGGGTCCCACTGATTCTGTATTACGGTGAGTTGAATGATTTCATTCTATAGTACAATGTAATAATAGAAATAATGTGTTTCAATCATCCTGACACCATAACAACTATGGTGCCGGGATGATTGAAGCGCTAACACCAGGTGTTTGGAGTATCTTTATCTGTTCATTGTTAAACTTTCTGGAATACACAGATTTCTATTGTTGTGTAGGATCTGGGCCTGCTGTTCGTCCATCTCTCTTTCCTTCCTTATCTCTCCTTACCTCCCTCTTTCTTTCTTTCCTTCTTTCTCTCTCCTTCTTTTCTTCTCTCTCCCTCCCTCTTTTCCCCTTTCTTTCTTCATCCCTCATTCAGCTCAGACTCTAACCACACCCCTTTGTGCCACGCCCACGGTTCCATGTAAACCACACCCATTTTATTCTTACTGTGTCACACCTACAAATGCATGCCACGCCCCTAATTATAATAAGACTCCTCTTACAGCCAAAAAAGTGTCCCTATTTTTATTTTTTTTACAATGTTGGCAACTATGCATTTAGGTCTGTTGGAACACAGCATCTGCACACATCCCGAACTGACAGCCATACACTTCATGAGTGTCGGTCTCAGATGCATCTGCTCATATTAACCTTCGCAGCACCAGAAGATCATTCATGTGATGGTATCCAGGGGCAGAAGATTTCCAATTTCAACCTAACACAGCAGCCCCCAGCACGTGGCATCGTTTTCATTCATGGCAAATACTATCCCTGGTGCTGTTTTTAAAAATGTTCACTATAGATCAGCAGCTGCATATTAATGCACTTTTGGAAAATACACTGCAACGGACCTAATTGTTGTAAATGTGCCCTAAACAAAAGGGTTATGGCAGAGTACACCTGTCTTTGCGCTTTCTTCAAAAGCCATAGTCCCATTGACTACTTTATTTAATAACCCCTGGATTTTACACTGTTGCATGTGTACGCTGCACCCCTGGTAACACACACATGTGAGTATGAATGTGCGCATAGAGTTTGCTTTTGTCTTTAACACTGCAGCACAGAAGTATTAACCAGCCGCATAGAAAATAATGAGATTTCTCCTTGACATGTATTTTCATGTAGCAAAATGCAAGAGATTTGCTGCATCAAATAGGACAAGTGTGAATAAGGCCTCGGTGTCTGTTCTTCTATAGAATGAGGAAGTAAGCCACCTACTGATGGGTTTTGGAATAACAATCTCACGCAATAGATAATATAAGTAAATACTTAGAATTTAGGGTGGGTTTATTTCACACACTTATCAGTAGTTACCAATATTGTATGGTAAACCTCAAAAACAGTAAAAGTAAAAGTACATATAAATAAGTTGATTCTTTAAAACTGCTTTCGTGATTCAAAAGTAGTAAAAAGAAGACATTGATCTTGAAAAAATACACTATATTGTCAAAAGTATTGGGACACCTGCTTTTACACGCACCTGAACTTCAATGGCTTCCCAGTCTTAGTCCATAGGGTTTTAAGATCCTTTGCAGCTATTGTTAAGCTTTAATTCTTCTGGGAAGGCTGTCCACAAGGTTTAGGAGTGTGTCTATGGGAATGTTTGACCATTCTTTCAGAAGCGCATTTGTGAGGTCAGACACTGATGTTGGAGTAAAAGGCCTGGCTCGCAGCCTTTGCTCTAGTTCGTCCCAAAAGTGTTCTGTCGGGTGGAGGCCAGTCAAGTTCCTCCACCCCAAACTTTTTCATCCATGTCTTTGTTGACCTTGCATTGTGCACAGGTCCAAATCATTTGGTGAAGGGGGGATTATGGTGAAGGGGGGGGGGGAGAATTATGGTGTGGGGTTGTTTTTCAGAGGTTGGGCTTGGCTCCTTAGTTCCAGTGAAGCAAACTTTTAAGGGGTCAGCATACCAAGACATTTGGACAATTTCTTGCTCTGAACTTTGTAGGAACAGTTTGAAGATGGTCCCCTCCTGTTCCAACATGACTATGCACCAGTGCACAAAGCAAGGTCCATAAAGACAGAGATAGTTTTGAGAGCCTGTTCACACTGGGATCCTGTGTGATTTCTGTGCATTTCCATGTTGTGCATTTTGACAGCCCTGTCATTTGAATGGGCTGCAAAAGCACTAGACTGCAGGAAAAGTAGTGCTTGCACTACTTTTAAAAGCACATTGTGGCACCATGTGATTTGATGCCCATAAATGCACTGCATTTGCCATCTGCATTTGGGGTACCTTTGATAATACATTGGAATCTGCATGCAGATCTCAAGGGCAGTGTTATTAACTGAAGTGTGGGAAGCACACATGGAACGCGCCTTTCCTGCGCTGAGTTCTGATGTGAACCATCCCTAACTTGGAGGTAGCAATGTGCTAAACCTCTTTTAATGTGCACAGTGTTTACAATCCTTATAGCAGTGTTTCTCAACCATTTAAAATGATGCGGGGTACGCCATTCTGTATGTAAAAATGATAAAAAACAAAACAAATAGTTTTACATAATGCAGCAACATATGTAGGACACCCAATGTGATTTATTCTTCCTAAGCAAATACACCTTTACACACTGGTACTGACTAGTATTGCAATATTTCTCTCCCTTACTTAGCTAATGCGATCCCAGTGCCAGGGGCGGACTGACCATTGAGGCCCTCGGGCACTGCCAGAGGGCCCCATGCCACTAGGGGGCCCCATCAGGGTTGCCAGGCTCATTAAAACCAGGTACAGTATGTAAAAATCTGTGTTTTTTTTACATCTGTCCCTAATATGTCCAAAACCTACATGCTTTTGATGTGAAAATCCCGAGATTTTAGCTGCCCCGTCTCTGTACTGCCACCTGGCTTGGTGGCCATCTGTAAGCCCGGGGGCCCCATAATCTTCTATTGCCCGGGGGCCCCATGTGTTGTCAGTCCGCCCCTGCCCAGTGCTGACTTTGAGAAGCAGGGCAGGGGCAAACAAGGATGCTGTGCAGGCACCCAACATTCTCATTATCAACTGATGATGTAATTGGTTGTTATGTCACCAGCAGCTGGAAGGTCGTAAAGTTGAAAAATGAAAACCTGTGACTGTGTAACTGAAAGGTAGACTTGATCCACCTTACTTGTATACAATTTTTGGGCAATTTTTAGCCATTTTGCCAGGGCAGCCCTGAAGAAACCTAAAGGCACCCTAGGGTGCTTGATCACCCTGGTTGAAAACGGCTGCCTTAGAGTGCCCCTTAGCACTTGGTGCAATAGAAATGACATGGAAGTTGATTCTTTAAATTGCAACTGGCCAGCTCCAGCACTAATGTGTTATTATAGGCCTCTCATTTCTAATTACAGGTTACTCTGCAGCCTGACAGGTGTGGGCAGGGACATGTGTAAGTGGTGGCTGTATTGTCCTTGAGGTGACAGATTGCACATTCTCTTGCTATGGAGGAAGAAAATTTGTGAAAATAGAATAGCGCCTATGAGTTTTCTGCTGTAAGGAGAAAAAGTCTGAAATATTTATGTTCTGTTAAATCTTCCAGTAAAGGTGATATAACAAATTTACTAAAATGGTCTACAGACTCCAAGCGCTATACAGTGTACATGCATTATAGAGCCATGAAATGCAGTGCCGAAATGCCATTAGTGTCAAAAAGAACAGTGAAAACTGGAGTTCAACATTATCTTCAGTTACAAAAATACTATTAAATAAGAATAACATCTCTCCTTCTGAACTTTATCACTGTGTACAGGGGGAAGGAGGGTGAAACCTTTGAGCAGAATCCCCAGTATGAATGATGAAACATATTCGAGGGGCAGCACTTTCAGGTAGGAGGTAAAGCTCCTCCACACACACATTAAAGCCGGCCCCTCGATACTAAAATCATTACATTGGCACTTTAAAAATGCGTTTTAAGAGGTAATACCGAGGCATTGGAGATTGATAAACACTCCTTCCATAAAGTAATGGATGAATTACGTCAGCCCTGTTTGTAAAAAGGCAGAATGAATGCTCACTAAACAAGACAGACTAGAAACATAGACCATCATGTGGCCATAGAAGTATTTTACCTTCACTTGAGAATAAAGAAGACTAATGTCTTTAACATATTAAACATACCAACTTTATCTCCTGCTATCAACATGCCATCACCCTGTGGGTTGGAGAGTCCAGGCTGTGGGGGAGTCCAGGCCAGTTGGCCAGTGCCTCCGCGATATTGCTTTTCTCTACAGACCCTTTTTTTCCACTTTCACAGTGTTTACCGAGCAGATGGTGCTTTGTGATCATTGTGATGACCAATCACAGTGAACACTTACTAGTGTTTACATGGTTGATCCTTACTCTTTCTCTTACAACAGAAGAAAGAAAGATATCATAGTAATTTGTAAACTCCTGAGAGTTTGCCATGGAAGGGAGGGGGGATGAGTCGTATGAGTGCCAATTAGAGATGCAGAGCTGGGGGTGTGTGTCTGTGTAAAGGAACTGAACAGGCAGCAGCTTCAGCTGCCCACAGTTAAAATGGCTGGAGCCAGACTCAGTGGAGGGAGATTTCTGCAGCATTTTTGGCAAGTACAGAATCACAGTATATATAAAATAATATGCAAAGTGGTTGGAGGCAAGCTTCAGAATGGCAAAGATGTTTTTATTACAAATTATGTGAGCAGACTGCAGTTCCTCTGTCTCTCTGACATTTGCCAGAATGATGTATATTGCTCCCGCAGCCCCCTGGGAGGCCCTCATTACATATCCAAGAAGGCTGCGAGAGCTGATTCACAGAACATACAGGAGAAAGAGCTGCCGCATCACCGGGTTGCCTGGACATAGATAACAACAAAAAGAGGGATGGGTAGGTATTTTGAATTTTCCCCATCGTAAAAGGAGGGATGGGGGAGAGTCAGGAATGTAAAGAGGAGCCAAGTTTCTGTTTAAATTCCACTAACTGGGAATAAAGGGCCAGATTCACGTAGGGCGGCGTATATTTGTGCGGGCGTAGCGCATCTCATATGCGATACGCCAACATAACATAGAGAGGCAAGAACAGTATTCACAAAGCACTTGCTCCGTAAGTTTCGGCGGCATAGCGTAAATTGGCCGGTGTAAGCCCGCCTAATTCAAAGTAGGAAGGAAGTGGGCGTGATCTATTTAAATTAAGCGTGACCCAATGCAAATGAATGGCCGAACAAACGGCGCATGCGCGCGCATGCTCAGAATCACAACGCATATACTCCCTAAGATACGACGGCTCAAAGCCTACGATGTGAACGTAACCTACGCCCAGCCCCATTCACGTACGACTTACATAAACGATGTAAAATTTGACGGCTTTTCCCGACGTCCGTACCTTTGCATGACCTGCGCCTCATATAGCAAGGGTAACGTTATGCCGGACGTACGCCTTACGTAAACGGCATAGATTACAGCGGCGGGCGCAAGTACATTCGTGAATCGGCGTATCTTGCTCATTTACATATTTGACGCGTAAATCTATGGAAGCGCCCTTTGCGGCCAGCATAAATATGTGCCCAAGATCCGACGGCGTAGGAGACTTACGTCGGTCGGATGAAGCCAAAATTCAGGCGTATCTTATTTCAAGAATAAGGCGCATACAGTGCGGAAAATAAGTATTTGAACACCCTGCTATTTTGCAAGTTCTCCCACTTGGAAATCATGGAGGGGTCTGAAATTGTCATCGTAGGTGCATGTCCACTGTGAGAGACATAGTCCAAAAAAAAATTCCAGAAATCACAATTTATGATTTTTTAACTATTTATTTGTATGATACAGCTGCAAATAAGTATTTGAACACCTGTCTATCAGCTAAAATTCTGACCCTCAAAGACCTGTTAGTCTGCCTTTAAAATGTCCACCTCCACTCCAATTATTATCCTAAATTAGATGCACCTGTTTGAGGTCATTAGCTGCATAAAGACACCTGTCCACCCCATACAATCAGTAAGAATCCAACTACTAACATGACCAAGACCAAAGAGCTGTCCAAAGACACTAGAGACAAAATTGTACACCTCCACAAAGCTGGAAAGGGCTACGGGAAATTGCCAATCAGCTTGGTGAAAAAAAGTCCACTGTTGGAGCAATCATTAGAAAATGGAAGAAGCTAAACATGACTGTCAATCTCCCTCGGACTGGGGCTCAATGCAAAATCTCACCTCGTGGGGTCTCAATGATCCTAAGAAAGGTGAGAAATCAGCCCAGGACTACACGGGAGGAGCTGGTCAATGACCTAAAAAGAGCTGGGACCACCGTTTACAAGGTTACTGTTGGTAATACACTAAGACGTCATGGTTTGAAATCATGCATGGCACGGAAGGTTCCCCTGCTTAAACCAGCACATGTCAAGGCCCGTCTTAAGTTTGCCAATGACCATTTGGATGATCCAGAGGAGTCATGGGAGAAAGTCATGTGGTCAGATGAGACCAAAATAGAACTTTTTGGTCATAATTCCACTAACCGTGTTTGGAGGAAGAAGAATGATGAGTACCATCCCAAGAACACCATCCCTACTGTGAAGCATGGGGGTGGTAGCATCATGCTTTGGGGGTGTTTTTCTGCACATGGGACAGGACGACTGCACTGTATTAAGGAGAGGATGACCGGGGCCATGTATTGCAAGATTTTGGGCAACAACCTCCTTCCCTCAGTTAGAGCTTTGAAGATGGGTCGAGGCTGGGTCTTGCAACATGACAATGACCCGAAGCACACAGCCAGGATAACCAAGGAGTGGCTCTGTAAGAAGCATATCAAAGTTCTGGCGTGGCCTAGCCAGTCTCCAGACCTAAACCCAATAGAGAATCTTTGGAGGGAGCTCAAACTCTGTGTTTCTCAGCGACAGCCCAGAAACCTGACTGATCTAGAGAAGATCTGTGTGGAGGAGTGGGCCAAAATCCCTCCTCCAGTGTGTGCAAACCTGGTGAAAAACTACAAGAAACGTTTGACCTCTGTAATTGCAAACAAAGGCTACTGTACCAAATATTAACATTGATTTTCTCAGGTGTTCAAATACTTATTTGCAGCTGTATCATACAAATAAATAGTTAAAAAAATCATACATTGTGATTTCTGGAATTTTTTTTTTGGATTATGTCTCTCACAGTGGACATGCACCTACGATGACAATTTCAGACCCCTCCATGATTTCCAAGTGGGAGAACTTGCAAAATAGCAGGGTGTTCAAATACTTATTTTCCGCACTGTAGATACGACGGCACATCCGTGGACTTACGGGGCGTAAGTCCTGTCTGAATCTGGCCCAAAATCTTTTTTCTTTTTTTTTTAACTATTTCTCTCCTACATTTCTGACTTCCAGTCTGTCTCTCAATGCTATATGTATAATAACCTCTCACCTATATTAGGATGCACAACTGTACATTAACCCTTTCATCCTCCCACTGCTTGTGACCTGTATAATAACCCTTTCACCTTCTCTTCCCTCTGTGTATGACCTATAAAGTAACGTATCTAGTGTACCATTACCAAGCTGCATGTTTAACCCCCTTAATACCAGCATGCTTCTTCATTTCCCCAAATTTTGCCAAAAAATTTGATCATCTTGTGGCAACTATTTTCCAAAAAGTGGTAATGTCAGGGTTTTTCATACTGTCCTGGAATTTTTATTTGATAAAATAAAATAATAAAATTTGTTTTATAACAGAAAGTTAAAGATACAAAAAATACCACCAGAAGAAAGCTCTATCTGTCTCAAAAAATTGGTATGAAATTATTTTGGTTATAGAGTTGCATACCAAGTAATCAGTCAAGCAATCACAGCACTGAAAATGGGCCTGGTAATAAAGAGGCATTACAAGCTGGTACTCAACTGATTAAGGCCCCTTTCATACTGGGGTGGGAGGCGCATTGCAGGCGGTATTATCGTGGTTTCCCAATGTTTTAAATGGGAAGGAGCGGTATACATACCGCTCCTCTCACCACTCCAAAGATGCTGCTCGCAGGAGATTTTTTTCTCTCCTGTCAGCGCATCGCCTGAGTGTGAAAGCTCTCTTTCACATTGAGAAGGCTTGATAGGAGTTTTTCAGATGGTATTTAGGCGCTTTTTTTTTGCGCTGTACCGCCTAAAAAACTCCTCAGTGTGAAAGGGGTCTAAGGGTACTAATGTGTCAAAATCAGTATTTCTGGCTGACATTTCTTGCATTTATTTTGCATGTATTTGTGAGTAATTGCACACACATGTGTACATGAGTAAAATCAATTCTAGCTCCCAAAATGCAATATCAATCTCTTCACATATTATATACATTTTTGATCCGCTTTACACAGTGCATGTGCTCCTTTCTGTGAAGACACACTGAAAACAATAGGCTGCATTTAGATCCTTAAAAAAAACACCTTTATGCCTAAAAACACATTTTTAGTCAGCAGTGTGCAAAAAGCTTGAGGGATTGAAATAGGGGTCATAGTCCTTTAAACTATATCCACATAATTAGGCCAGGAAAAGGTAAAACATTTAAAGAAATACATGTCTAATTTTAAGGCTGTAACTGTAACGGATATGATAAAAAATACAATAGCAAAGCAAAATTAATATGGTAAAATATTTAGTATAACTTGGAGCATTTGTCTATGTATTATACTATTAGTTTAGCCTCATATTTATCAACAAAGCTCAATTTATTGACAGCTGTTTAATACTAACAGCTTAAATATGGCAAGCATATGAAATGAGGATTATGGAAGCTGAATACAATGTCTGGAAGCATAGTTTCAGGGCATGTATTTATGTAAAGCTTGCACTATATATTTACCATATGGTAAATGGATGGTATTTTACATGTTTAGACAGCATCTGAACTTCAGTGATGTGTCTTACAATTACCAGAATGAAAACCAATACACTGGTGACATGCACAATATACATATGATTACATAATACAATTATACAATAAATGTTTAAGAAAAATCGTAGTCCAAAAAAATAATAATGTTTTCATACAACTGGACATCTGATACTTATGCCGCGTACACACGGTCGTTTTTTGTGATGAAATAAAACGACGTTTTAAAAAACGTCATTTAAAATGATCGTGTGTGGGCAAAACGTTGTTTTATATCTTCAAAAAAACGACCAAAAAAAATTCGAACATGCTTGATTTTTTTATGTCGTTTTTCAGAATGTCGTCTTTTGTTTCACAAAAAATGATCGTGTGTGGTCAAAACGACAATTAAAACAACGTTTTTAAACCCGCGCATGCTCAGAAGCAAGTTATGAGACGGGAGCTTCAATGGAACAGAGCGCCGTCGAAAGTGTCTTACGTAACCGCGCTTTGCAAGAGCATTTTCAGAAAACGATGGTGTGTAGGCAACATCGTTTTTTAAATGAAGTTTGAAAAACGTTGTTTTGTTTCGTGAGATAAAACAACGTTTTTTATATCACAAAAAGTGATCGTGTGTACGCGGCATAAGAATATGAAAAAAATGCTTAACTTCAACTTCAGTAAAATCCACAAATCACAAATTTATTTATTTTTTACATTTTTTCAATTTACAACAAAACGTAAACAAAAAAGGCACTTCTAGAAAACAAGCAGAAGAACAAGTTAAAGAAAAACAAACAAGGTATAAAAAGATATAAAGTATATTTAAATTACATCATGCAACCTCCAGGTCATGCCATAACTTTTGCGTGAGACCTTCCAGTACAACCATGGACTTTCCATACAATACTTTACCATGTATACCAATAACAAGTCAGGACAGTGGGATATACAGAGAGTTGCTATCATACCAGAACATAGAGTACAATTGGGTATACAAATTACCCATTGGCAATTGATTTAACTTTCCAGGTCATCTCTCTGTTACACAGTTGTATGTGTAAACAAGGTAGACTCTAGCCATTAAGATCATATTTTTTTTAACTTTTTGGGGCACTTTCTGTGTTTATGTGTCAATTCCTCCCCCCGAATATTAAAATTAATAGTAGTACATCCTGGGCAATGCGGTGAAGTTGCCTTTCTCCAGGTATATAACTTGTACGGATTATAATGAGCCCTATGAATAATGAATAATTGGGTCAAGCACTGTGAGGAGGATAAGGAGACTTAAGGTAAGAATTCTAGAGTTTGATGAAGTGCAACTTTAACGGCATTTATCTCTAAGTCTACTAATCCTTATAACATTTTGCCCCTGTTCAAATTATTAGTAATACCGCATCTGGAATATGCAGTTCAGTTGTGGACACCAGATCACAAAAAGGATATCAGGGAATTGAGAAAGTGCAGAGAAGGGCAACCAAACTGATACGAGGCATTGAGGAGCTCAGCTATGAGGAGCTGAATTTAGTCTCTCTTGAGAAGAGGTGATTAAGGGGGGACATGATCAACATGTACAAGTACATAAGGGGTTCATATAGTGAACTTGGTGTTGAGTTACTCACTTTAGGGTCATCAGAGAGGACAAGGGGCACGCTTTACGTCTAGAGGAAAAGAGATTTCATCTCTAAATACGGAAACGTTTCTTCACAGTAAGAGCTGTGAAAATGTGGAATAGGCTCCCTTTAGAGGTGGTTCTGGCCAACTCAGTAGATTAAAAAAAGATAAAAAAATCCTGAATTCTCTTCTAGGTGTACATAATATAATATAATTGGGCACTAACATTTATAGGTAAAGTTGATCCAGGGAATATCAGATTGCCTCTCGGGGTATCAGGAAGGAATTTTGTCCCCTGCTGTAGCAAATTGGATCATGCTTTGCTGGTTTTTTTTTGCCTTCCTCTGGATCAACTGTTGGTATTGGATTGTGTATATGGGATTGCATATTTTTTATTTTATAATTTATTTTTTAACCACTTAAGGACCGCCTCCTGCACATATACATCGGCAGAATGGCACGGCTGGGCACATGCACATACAGGTACGTGCTGTGCTAGTACCCAGCCGTGGGTCGCGGGCGCGCTCCCACGACCCGGTCCGAAGGTCCGGGACCACGGGATTCGCGGACCCGATCGCCACTGGAGTTACGCGATCGGTCGCCGGAGCTGAAGAACGGGGAGAGCTGTGTGTAAACACGGCTTCTTGTTCTTCACTGTGGCGGCGTCATTGATCCTGTGATCCCTTTTATAGGAAGACACAATCGATGATGTCACACCTACAGCCACACCCCCTACAGTTGTAAATACACATTAGGGAACACATAACCCCTTCAGCGCCCCCTTGTGGTTAACTCCCAAACTGCAAATGTAATTTCCACAATAAACAATGCATTTTAAATGCATTTTTTGCTGTGAAAATGACAATTGTCCCAAAAATGTGTCAAAATTGTCCAAAGTGTCCGCCATAATGTGGCAGTCATGAAAAAAAACGCTGATCGCCGCCATTAGTAGTAAAAAAATTTTTTTTTATAAAAATGCAATAAAACTATCCCCTATTTTATAAACGCTATACATTTTGTGCAAACCAACCGATAAACGCTTATTGCAATTTTTTTTTACCAAAAATATGTAGAAGAATACGTATCGGCCTAAACTGAGGGAAAACATTTTTTTTATATATTTTTGGGGGATATATATTGTAGCAAAAAGTAAAAAATATAGCATTTTTTTCAAAATTGTCGCTTTATTTTTGTTTATAAAAAAATAAAAGAGGTGATCAAATACCACCAAAAGAAAGCTCTATTTGTGGGAAAAAAAGGACGCCAATTTTGTTTGGGAGCCACGTCGCACGACCGCGCAATTGTCTGTTAAAGCGACGCAGTGCCGAATCGTAAAACCTGGCCGGGTCCTTTAGCTGACTAAAGGTCCGGGTCTTAAGTGGTTAATTATGTAGCTTTGTAAGTACAGTGCCTTGAAAAAGTATTCATATCGAAATTTTCCACATTTTGTCATGTTACAACCAAAAATGTAAATATATTTTATTGGGATTTTATGTGATAGACCAACACAAAGTGGCACATAACTGTGAAGTGGAAGGAAAATGATAAATGGTTTTAATTTTTTTTTTTAAATAAATATGTGAAAAGTGTGGCGTGCAATACTTTGTAGAACCACCTTCAGCTTCAATTACAGCAGCAAGTCTTTTTGAGGACGTCTCTATCAGCTTTGCACCTCTATAGAGTAACATTTTTGCCCATTCTTCTTTGCGAAATGTCTCAAGCTCTGTCAGATTGGATGGAGAGTGTCGGTGAACAGCAATTTTCAAGTCTTGCCACAGTTTCTCAATTGGATTTAGGTCTGGGCTTTGACTGGGCCATTCTAATACATGAATATGCTTTGACCTAAACCATTCCATTGTAGCTCTGGATGTATGTTTAGGGTTGTTGTCCTTCTAAAAGGTGATCCTCCGCCCCAGTTTCAAGTCTTTTGCAGACTCTAAGGCCTCATACACACGACCGAGGAACTCGTCGGAAAAGACACATCGTTTTCCTCAACAAGTTCCTTGTTAGGCTTGTCGAAAAACTCGACAAGCTGTCTTTGCGTAAACACAGTCAAGACCAAATCTCCTCGTTCTCAAAAGCGGTGACGTACAACACATAGACGGCAGGGGAAGATCAATTCCACTGGCACAACCCTTGGGGCTGCTTTTGCTAATCTCATGTTACTGCGTGTTAAGTAAAAGTTTGGTGAGAGACGATTTGCACTTTTCAGTCTGTTACAGTGTGACAAATGTGCTATCTCCATTACAAATGCTACTTTTACCGAAGGTGCGCGGGTTTCTAAGCATACATACAAACGTGTTTCTCGTCGAAAACCAGCCCGATGAGGAACACAACGAGGAAATTGAAACTCCCGTCGAGGAAAAAGAGAACTTGTTCCACAATCGTTTTCCTCTGCAAAAAAGCTCTGCCACCAAGTATCTTGATGGATTATTTTGAGGAAAATGGTTATGTGTACGAGGCCTAACAGGGTTTCTTCTAAGATTGCCCTGTATTTTGCTCCATCCATCTTCCCATCAACTCTGACCAGTATCCCTGTCCCTGCTGAAGAAAAGCATCTTCACAACATGATGCTACCACCACTATGTTTCATGTGGGGATGGTGTGTTCAGGGTGATGTGCAGTGTTAGTTTTCCACCACACTTGGGCCCGGATTCACAAATGATTTACGTTGGCGTATCTCCAGATATGCGGACGTAAGTCCAAATGTGCGCCATCGGATCTTTACGCCGAAAAGATACGTCGAAAAATAGGCTTCCTCCGCCTGACGTAACTTGCCTACGCCGGCGTATCGTGGGCGCATAGTTACGCTGGACACATTCGGCGTTCCCATTATAAATATGCAAATGAGTAAGATACGCCGATTCACAAACGTAGATGCGCCCGGCCGCTTCATGTACGTGATTTGCGCAAGGCTTACGTCTGGCGTAAAGTTACCCCTCATATAACAGGCACAGCTAATGCAAAGGTATGGGCCAGGGAACGACGCCATCTAATTTTACGTCGCGTACGCCGTTTACGTAGTACTACGTGAATAGGGCATTGCGCCAACGTATCTTAGGAAGTAGATGCGACGTGAATCTGAGCATGCGTGCGCATGCCCAGTTCGACCGGCCATTAATTTGCATGTTGTCACACTTAATTTAAATAGATGATGCCCATCTCCTTCCTACTTTGAATTCGGCGGGCTTACGCCGGCCAATTTACGCTACGCCGCCGCAACTTTCGGAGAAAGTGCTTTGTGAATACTGCACTTGCCTCTCTAAGTTGTGGCGGCGTAGCGTAAAGAAGATACGCTACGCCTACACAAAGATACGCCTCTCTACGTGAATCCAGGCCTTAGCGTTTTGCTTTTAGGCCAAAAAGTTCACTTTTAGTCTTATCTGACCAGAGACCCTTCTTCTACATATTTACAGAGTCCCCTGCATGACTTCTCGCAAACTGCAAATGGGCTCTCTTTCAACAATGGCTTTCTTCTTGGCACTCTTCCATAAAGGCCAGATTTGTATAGTACACGACTAATAATTGTCCTGTGGACAGATTCTCCCACCTGAGCTGTGGATCTCTGCAGCACCTCCAAAGTTACCATTGGCCTCTTGGAAGCTTCTCTGATTAATTCTCTCCTTCCCTAGCATGTCAGTTTAGGTGGACGGCCATGTCTTGGTAGGTTTCAGTTGTGCAATACTCTTTCCATTTCGGATGATGGATTAAACAGTGCTCTGTGAGATGTTCAAAGCTTTGGATATTTTTTTATTACCTAACCCTGCTTTAAACTTCTCCATAACTTTCTTCCTGACATGTCTGGTGTGTTTCTTGGCCTTCATGATGTTGTTCACTCAGGTTCTCTAACAAAACTTTGAGGGCTTCACAGAACAATGGTATTTAGCCCTGGTTCACACTGGGCTGCGGGAGTGAAATCGCGCGATTTCAGCTGAACTCGCGCGATTTCACTCCCTCTGGCAGACCCGATTTCGGCGCGATTTAGGAGACATCTGTGCAGGGTTCTGCACAAATGTCAATGTAAATCGCGCCCTGAAATCGCAAAAAGTAGTACAGGAAGTACTTTTTTAAATCGGTGCAGTGCCGCAGATGCGGCGTCGCACTGATTAGGACGGTGTCATTGCCGGCAATTGCCGCCGATTTGAGATGCGATTTCACATGTGAAATCGCATCTCAAATCGAACTAAATCGTACCCAGTGTGAACCTGGGCTTATACTGAGATTAAATTACACACAGGTGGACTCTATTTTACTAATTGGGTGACTTCTGAAGGCAATTGGTTCCACAAGAATTTAGTTAGTGGTATCAGAGTAAAGGGGGCTAAATAAAAATGCATGCCACACGTTTCAGATATTTATTTGTAAAATAACGGGCAATAAAATCAGCTGTGCATAAGTGTGTGTGTGTTCTTTTTAATATAATAAATTGTGACTTTGGTTCCTATATCTTTTACATAAGTATACAGACTAGGAACGTTTTCAAAGTGCAGGCACCATGTGGTGCCTTCAAGTAGATTTGTTAATTCTAATGCCGCGTACACACGGTCGTTTTTTGCAATGAAAAAAAACGTCGTTTTTTAAAACGTCATTTAAATTGATCGTGTGTGGGCAAAACGTCGTTTTTTGTCTTAAAAAAAACGACCAAAAAAAAATTCCAACATGCTTGAATTTTTTGTGTCGTTTTTCAAAACGTCGTTTTTAGTTTCACAAAAAGTCACCGTGTGTAGCAAAAACGTCGTTTAAAACAACGTTTTTTAACCCGCGCATGCCCAGAAGCTAGTTATGAAGCGAGCTTCAATGGAAAAGAGTGGTGAACGTAACCTCGCTTTTTGTGAAAAAAACGATGGTGTGTATGCAACATCGTCTTTGAAAAGTGACGTTTCAAAAACGTCGTTTTTTACTTCACAGAAAACGTCGTTTTTTTTATCACAAAAAATGATCGTGTGTACGCGGCATAATTGTTTTATATATGCATAGGGGACCCTTAAAATATATACACACAATATAGATGTGCTTTGACTTTTTCTACATTTTGTGGCTAAAACATGGCCCATGGACAGCTGAATGCCATTGTCAAGGCTTAGGCTGACCATATAGTAATATTTTTTTTGTTCACCCAGCAGGATAAACATACTCTCTTGACGGTCGAAAGATCAGAGAACTTTTGTGTGAGCGTATGTATGCAAGCCAAGCTTGAGCGAAATGGGGGAATTAGTCTCACTGAGCTATTGTGTTCTGACAGTGGGTAGACGTCCCACTGTCAGAACAACATTTTCATTGCTGCCTGCTATAGCCGGGGGCACTGGTCATTGGGGTAAAATTTAACAGGCTATCAATTGTGTACAACCAGCCTGCCAATACATGGATTGAAATTCGATCAGTCCCTGCTGAACCGGTCAAATATCAATCTATGTATGGCGGCCCTTGGTTTCAGAAAGGAGTGAAGTCAGACCCAGTGTCAACTCTTTGTGTAGCATGTGCCCAGGATTTAAGGGTTCCTTGGTACATAGACATGATTAGCAAAAAATACTTTGGGGCTTTGCAGAGTGCCTTTTTTTTCTAACACATTTATACTTTAACAGGCTCCCTTCAAACCTGTGTCATACAGCTGTTATACTGAGCCTTTCAACTATCAGCTGCCAAACTGGGGCAGGATAAATACATATTTTGGGGTTTCATTATGAATCCCTTTTGTTAGGTTTCTATGGAGATGTTTTAGCATTGACCTACTTAGACAGATGTCTGCCTTGGGAAATAGAACATTTTTGTATTATATACAGTGAGAAAATATAGTACATTTCTTTTAAGTGGCTTTACTTATTTTAAAATGAACTTTCTTTTAGATTTGTATGCTTCCAAACCAATGTTTTAAATCTTTGTTTCAGACTGGGTTCACACTATTGCGAATTGGATGTGGTTTTCCCACATCCAATTCGCATAGCAGGAGATTGTGACCGACTTTTTATGGTTCACACATCTCTGCAGCGGCTCTGGTGCAAATTGCACAGGATTCTTGTGCGTCTTTCGGTCTGTTACAGGTTGGAATTCAGCCCAAAAAAACGATGAATAGAGACATACCGCCAACAAAAGATTGAGAGCTGGTTCTCAAATATTCAGACGAAAAAAATTCCTATCGGAAAATCCGATCGTCTGTAGCAATTCTGACGTGCAAAATTCCGACGCATGCTTGGAAACAATTTGACGAATACTTGGAAGCATTAAACTTAATTTTCTCGGTTCTTCGTAGTGTTGTACGTCACCGCGTTCTTGACGGTCGAAAATTCAGAGAACTTTTGTGTGACCGTGTGTATGCAAGCAAAGCTTGAGCAGAATTCTGTCGGAAAAACCATAAAAGGTTTTTACGACGGAAAATCCGATTGTGTGTATGTGGCATTACTGTTTATATTTCTTTACAAATAAATGTTTTATACAAGCTGTACCCACAAAATAGATAGATGCTCATAGAATTTTGAAAGACATTTTCCCTGTCTGAGCAAAGGAGGCTTTTGAGCTTCAACTTTTGAGCTTCAACTTTTGAGCTTCAACTTTTGAGCTTCAACTTTTGAGCTTCAACTTTTGAGCTCTGTAAACATTAGGTTTTGCTCAGTAAAGCCAGGTTAGCCTGGAAAACTTGATTGAAATTAAAAAAACTAATTGAGGTTGCCTATAGAGATGGCGATTTACAAGGCTTGCCCTCCTTTTCCCCTTTGGGGATATTTATATCCTTATCCACATTTCTTTATAACATTGTACTTACTAATATACAGTGCCTTGAAAAAAGTATTCCACAGTTTTCACATGTCATGTTACAACCAAAAAACGTAAATGTATTTTATTGGGATTTTATGTGATAAACCAACACAAATTGGCACATAATTATGAAGTAGAAGGAAAGTGATAAATGTTTTTTTAATTTTTTTTACAAATAAAAATGTGAAAAATGTGTGGTGTACATTTGTATTCAGCCTCCCGGAGACAACACTTTGTAGAACCAACTTTGGCTGCAATTACAGCTGCAAGTCTTTTTGGGGATGTCTCTACCAGCTTTGCACATCTAGAGAGTAACATTTTTGCCCATTATTCTTCACAAAATAGCTTAAGCTCTGCCAGACTGGATGGAGAGCATCTATGAACAGCAATTTTCAAGTCTTACCACAGATTCTCAATTGGATTTAGGTCTGGACTTTGACTGAGCTATTCTAACACATAAATATGCTTTTATTTAAACCATTCTATTCTGTATGTTTAGGGTAGTTGCTCTGCTGGAAGGTGAACCTCCACCCCAGTCTCAAGTCTTTTGCAGACTCTAACAGGTTTTCTTCTAAGATTTCCATGCTGAAAAAAAGCATCCCCACAACATGATGCTTCCACCACCATGTTTCACGGTGGGGATGGTGTTTTCATGGTGATGTGCAGTGTTAGTTTTCTGCCACATATAGAATTTTGCTTTTAGGCTAAAAAGTACAATTTTGATCTCATGTGACCAGAGCACCTTCTTCCACGTTTTCTGTGTCCCCCCACATGGCTTATCGCAAACTGCAAAAGGGAAATATAGGGGGCGCTAATAATTAATAAATATAACAATGAAAATTCCATAAGTCCAAAAATCACCAAACGTCCATTCCGTGCGTGCTGTGATATACTGATAGAGAAGTGATCCTTCGCCAAACTTGAATAAACACCCAAAGTGACTGGATTAGTAATCTGCTTACCAGAGCACATTGACTCCTTTACTCAAAAAGAGAGTCAATGAGAGCTTATGCAGGATAATGCCTGCTTACATAGGCTGAAAAGGATATATTAGGCGACCTCCTCCTTAACCACTTCCCCACCAAGCCATAGTAAAATGACGTCGGCGCGGACCCTTCGTCCTTCAGACTGGACGTCATATGACGTCCTTGCATTTTCCGGCCACTAGGTGGCGCGCGCGACCCGCCGCATTCCTCGGGACCCGATGCGCGTGCCCGGCGGTCATGATGACCGACGGGCACCCGCCATTGCACCGCAATCACGGCAGAAGTATGGATCTGTGTGTGTAAACACACAGATTCATGCCTGTCAGCGGTGAGGAGACTGATGTGTGTTCCCAGTACAGAGGAACACACATCGGTCTCCTCCCCTTGTGAGTCCCCCTCCCCCTAACAGTTAGAACACACTTTAGGTACATATTTAATCCCTTCAGCACCCCCTAGTGTTAACCCCTTCCCTGCCAGTCACATTTACACAGTAATTAGTGCAGTTTTATAGCACAAATCGCTGTGTAAATGTGAATGGCCCCAAAAATGTGTCAAAAGTGTTCGATGTGTGCGCCGCAATGTCTTGGTCACAATAAAAAAAATTGCAGATCGCCGCCATTACTAGTAAAAAAATTAAATTAAAAAATGCCATAATTCTATTTCCTACTTTGTAGAAGCTAGAACTTTTGCGCAAACCGATCAAATACCCTTATTGTGATTTTTTACTAAAAATATGTAGAAGAATACGTATCGGTCTAAACTGAGTAAAAAAAAAAAAATATGATATGATATTTATTAAATCAAAAAGTAAAAAATATTGTGTTTTTTTTTTCAAAATTTACGCTTTCTTTTGTTTATAGCGCAAAAAATAAAAACTGCAGAGGTGATGAAATAGCACCAAAAGAAAGCTCTATTTGTGGGGAAAAAAGGGTGCAAATTTTGTTTGGGAGCCACGTCGCACGACCACGCAATTGTCATTCAAAATGCGACAGCGCTGAAAACTAAAAATTGGTCTGGGCAGGAAGGGGGTGAAAATGCCCTGTATGGAAGTGGTAAAGGTCTCGGCCGGATATGAAATAACAGTAGAAACATCCATAGCGTAATTTCATTTATTAAAAAATGAGCAAAGATAAAACTTAGCCAAATGGCTACTCACATTTAAAAGTGCCTATCCCAGCACTGGGGCTGCTGGCTCTAATTGGTAGTCTGGGGATCTGCCATGCTCCACCCCACTCTGTCCGTGGCGTACGTTCCACCTCACAGGAACCAGCAAACAGAAGGGCCAGAAATGACGTACGTAGCATGACCAGGTACGCGCCTTTTGAGGCCGTACCTAGTCACGCTACGTATGTCATTTCTGGCTCTGCTGTTTGTTGGCACTTTGCTCATTTCAGCCTATGTGAGCAGGCATTATCCTGCATAAGCTCTCATTGACTCTCTTTTTGAGTCAATGTAAACACACAGCTCCCGATCATGTCAGGGGGGGAAATTACCTATCGTCTGTTCATACAATGTATATACAGCGATTTGTCATTTCCCCAAGTCAGTCCACCCCCCCCTTCAGTTAGAACACACCCAGGGAACATGATTAACCCCTTCCTCGCCCCTAGTGTTAACCCCTTCACTGCCAGTGGCATTTTTATAGTAATCAATGCATTTCTATAGCACTGATCGCTATAAAAATGCCAATGATCCCAAAAATAATTTATGTTCGTTTTTGACTGCAGTCATGAGAAAATTTGAAGGAGCACGATGGAAAATGTTTCTTAAATGTATGAATTTCTAACAGTGTATGTGGTTTTTGTTCGGTAAAGTCCATTTATTCCAAACTCGAAGGGTAAAAGCAAACAAAATCTTGACGTACTTTAACAACATTCACATGTTCTGAGAATTTTCGTACAAATTTTATTTTGAAATGTTACCAGTTTATGACCAGCTTTATTCCCAAATTGTAAACAGCTTTCCAAGTTGATACCAAGCCCACTCAGCGATAAGGTGTCAGAGACTCTTTTAACCAGTTTAGCCCCGGACCATTTGTCAGCCTAAAGACCAAAGGTGTTTTTACAATTTGGCACTGCACTGCTTTAACTGGTAATTGCACGGTCATATAATGTTGTACCTAAACGAAATTTGCGTCCTTTTTTTCCCCACAAATAGAGCTTTCTTTTGATGGTATTAAATAACCTCTGCTTTTTTTATTTTTTGCGATATAAACGGAAAAAGACTGAAAATTTTGAAAAAAAAAATGATATTTCTACTTCTTGTTATAAGAAAAATCGAACAAACTAAATTTTAGTCATACATTTAGCCCAAAATGTATTGTGCTAAAATGGCAGGAAAGTACAAAACCCCCCCAAATTACCCCATTTTGGAAAGTAGACACCCCAAGGAAATTGAGCCCACTAAATTTTTTTTTTTGTACCAAGTGATTGAATAATGACAATTTTTTTTTTTGTTGTAACTAAAGTTGTAACTAAAGTAACTAAAGTTGTAACTAAATTATATATTGCTCACACATGCCATGGTTATATGTGGAATTGCACCCCAAAATACATTTTGCTGCTTCTCCTGAGTACAGGGATACCACATGTGTGGGACTTTTTGGAAGCCCTGAAAACCAAGCACCGCCTACAGGATTTCTAAGGGCGTAAATTTTTGATTTCACTCCTCACTTACTATGATAGTTTTGAAGGCCATAAAATGCCCAAATAGCACAACCCCCTCTAATGACCCCATTTTGGAAAGTAGACACCCCAAGCTATTTGCTGAGAGGCATGTTGAGTCCATGGAATATTTTATATTTTGCCACAAGTTGCGGGAATATGACATTTTTTTTTTTTTTTTTGCAAAGTTGTCACTAAATGATATATTGCTCACACATGCCATGGGCACCCCATAATACATTCTGCTGCTTCTCCTGAGTACGGTGATACCACATGTATGGGACTGTTTGGGAGCCTAGCCACGTACGGGCCCCCGAAAACCAAGCATCGCCTTCAAGATTTCTAAGGGCAAACATTTTTGATCTCACTCCTCACTACCTATTACTACCTATGACAGTTTTGAAGGCCGTAAAATGCCAAGATGGCACAAAACCCCCCAAATGACCCCATTTTGGAAAGAAGACACCCCAAGCTATTTTCTGAGAGGCATGTTGAGTCCATAGAATATTTTATATTTTGCCACCAGTTGCTGGAATATGGCAAACTTTTTTTTTTTTTTGCACAAAGTTGTCACTATATTATATATTGCTCAAACATGCTATGGTCATATGTTGAATTACACTCCAAAATACATTCTACTGCTTCTCCTGAGTACAGGGATACCACCTGTGTGAGACTTTTTGGGAGCCTAGCCGCGTATGGGACCCTGAAAACCAAGCACCGCCTTCAGGCTTTCTAAGGGTGTAAAATATATATTTTTTTAAATTTTGAAATCTTTCTGACAAAAAGTAAGATCTGCAAAATACTCACCATACCTCTCAGCAAATAGGTTTGGGTGTCTACTTTCCAAAATGGGGTCATTTGGAGGGGTTTTGTGCCACCGCCTTCAGGATTTCTAAGGGTGTAAATTTTTGATTTCACTCCTCACTGCCTATCACAGTTTTGGAGGCCATGGAATGCCCAATTCCATAGCCTCGGAAACTGTGATAGACAGTTAGGCAGTACCCAGGAGAAGTAACAGAATATATTATGGGGTGTAATTCCACATATGCCCATGGCATGTTTGAGCAAAAAAAATAAAAATAATTTTCCCGCAACTTGTGTCAAAATATAAAATATTCCATGGACTCGACATGCCTCTTAGCAAATAGCTTGGGGTGTCTACTTTCCAAAATGGGGTCATTTGGGGGGGTTTTGAACTGTCCTGGCATTTTATGCACAACATTTAGAAGCTTATATCACACATCACCCACTCTTCTAACCAGTAAGCCATTTCTGAAACTTTTTGTTTACATGAAAACATATATTTTTTGCAAGGAAAACTGCGTTAAACCCCCAAACATTATATATTATTTTAAAGCAAAGGCCCTGCAGGTTAAAATGGTGGGTGTTGCATTTTTTTTCACACAGTATTTGCACAGCTATTTTTTTTAGTGCATTTTTTGGGCAAAAATACACTTTTTATAATTTTATTGCGCTAAAACACATTATATTGCCCAAATGTTTGATGAAATAAAAAAGATGATCTTAGGCCGATTACATAGATACCAAACACAACATGCTTTAACATTGCGCATAAACGTGCAGTGGCGACAAACTACATAATTTTTTAACACAACCTGTGCCTAAAATATATATATGCCGAAGCATGGGGGCATCCTCCCGCAAAAAAAGTTATTCCGCGTACACACGGTCAAACTTTTCCACGGACAAGCCTCCATCGGAATTTCGACCGTATGTACGCGGTATTAGGAGCAAAATCTCTCCTCCGTCCCTAATGCCCCCATGAATCGGCATATATGCTCTTTTTTTTAAACTGTGGTGGTGAAATCACCTCCTACAGCACTGGAGTCACGGGTTTATGTATCGTGGGAGCAAACACTGTTGCTGTCAAGATAAATAAATCCGCACTACAGTTGAATGGTGTACCTGCTAAGCAAATGATGGTTAACAATAAAACAAACATTACAGTATAACATACCATACCTGCAAAGCAAATACATAATAAAACATAGTAAAAATAGAGAGAACAATAGATATAGAACAATAGTGAGTGGACAGTAGAGAGTGAACATAAGAGAGAACAATAGAGAGAGAGGAGAAAAATACAACCACAACTATTTTTGATTTTTATTTATTTTTTGTGTTTTTGTGTGAGTTTTTTTCCCCACTTTTTTCACTTTTACAAAAACTGTAAAAAAAACTGTAAACTGAACGTTGCAGATTATGGTCTCTCAAAATGAGTTAGCCATCACATCTTATATGTGTTAAAATAAATCTGCGCAAGTATATTTAAAAACACCAGTGACAGCAAAAGTATTTGGTATTGGACTAGGTGTGGTTGAAGGTGATCAGTGGACAGCTGCCTCTACTAATTGCTTCCACCTAAGTGGAGCAATAAAGTGTTGAGAAGAAAAAGAAAGTAGAGATGGCGCTGGTCCTTACAGAGCCAAATGCTCCTTAAAAGAGGCTCCTAGTGTAAGGTGCTGTGTGCAAAATATACACAAACTACTTGAATGATTCCACAGTATATATCATAAATGCAGCAATGAAAATAAATAAAAAAAATGACATAAAAATTACATCAAATATATATCACAGTGCTGTGCAAATTAAAGTGCTGTTGTAACCAGCTATTGTAACCACATGTAGACAAAAACAGTATGGCATACAGTATAATGCTGACAAAAGTCTGATGCCTGGAAACGAACGTCACATCGTTTCCAGGCATCAGACTTTTGTTAGCATTATATGCCATACTGTTTTTGTCTACATGTGAGTACCCATTTTTTGTTTATTTAAATAAAGTAAAAAACGATACTACACTATCTGGGGCTCCTTTCTCTCCTATGTATGGGCTATTACTGGACTAACATCATCAGCGCAGAGGGCTACACAGTGGCCTATACTGTGAAGGCACCAGACCCTAAGAAGGGGTGAAAAAGTTAGTGAGTCCGGGGTGTATAAGAGCACGGATTGCAGTGATCACGGCATACAACAAGAGCACAAAGCACTTTTAGAACCACTCAGCACCTGGAAATTGGATTTGTTTACTTCCAATAAGGACATTTTTTTTTTATCAGCACATCTCTTAACATATGGTTACAGGATTTTCAAGTTTTGCACATTTCCTTTACCTAGCAGTGTTTATATAGACACAATAGCACTTTAAGTTTTTTTTTCATTGCTGCATTTATGATATATACTGTGGAATCATTCTAGTAGTTTACATAGGCACTTTGCACTTTGGATCGTTTAGCACTTTGTGTATATTTTGCACACGGCACCTTACACTAGGAGCCTCTTTTAAGGATCATTTGGCTCTGTAAGGACCAGCGCCATCTCCACTTTCTTTTTCTTCTCATCACATCTTCCGAGACCCTGTGTTAGTGTGCCATATTACTGTGTGGTGTTGTACCCTACGCTAAAACTCAACTAGTGTGTGGTAGCGTTTGAAACATTCACCAATGCAGAGACCAGGTTGGTCAGGACAGAAGGGACAATAAAAGCGGGTGTCACACCTAAATCCGCGTTTGCTGCAGACACAACATCTTCTTAGGGAGTTTCTTTGGGTAGGGGTACCAGGGAGGACAAAAGGAAAATGCCTCTCATGCACCCGGCTCACTGCATTTGCGTTGGGAAGTTGGGCAAGAGCACCGCCTGAAAACAGAAGGGCTCTGACGATCTCTTCCTGGAATTTAAGGAAGGATCCAGTCCGTCCTAAAGATCTGTATAGCACATGAGCGTTCAGCAAAGCCAATTGAAATAAATATACAGACACTTTTTTGTACCAGCATCTGGCCTTACGGGCAATTAGGTACATCGTCAACAACTGGTCATTGAGGTCCACCCCTCCCATGTTAAGGTTGTACTCGTGAATATAGAGGGGTTTCTCCACAAAACCAGTCGCCGTAGGAATTTGGACTGCCGTGTCTGCGTGAAGCGAGGACAGAACAAAAACATTTTGTGAATCCCTATTATTGTATGGATAGGCAGATCCTCAAATCTTCAAGCACCTCATCCCATAAGAGTATAAAATAAATAACAGGGGATTGGGTACCTAAGGACCCTGGGACTATTAAACGGTGCAAATTAATTGTGAAAGACACAATAGTATAGAAAAATAGAAAAGATTTTTAATACATTTTTTAAACAAAATAAGTAAATACAAGACCATCTGAAGTAAATTACATGGAAACTTCAGTTCATTTTCAACAATTTGTTACAGTTTTAGTTCGCTCGTTCAACATGTTTCGCTCGTTAGAGCTTCTTCAGGAGTAATTTGAACTAACTGCAATGGATCAAAAAGAGAGAATCAATATAAAACAGATGGGCAATACAAAAGGATTTATAGAAATAATTATACAGATTGATATGTCTTAACATAAATTTGAAATTTATTAGTATCAAGATAAATCGATGGACAATCAATATTATAAATATAACAATTCCGGATTTGGATCTATTAAAAACAGAAGGGGAGCGCAACACCTCTTACCTCAGCATGTCTGGTTGAAAACAATAATAACGTGTCAACAAATCAATCAGGTGAATAACAATCCTGATTGGATTGAGCCTGGAAAACCAATTTCACGAATGATGTGGCAATCAATCCCTATAACCATAATCAATAAAAAGCTTGAAATAAATGTATATTGTGAAACAATAATGAAAAGAATTCTCAAAGATATATAAATCTCTGAGAAAAAAATGTAATAAAATATTGAATGATAATTACCTTTAAGGTTATCAGATTTAAGGCTAGATCATGTCACAATCAAATATAGCAATGGGACTACATGGAGGATGGAAACCTCAGAAGAGCCTCCATTATATTGATAGATAGTGCCTCAGAGAGCAGAGGATCTGAAATTCTGTTAGGGTAATCAGAGAATGCAATCTAGAAGGAGAGAACATATAGAAACAATATAGAAACAATCATAAGTTTTATTGTTTCTCAAGCATTGATGGGGTTAAATTAACCATCAATGCTTGAGAAACAATGAAACTATTGTGTCTTTCACAATTAATTTGCACCGTTTAATAGTCCCAGGATCCTTAGGTACCCAATCCCCTGTTATTTATTTTGTGAATTCCTCCACTTCACTGCTAACAAATTATTACACTGCAAGAAGGCTCTCTCCCCCCGACTAAGACAGGATTCTACAAGCCGTTGGGGGAAGCCCCGGCGATTAGGTCGCACGGTGCCACATGCGCCAATTCCAAAATCAAAAAGGTGACTAAAAAGTGTCACGCTTGTCTAATAATTGTCCATGTACAAGTGGTACCCCTTTTCGAATAAGGGTGACACCAAGTCCCACACTATCTTACCAGCGCTCCCTATGTAATCTGGGCAGTTCTCCGGCTCTACGGGACTATCTTTTCCCTCGTAAACCATAAAACTAGATGTATAGCCTGTTGCCCTGTTACAGAGCTTATACATTTTGACCCCGTATCTGGCACGCTTGCTGTGAAGGTACTGTTTGATAGACAAGTGGCCAGAAAACTTAATCAGGGACTCATCAACGCAGACAACTTGATCGGGAGTAAACAAGGCTGCAAAACGTTGGTTGAAGTGGTTTACGAGGGGGCCGAATCGTATCCAGGGTCTCCCCGAGGACGACAGAGTACATAGTCACTGAAATGCATGAACCGCAAGATCTGCTCATATCGTGTCCTGGCCATGGAGGCAGAGAACACGGGCATATGGTGAATTGGGTCAGTGGACCAATATGACCGCAACTCACTCTTTTTAGTAATGCCCATGAGGAGGGATAGGCCCAGAAAGGTTTTACATGTCTTTGTCTTCTTCTTGGTGGCAGCGGGACGCTACTTGTGCTTGCCACCTCGCCAACTTCAACTGCACTTATGGGACTCGCCACGTCACCACACGATACTGCAGTGCTGGATGTATGACCAGGATGCACTAGGCCGCTGGTGCTTGACAGTTCACCAGAAGGAATAGCGGCGCTAGTACTTCTCTGCTCCATACTAGAACCCTGCAGTGTAACCTACCAGTGCTGATCAGTGCCCATCATTGCCACCCATTAGTGCCCATCACTGCCACCCATCAGTGCCCATCGCTGCCAGCTATCAGTGGCACCTATTAGTGCCACTTCTCAGTGCCACCTATCAATGCCCTTCAGTGCCACCTCTCAGTGTCCCCTTTCAGTGCCCACCAGTGCCACCTATCAGTGCCGCCTATCAGTGCCCACCCTTGCTGCCTTAGAGTTGCCCATCAGTGCAGCCTTATCAGCGTACATCAATGAAGGGGAAAAATTACCTGTTTGCAAAATAACAAATAAAAACCACTGAGATGATCACATACCACCAAAAGAAAGCTCTATTAGTGGGAAAAAAATGTGGGTACAGTTTTGTATGACCGCACAATTGTCATTCAAAGAGTGAGAGCGCTGAAAACTGAAAAATGGTCTGGGCGGGAGGGGGTTTTAAGTGCCCAGTAAGCAAGTGGTTAAAAAAGAGGATGTCTGCAAACATATAAACTATTTATAAATTGTGTGTGCTCTGTTTTATCTGCCAAAGTCTGTAAGTCTGTTTAATTTATTTTCGGTTTACATAGCCTACCATACTGCATAACCAGGAGGTTTCAACTTTTCTGCTACAGATCTGGGGGAGAGTGGTGTAATCTCTTTGCCACATCCTTCTGTCAGGGCAATGAAGTGAAGATCCATGAAGTGAAGATCCATTGATAAAGTAATCTCTGTGTTTTCTCCTGCTGTAAGCATGTTCACTGTGTTAGACCTGCAGCACTCTGCATTATCACAGACCCTGGTTGCTATACCAGGGATTATCTAATGCTGATATAGAGAAAAAGCAGATACCACCTGTATTTAACCACTTAAGACCCGGACCAATACGCTGGTAAATGACCCAAGGTGTTTTTGCGATTCGGCACTGCGTCGCTTTAACAGACAATTGCGCGGTCGTGCGACGTGGCTCCCAAACAAAATTTGCGTCCTTTTCTTCCCACAAATAGAGCTTTCTTTTGGTGGTATTTGATCACCTCTGCGATTTTTATTTTTTGCGCTATATACAAAAATAGAGCGACATTTTTGAAAAAAAACACTATTTTTTACTTTTTGTTAAAAAAAAAATCAAATAAACTAAATTTTAGTCAAACATTTAGGCCAAAATTTATTTAGCCACATGTCTTTAGTAAAAAAAAAAATCGCAATAAAAAAAAATAGCTACCTAGCGGGAACAGCGGCACTAATACAGCGATCAGAAAAATGATCGCTTAGTGACGCTGGCAATAGGGAGTGAAAGGGTTAACTAGGGCAGTGATCAGGGGGTTAAAACTTTATTAGGGGGGGTGGGGGGGCTATCCTGAACCTAACACTAACTGTTTTTTACACTGCCTGTCACACTGACACTAAATGCAGTGATTAAATCACTGCATTCAGTGACACTGTGACAGGGGGGTGGGGGGGGGGGGGGGCGATCACAAGGGGTTAATATGCCTATGTGAGTGTGTGTCAGTGTTGTGTTGGTGCACACTTACTTGTGATGTCTTCTCTCATCAGCAGCGCTGGGAAACAGCGCTGCGATGAGAGAATACATCATTTCCTCCTTCCTGTGTAAACACAGGAGGAGGAAGTGACAGGCTGGGAGCGCGCTCCCATTGGCTGGGAGCGATCGCGGGGGGGGGCGGATATCACGGACATCCGCCCTCAGATCCCGGATCGCTCCCAGAGGTAGGGGGACCCCCGCACGCCGCGGAGGGGGTCCCGATGGGACCCCCGAACCGCACTCAGGCGGGGACGTAAATTTACGCCCTTGTGCCTGTACGTGCCATTCTGTGGCCGTATATGTGCGTGCGGGGGTCCTTAAGTGGTTAACCATTGATGTAATTTGGTTGTCCAAGGTATGCCCTTAAAAACATTAACAAAGTACCCTGTGTACATTGGATGTTCCCTCGTCCTTCTTCCTTGCCATGGCTCCAAAGATGCCTGATTATGCAAGGGTTGGCTTTTATTTGGATACCTGGGTCCCAGCCTTTGCTGGAGGAGCGCTGATGAAGGTTTTCTTAATAAAATGCACTGTGACCAGGGCTTTTTTTCAGGGGGAACGTGGGGCAACTCAGTTCCACCACCTCTGGCTGAGACCCTTTGGTGCCTGCTCACCACAATCACTTGTAAACATAGAAGTCTGGTTTCTGTGTTTACACGTGACAGCTCTGCACTCTGTATGTAACTCCCTGAACTCTACACTCTGTATGTAATGCAATCCTGGTATTTAATGCCCCTTTAAGACCCTTCTACTGTTTTTAAAAAATCTGACCAGGGTCGTGGTTGAGTTCCTGCACCTATTTTCTGAGAAAAAAAGCTCTGACTGTGACAATATCTATACTTGTTTCCTTTTTTTTAAGACTTGTTCTTGTATGTGCAGGTCAAAGCAGTTTCCTTTAACCTTGCATGTAAAAATAAAAACATGCACATGTGTGTTTCACTTGTTCCTTACTAAGTGACCACAATGACATTTCACTATTTTACTATTTTTCATAGAACGAGATAATATTTTGCTTTCAAGCTTGTAATTGATTTTATCACACAACAAATATGGTGCACCAGCCGTTGCTATGTAATAATGGTTCTGTTTCTTGCATTGACACATGATTACAGTAGTAATCATAGTTCCTAATATAAAGCCCTTATAGCAGTCATAACGAAGAAGAAAACAAAATAAAATCTTTATCTTTCTCTTGCAGTCAAAACCAAATCTATATCAGGGCATACAATAAAAGGGTGGTTGAGTCCTAATGATGACAAGTATAAAATAAGGTGTGGCATTATAAAATAAACTGGTATGCCACAAGATAGAGTGAAATAATTAACCCCTTAAGGGGCACTAGCAGTAGATCCCGATAAAGTGGGCCTTAAAGTACCCAGAGGTAGATCTATACTGATGAGTAACTACTTTCAATGGTCTGGGTGAGTGGGTCTCCACATGTTCATGCAAATTCAAGGTCATTGAAGAGTGCAAACACAAGTGCTGACAAATACACAGAACTGTGACCAGTGACCACTATAATATATAGTCATTAAGGGCTCATACACATGGGAGTAGAGCCCTGTACAGAGTGAAGACCTGTTGGTTTACCTATTTGTACTTGAGTGTAGCTGTGTGCAGGCAACCTATATGAGTGAATGGATACGCATCATAAATGCAGTTTGACAGGTGCGCATGGAAAGGTGCATAAACAAGGACCCTGTGCTTCCAATTTGGGTGGCAGTTTTCGACACACAGCTCCATTCCCTTAAATGGGTCCTGTTTGGAGGAGGTACTGTCCACCAAATGCCACATGGGCATAGAAAGCTTCCAGACTGACCCTGTAGGGAGACAAGTTTTCTCTACTCACGCACTAGACTAGACTAGGCCGCATGTTCCCCACTAGCTGGGTGACCACAGCCTCAACAGCCTCTATTACACTATAAGGGCGGAGAACCTCACTCTCCTATTTTTTTCAGTGGAAACTCACATTGGAAAAGCTTTACCAGAAACTCCTGACTTTACCAGAAACAACTGCCCATCTCCTCAGGATCCTTTGGTCCATGATCTACTATCACACCCCAGACCTTATCAGCTAGTCTTGCTTTCTGAATAGAAAAATAAACAGGTTTGCCATCACATAAGTTAACTGTACTGCACTTAAAGTGGAATTCCAGTCAAAACTTAATTTTTTCCCATGATTAGTATGTTAAATTTAACTTTTATATTATGCCTTTTCTGGCTAGCTGATTGTCCAGCTTAGAAAGTTTAATCTGAGGTAGTTAATCAGCTGCCTTTTGTTCTTCATCAACAACGGTTTCTCTCTTCAGTTGAGTTCACCAGCTGTCACCCACTTCCTGAAACTGTTATCGGTCTTTCTTAGAAAATCCAATCTAGAATTCATTAAACCTGCCCAGTCCCACCCAGTTCTGCCACCATCCCTCCCAGTCTTCGGCAGACTGTACAGATGCTCCTCTGTTTATTTCGGATGTGACGGCCAGCCAGGTACCTACGTCACTTCTGGAAATAACGTAGTTAACAGCCAGGGAACACGCCCAGGAGCCACAAACAGCTAGGAAAGCCGAATACAGATTGGTCATGTGACAAGCGGACATTTTTAGTTTAAAAGCTACAAGAGAACACATTTTTAACATTTGAACAATGTGGATCAATTGAGAATATTGATTATGTATGCATTTTGGTAGGGGTACATTTCCTTCTATGTCAAGTAGCCTTTGAGGAGCTCAGGGCAATCATTCAATAATTTGCCAGCTTCCCATAGAGTCAATGTATCCATATGTAAACAAAAAAGTCAGTGCTACTACCCATACATCACATGGTGCTTGATCCACAGTCACTGGCTGAGTAGAAGTAAATGAAAAAAAGATGATCCGCACTCCAGTCGCTGCTCTTAAAAATTGACGTATTTATTGACAAGCCACAGTAGACAAACGCAATTAGAAAAGGTTGACGCGTTTCAGCCTATAAGGCCTTAGTCATATGACTAAGGCCTTATAGGCTGAAACGCGTCAACCTTTCCTATTTGCATTAGTCTACTGTGGCTTGTCAATAAATACGTCAATTTTTAAGAGCATCTTTTTTTCAAAGTATCCATATGACATTTCCTCCAGTGGTGATGCCTGAGACCAAAATCATAGAAGACTGATGGAGTTGCCTATAAGTTACACCCTGTGACAGCAGGCAGGTTAAATCACCTGGTTGCATCCAGAGTGGAATATACATATGTCCTAGATACAGGCTTTATGCCAGTTTATACCTCTAGGGGGAGTGCCGGGAGTCCTGCAGGGGAAGAGTCAATGAGCCCAGCTGAAGTAAGTGGGCTCATTAAGACCTCTACAAGAACTCCCAACTTGCTAAGGGAGATGCTCCAACCTGAAACCAGATCTGTCTGTATAGACTGGGGAGTGCTGTGCGGTGAAACAATGCCTGTGGGGCTATTGCTAAGAACTGGTAAAAAGCAGCGAGATAGGGACTGGGGCAGTACAAGGTTGCACCTAGTTGTTAGTTAGGCACACCAACGTGTGTAGTGAGCGGTCAAGTTAACCAGGATTTCTTTTCCTGTTTCTTTTGTTTTCTGTTATATTTTTTTCTGTATATAGTTCAAATAAAACCGCACCCTTTTGTTTTTTCACCTACCACTGTCTGCTGTGCCTAATTTTGTGTGGTGAACCCATCCACGGTGTCACACACACCCGCTGCCGAGCTAACCCCCTCACAAACCAAACACATAAACGAGTAACAGAAAAATGATTATGTAAAAATAAAATGTATTGAACCAGCAGATCTAAATTATATCATTAAAACCCAACTTTAGCCAAAGGTTTTTATTTTATTTTGGATAGACCAGGAAGGGTTAGAGATTTCATCAGAGTTGTATTGCTTGAGGAGGTATGCACATACTCTTTGTCCTCAAAATACGGCATGTACAAAAATATACTTGTCTGTTGTGTATTATACAGTACTTTTCAAGTAAACTATAAGAGCCCATTCACACAGGGGCAACACGACGTCTAGCACGACTTTGGGAGGCAACTTGGACACGACTTGAGTATGAATCATGAGGCAATATACAAGGCAACTTCAAGTTGCCTCCAGGACAGTACAAGGCAACTTCAAGTCGCCTCCAGGACAGAAGGGTTTCCAGTGGCCAATCAAACAACAATCAGCTCTGTGGGAAGGAGGGGTTTGCCTGAGAAATTTATGTTATCTTCCTGTATTGTTGCTTCAGTTAAGACAGTGATCCGATTTCTGAGGCGACTTCCATTGAAATCAATGGGTACAAGTTGCATACAAGTTGTCTAGAAGTCGGATTGAAGTAGTACAGGAACCTTTTCTGAAGTCGGAGGGACTTCAGCAGTGTACATTAAGACGGCTCCTATTCACTTCTATTCATTTTCTCGACCGCGCCTTGGGGCAACTTGGGGCGACTTGAAGTCGAATCGCAGGTCGCCCCAGTGTGAACCGGCTCTTACTGTGGAAACAGTGGTACAGATAGTTTCTTATCGCACAACAATAACAAAAATACCCAAAGGGAAATAATATATATATTTTCCTTTGGGTATTTAAAAAAAAAAAATACATTGGAACAAAAATTGTATTCAAGGTCAAAGAAGCTTAAAAACATTTCAGATAAACATGGCCGTGAAACTACTGGACAAAGCTATATACAGGTTCTAAATAATGTAGTGCAAAGTGCATGCTTGGTTATAACCATGTTTTTTATTTGTAGCATGAACAATAAATGAGTGTATTTGGATGGCATTCAAAACATATATGCAGAGGCACCCACTAGTTTTTTCTTAATATATTGAATTCATCACCCTATTTCCACATGTGTGGGTTAGCTTTTGAGTTTTAAGATCTTTGATCATAATATTATGGAACAGTGCCTCTAATGGGTGCATGTGACCTTACATAACTTTAGATACAGATAGATAAGCGTGTACATTGCACTACATTTTTAGAGCCTTAAACTAGTTTTGCTGGGTATTTTCATGTGTGGCCATTTAAAAAAAAATATTCTGTGACCTTGGAAGGAACTTTCCCAATAAAGATGTTGTTGTATGGATATGTGTGTGTGTATATATATATATATATATATATATATATATATATATATATCTCACTTTCACATTTTTGAAAATATTTTATTCTATCTTTTCATGTGACAACACTGAAGAAATTACACTTTGTTACAGTTAAGTTAAGTGAAAATGTCCAAATTGGGCCCAAAGTGTCAATATTTTGTGTGGCCACCATTATTTTACAGCACTGCCTTAACCCTCTTGGGCATGGAGTTCACCAGAGCTTCAGATGGAGAAATGATGTGGAAGCTTATCTTGCAACTTTTGAAAGAGTCACTGTTCGGGAAAGATGGCAAAAAAAGCAATAGACACGGCTGCTAGCGCCCTTTCTGAGAGAAGAGCCCCAAAAGGTCTATTATGACCTGGAACCAGATGCCGCTCAGGACTAAGAGCCGCTGAAGGCTAAGATACTTGAACGCCTGAGTGTCACCATTGCAGTCCAGGCTCAGCGGATGCATCGCTGGGGATAAAGTAATGACAAGCCATCCCACTCCCAGATGTATGACTCGATACACCTCACCAAGAAGTGGCTGCAGCCAGAGACTTTGTCAGGCCCCAAGATTGGGGAGCGTGTGGTCATGCATTTTTATCGACCTTTTTTTTTAATATTTTTTGGGGGGATATTTAGTTAAAAATATTGCTTTTTTTTAAAAAAAAAATTTGTTTATAGCGCAAAAAAAAAAAAACCCAGAGGTGATCAAATACCACCAAAAGAAAGCTCTATTTGTGGGGGGGAAAAAAACATACATTTTGTTTGGGTGCAACATTGCACGGCCGCGTAATTGTCAGTTATCGTATCGCAAAAAGTGCTCTGGTCAGGAAGGGGGTAAATCCTTCCTGGGCTGAAGTGGTTACACAGCTTGCATTAGTTAATAAAGAGGAAAGTATGTTATGTTTACTGGTTTTAAACTTTGTGTTTACATTTTACCTGTTACTTCCTGGTTTCCAGGCCTAGGCAAATTATATTATACAGCCAGGTGTCTTCAGGAGGGGAGGAGGGATTTTCTCTGCTAAGCACAGTCTCCTGCCTGCATGCCTGACCTAATGGCAGATGGATTACAGGAAGTATCTGAATCATCTGCGCTTACTCAAGATGACCACGGCCAGAAATGCCTAGGGGGTGTTTTTTAAAGTGGTTTCTTAGCAGACTAAAAAATGAGGACATAGATGGATGGTGGAGTTCACTTTGAATATTAAAAATAAATTAAATAGCCTTTTTGCTTTGTGGTGCTCAGATGCAGTGTAGTTCCACTTTAGTTGAACAAGCTGAAGTTAAAAGCTGATTGGCTACCATGCATAGCTGCATCAGATCTTGCACTATCTACTTTTAACAAATCAACCCCCAATGCCTTTATACAGCTGGCTTTGTGTTTAATTAAAGTCAATAATGGAATGAAACATTTTACAATGCATTTTGAAGTAGGAACCAAAGCAATATTTGTTTTGAAGATACTGAAATAGCAGCTCTGTATAAGAAATGGTGGGCATGGTTTGATTCCTGTAGAAGACACTATGGGGGTTATTTACGAAAGGCAAATCCACTTTGCACTACAAGTGCAAAGTGCACTTGGAATTGCACTGAAAGTGCACTTGGAAGTGCAGTTGTTGTAAATCTGAGGGGTAGATCTGAAATGAGGGGAAGCTCTGCTGATTTTATCATCCAATTATGTGTAAGCTAAAATGCTTCTTTTTTTTTTCCTAGGCCCGGTCAACTTAGTGAGCTACACACAGTGCTTAAATAGACCGAGAGAAACGCCCTTCCATTGCAAAAGTACATCCATTTTTTTTCTTTCCTACAGCAAGGTGCTTTTGTTCTGTTGTTTGTTACTGTTTGTTGGTTTGTGACGTGTCTTTGAGATTTTTGCTGAGTGTTTTGGAGAGTGATTTTTGGTGAGTGTTTGGGAGAGTGATTTGGAGAGTGATTTTTGGTGAGTGTTTTGGAGAGTGATTTGGAGAGTGTTGTGTGAACATGAGTGAGAGGAAGCGAAAATTAAATTTCTCCTTGCGGGAGAAGGAAATAATTATCAGGGCCATTACCCAATATGGGCGATTCCTGCACGGCCCGGAGAGTGCCAACACCCCCCCCCCCGGCCAGGAAGAGTCAGATTTTGCAGGACATCGCTGACGAGGTAGGAGGGGGCCCACCATGTACTGTTAGGCTGACTGAGGAGGAGCGTGCGGTGGCCCAGACCTTCAACAGGCAGCAAGTGGAGGGGCTGCCTGGCTTTGACTCCATTGAGGAGGCCGTGAGGACAGGTACGTTTTTTTTCTTTTTTCTATCTGGTGTGTAGCATGTGTGGGGGGGAGGGAAGGGAATATGGGAATATGTGGCAAGTGTGTGGATCCTCCAACCTGTGAATGTTTTGTGTCATTCACAGATGTGCAGGAGGGTGCTGGGCCACCTGGCCTGTCCGCACCGTCCCCGGGACAACAGTCTGAGGAAGACCCCCAGACAAGGCCGGAGTCCTCTGAGGAGGTTGAGGAGGAGGAGTTTGAGTTGGAGGAGGAGGTCATGTCAGGGAATGACTTCATGTTAATTTTGGAGGAGTCTTCCCCTATGGCTGGCAGCAGCCAGGCCTCCATCAGGGGTAGCCCCTCCCTCTCCTCCCCCAACACAGGGCTCCCCCCAAGGGGCTGCCCTTCTCCCCGGCCACAAGCCTCATCTAGAGGCAGGAAGGCGACCCACAAGACCAGGGGGTGGCCGAGGTTCTGCCTGCAAATCTGAGAAGGGACCAGGTCCTTCAGACCCGCCATCTGGGACAGGTCAGCCAGACTTTGGGGCGAATAGAGGAGAGCCTGTCCTCTATAAAGGATTCAGTTGTGGACATGGCCTGCAACTCCCTGGCTCTGATCAATTGCCAAAATGAAATGCAGGCTACCATAGCAGGCGTTGGTCAGGATGTGCGGGCCCTCGGTCAGGATGTGCGGGCCCTTACCCAGGCTATCCAGGCCAATACGGCAACCCTCAATGCTGGCCTGACTCGCATTGCCGTGGCCTTGGAGGGCAGGCCGCCAGGTGGGCAGAGACCAGGGGATGCTCCTCCTTCCCCGGATTACCCCCCCCATGAGTCTCCCCTGAGGAGCCGGGACCGCGGCCGTGGCCGGCCCAGGCGTGGGTCACGCCAGCGGCGGTATTTTATTTTATTTTTTTGGTGTTTTCTTTGCTGTGCATTTTTTTTTGCTGGGCATTTTTTTTTTTTCTGGCCATTTTTTTTTTTTTGCTGGGCATTTTTTTTTTGGGGGATTATGATTTTTTTTCTGTTTGTGAATGATTTTTAAATGTGGGGGTGACATTCCTGCCGGAAAAGGGGTGTCGCCCTCATTTGTTGTTGGGAAGGGTTCCCCAGGACCAGGGAAAAGTGATCCCTAGGTCCGTGTGAATAGTGTATGAATGTACAGTGACATAATTGGAGCCGTGGCGTGGCGTTGCTGCTCACAAGTCCTGCATGGTGGGCTTGTGCTAATCCAATGTGATGAGGATGTGGGGTGTGTGTGCTAGGGACCACAGTGGTGTGCATGCATGCGTTCTCATTGTGCCATGAATAATGTGTGTGTTTAACGTGCAAAGATGCCTAATGTGAGCTGTCTCCTGGCTGCTCTTCCCTCAGAAGGCGGGGTAGCCTTGGTTAGGGGGGGGATTGTCTGCTTCGGGGGTCAGGTCATGACGTATGTCAATCTCCAGGCCCTTTCTCACTGCGAAGTTGTGCAGCATGCAACATGCACTGATGATCTGGCATACAAAGTTTGGGGAATACAACAGGGTACCCCCAGACTTATCCAGGCATCGGAAACGTGACTTCAGGAGGCCAAAGGTGCGCTCCACCACTGCACAGGGACGTGCATGTGCTACATTGTATCTTTCCTCTCCTGGGGTTTGGGGATTCCGGATAGGAGTCATGAGATGGGGTCCCAGTGCATATGCAGAGTCACCTGGAAGGGAAATGTCAGGAGGATGTTAGTAGTGCATGTGCCCCTTGTGATTTCTGCATCATGGGGGGGGGGGCAGTCATGCCTGACTCCCATGTCACTCACCAACCAGCCAGCTGTCCCCATACATGTTCTGTTCGAATTCTGTTGGGATGGGGCTCTGATTGTATATGTAGCTGTCATGGCTGGAGCCGGGGTGTTTGGCACGGACCTGCCATATGAGGCATTTGGCATCGACTATCACCTGTACGTTGATGGAATGCCAATGCTTCCGATTGCGGTATATGTGCTCTGTCTAACGGGGGGGGCTGGAGTGCCACATGTGTGCAATCAATGGCCCCCACGGTGCGTGGGAATCTGGCAATTCTGTAGAAATCTGTCATTGCCTTCAGCCGCAGGTCCTCCTGGGTGGGTTTGATGATTTGGTTGGCCATGCGTCTGAAAATTGCAGGGATAACCTGGTGCACACATCTGCTCATGGAGGATTGTGCCATCCCAGCCACCACTCCACTTGTACGCTGAAAAGAGTCACTGGCAAGGAAATGGAGTGTTGCCAGGACCTTGACCAGTGGCTGCACTGCATGTGAGCGTTGTGTTGGGCTGGTGATGTCCTCCTGCAGGGTTGTTGGTAATTCCAGGATGGCATGAGGGGTGAATCTGAAGATGCGATACACCTCAGAATCACTCCAAAGATGTCTATGCGTGTGCGTCATATCCTCTCTCGTGCTCTCCTCCGTGCCCTCCTCCTTCTGCGCTCATCTAAAGTCAGTAGTATAACTATAAGCAAGGATACCCCTGGCATGTTGGCATACAGATTATTGTCCTGCAAGTGTGGCTGCTCAGCTCGTCCCTAACGGTCTTGCTTTAGCTGACATGTAGACGAATTGTCCAATTTTAAACCTGCTTTTTTAACCCCTTCCATACAGGGCATATTCACCCCCTTCCTGCCCAGACCAATTTTTAGTTTTCAGCGCTGTTGCACTTTGAATGACAATTGCGCGGTCAGGCAACACTGTACCCAAATTAAATCGTTATGTTTTTTTCCCCACACAAATAGAGATTTCTTTTAGTGGTATTTGATCATCTCTGCGGTTTTTATTTTTTGCGCTATAAACAAAAGAAGAGCGACAATTTAAAAAAAAACACAATATTTTTTCCTTTTTATTCAATACATATCACAATATTTTTTTTAAAAAAACTTTTTTTCCCCTCAGTTTAGACCGAAACGTATTCTACGTATTTTTGGTAAAAAAAAAACACGCAATAATCGTATATTGATTGGTTTGCGCAAAAGTTATAGCGTCTACAAAATAGGTGATAGATTTATGGCATTTTTATTTTATTTTTTTTACTAGTAATGGCGGCGATCTGCGTTTTTTTTTGTGACCGTGACGTTGCGGCGGACATATCGGACACTTTTGACACGTTTTTGGGACCATTCACATTTACACAGCGATTAGTGCTAAAAAAATGCACTGATTACTGTGTAAATGTGACTGGCAGGGAAGGGGTTAACACTAGGGGGCGCTGAAGGGGTTAAAATGTGTCCTAAAGTATGTTCTAACTGTAGGGGGAGGGGGACTCACAGGGGGAGGAGATCGATGTGTGTTCCTCTGTACTGGGAACACACATTGATCTCCTCACCGCTGACAGGAGGTGGATCTGTGTGTTTACACACACAGATCCACACTCCTGACGTGATTCCCGGAAATCGCGGGTGCCCGGCGGCAATCGCAGCCGTCGGGCACGCGCGCGGGATCGCGAGTGGTGCCGCGGGTGCGCGCGCGAGCGCCCTAGAACGCCGTGGAGACAGGACGTTGTGCAACGTCCAGTCTCATCGGCGAGCGGATGACCATAACCTCATTCCCCTATGGCCAGGTAAGGAAGGGGTTAAGGACTAACTTTAGACCGGACGTGCAGCTGATGCGCACAACGCGTAGCCTGCACCGCACAAACTTACTTTTGTGGATCGCAGTATCTCCCTCATTTGCATATTTGCATAGCAAATCAATGGTGTGTCTAGCGCATTTTTGCGCGCACAATGGGCCGGTCTATCGAAATTACATTGGTCGAAAAAATATTATTTTTTATTTTCCTTGCAATGTGATTGGGTATTCTTTGCAAAGTTAATTTTCACCACATTCATTGAGCTTATGGTACATCTCCTTGACCAGCCTATTTGCCTATAGTAAACCAGCCCATATCTGTTTAGAGAATGTATGGGTTTCCCCATAAGTGCTCTACAATATGAAAACATACTGGTTGACTAATTAACCACTTAAGGACCGCCGCATGCACATTTACGTCGGCAGAATGGCACCGACAGGCACATCAACGTATATATACGTTGGTGCCTTGGGGGGGATCGGGGGTCCGATTGGACCCCCCCCCCCCGTACATGCGGCGGTCCGCGCGGCTGCAGGAGCGATCCGACAAGAGGGGGCGGCTATTCGTTTTTGTCCGCTCCCTCCGGATCGCTCTCAGCCAATGCGCGCGCTCCCCCTGCAGTGCACTTCCTCCTCCTGTGTAAACACAGGAAGGAGGAAGCGACGTGATCTCTCCCTCGGTGGTTTTTTCAACCACCGCTGAGGAGAGATCACAACACAGTAAGTCTGCACAACACTACACTGCACCTACACTACACAAAAAACACTTTTAACCCCCGCGATCGCCCCCCCCCCTTTCCCCTGTCACAGTGTCACTGAATGCAGTAATCATACATGTATGATTACTGTATTTAGTGTCAGTGTGACAGGCAGTATAAAAGTCAGTTAGTGTTAGGTTCAGGGTAGCCCTGTACCCCCCCCTAATAAAGTTTTAACCCCTTGATCACTGCCCTAGTTAACCCTTTCACTCCCTATTGCCAGCGTCACTAAGCGATCATTTTTCTGATTGCTGTATTAGTGTCGCTGTTCCCGCTAGGTAGCTAATTTTTTTTTTATTGCGATTTTTTTTTACTAAAGACATGTGGCTAAATAAATTTTGGCCTAAATGTTTGACCAAAATTTAGTTTATTTGATTTTTCTTATAACAAAAATTAAAAAATATAGATTTTTTTTCAAAAATGTCGCTCTATTTTTGTATATAGCGCAAAAAATAAAAATCGCACAGGCGATCAAATACCACCAAAAGAAAGCTCTATTTGTGGGAAGAAAAGGATGCGAATTTTGTTTGGGAGCCACGTCGCACGACCGCGCAATTGTCTGTTAAAGCGACGCAGTGCCGAATCGCAAAAACCCCTTTGGTCATTTGGCAGCATATTGGTCCGGGTCTTAAGTGGTCAACCAAATGAATTAAGTCATTATTCCTTCAAAGGCATAGACTAATGTAAACAGTTCTCTGTAAGGCCTTGCATAAATGGTAGTACTATTTAAATGAGTATATATATATATATATATATATATATATATATATATATATATGGTTTTAACACCTCAGCCTTGGTCAATTAGATGTGGTTACATTTTTGGTTTATCTATCAACAGAGGAGGATGTATCAAATGTAGGAGGAAAAGGTGGTTACCATATAAAAAGTCGATTGGGTTAAGATTAAAAAGTTCATAAACGTGACTTCTGGCAGTTCAGTGAGGCAAAGAAACTTGTACTGCCATTGCTGACCTTCTTCTGCAGATGTTATTTGACCAGGTCATAGTGCTTTTTTGATTACGGGCCTAAAACACGTATGCAGCTAGTTGAATCAAAGCTAAATCAGAACTCATCAGCAGCATATTTGTCCTGAGTCAATGATTCAGAAATAAGTGAAGCCAAAGGGTCAAAATAACAGCTAGGCAACTAAGATCACTCTGCGTATAGTTCTCTTGATATATGTTTACTTCAAAACATGAGATATGTACTATCATTTTGATGTACACTACTGTGCAAATGTTGTAGGCAGGTGTGAAAAAATGCTGTAAATTAAGAATGCTTTCAGAAATAAAAGTGTTAATCTTTTTTTTTTTTTTTAAGTTTAAGGGTTTTATTAAATAGATATCAGAAAAATACAATCAGTGCTCTCAATACAATCTTGAAGCGGAGAGAAAAATGAAGAAAAAAAAAAAAAAAAGGGAATACATACAGTGTAATTCTTCAAATAGAGTAATATACCTTTCCCCAAATACATTCAATAACGGGGATAGTGATATATAAAAAACAGATAAGACATACTATTGTAAATAAGTATAACAATAAAAAGAGAAGATAAGATGAGGGCAAAGACCCAAGCTAAGGTTTTTATAAGAAAAATATAAGTCTGCATATGAATTTCCATAAGAGATGAGTAGCATGGAACAGGTAATAGACCTGTAATTCCGTTTCGACACCCCTAATGGAAACAAACTGTGTCGAAAGGGAACCCATGTCCTAAACCAAAATTTTGACTTAAAAGTCGTCAAACTATCCGAACGGCTTCTGATAGTCAAAGGGTCTGTGTGCCGAGAGGATGTCTGAGAACAACAAAATGCACAAAACTAAAGAAGAACTTCAGAAAAAAAACCTAAAGCAACAAGGTGTAACAATCCGTTACAGCGTCTTGAGAAAGTCCAGAATCTTACTATTTGAGATAGATCAGGAAATAATAAGTCCCGTGCAATCCTATGTACTAATGTGGAAGGATCCTCCCTTCCTCCCATACCTTTACATCAAAAACGACTTATTAAATGCAAAAGAACTGGTAAGGTGAGCTTGTGGACAGGGAGGAGTATGAATGAGAAAGAAGCAAAGAAAAATAGAGAGTAGAGTATAGAGAGGAAAGAACGTAAAAGGGTTAAGTTGACTGTCAGCCTGTATATCCAGTGTTCATGGAGGGAGAAATAGGTCCTGCTAAAAGGGGGGCCCCCATATATCTGGCCCATGGCTCCCAGACCGCCTTGAAGAAATCCGTGGTGTTCAAAATAGAGCTGACCATTTTTTCCTGGGTTATGACCCAGGATATCTTCCTTTTGGCTGCAAGATAGGAGACTTTAGGCTGTTTCCACGCCCCTGCCAAAGTAGTTTTTGCACCCAGAAGCATAAAGTTTATTAACCTTTGCGTGTGTTTAGAAGCCTGGGGGAAATTAGCCCCTAATAATGCAATTTGAGGAGTTTTCTCCAAGGGCCTTTCTAATAAGACTAAAGATCTTATTCCAAAATCCTCTAATTCTGGGGCAATCCCACCAAATATGGATCATTGTGCCCTGAGCTTGACACTCTCGAAAGCAAAGTGGTGAGGCAGTTGGGAACATTGAAGCCAGCCTGCTAGGGACCATATACCACCTCATCAAGACTTTTAGATTGGCTTCTATCAGAGACGTATTGACTAGTCCCTTAAAGGCTTTTGTTCCCACCCTGTGCCACTCTTCCAGATCCCAGTTCATCTGCAGATCCCTCTCCCATGCCTCCATATATGTGAACTTGGTGCAAACCTCAGACAGAGATGTATATATCGTAGAGATTCCCCCTCTGTGTTCTCTCATCCAAGAGCACCAGCGCTCGTAATCAGTGAAGGTACGGGAACCGGAGCTAGCATTCCAGAACAAAGACACAAAGTTGAAGATGAGAAAATATCGAGACCTTTCATGGTCAGGCATACCCAACTTTGTTATACAATGCTCCAGGGAAAGTGGTCCAGTGGCTAGAAGAAAGTCTCCTATTCTGTAAATCCCCTTGCCCAACCACCATTGAAATGCTTTAACGTCCATTCCTGCTATAAATTGGGGGTTGTGGAAAATTCGGGTTAGGGGCCTAGTTCCTGAAATCAGAAAAGGAAGATGTCTCAGGTCATCCCAGACCTTCAACGCTTGGGACAGTGTTGGGGACATTATCGCCGGTCTAGATTTATGGGGTATCCATAGTAAGTTTTCCAGGGTCAGGTCAGGGACCGCCAACCTCTCTATGTCCAACCAGTTAGGTTTCTCGCATTTAGAGTAGATAGAGGAAAGTTGGGCTAATCTGGCAGCTTGGTAGTATTTAAACAGGTTAGGGAGGCCCAGACCTCCCTGTGTCTTGGGTCCATATAATACATTTTGGGCCAATCTATAACCTTTACCTTCCCAGATAAATTTGAGAATTTTACTCTGGAATGATTTCAGTTGGTCCTTCTTGATAGCAATCGGGAGGGATCTGAATAGGTAGAGCAATCTAGGCAGGAGAGTCATCTTTATTGAATTAATCCTACCCACCCATGAAATTTTAAGTCAAGCCCACATCTGAAGATCAGTCTCCAATCTACGGAACATGGGAGGGAAGTTGGCCTAATAAATCTGTTCAATCCTGGGGGTCAAATTAATACCTAAATAACGAATTGATGTATCTGCCCATTTAAAATCAAAATGAGGTTTCAGGGAGTCGATTACCGAGGGCCGTGTGGAAATATTTAGAGCCTGGGATTTATCGAAATTGACCCTAAGACCTGAGATCCTTCCAAAGGACTTGAGTAAGTCACAGACGATAGGGAGAGAGGTAGTGGGAGAGGTGACAAAAAGGAGGAGATCGTCCGCGAACAGAGCGCATTTGTGGACTTGAGATCCACAGGTCACCCCTTTTATGTCAGACTCCGATCGAATGGCTATAGCCAATGTCTCTATTGCTACTGCAAAGATCAAGGGGGAAAGGGGACATCCCTGCCTCATACCCCTTGCAATACTAATGGGATCAGAAAAATGTCCCTGTAACTTAACCCTTGCCCTGGGCTCAGAATAACGAGATTTCAGAATTCCCCGGAAACATTCTCCAAATCCCCACCGTTGCAGAATCTCAAAAAGGTACTCCCAAGATAGGGAGTCAAAGGCCTTCTGGAGATCCAATGACAGAAAAAGTCCTTCCTGAGAAGGGTCCCCAGACCATCCCGACTGAAGCAATGATAGAATGTCCACCGCTCTCCTCACCTGGTCTGGACCCTGCCTCCCTGGGATGAAGCCAACCTGGTCCTTATGAATATAAAGGTGTATAAAAGAGTTCATTCTGTTCGCAAGAATCTTGGTCAGTATCTTTAGATCATTATTAATTAATAATTGGGCCTATAATTTTCTACTAGTTCTGGGTCCTTGTCCGGTTTGGGAATAACCGTAATGTAAGCCTCGTTCAAATGTGGATGCAATCTTTCCCCTCCTCTTTTTGAGTTAAAGAATTTTGTGAGGTGGGGGCCTAAGGTTTCAGCAAAGGTTTTATAATATGGCGTTGAGAGGCCGTCAGGTCCTGGTGCTGAACCCCCCTTTAGGTTTCTGATTACTTCTAACGTTTCGTCAACTGAAACTGGGGCTTCCATTAATTCAATATGGCATTTCTGTAGGGATGGGATTGTTAGTTGGTCTAAAAAGGATTTAATTTCAGATTGTCTGGTTGTACCTGACCTTTGATACAGGGAGGAATAGAAAGTTTCAAATGCGTGCAAAATGCGCTTGGGATTAAGAGTAATGGTCCCATCTCCTGTTCTGATTTTGGGGAGTGCAAACGTACGGAACCTCGGTGAGAGCCTAGTGGCCAGCATTGTATTCATTCTATCTTTCTGTAAATAAAATCTTGCGTTACTCCAATTTAAAGATTTTTCGGCCCTGACAGTAAGCGATAAATTTAACGCCAGCCGGGCTGTATCAAGCTGTGCGACCTGGACTTTCGTCTGGTCCTTCTTATGTTCCTTGCGCAATAGTGTAAACTCCTTTTCAAGTTTAGCTATTTCCACGTTCTTTTCCTTTTTACGTTTAGAGGCTATTTGAATTCGTTTACCGCGGACAACAGTTTTGTGGGTAGCCCATAGAATCTCAGCCGAGGTTCCATCGACATCATTTAACGTGAAGTATTCTTCTATTGTTTTGTTGATCTCTGAGACTATGTTAGGATCACCAAGAAGGGACTCCAGTGTGATTTGAGGGAGTCTGTATTTTGTGTTTGTATTGAGCAGATTACCATCGAATGGTCTGAAAGTGATGTGTCTTTGATATTGGCTTTATTCGCCAGGGGGACATGTCTAGCAGAAATGAAAATATGATCAATCCTGGAGTATGATCGATGTGGGTTCGAATAGTAGGTGTAATCTCTTTTTGTCGGATTAAGTTCCCGCCATATATCTACAAGATTTTGTTGGAAAATTAATTTGGCTATATGGGAGCTGGCTTTAACTGGGCGGGTTAGTCTGTTGGCCAAAGGTTTGGACTTATCCAGGCTCTGGTCAAAAGCTATATTTGAATCGCCTCCGTACAATATTGATCCCTTTAGGAGGGGTTCCAAGGTAGTAAACATAGACTGGAAGAAGAGTTTCTGACCTCTATTGGGGGCATAGTAAGAGATAAAGGACATTAGTTGTTCGTCTATCAAACCCTTAACCAGCAGAAACCTGCCGTCTGGGTCTCTATGTATTAGAAGGGGGTTGAATTTACAGGTTTTTGCAAAGAGAATTGCTACCCCTCTAGTTTTGTCCTCAGCATTTGCTAAGAAGAATTGTGGGTACTGAGCATGCAAAAATGCTGGGGTGAAGCTGGTTGGAAAATGGGTCTCTTGTAAAAGAATCACAGAAATTTTCTGGGAGTGGTACGACTGAAAGATCTTCCTTCTCTTAACGAGGGAGTTTAGTCCCTGGACGTTATGTGAAGCGACTTTCAAAATACTAGGAGGTGGGGAGTTACTGGACGTAGCCATAATGGTGGGAGGACAAAGCGGTCGACATATCACTTACCCTGAACAATGTGAGGCATGAGAGAGGGAAGCACGGGCTGCAGACTTCAGGTGGACCCAGGGCGTGGTGAGTAAGGTACTGCAAGAACAGGCTGACAATCAAAGAGAGAAGGTTACGGAAGAGAAAAACAGAAAGACAAGAAAAACAGAGATGAAAACATATCATGAAGATAATTAATGTAAACCAACGAGAATGGGAGGAAAAAAGTATCCCACCATCCTCGTCATTCAAATCACTAACGTAGCCCCTAGAATGGGCTACTAGACCACCCCTCGACAGTGAATAATCCACTGACCAGTAGTGGTCAGAGGCGCACGGCGACTGCCCCAGCCTTCATCAGCCTTCAGATTAAGCAAAAGAAAACTTAAGCATTTCAGCAAACATACTTAATCCAAAATTATAACAGTTCATGAAATAGAAATATACAGAACACGGTCGGTGCAAACATATTAGTGCTCATAAAAAAAAAAAGGGGGGGGGTAGGGGGGGAACAGAGCGGGAGAGGATGTGTCAGAGAGAAGCCTTCAATAGCCAAAAGTAATTTTGTAGATGAAATTTAAGGACATAAGAGTCCCTAACCACAGATGGGAGATTAAATTCAGAGATACCCTACGGGTATTTAATCGGGGGAGAAGTAGAAATCAACAGTCTCAGTCCCCTGATCAGGTTTTTGCAGGATCCTTGGTGCGTCTACTTTTAACCATCTTCCATGTAGGGGAAATAGGACTGGTCGGGGTGGGACGTTTGGAAGACCCTGTTTGCAAATTTGAAGTGTCCATTGCTGACTCCAATGAGATAAACCGAAGGGCAAGCAGGATTTTTTCTCCCTCGGCAAGTGTGGTGAATGTGTAGGTCTTGCCTTTGTACAAGAATTTCAGAGCGAATGGGAATGCCCACCAATATTTAATTTCCTTCTGCGTCAGGATCACTAACAATGGTTTCAGAGTCCTTCGCCGTTGTATAGTTGTGGGGGAGATGTCGGCAAAAATTTGTATATCTTGACCAAGGAAAAAAATGCGGGATTGCTGACGTGAGATTTTCATAATCTCCTCCTTCACAGTGTAGTAATGTGGTTTTACAATTATGTCCCTGGGAGAGCCATCCTTCCTCGGAGGGCCCAAAGATCTGTGAGCTCTATCTAGCTCTAGCTTATGTGGAGCAATAGAGGGAAACATGCTCTTAATGAGGTCCTGGACAGCTTTGGGTACATCTGTTATGGACTCAGGGGGGCCCCTGACCCTAAAATTGTCCCTTCTGGAACGATTCTCAAGGTCATCTATTCTGCTGAGGGCTACATTTAGTTGCTCTTGAAGAGATTGTATTTGTTCAGTATTTTGGTTGGCTCTAGAAACTGTGATGTCAAGCTTATTTTCTATTATCTCCATCCTGGAGCCCAAATTCTGAAAGTCAGAGCGAATGTCATTAGTTATTTTCAAAGCTGTTTGTGCAAGGCCCCTTTCAAGTAGTTCAGAAAACTTTTGAAATAACTCCCCTGCATTCTGAGGGACCATAAGGTCAGCATTTCCTGAGGGGGAAAGAGTATTGAGGAGAACAGCAGAATCCTGTGGAGAATTAGTATACAGGAGCAATGTGGGTAATATTGAGGTTTCTAAAGTAGCCATTGGTCCTGGTGTGGTGCCTGAGGTGCCCTGGGCTGACTGTGAGGAGAAGTTTAGTGTTGTAGTAGACAGTACTTGCCTCACTTCAGTGCATCCCTCAGTATAGGAGACCTGCGGCTGAGGCGCGGCTGCCATCTTGGATTCGGCATGAAATTCCAGCGCCGTGTAGGTGCTGAATCTGTTCCCCCGTCGAATCCTCTCAAAACGGGTCGTTGCACCGCCGTGAAACCGCTGCTATGGCCGGTGGATGGCTGAGGCAGAGCGGAGCTCCCGGCTTAAGCAGCCATCTTGGACGCCTCCGCGCATGCGCCTCAGTGTTAATCTTGTTATCAATAAACAAAAGTAAATGAACAGAAGAAAAATCCAAATCAAATCAATATGTATAATTTTATCAATATTTATAAGTGTTCTAGGTACACTTGCACAAAGTTTTTGAAGGATTTCAGCACGTAGGTTGTTCCAAACATCTTGGAGAATTAACCACAGGTATTCTGTGAATGTAGGCTACCTCAAATACTTCTGTCTCTTCATGTAATCCCAGACTTGATGATGTTGAGATCAGGGCTCTGTTGGGGCCAAACCATAACTTCCGAGACTCTTTGTTCCTCCTTACACTGAAGATAGTTGTTAACCTCCCTGGCGGTATGATTATTTCAGATTTTAGGTGCTGAAAGCGATACCGTTATTTTCCAAGGAAATTTGGCGTTTTACATTGTAGGCCTGTAATTCTTAGGAATAACTCACTTAAATCTGTCCGAACAAGAGTCTAGTAGACATCTCAGGTATGAAAAATCATAAATTATAATATAATAAATAATTATAAATATCTATAACAAATAATAATATCATTATAATAAAAATTATTCAATAATGTAATCAACTCAAAATCACTGAAATGTTCTCAGTTGCAGAATTGTGGCTGTCATTACTTTTTTTTATGACGAATTTCCCCACAAATCGCTATCGCTCAATTCTGCAAGTGATTATAATTTATTATCGCTGTTTTCTAGCTGCTTTAAAACCATTTTTGACATAAAGAGACACTTTTGGTTGCTATGGACAATCTACAGTTTGCAGGCAGAAAGAACAGTTTTTATTATACAAAAGAACATGTAGGACACTGGGCAGACCACTAGGGATAAAGGGGGTGTGTATTTTTTACATACAGCACTGTAATCTATTAGATTACAGTATACTGTATGTAATGCGTTTGTTTACTTTTTTGAATTTGGCGCTGTTCTCCGCCCCTGTGCGTTGTAACGTCGCAGGGAACGGAGATCGGCAGCACACGGGCACTGTGAATCGAGCGAGGAGGACACTGCTTGCTCACACAGTGCGGCAGCATCGCAGGATCCAGGGACAAGCTAAGTAAACACTGTCTGTGAATGCTGCGAGGCGAGCCCGAGTCAGGCTCGGGGTTACCGATTGCAGCACAAAAATTTAACCCCGACCCAGACTTGGGAATACCGCCAGACAGGTTAATGACATTGGCTGTATGTTTGGGGTTATTGTCCTGCTGCAAAATACATTTGGGGTCAATCACATGCCTCCCTGATAGTGTGGCATGATTGATTAGTATCTGCCTGTATTTCTCAATATTGAGGACACCATTGATCCTGACCAAATCTCCAACTCCATTTATTTGCCCTACACTTGCAAGGAAACATTATGTTTCACTGTTGCCTGCAGAGACTCATTATAATACCACTCTCCAGCCCTTCTGAGAAAAAACTGCCTCCTGCTACAGCCAAATATTTCAAATTTGACTCATTAGTCCAAAACACCTGCTGCTATTTTCCGGCAACCCAGTTCCTATGTTTTTTGTACACGGTTGAGTCATTTATCCTTATTTCCACATCTAAGGTATGGCTTTTCTGGCTGCAATTCTTACATGAAGACCACTTCTGGACAGATTTCTCCAGACAGTAGATGGGTGTGCCTGGGTCCCACTGGTTTACACCATTTCTGTGCTGATGGCATTGTTGGGCATCTATGGTCCTCAACGTTTTGTGCTTCTTCAAAAGAGCTTGAACAACACACCTTGAAACCCCAGTCTGCTTTAAAATCTTTGCATGGGAGAGACTTTTCCGATGCAGTATAAATATGCAATGGTGTATGACCAGTGACATGAAACTGTGGGGTTGATTTACTAAAACTAGCGTACAGAGTCTGATGCAACTGTGCATGGTAGCCATCAGCTTCTAACTTCAGGACATTTGTTAAGCTTTGACAATGAAACCTGGAAGCTGATTAGTTCTATGCAGCTCTGCACCAGATTTTGGACAGTTTAGTAAATCAACCCCAGTGTTCCACAACCTCACCTTAGTAGCAGAGTTTGGCTGTTGCTCATCCAGTTTTAAGTCTCCTACACAGATGTTTCTGTTTCAGTTAATGATTGTGTTTCAACCTTCATATGGTCATTAGCATCTGCTTGGTATAATTGGCATAAATCTGACTCTAATCCTACAAAATCCCTGACTTTGTGCAAATGTAAGACTTGTTGCTAGTTTGAAGCCAAAGGGTAATCACACCAAATATTGATTGGATGTAGATATTTCTTCTGTTTGCTCACTCTGCATTTGTGTAAATTCATAAAAATAAACAATTCAAATATATATTTTTGAAAGCATTCTTACTTTACAGCATTACTTCACACCTGCCTAAAACTTTTGCATACTACTGTATATAAAACATTATGGCTTATACAATGACACCGAACCTGAAGCTAGCTATGAGGGCACAAGGCTTGAGAACTAACTATTGCCCATTGTTGTTTTCTTTCACTGCCTAGAGTGACACATAGAAAGTGAATATGGAGCAAGACAGCCTTGGGGACACATTTAGCCATAGTTATTATACTGACTAATACTAAAATTCACACTTTCGAATAGGAAATGTCCCATTAAATTGGTATAAAACTCATTTGAACTAATTTTATTGTTTTACTGTGGTTGGAAAACATTTTTTTTCAAATGCAGGAGTATGGCATTGTAATTGAAATACCAAATCCCCAAAACTGTGCATTGTGACAGCACTGGGGTGCCATTCAAATTAATTAACACCGGATTGCCCCACAATGCAGATTGTGCATTGTGGTAACTAGGGATGAACTCAAGTTTGCCCAAACCAGAAAGGAAGTTGTCAGGCCCAATCAGCTGTGGCCATATTAGGTCAATGGTGCCACAAACATCTTCACTGTTTTGTGTACGTGCCACTGCAGGGTGGGAAATGCCAAGTCACAGCTGATTGGGTCAGCACTGATAGTTTTCTTTGTGGTTCAGGCCACTAACCCAAGCGCATACCTAGTGGTAAAACACATCTTACACATGTCTCTGCAATGCATAGATATAAAGCCACCCATAGACTTTCACACCAGTCCATTTGCCAGAAGAGAATTTTGTCCTGCAATATACACTACTGTCAGCATAGCAGATACTTTGTTGAATTTTTCATTCTGTCTTAATCACCTTTAGTATTTGCATCTGACATTCTAAACATTCGCAACACTGTCAGTCTACTCGCGAAACTACCCATACAGAAGAATGTCAATCTGCATTTTGTTGTACATGTCAGTAGAACTAAAGCTGGCTACACATTATACAGTTTTATTTTACAATCTTCCTTTAGATTTCCCAAAATCATGTAAATATATATCAAACCTAAACACTTTCAAATTGTATGCAAAAAAAAAAGAGATTTTACAATCATTTTAAGATCTAATTTGAGTTGATAAAGAAAAATAGGAGTTTACTAAAGCTGGTGCACGCAGAATCTGGTATCAGCTTCTGTGTGCAAATGCACAATGGTTACAATGCACAGCTGCAACAGATTATGGGTGCACCAGTTTTAGTAAATCTCCCAAACATATTGGGCATTACCAATAATACAACCAATAGCTATTTTTTTGTTTAGGTGCATGAACGATTTTTAAGGCTATTTGTATTTGTTTCCCAAGTTTAAAAAATTGTCCTAAGCCATGCTGTCATATGGTGTTGTGTATATCTACATTTTTTCCTTCTTAAACAAATCTCATAATCTCTGTATATGTACTACCTGGAAGCATACATTTGTGGAATGTTCCATAAACACACAACACTGAAACAAATCCAATATTCCGTCCAAATCTTAGCCCGCTGAATAAGTATTTCACCAAATACTGCCAAAGTTTTCATTGGTTCTGTACAAGAAAAGCTAAGTTAATGCTACTCAGCCTTCAGATACTTAGTGTAAAAGCCTTTCTTTGCTGTGGGATCAGTACATGATTTGGATGAATTATTGACTCTCTTCTACCACCCAAGAAGTTGAGTAATATCTTAGAATTAAAAAAGACTCATTGTATTATAATAATTACAGACAACATGATTTCCTCTTATGCACTGGTGCACACACATAGATAGTTTTGTAGTATTGTAGGGCTCATGCACACGGCCTCAAAAGGTGAAGCATTTTTATCAATACTGCGTTTTTTCTTTTTACAAACCTGAATACAGTTTCATTGTTTTATATGGGCCCATGCACACATTGGGTAAAGATTAATGAACTTTTGCTACGTTCAGAAATCAAAATCAAAATGACAAAATCTGTATCAGAGTAATTTACGCATTCACACATATAAATAAAATTAAATGCATGTACATATGTACACACATAATTCAAATGGATGGAATGGAAGAGGATTTTAGTTGTTTAAATGTGACTATATACTCATGAAAACCAAAGCACTTTATGGGCCACTGCTTGCATTTTGTTACACAGGATCTTTTTGCCAGCCTCCAGATGTGGAGTAAAGGGGAAATTTCTCAAACTTCTTCTTCAACTTCCAAGTTGACATCAAGCACCATCAAGCGCCAAAGCCATGGCCTTGCAATGACAATTTTTGGTGGCAAAGTTGAAGCCACCCCGCCAACAATGAATCAGTAAGTTAGTGCAGAAATAGTTCATGATAGGTACACAAATGCTCAATGTAACACTTTAGATATTGACTACCTCTGACAGAGTTCTGTCATTGTACCCCATTATAAATTATTTTGCCATAGTACTCCACTGTAAAAATAAAAAAAAAGCAGAGACTTTTTCTGTTGTCCCTGTCTTCACTTAGATCTTAGTGGGCTTATGCATTTGCTTATTATTACAGGTACTTATATACAGTAGAACCATAATTTAATGCAGCACTTTACATATATATTGTACATTCACATCAGTCCCTGCCCTCAAGGAGCTTACAATCTAAGGTCCCTAACTCACATTGATACATACACATACAAGGCCAATTTAGACAGGAGCCAATTAACGTACCAGCATGTCTTTGTAGTGTGGAAGGAAACCGGAGTACCCAAGGGAAACCCACACAGACAAATGGAGAATATGCAAATTCCAGGCAGGTAGTACCATGGTTGAGATTTGAAACAATGACACAAGTGCTGCTAGTTGGAAGTGCTAACCACTGTGCTGCCCCACTTATACTAGAAAGGATATTATTGAAGCTTAAAGCGGTAGTAAAGCTGCTGATGTTTTTTTTTTTCCCATCCCTGAAAAGCAAAAGCCATAATGAGCTAGTATGCACCGCATACTAGCTCATTATGAAATACTTACCTTGAAGCTGGGGGAGATGTCATCTTGCCTCGGCGTTTCTTCCAGGTATCGCCGCGGGAGACTTCTGTCTGGCAAGATCCAGCCTTATTATAGGCTTACCTGTACATGAAAGTAATAGTACAGAGTATACTACTACTTTAAGACATGCATGTATGGAATAGTCTATGGAAAAATAATAATTTGACAGTGGATTACCACAATCCTGAGCTAACGTCAGCAAAAAAACTGAATACCAAAAAAAATCAGTAAATCAAGAGTTATAGATAACTGAATATATATATGTAAATCTTGACTAGAATTGTTGTTGCGTTATTGACACGTTGACACATCAGCTTGTTTATCATTACAGTTAAAAGCTCCAAAAATGATTATTTGCATCTTGGCAAGTAAAGAAAACTCATAAACCCATATATGGTATATTGCATAAAATAATACATTACGCACTGGCTTGTAAACAAGCCTTTTCACTGATTGGTGATGAACTGTCCATTGTTGTAATAACTATGTTATTATTTAATCAAAAATGAGCAATAGTCTGTATATATGTGTACTACATATATATGTATTTGATGTAAAAATAATGTTTCTCAGGCTAGTTAATTATTATACAGTATATTCATATCACTAGCTGCTCTTACTTCCTGCTTATGATTTGCTCTTTTTCAAAGCTAAGGTTTTAGTAACTTTGATGTGTACATTGGATAACTCAACTGTGTTGAAGGGTCTGACGTAAATGACCCTGCTCACTCACCAAGCATGATGTTAAAATGGAAACAAATAAGCCAAATATCACTAAAATGATGTGTAGTAATGTTGGCACTGTGTACAGTGTTCATCCTGATCTACTGCTAAACTCCAACAATCATTTCTTCTTTCACATATAATCCCTGGAATTAAATCATCATTGTTTGTATTGTTATCCCTTTTTAATGTTCAATGAGGAAAGATGCAAGTATATTTATTTGATTTTCAAACTTTTTATTGCAGAAGTCAGGCATACTAATCTATTACAATCCCAGCATGACTATTTTTCCTGAATTGCAACATTTTGTTCATCTGTTTATGGAGGATTTGTAGTATTCATCTTTTTCAATAAGTTTACTTAGGTAATTAATTATAAATAAGCAGATGTACATTGAAGTCTGTTGTTATTGAAACTGCTTGTGAAGCGTATTAGAGTATAATATGAATTACACACTTTGGGCCAGATTGAACAAGTCGATATTTGATGATTGAGTTAGATCAATAACGGGTCATTTGCGACTGGCGGAACGTTTATCGTCAGCGCTTAAGCCAGTCGCGCCATTTCCCCTGCAAATATGCAAATGAGGGATTTTTCACTATTAGCACCATACGCTGGCTACATGCGCCGCGCGTATCTCGTCCGTCCGGCGCAAAGAGGCTGCTTTATCTTTACTCCAGATTTGCGTTAACGATAAGAGCTAGCTTTGACAACACCTCTGTCCATGCTTGTCTGTCAAATTTTATGGAGGGATCCATAGCCGAGATGACGGTAGCTCCTGGCCATTAGTTCATCATTCAAAACAAAAGTAACATTCAATATGGCGCTTCTACGGGCGCATTTACTGCGCTGACGGTGAAGTGGTGCCGACGGAATGAGCATATGGAGCCGCACTCACTATGCTCCGTGGTTGATGCGCTGAACGTAATGTACATTGAAGTCGGGTTACGCCAGCGCATTATGTTACTTGTTTAAACTGCTATGTGAGGAGCGCTGAAATTCAGAGTAACGTATAAGCGTTATGGAGCAAAGATGCTCTCATCTACCTGAATCTGGCCCTTTATTTATACTGCATTGAGCAGGAAAGTGTGATTTTCTCTCACCCTTTCAAAACATTTTGTGACATTGTATAAATAACGTGTACATCAAAATCAGAAATGCTCCATAGGGCTAGGTGGCTTTGAATCAGTCAGCAATCACACATTTTAAAATTGCATCAATAATTGATTAACCATTTCAGCTCCGAAAGCCCCTTCATGACCAGGCCATTTTTGCGATATGGCACTACGTTTTTTTAACTGACAATTGCGCGGACGTGCGATACTGTACCCAAATACAATTGATGTCCTTTTTTCTCACAAATAAAGCTTTCTTTTGGTGGTGATTTGATCACCTCTGGGGTTTTTATTTTTTGCAAAATACAGACATTTTGAAAAAAATCATTTTAGGCCAATATGTATTCTGCTACATGTTTTGGATGAGCGAACATCTCCCCCTCCAAACCATACCAGGCCACATGCCCTCAACATTGGGAGGTGGATGCCACCAGAAAAGAGCATTTTTTCCCCATGTTGATGGGGACAAGGGCCTCATCTCCACAACCCTGGCCAGTGGTTGTGGGGGTCTGCAGACAGTGAGCTTATCGGAATCTAGTGCCCGCTTTAACAAGATCCTGCCCCCCCATGTAAATGTGAATGTATGTATGGAGTACATTGTACCCCTACATATTCACTAAAAAAGTGTCAAAAAGTAATAAAAACAGACACAGTTTTTGACAATTTCTTTATTAGAAAAAAACAAACAAATGTCCCCTGATGTAAATCCATCGTCAAACATGGCCACCTTCCGCACCGCCGCAAGCAGAAAAAAAAGCTCCACTCACGAGGACTTCTCCCCGACGAATGTCTCCTAGGTAAAGTTGAGGCCACATGGCGACATCACCTGGTGGCACCTCCCCCCTGTGACATCACCAACCCAACATGCAGCGGTCTGTGACATCAACGCACTTACCCCCCCATGTTGAGGGCATGTGAACTGGTATGATTCAGGAGGGGGTGGCACTCGCTTGTCCCCCTGTTCCCCCCTTTCCTGACCTGCTGGGCTTTATGGTCAGATAAGGGCCTGGTATGCATATGGGGGGGTCCCATTCTGTTTTGTTTTTTTCATTATTTTTAATTGACTTAATTTTTTTATACATTCAGCTGTCAGTGGGGAACTCGCTGACAGCTGATGAGTTATCCATTGTTAAGGATGCAACGCTTTCCGAAACGTTCTTTAGCATCCAGCTATTTGTCAGAAAACAGCATGGGGGTCCCCCCAACTGCCATGCTTTTTTAGACAAATACCGCATGTGATACCACCAGCAAAACCCTGGTGGTAAATATTGCATGTTTTTTTTTTACTCTGTGAATTGGACTTAAGAGTTTTTTAAAGGATTTTCACTGGCACGTTTTCATTTTGTGGTAAATATCGAAAACTCGTTATTAGTATTTTTTTAATTGGACTTTATGGATAGTTTATGCAAATGCACATGTGGTAAATATTAGTGAATTGACCCCAAAGAGGCTATTATCTCTCAAGTTTGTAGTGTGCAGTTAGCATTCTCTACGTTTTCAAGTATGCAGGTTGTGTTTTTAGTGAAACAAGTAATGTGCCTGTCACCTACCCGAAAGAGATTGGCACTACAGGATTGGGAACATTTTTAATCAACACCAGACTTTTATTATGCAATTTTAGTAAGTCAGTGCCCACCCTTGAAGTGCCTATGACCTCAATGGGAAGGTGATCTGTGATACTGAGTGATTCAAGTGACTCATAAGACTCCTTGGTATCTATAAAATTAAAAATAAACTTGTATGTCACTTCTGACCTGATGTGCAACAGCAGTAGAGCAGAATGTTTGCAGACATCATCAGGATACTCCCAAACAGCTTGGTTCTAGTTCTGTAAGGGTCTTTAGTTTTTTATTTAGTTTTTTATCAGAAAATAGCTACTTTTAGAAAACATACATGGACATCCAATGTAAGAAAAAGAAAATAATAGACCCATTATAAAGAAATATAAAGAAAGGGTGAGGGGAAAAGACGAGTAGACATTGCCCATCGTGATACCATGTCAAATCATAAAAAGTTGGAACTCGTCATACCCTATCAGGAGATATGGACATGTTAATGGAAATCAAGTCAGTTAGTGGGATATAAAGACAGCGCGAAAGGTAAGTGCCGGGCGGGGGAATCTGGTGGTATTTGAGGGGGTAATCTGGCGGCATTTTACGGGGTAAACTGACGTTTTTTGAGGGGGGAAACTGTCGGTAATTGATGTGCACAGTGGTGACAATTGATGGCATGGCACAGTGGCGACAATTGATGGGCACAGTGGCGACAATTGATGGCATGGCACAGTGGCGACAATTGATGGCACAGTGGCTGCGTTTGATGGCATGGCACAGTGGCGTCAATTGATGGGCACAGTGGCCACAATTGATGGGCATGGGCACAGTGGCTGCGTTTGATGGCATGGCACAGTGGCGACAATTGATGGTCACAGTGGCGAAAATTGATGGCACAGTGGCAAAAACTGATGGCACAGTGGCAGCGTTTGATGGCATGGCAGAGTGGCAGCGTTTGATGGCATGGCACAGTGGTGACAATTGATGGCACATTGGCAACAATTGATAGCACAGTGGCTATGTTTGATGGCACAGTGGCGACAAATGATGAGCACAGTGGCTGCGTTTGATGGGCACAGTGGCTGCTTTAGATGGGCACAGTGGCGGCAATTGATGGGCACAGTAGCTGCATTTTGATGGGCACAGTGAGGCTGCAATTGATGGTTTTATTTTTTGTTTTTTTGCGCCCCCCCCCAAAAAAAAAAATTGAGCACCAGCTGCCACTGGTTCAAAAGAAGCCAGATGTTATTGAATAGGCATGCTGGAAAACCAGCAGCCTAACAGCATCTCATCAGTACTCGCAGCCAATGGCAGTCCCGCTGTCAGAACACAATAGCTCAGTGGGGAGATTGCTGTTCTAACATTGTGTAGAGGATGGTTGCTACTAGTTACTAACATCCACAATATCACCCTGCTGCCAGACCTCCATATATCACTCTCAGAGACAATGGACAGTCATTTGCTTTGTTTTGTTTATTTGGGGGATGTAACTTGGTTGGGGAAAGGGGGTATGGGATGCCCATAGAACAGATCACTTTGCCATCATGGTTACAGAATTGGTTAAATTAATTGAGCTTTTGAAGAACTGATAGACTCTAATATTCACAGTCACTTCCCCTGCATAAACTCCTGCAGACTGTTACTCCCAGGATTCCTCTCCTCCTGCACAAAACTTCACTGTGAACTATTAGTCTTTCTGCCTCATCATCTTCATCTTTACACCAAGGATTACTCTGAAAAGTCGTAGATGCTTGCTGACTTGCTGAACTGTTAATAGGCCAGGGGCCTTTAGTACCCCCTTCCTGCGGCCTAGTAGTTTAGCAGCTTGACTTTGTCGGTGGACTACTGATCCCAGCTAGCCCGACTTGCAAATCCTGTGCCGGCAGGCTACATCGATTTGACACAAAACCCCACAGTCTCTCCTCTGGCCTCGCATCCAGCTCCCCTTGCATGTCTCTTCCAGATATCCACTGTGCCTCACTCACCGATCTTCTCTTGCCCTGAGTCCATGGTAAAGAGCTTAACAACTTAACATACGGACATGCATTGCAATCACTTTTTCAGCCCCTCTGTTCCAGGACACCTCTTCCATTACCGCTTAAGTACGAGGCTCTCTCCCAGCTCCCGTGCTACTCCGCCGAGGTGCGCACCCCCCCCAGATGGGGATGGGCCTCCTGCTGTGATCTAGTACTCCATTCTTCATGTCTCCCAGGCGACAACTCCCCTCCAGTGGGCTGGACCTGAGCTTATAAAGTAGGCCTGCCCCCTGCCAATTCCAGTTGGGGATTGGTTAGGGCTCCTCACGTGAGCTCTCTGTCATCCCAGTCCTCTGCCCTGCCCCTCTTCCAGAACATTCTCCCTAAAAGCAGGGGAGGCGCCCAAGAATTGAAGCACAGGTAGTCACACCCACTGCTACACTAACCACTTCCTGCCCCCAGATCAAAACAAGCATCCCTAGCCAGAAGCATAGGCCTGCGTAAATGTACCTGCCTGGCAGCTATCACACAAAAATCCTCACTTCTTGCACCTACCTATGGTAGCATAGTTAGTACAGTGATCTCTCGCAAGGTCCTCAGTTTTTTTTGTTCAAACCACAGTGTTGAATGAAAAAAAAAATACCAGTGTATAACCAGGCTTGAGAAAGATACAGATAAGTAGTCGTGATATTCAAATTGAGTTTGAACTTAGATTCAACCCTAATTTCCAGAGTACAAATATAATATTATTTTTAAAATTAAAATTGCATTTAAGTCAGGGACGACTATATTTGGTGATCACTTTTGGCCCTTTAAAGGGTTGCTAGAAAAGATATTGTCACCCAAATGGCACAGTAAGCCACTCACAGACAGAACACTGCTGTTTTTTGTTGTTTTCTTCTTTGTATATTTTACTATTTTATGGTGTTTCTTAACATATAACTGTAAAATCCGAGCAAATCTGCTAACAAAAAAATGCAAATATCTAATATCCTAAATCAAAATTTACTGGTTACCATTATATTGACCCCCTAACCACTATATTGACTTATGCCTTGCATAAAAGAGTTGTAGAAGCAGGTGTACCTATGTATACTGGAATGGTAATGGGCAGTACACATACAGTACATTACAATTCATTTTACACAAGGTGAAAATTTCCATATAGGATGGTGACCTGTGAAACTACACATGACAAAAGTCAGCATTCATTAAACATTCACTGCAAGTAAAACAGTCACTGTAATTTAACACATACACCAGGAAGATACAGCATGCCTATCATGTGTTTGGTAAATGTCACATTCACTGCTTTATAGATAAAGAACCACTGTACACTGATAAAGTGCTGTGCAAACTATAGGTGGCACTATATAAATTCTGTATTATAAAAATAATAACATCATTGTTATCCATATTTGTTGCATGGTTAGTCACAATCAGAGCCCCCTCAAAGGACTGCTCCCTCTAATGCCTTTCACCCAATAGGGTTTAATGGTAGAGAAGAATAAAATGTTCTGAGTATAATGCCTAGTACACACGATCGGTTTTCCAGACTGTCAAAAGACCGCCAGGAAAACTGAGGGGAAAACTGGGAACTGGCTTGGTCCCTTTTCCCCTGTACACACGGCCGGCTTTCCCAACAGGAAAACTGCCAGGAGAACTTTGGTCGGGAAAACGGGCGTGTGTATGCTTCCTTGCAGTGTTTCCCATAGGAAAACTGCTGGGGAAAAAAATGCTGCGATTCGCAGCAGGAAAAAAGAGGACATGTTCTCATTTTTTAAACCACAGTTTTCCTGTTGGGAAAACTGCTAAGGAGTATACACACGTCCGGCTTTCCAGGCCAAAGCAAAACACTGCAGTTTTCCCGATGGGAAAATCGATCGTGTGTACAAGGGAAAAGGGACTGAGCCGGTTCTCAGTAAACCGAACGTGTGTACTAGGCATAAGGGATGATCCTAGGAATTGGGTACTGTTCTGTGTGCTAACGCCTGTTTGCCCACTGGCTCCAGTGATAGAAATTAGGCCCTACAGTTACGGCTGTATTAGGAGGGTGTACTAAAGGGGATCCCAGAGACCTATAAGGTTGCAGTAGAAGATCTTCGAGTCCCCACACTTGACCAATGAAGAAGAATTCCACTTATAATAATCTTTCAATGTTTTCAAAGGTTTGAAACAGTGTGCATTATAACAACTCATTTCGGTTGCTTTGGTAAAAAATAGAAAAGTTATTTAAAATGCAGAAACAACACAAAAAATTTTAAGTGGAAAAGTTTACAAGTCTGATTTTAATCAAAACCATCAAACATCTTTCTTACTATCAAAATGTGTTTGATTTATCTTTATATCACATTAAGAAGCCACAAGAAAAAAAAGGCAAAGCGTAGGAGGAGGGTTCATGTGATCCCTTCAAAATAGTGACAGGAAGAGGTAACTGTCATTGTGTATTGTCACACAAAGGGTATGTCAGTGTGAGGAAAGACCTGTTTTTCATTGTAGTGGCACCCAAGATAAACCTTTTGTGGTAAAGCTCACAGTCTATTTAAAATGAAGGAGTTCCCTTCATGATGAATATGAATCACTAAATTTTATGATCTTACAGTAAAGGCGATCTTTAACCACTTTAGTCCAGAAAGGTTTTAGCCCCTTCATGACCAGGCCATTTTTTGTGATACGCCACTGCGGTATTTTAACTGACAATTGCGTGGTTATGCGATGCTGTACCCAAATAAAATTGATGTCCTTTTTTCCCCACAGAGCTTTCTTTTGGTGGTATTTGATCACCTCTGCTTTTTAATTGTTTGCACTATAAACAAAAAAATACAGACAATTTTGTATATTGTATATTGATTGGCTTGTTATAGCGTCCACAAACTTTGGGATATTTTTATGGCATTTAAATTTTTTTACTAGTAATAGTGGTGATCAATAATTTTTAGCTGGACTTCGACATTTGTGGTGAACAAATCGTACACCTAACTGACAATTTTGACACTTTTTCGGGGACCAGTGACATTATTACAGTTATCAGTGCTAAAAATATGCACTGTTACTGTACTAATGACACTGGCAGTGAAGGGGCGATCAAAGGATTAAGTGTGTCCCTAGGGAGTGCTTTCTAACTGTATGGGGGTTGCTCTGACTGGGTGAAGACGGAGATCTGTGTTCCTGTTTAGCAATGCTAAGCAGTTCACAAGGTGATTTTTTTCTGCAATGCAAACACTGAAATTGCAAGCACTAAAGCTGTACATTCATGCATGCAAACTTCTAATCTGTGTTAACTTGTGTAGTATTTATACTTCATATATTCTATATGCCATTATGCCTAGTCTCTTCTCCAGCATTAGAGAGGGGTGATGTATGTGCTCCCTACCATCTACTATAATTACTGTGATGCAAACTTTCCTCCACAGGAAGTTCCTTTTAGTAGTTATGTTTATTACTTGCCAGGAACCGGACATATAAAAGGCAATGCTTTCCCTCCCTAATCATTTCTTTCTTTTGGTTATTTTTTTATTTATTTTTTTGTGACTTGTTCCTTTTTACTAAATGCAGCAGTCAATAAAATGAGAAGAGAAAACACTGGACTAGGATAATCTACTTGGTTCTGTGTCGTGATGCTCTCTGTCCCTTATGCAAACATAGTGGCATAAAGATACAGTATCTCACAAAAGTGAGTACACCCCTTACATTTTTGTAAATATTTTATTATATCTTTTCATGTGACAACACTAAAGAAATTTCATTTTGCTACAATGTAAAGTACTGAGTGTATCGCTTGTATATAACAGTGTAAATTTGCTTTCCCCTTAAAATAACTCAACACACAGCCATTAATGTCTAAGTCGTTGGCAACAAAAGTGAGTACACCCCTAAGTAAAAATGTCCAAATTGGGCCCAAATTGTCAAAGAGTGGCCACCATTATTTTCCAGCATTACATTAACCCTCTTGGGCATGCAGTTCACCAGAGATTTACAGGTTGCCACTGGAGTCCTCTTCAACACAGTATATATATATTTTTTCCAAAGAGACTGCAGAGAATAAAAGGTGGTCACAATTTTTTATTTCACATGGTTTTTGTGCAGCGGTTTTCAAATGCAATTTTTTTTTTAATGAATTAAAAAAAAAGAAAATATAGGGCCAGATCCACAAAGCACTTACGCCGGCGTTTCACGAGATGCATGGCGTAAGTCTAAATATGCGCCCACGTATCTATGCGCCATATCCCCAAAACGATATACGCCTGAATTCCAGAATTTTTCGACCAACGTAATTTGGATAGACTGGCACATCGTGCGCGCAAAAATGCGCTAGACACACTATTGATTTGCTTTGCAAATATGCAAATGAGGGAGATACGGCGATCCACAAAAGTACGTTTGTGCGGAGCAGGCTACGCGCTGTGCGCATCAGCTGCACGTCCTGTCTAATGTTAGTCCTTACAAAAGCAGCTTTAAATTTGGACAATTTGTCTACATGTCAGCTAAAGCAACACCGTTAGGGACGAGCTGAGCAGCCACACTTGCAGGACAACAATCTGTATGCCAACATGCCAGGGGCATCCTTGCTCATAGCTATACTACTGACTTTAGATGAGCGCAGAAGGAGGAGGGCACGGAGGAGGGCCCGGGAGAGGATATACCGCACACGCATAGACATCTTTGGCATGAGTGATTCTGAGGTGTATCTCATCTTCAGATTCACCCCATAATGGAATTAACCACAACCCTGCAGGAGGACATCACCAGCCCAACACAACGCTCACATGCACTGCAGCCACTGGTCAAGGTCCTGGCAACACCCCATTTCCTTGCTAGTGGCTCTTTTCACCCTAATGGGTAAATATATATTTTAGATACATTTTTCTGTTTAGTATATATTTTATATTAGTTAATATAATAAATATATAATTTTATTTTTTATATCTAATATATATTTAATATTTTAAATATTATTATAATTATATTATTTATTATTATTATATACATTTTTTTATATATATATATATAGTTCAACTTCCAGTTCCTCTCTGACATCTCTCAAAAACACACAATCCAAAAAACACAACAACACAACACAAACCTACAAACAGCAACAGACAACGGAACAAAAGCACCTTTCTTCAGGGAGGGAAACAAATGGTTGTACTTTTGCAATAGAAGGGCGTATGTCTGGGCCTATTTATGCCCTGGGCGTAGCTCACTAAGTATGCCGGGCCTAGTTCTTATCACACTGATTACACCAGGCCGAGTTGTGAGCATGCATCATTTGCATGGGGTCACGGCTCACGTCCTTCCCAATTTGAATTACACCGCCTTACGCCTCGGAATTTACGTTGCGCCGGCGCAAATTTGTGCGCAAATACTACGAGGATACGGTACTTGCGCCTCTACATTGAGCCGGTCTAACATAAAGGAGATACGCTACGCCGGTCTATATATGCGCCAATGTACGTGGATCTGGCCCATAATATATAACCCAATTTTTTTGTATAGTATGAAAGATGATGTTACGACAAGTAAATAGATACCTAACATGTCATGCTTTAAAACTGCGTGTGCTCGTGGAAAGGCGCCAAACCACGGTACTTAAAAATCACCATAGGCAACACTTTTAAAAGTTACCAGTTTAGAGCTACAAAGGAGATCTAATGCTAGAATTATTTCTCTCGCTCTGAGCAATAATTACATTGGCCCACTCTTTGCAGCTATAACAGCTTAGCAGGTAATAACTGTGGGGGATGAGCTGATGGAGAAAATAAATGTACAGTTGTTAGGTGGGGGCCAGATGGACTTCTCTAAAGAGATGAGTTTTCAGGGATTGTCTGAAAGTAGACAAAGTAGGAGATAGTCGGACACATTGAGCTAGAACATTCCAGAGGATTGGAGAGGCTCAGAAGAAGTCCTGGAGGCGAGCATGGGAGGAGGAGACAAGGTAGCTAGAGAGCAGGAGGTCTTGGGAGGAGCTCTTTGGGACGATTTGGCTGGTATTTTGAGACCAGGTTAGAGATGTAGCTGGGGGCCAGGTTGTGGATGGCTTTGTAAGTTACTGTTAGTATCTTTAATTTGATTGGTTGATTGAATGGCAGTCAATGGAGGAATTGGCAGAGAGGGGTAGCAGATGGCAATCTGTTTGTAAGGTGGATGAGCCTGACAGCAGCGTTCATGAAGGACTGAAGGGGTATAGCCTATTTAGAGGTAAGTCAATGAGGAGAGAGTTGCAATAGTCAAGGCGAGAGATGACTAGGGAGTGGATTAGAAACTTTGTAGTGACATTGGTTATACATTTAGAGCTCTTTGTGTGCTTATTTAGTTTTTTGACTTGGAGTGTGTCTAAGGCCGGGTTCACACCTATGCGAATTGAGTGCGGCTTAAACCGCATCCAATACGCAGAACATTTCTAAATACATTGGGCCAGATTCACATACAATTAGATTCGCCTAGAGTATCAGAAATACTCTACGGCGCCGTATTTCATCTGGCTCTATGTGGAATCCCGGTAGATTTTGTCCAGTAAACTACGGCGGCGTAGTGTATTTCTCCCGGCGCAAGCCATCTACGCGAGTAGGGGGCGTGAAGCATTTAAAATAGGCGCGTCTAACAGTACGTAGCAAAAAAATGACGTAAGCGATTGCGAAGGCCGCTCGTATCTTCGTGGATCGCCGTAAAAAGTCATTTGCATATCCCGACGCTGAAAACGACGCGGACTCCTCCCAGCGGCCGCAAAAAGTTTGCAGCGTAGATCCGAAGGCTTACGAAGACGTAAGCCTCTTGGATCGAAGCCCGAACCCGCCGTATCATGGTTTGAGGATTCAAACTAGTGATACGGCACGCGAAATTTGAAATTACTCCTGTCTAACACCAGTTAGACAGGCGTAATCGCTCTGCGAATCTGGGCCATTGTTTTTAATGAGGCTGGTTCACTTATGTGCGATGCATTCGCACTGCGCATTGCAGTAAAAACGTGTGCGGATTTTATGTCTTGTGGTGCGGCTCAGGTGCGAATTCAGTCCCATTATCTTCTATGGGTACGCAGCTGATTCGCAGATGTGTTCATTTCTCTTCAGGAATTTCTCTCATTCAGATCAATACATTTCTCCCCCACTCTCCTCTCACCCGGAACTTCTCCCAGGTCTCCAAATTCGCAGCTAAAACGCAATAAATCTGCTGAACACTTCTCTTATCTATCTGCAGAGATTACAGAGCTGAAATTCACACCGCACTAGTGTGAACCCAGCCTAAAACTAAATTGTTTGTTGTAGTTCTGAATAGAGTGGCAAAACTTTAGAATAACAGTGATGTTTTTATTGCTGCCAATCTCTCCTCTTTGTTCATCCTCTCTATTTGTTCTGATGACTATTCTCATCTTCGCCAGGAAAGGAATAGTGTGGAAATTCTTAAGATGGAATTTTTCCCCAATTTTGAAAGATTTCCCATTGTGTCTCCTTGATAGGAGCTGAGGGGAAATGTATCCAAAGAAAGGGCAAAATAAAAATTAACATGTTTTATTCATTCCTTTTTTTGTACTTTCCAAAATTAAAACGTTTTGAATTCAGATGACAGTTGTGATAGTTTTCCTTATATAAGATGTACAGTATATAATATACTGTATGTGTGAAATATGGATATGGTTGAACTAATTATTTACTATAATAAAAACATCCCATCATACAAACATTGGTAGACAATGTGCTTTATCTTCCTTCACACCAAGCCCTGGTCTTCCTCTTTTTTCACCTTTATACCACCTGATCAACATGTTACTCTAGAACTTGCTTTTAGGTAAGTTTGACATTCATTGCATTATGTACGTGTTGTACTAGCATACAGTACTAAAAAAATAAATGTTTTCCCTTTGCATGCAATTTTGCTATTAGTATTACTAATCAAGATATCTTGATATGCTTTTATTATGATTATTTGGTTCAATGTGTAGCCCTGCAGAATGTCATTATCATGTAGGATGTATACAATCATAGCGCAATGATTATCACTCTCAGGAAGTACACTTGGGCAGGACAGCTTATCTTGTAATGCACAGGGTCTAGATAGCAATATCAAACTGTGATAGAGTAAGCACAAGGAAAGAAGATTTTCATCTTGTCAAGGAAGAGAGTACAAACAGGAAAGTATATCTAATATATTATTAACATAGTATCCTTTTTTTTTTTTACTACTCACTGATCTTTACATTAACTCATGCTATATAGAAAAACATCCTTATGGGTATAAAGACACATTAGAATGCAGTATACATGCACATTGTATACTGTATGCAAAAGTGTTGTTTTTTCCTCATTTTCCAAAGGTAAATGTAATTAGAAGTCAATGACAACTGCATCCCTACATGCACACAAGAGCGTCCTATAAAAATATATGAATAATTTCAGATTATTAGAGATCGAACTGTGTATCTGAGTGCAATGATCAGATTAGAGCTAAATGCTCGAAAACGGTCAGTCATTATCTGCAGATGTTTGTTATTTACAGTTTTTACCATTCCAAAAATTATTTTTCCTTCAATTTGTAGAGATATGCTTTGTTCTACTTATTATTTGCTGGGTTGATTAAGTCCTTGGTAATTACAATGAGGATTAATAACAATACAAAACCTGTGTTAAAGGTAACCTGAGAGAAATAATTAGTTTGCCATTGTTGGTCTCTATTTGAGAAACAGCTAGCTGACTGTCATTTTGTTCCAATGGCAAACTTTTGGCTGCATGCGTGTCCTGGTGAGTTACTCAGAAAACACTGAAGCCAGAAACATCCAGAACATTAGCACCACTAAGGAAATTAGCAGTGGGGTCCTATATATTAATTTGTTTAAAAATTGTGTTTTCCATAGGGGACATTCTAGGATTTGTAATTTCTTCTGTCTCCCAGCCTTCTATGCTCTTATCAAGTAGCGAACTGCCATTGACTGTACTGTGGATTGTAGGCATATAAACTGTATTAAAGAAGTAGTATGTCACTGTAATATGGAGAGCCTAGGATCACTAGCCAGCTGCTTGTAAAATTAAACAATCTTAAATGGACTTCCAAAACAAGCAAATAAAACAGGTATCTTGAGCAAAAGTGGGACAAACAGTCCATAGTTCTGGTATACTAAAGATAGATTGATGGCTCACCACCAGTACACCAGTTCCACACTTGGATTTAGGCTTCTCATCTGCTTTTGAGGGTGCCAAAAATGCCTCAAGAGATTAGCCAAAAAACTATCTCAGTCTCCAGATGGTCTACAGCTCCTCACAGCTGTGAATCTCTCCACTCCACCTCATAGACTCCTTACTGCCCCTTTTAAGCCTCTTTTGCCAATCTAGAGTTTACTTTAAGTCAGTCCTTTCTTCTCCGATGGACTCCCATTTGAACACCTCAACCTGCATCTCTTCAAGCCTTGGATATACAGATCCCAAATAAGGACTTACTAATCAAGAGAGTACTTTAGGTCATTCCTCTCCTCTCTGATGGATTACCCCAGAACATCTTACCTTGCATGGGTGAGAACCCTTGAGTACTAAAGCTTTCTCTTATTATCCCTCTTTAAATGGACCACAACCCAAATAATAAGGACACATATGTGGATAGGACCAGGACACATTCTTAGGGTACATTTACAGTGGCGATTAGGGCTGGAGTGAAATGTAGCAGCAGGAAACAGAAATGGTGTGGAGTGAGGTGATGGGACTGCTGAGTTGGTGGAGACCGGTACCAGTATCGGCTCAAAAATGCTGCAAACCTGGGGAGAAGTGATCTCTAACAAAAGTTGTGTCTGTAGTATAGTACACTATATAGTGCAAAAATGTTTGGCTCACTTCTAAGATTGGAGTGCCGCCTTAATGCTGAATTTACATGACTGCAGCTCTGGCCTGTAATACAGGCATTAGCAAGCACTGTTTTACAGCATCCTCGGTAGGGTGCCGTAAGCCCTGCCAACAAAGTATTTGTGGAGAATGTCAAGGCTAGTTGAGTTGGGGCTGCAAAGTTACACTGGGGAGATGGAGAACACACGTGCATGGAGTTCTTTGAAGTATTGCAGTGATTATTCGGCAGGGATTTTGTTGGTAAAAACACTATCTGAAAAGTAATCTATAACTCGTCTTCCAAGTCTCCAAAAACAAGAGTAGAATGGAATACATTAAATTTGAATTCGAAAATAAACAATAAAGTTTAGTCCATAAGAAAGAATGAAGAGTGAATAAACAGGATCAAATGTGGTTTCAAAGTTCAATTGTAAGGTAAAAGTTCATATTATGGATCTCCCGGGTGTGAACACTGATGACATACTTTGGGAAAAAAGTGTTGAGAGTAAACACCTCCACCATAGATACGAATGGCCTCTTACCAGATACACAATGGAAAAAAGCCTTATGTCAAAACCCAAGAGTCCGCATGAACAGCTCCAACGTCCTGATCTCCTATATAGGGACCGTCCTCGGTATCGTCGGTATGCGTCAGGATGTATAAAGGGATACTATATCCCCCTCCTCAATGAGATAAGACAAGATATAAAAACTTTTTTCCATAAACAAATTTCCTGGATGGGGCGGATCAATTTATTTAAAATGACACTTCTACCAAAGATAATTTATAAATTTCAAATGCTTCCAATAAATGTCCCACAGAGTTTCTTTAAGATATTAAAAACAATAATTTCAAAATTTATATGGCATGAAAAAAAACCTAGAATAAGCTACACAACCCTAACTCGGGAAAAAAAAAGAGGTGGACTGGCACTCCCAGATATCAAAAGATATTACCAAGCCGTAGTTTTAGCAAGGCTAGTCGAATGGTCAAATAAGAATTCAGTAAAAAAATGGGTTCACATGGAAAACGCATTAAGTAAACAGCACCTTAACACAAATATATGGATTCCACCAAAATATAGAATAACCAACCCAAATACACATAGTATCACAAAACAGGTTTATAAGATATGGGACTTGGCACATAGGAGGGAAAAATGGGAATATAATTCCCCATTAATTCCATTAGCAAACACAAACTTATTTGCACCCGGAAATAGGACAAAATTTGGGAAAAAATTAGGTAGTAAAAGATTAGGGGATATTGTTGCACAAGGAAAAATAAAAAACAAAGAAGAGATACAGGTAGTAGAAGGGGCACAACAAATAACTGATTGGGAATACCTACAACTAAAGCACTTTGTACACACACTTCCAGCACCAATAAGAGAAGATTCAGCACAAAACTCTATAGAAAAACTTTGCACACGGGGAGAACCATTACATCACGGAATTGCTAAGATATACAAAATTCTTACAGATATTGGGACAAAAGAAACTCTACAAAGCGTAGAGGCATGGGAGAAAGAAATTGGAGAAAGAATAGAAGAAGTACAAATGACCAGAGCGACCTTCAACTACGCAAAAGATATAACAACAGTAGAAGCTAATTATAAATTTATGATGCGATGGCACTTGACACCTGTCAGACTTAATAAAATATCTGTAGTAAATTCTCCCCTTTGTTGGAGGAAGTGTAACCAAATAGGGAGTGCCCTGCACATATGGTGGGAATGCCCGAGAATGCAGGAATATTGGAAGGAGATTGTTAAATTAATCGAGGAAATCTCCGGAGAAAAGATCCCACTAGATCCCCTGTCCTGCCTATTCCACAGACAGGACATAGTAAAAGGGAAAAAAAAATATGCCTCAACATTGGCCCCGGTCCTGCTAAATGCAGCAAAGGGGCTGATCCCGAAATTTTGGCTCTGCCCACATAAACCACCTCTAAAGGAATTCATACACAGGATCGACCAAATTGCAGAGATGGAGTATCTAAGAAGGGCCGATCTAGGAGAGGAGGAGGGTGACGGGTGGAAAGCTATGGGATCAGTGGAGAATCTATAAAACATCTGAAAAATTTCCCCTAACACTATCAGAAATAAATCAGTAATAGTTTACGACCCGATCCAATAAGGCAGAGATGGGAAGAAGCAGGGGGAGGGACATAATTAGGGGGGGGGATAAATAAATAAAAAAAAATAAAAAATGTATGAGAAGAGTGGGAATAAGTATAGAGATCCAAGGAGGTAGGTGTTGTGGGGAGTAACGGGAGTTTATAAGAGCCGTCATTTAGAGTACGCGATGTTAGAGGTAAAATATACTTTTGTTATTACAACATATAAAAAAAAAAAAAAAAAAGAAAAGAGATCAAATAATTAAAATATATAGAAACAACCACAAATGATGCAAATCTGAGGTGGAAATATGAAGGGCGGATTAATGATGAACCCCTCCAACATCTCAAAACCTTGGGTTAAGTCTGATGTGGAAAAAGAAAAAAAAAAAAAAAAAAAAAAGGATGTATAAAGGGACAAAAAGGCTTGCATAGTGTAAAATCGTCAGATTTAATATAAAAAGTAAAAGGTATGCACTTACAAGACAATTGTCAAAGACAGGCATCCAATATAAAATCGAGGCGACGTTCTGACGTCACCGCGCAAACTTCTCTCTACCCGGAAGACACGGGCGGAATGTGCTAGCCGGCCGGCTTATTTTATATTGGATGCCTGTCTTTGACAATTGTCTTGTAAGTGCATACCTTTTACTTTTTATATTAAATCCGACGATTTTACACTATGCAAGCCTTTTTGTCCCTTTATACATCCTGACGCATACCGACGATACCGAGGACGGTCCCTATATAGGAGATCAGGACGTTGGAGCTGTTCATGCGGACTCTTGGGTTTTGACATAAGGCTTTTTTCCATTGTGTATCTGGTAAGAGGCCATTCGTATCTATGGTGGAGGTGTTTACTCTCAACACTTTTTTCCCAAAGTCTGTCATCAGTGTTCACACCCGGGAGATCCATAATATGAACTTTGACCTTACAATTGAACTTTGAAACCACATTTGATCCTGTGAATTCACTCTTCATTCTTTCTTATGGACTAAACTTTATTGTTTATTTTCTTGTTGTTCTACTGCCTAGATTTATTTGCAGTTTTTTTTAGCGCAATTTTGTTTTTCCATATACTGTGTTTTGAGGTTGTATAACCTTTTTATTATTGCAGCTTTTAATTTTTTATTTTTTTTACCATAACGAGCGCTATATAATCTTTACCCATTAAATTTGAATTGTAGCTTTGTTGAATGTAGATTATAAAAAATTAAGGTGCATAAAAAGATTTGTTTTAAAATCTCCTACATATTTTTAAATGCCTATTCAACACAATATGCATCCAATCTATTAATTAGCTTCTGAAAATATAAAAAACACGTAGCTTCAATAGTAAGTTATTTCAGTCTTTGTGTCTTTATATGTTCATGGAACTATTCTCTGACCTCTGATATCCATCCACTTCAATACCCAGCCATAGTCATATGACGTCCTGGGCTTTGTGTGGATATATCTGAGGCCGCGTACACACGATCAAATTTGTCCGCTGAAACTGGTCCGAAGGACCAGTTCAGTGGACAAATCTGATCGTGTGTATGGGCTAGCGGACATGTCTGACCGGCAGACAAATTTTAACCACTTGCTTACTGGGCACTTATACCCCCCTCCTGCCCAGGTGATATTTCAGCTTCCGGCACTGCGTCGCTTTAACTGACAATTGCGCGGTCGTGCGACGTGGCTCCCAAACAAAATTGACGTCCTTTTTTCCCCACAAGTAGAGCTTTCTTTTGGTGGTATTTGATCACCTCTGCGGTTTTTATTTTTTGCGCTATAAACAAAAAAGAGCGACAATTTTGAAAAAAATACAATATTTTTTACTTGTTGCTATAATAAATATCCCAATTAAAAAAAAAAAACTTTTTTTTTCTCAGTTTAGGGCGATGCGTATTCTTCTACATATTTTTGGTAAAAAAAAAAAAAAAAAAATCGCAATAAGCGTCTGGTTTGCGCAAAATTTATAGTGCCTACAAAATAGGGGACAGAATTATTATTTTTTATTATTTTATTTTTACTAGAAATGGCGGCGATCTGCGATTTTTATTGTGACTGCGACGTTATGGCGGACACATCGGACACTTTTGACACATTTTTGGCGTCATTCACATTTATACTGCGATTGGTGCTATAAATATGCACTAATTACAGTATAAATGTGACTGGCATTGAAGGGGTTAACACTAGGGGGTGAGGAAGGGGTTAAATGTATTCCCTGCATAGTGTTCTAACTGTAGGTGGAGGGGGGGTGACTGGGGAGGTGACCGATCTGTGTCTCTATGTACAAGAGACACAGATCCGTCTCCTGCTCTCCAGAGACAGAACGCTGTCTCTATGTAAAACGGCAATGAGAGATGATCTATGAGATCATCTCTCATTGGCCGCACAGATCACATCGCAAACGGCCACTCTGATTGGCCGTTCGCGGCGATCTGTGATTGGCTGTGTCCAAGGGACACGGCCAACACAGTGTTTCCCCGCAGCGCGCTCTGGAGCGCGCGCCGGGAAACAGCTAGTGACAAGCCGTCAATTGACGGCTTGTTGACAAATTAGATTCGCGCTAGAGCCGTCATTCGGCTGTAGCGCGGATCTCAAGTAGTTAAAGCGTGCTTTAAAATTTGTCCGCCAGCGACATGTCCGTCGGATATGTCTGCTGATTAGTACACTAACCAGCGGACATATCTGCCCGCACAAGCGTCGTATGGATGCGACGCATGCGTGGAAGTTTTTTACTTCCTGGTGCGGTGACGTGGCGGCGTCAACGTCACCGCCACGTCACCGCGCTGTCTGCCGGCAGGGATTTTGATCCGATGGTGTGTACACACCGCCGGACAAAAATGCCGAGGAGACATGTCCGATGAAAACGGTCCGCGGACCATTTCCATCGGACATGTCCCTCCGTGTGTACGCGGCCTCAATGATGGGGGCAGCTAGAGGCATCATTCAGATATCATTCTTTAGTGCCGGCGATTCTGTGCACCATAAGAATGATCATAGCAGCGGTTCCGCCTCTTGATCGTTCTTATAGGTGGCGGCGGGGGGGACATCCCCCCCTCCCACCGCCATCTGGTGCTTCTCCATGCTCTCCCGTGCCATCGGGGGCCCGGAGAAAGAATCGTCCGGCGCAGGCTAGTAAGCATAGAGATGACTGGTGACCAGATGGTCACCAGTCATCTCTATGACCGTCAGAGGCCCGGGTCTGATGTGATGACGTCACGCCCAGGTACCTGGAAGTAAACAAAGCCGCGATTGCGGCTAGTAAACAATACTAATCATGAGATTGGTGACATTTTTTCACAATCTCATGCTTTCCAGCCTGGAGGAGAGAAGTGGACCTGTCACACACATTTCCTATTACAAGGGATGTTTACATTCCTTGTAATAGGAATAAAAGTGTAAAAAAAAAAAAAAAAAAGTAAAAATAATAATAATAATAAAAAAAAATGTAAATGCCCCTGTCCCCGGTAGCTCGCGCACAGAAGCAAACGCACACATAAGTCCCGCCCACATATGTAAACGCCGATCAAACCACACATGTAAGGTATCGCCGCGTGTGTTAGAGTGCCAGCAACAATTCTCGCACTAGACCTACTCTGTAAATCTAAACTGGTAGCCTGTAAAAAAATTCAAACCGTCACCTATGGAGATTTTTAAGTACCGAAGTTTGGCGCCATTCCATGAGTGTGTGCAATTTTAAAGTGTGACATGTTAGGTATCTATTTACTCGGTGTAACATAATCTTTCATATTTTACAAAAAAATTGGGCTAAATTTACTGTTTTTTTTTTTTTAATTCATGAAACCATTTAAAAAAAAAAAAAAGGCGTTTAAAAAATGATTGCGCAAATACTGTGCAAGCTAAAATGTTGCAATGACCGTCGTTTTATTCCATAGTGTGTCTGTTAAAAAGACATATATAATGTTTGGGGGTTCTGCGTAATTTTCTAGCAAAAGAATGATGATTTGTACATGAAGCAGAGAAGTGCCAGAATAGGCCCGGTATTGAAGTGGTTAAAGCAGTGAAACAGGCAACCTTTTTATTGGTGGTTGCCCACCTTGCCTATGGATGCGCACCTGGTTTGCCTGCCTGATATAGAAATCATGTGATGCATTAATGTAACCCAATTTTTCTAGGAACTGTAGATTTATGCTACTTTATGCAAATGTTGGTGAGATTCATTGCTGAAATGAATCTCTTGAAAAATTGACCAAGGTACAATTGGGATTGAGCAGGAATGTATGTATATTTGTATGTATATTTGCATATCTTATTTGCTTGAATGAAGGTGATTTTTCTATCATGTTTTTGTCGTGCTAGATAGTGTTTGAGAAATCATGTACATAAATAGATTGCCAAAAAATAATAACAGTGATTTATATGGTGACAAAACTGAGCCTACTAAGGTTTACTGATTTTTTTTTATTATTATTTTTCCCCTTTTTAGCAATATTTCGGAGAACATTGAAAAAACTGAATACCAGACATATTGATACCCAATTTTTTTTTTTACCAACTATTTAAAAACCCTAGGTGTCAAATAGATTTTTGTAGATAATGATCAAATTGCCACTTGCATATTAAGTATGAGCCAATGTTGTAGATGAGGTTTGAGGGTCTGTGTATATTTACAGAACTTTTATTTATTTTTAAATCAGAAAATAACATTTATTGATACAAAGTCATCACTTTCCAGAGCATATATTTTATGGAACTTTATATTGCAGGATAAATAGGAAAAAACATTTGCATGTTTGTACTTCTCCAGTTAGATCATAAACATGTAGAAGGGAAACTCCATCTACGCGTCTACTTGCTTTCTGTTATGGATTTCCCATTACTTGCTACAACAAGTTCCAAGGAGAAATAAATGCTTACTGCCAATACCATTACTGCTTAGTTTTTTGCATAACATGCATTATTTTAAATATTATATATTAATATTATATTAATTAGTAAATGCATTATTTTTTTGTGTATTAAAGTAACAAGCTTTTTTTAAATAATCATTCAAATCGCTAAGGGCCCATTTCCACCAGGTTAACCGGGGCTTTAAATTATGCTTTTCTGGCCATACTTCTCCTATGAATCACAGGAGTGCAGTTTGCTATGCACTCACGTAATCCATTTTCAGCTGACACACAGAGCATGGCTCAGAAACAATCCTGCTCAAGTGACCCCTTAGCAAGAGGCTTGCTGTTGGGGGCATTTGGCAGGGGGGGTGAGCCAGGACTGTCAGCGGGGACCCAAAAAAAAAAAAAGAGGATTGGGGCTGCTCTAATCTATTGCACAGAGCAGGTAAGTATAACATGTTTGTTGTTTTTAAAAAATTACTTTAAAATCAAATTTAGAGTCAGATAACTTATGTAAATTCATACCCAGCCAGCAAAATTCTCATATTTACGGTTTCCTTTTCTGCTTCATTAAAAAAAAAAAAAAAAGCCTATTGTTTGGAGACCTCAGTAGCCCAGAAAAGGTGGCATACCAGAGATTTAGGACCTGCCTGACTTACATCAAATGCAACGTCTAGAGGGCCCTTTGCATCACTGCACAATTTGCACAAATGTTAAGCTTTTCCCTTAAGCTTCCATGAATTGCTTGATTGACATTACAACAGCAGAAGGCTTATCTAAGCAGAAAATTGTAAGCCCTTTGGTAGGGGAGCAACGAGGCAAAACTACAGGGGTCGCAACAGTCGCACTTGCGACCCGGCCTCGTGCTCCAGAGGGGCTCGTGAGGCCCCCTGTACAGCTGAATAGGAGGGGCAGAAAAAATGAGGAATCGATTCCCGCCTCCTGCAGCTGCTAAATGCCTGCTTCTCTTCCTTTCCCGCCCACAGGCATTCATTGACTGCAGGAGGCAGGAATCGATTCCTCTATATGTTACCACCCCTCTCTTCCAGCTCCACACTGAAATGCTCAGAAACACACCTTGACATCATGGTACGCCAAGCAACCTGCTGCTCCCAAGAGTGAGACATCCCTGAGCTGCTGGGATCCAGGGTGACCAAGCTGGTGAGAGCTGTGGAGTGAGGATAAGGCCCTAGTGTTCCGCCACTGTAGGGAGGCCCCAGCGGGGTTGCTTGCTGCAGGGCTCTTGGCTGAAAGCGTATCTCTCACATAGCTCAGAGCCTGCACTGACAGTCCCCCCCTCGCACAGACAGTACAGGAGAGAGCCATTCTACTCCTTCTCCTGCCCCTCTCCACCTGTGTGCACAGTGGGAACTGTGAATCTAAGCAGCTGTGTTTGATCATTCAGCTGCTTAGCTCTAGGCCACGTACACACGATCAGACCGGTCTGATGAAACTGGTCTTAAGACCAGTTTCATCGGACCAATTCGATGGTGTGTACGGCCTATCGGACCGTTTTCCGTCAGACCAAAGTTTTAAAACTTGCTTTAAAATCTGTCCAACAGACACCTGTCCGTCGGACAGATTCGATGGTTAGTATGCAAAAGCATCGGACCAAAAACCTGCGCATGCTCAGAATCAAGTCGACGCATGCTTGGAAGCATTGAACTTTGTTTTTTCAGCACGTCGTTGTGTTCTACGTCACCGCGTTCTGGTCTGATTGGATTTTTGTTCCAATGGTTTGTACACACATCAGACCATCAGACCACTTCAGCCTGGTCCGATGAAAACGGTCCGTCGGACCAGTTTCATCGGACCGGTCTAATCGTGTGTGCGTGGCCTAACACATTCCGCAGTGCACACAGGAGGAGAGGGGCAGGAGAAGGAGTAGACCGTCTCTCACCTGTCCTGTCCTGTCTGTACGAGGGAGAAGGGAGTGGAAACTGTCAGTGCAGGCTCTAAACTGTATGAGAGAGATGCTCTCAGCTGATGGGTACTGATAGGAGGCATTGATGAGGCATTGATGAGCACTGATAAGTGGACCTGATAAGGGGCATTGATGATCACTAATAAGTGGCACTGATGGTCATTGATAGGGGGCATTGATAAGCCCTGATATGTGGCACTGATTGGCACTAAAAGGGGGTATTGATGAGCACTGATATGTGACACTGATAGGCAGCACTGATGGGCATCGATTGGCAGCATTGAGAATCACTGATATGCAAAGCTTCAAAGAGCACTGATTGGTGGTCCTGAAGGGCACTGTAAGGCAGCATTGATGAACATTGATGGCGGCACTGATGGGCATTGATAGACAGCACTGATGAGCACAGATGGGCACTGATAAGATGCATTGATAGGTGGCACTAATGGGCACTGATAGGCAGCACTGATGGGCACTGATAGGGAGATGATAGTCACCACTCCAATAAGGTATGGGGATGGATCCGTGCCCTCTCCGAGAAACCCAGGTGCCGGAAATGCATGAAGCAATTGTAGAAAGAAAATTGTAAAAAGCTGACGTTTCGCACTATCAATCAGTGCTTACTCATAGCTATAAGTAAGCACTGATTGATAGTGCGAAACGTCAGCTGTATGCCCCTATTTTTGCTGTGATGTGCGGTGTTTGATTACTTTTACCAAATAAAGGCAACCAAGAAGGTTTTTCCAGAGTGCGGCTGTCCAAACATTTTCTTTCTACGATGGGCGCTGATAGGCAGGACTCATGGGGCTGCACTGATAATCAGGATACTGATGATCAGTGCCCCGATTATTAGTGTAAACAATGTACTGACAGTCTTGCTGGATCTTCTTTCCTCAAACAGACACATTGTGGAAAGAAAGAACTGCCGATAACTGGCAAGTCTGTTTACATTTGATCAGCTGATCACATGATAAAGGGCCACTGTGGTTAGCCCTTTACAGTGATCTGTGATCAGCTGTGTCACAGAGCGTGCTGGATGCACACCCCAGGCAGCATATGGGAGGCAGGGTTCTGGGAGGATGTCCATGCACACCTTCCCAGAACTGGAAGCCTAGGGCTTGGATGGCATGGAGGGAGGGGGGGTTAGGGGGGCCAGTGATGGTTTCTTGCACCGGGCCCTTAAGGATCTAGTTATGCCTCATTATAATGAACTAGATTCAACCAAAAGCAAGGTAAAATGGCTTATTATTGTAGGCCACTATTTTTCAACACTTGCCAAAGGAAAGGCCAACTTAGCCTGCTAAATTTCCATATCCTACACCAGAATATGTTTTATCTATGTTTTCTGTTGGGTATTATCAGATAAACTTTTATGTCGTTATTTCTAAGTTAAGCTTCAAAAGGGCATCAGATGATATGGTGGATAGAAATGAATTGCTACCAAACACAGTAACATTTTCTACTGAAGGATACACGGTATGCACCTCCTGGTAAATCTAGCTTTCTAGGTACAGTAAGCACACAGTATACAGAAAGACAACACTTGCTTTTTTATCCAGATTTTTCAAATATTAATGCAAGCCATAGCTTTTCTGTAGTATGGCTGTTCAGATTGGTAAACATACTGTTAAAAGAGTCAAAAAGCATATTTTATGAATTTTTACATATGTAAAAAAACACATCTTTAAAATGTAATTACGGTTAAAACAATTATATAGCATATTCAATTGCTACACAAGCCATTATGTAAGTTATATAATGTTTTTAAAAACACTTTGTAATTTTAACCTGAAGCCACCCAATCTTTGTAAAATTGCAAAAAAAAATTAAAAATGAAATGCCACATGGCAACCTGGAGGAGTTTGTACATTTTTGGTGTATGGAAAGTCTCCAGAAATGTAATTGTGTGTTTGGCTATCTTATTTTCTGGGATTCCATACGATTTAGCTTTCCCTGCAATGGAATTTCAGTTTTGGGGTGATACTTCCCAAGGGTTGACAGCTTCTAGAGGGATGCAAACACTGCAGCATTTCTGGTTATAATGAATAAATAAAATAAAATAAACATATTATACTTACCTGTTTTATTGCAGTAAATTTTCACAGGACAGCCCGGATACTTCTCTTCTCTGTTCTCTCTTCCGTGCTCCTGGCTCCTCCCTCCTGTCGAGTGACCCCATAGCAAGCCGCTTGCTATGGGGGCACCTGAGCCGAGTTGTAGCTCCATGTGTCTATTCAGACATGGAGTTTCCAATGGGCTCCGTCCCCTCTCTATCCTGATTTGAAAACTGACTTTAAATGACAGCCGTGGGAGCAAATGGCGCTACTGCTGTGTCTCAGCCAATCAAGAGGGAGAATCTCGGATGTCCCAGAGATTCGTGGACATCGCTGGACAGAGATGGGGCTGAGGTAAGTATTAGGGGGTGCTGGGCAGGCTGCTGCACACAGAAAGCTTTTTTATCTTAATGCAAAGAATGCATTAAAATAAAAAACCTTCTGCCTTTACAACTCTTTAACTCTAGAAAAACATGTTTCTTCGTAACAGAAAAAAGTTGGAATCTGCAAAAATAAATCTTACAGTTTTTGCAATGTACATAAATTGCAAATAGGGGCTTGTTTCTATCACAACACAACTGTAGTTACACTTTAAAGTGGTATTAAACCCCAAAACAAGGATTTTTTTTATATCGCAGCTCTTTTTTATGCTTTTTCATTTATTTTCACCTTTAGATTCTGCCAGTAAGTCTGTTATTTTAAAACTTACTTTAAAAGATTAAGCTGTTTAGCTGGATGGGGACTGGTCAAGTAGGTGCTATATTAACTCTGTTTCCTCCTCTACACTTCCTCTTTCTGTAGGGGTACCTTAAGATTCTGTCCTTAGACCCCTCTTCTTCTCCATCTGCACCTCTTCCCTTGATCAATTAATCAATCCCTATTGCTTCCAGTACCATCTCTATGCTGACAACACACACATCTATCTCTCTACTCTGTCCTCACCTCATTCCTTCAGTCTCCTGTCACATTACTAACTTACTAACTGACATATCAGCATGGATGTCACACTACTTCTTTAAACGCAATCTTTCTAAAACTGAACTAATAATTTTTCCTCCCACCCATGCCACTTCCCCTGACTTCTCCAAGTCAAGATCAATAATACAACTATCAATCCCTCCCCTCATGCCAGGGTGCTAGGTGTAATCCTGGACTCTGACCTGTCAGCCCCAAATCCAATCGCTTTCCAAATCTTGCAGACTTCACCTCCGTAAAATCTCCAAAATACGCCCCTTTCTAACTCTTGAAACCACTGAGCAACTTATTTTGTTATTTCTCGCTTTGACTATTGTAACTCCCTCCTCATTGGCCTATCTCTCTGCAAGCTTTTCTTTCTTCGGTCTATCATGAATGCTGCCAATCTCTCCACTGGTTTTCCATTGCCCAACAAATACAATTCAAAACAATAACATACAAAGCCATTTACAACTCTGCCCCATGCCACATCATTAATCTTATCTCAAATATCACCCAAAACCAACCTCTCTGCTCCTCCCAAGTCTTCCTGCTCTCTAGATGCCTTGTCTCATCCTACTATGCTCATCTTCAGGGCTTCTCCAGAGCCTCTCCCATCCTCTGGAACTCACTACCTCATTCTGTCCTTTTATTTCCTACTCTGTCCACAAATTTTCTACTTTCCTTATCAGTTCATCCCTCACAGTCACTATCTTTTGTTTCACCAGCCCCTCCCTCTTAGATTGTAAGCTCACAGGAGCAGGGCCCTCCTAACCCTCTTGTATTGAATTGTATTGTTGCTGTTGTCTCCCATTATATTGTAAAGTGTTGCACAAACTGTTGGCGCTATATAAATCCTGTATAATAAAAATAATAATATTAATAACCAGCAAGTGAAATCAAGCAACAATTATACCTTCTAGTCCTTAAACAAAGCAGGCTGTAGCAAGGTAGGAAAAACACGTTGGTAGAAGCACAAGTAGCAGATCAGCTTTGCTGCAGATCTGTGACAAGACTACTGTGCTTTATAAAAGCCAATAAACTGAGCAATTGATTTGTAGCAATATTTTTTACATTACAAAATTCCGATCGTCTGTATGCAATTCCGACGCACAAAAATCCTACGCATGCTCGGAATCATTGAACTTAATTTTTCTCGGCTACTGCATGCAGAAGTTACATCATCCCTAGCTCTACATTCTAAGAAACAAATTTCTAGAAGTAGTGGGGGAAAGACTTTGCATGTCTCTTGTCCCAAAATAACTCTTAGCAGTTTTCAATGTGAGACTTTAGTTCTGCGATACTGTCATACCTACAAGCATTTGCAGTCAAGCGGGCAATTACAGCTTCTAAAATGAATACAACTTGACAAGAAATGAACAAGTGAGTACTATAAAGCAGGGGTCGGCAACCCTGGCATGCCTGCCAGACGTGGCACGCAGCCGCACTTATGACGGCATGCAAGGGAAGCCTGGGACAGTTCTAACTTACGTCTGTTACAGCTGGCTACACAGAAGGGAGAACGACTGGCTCTTTATTACTTTAAACCGCTGCTGCCTCTGTTACTGCCCACCTTACTCGGCTTGCCAGCAGCCGCCAGTGAAGCTCTGTAGAAGAGGATGACTGGATTTAGTGGATGATGCGCCTCCCTTCCCTCATGGATCATGTGCCTGGGTCAGTGAGCTCCTCCCCCCAACCTCAAACTGCACTCAGCCTCAACAAAGTACACAATCAGGAGAGCTGCTTGACAGCACATTGCACACAGGTGAGGTTGGATTCTTTTACAGACACAATACCAATCCTCACAGTGTGTTTCTGGCTGTTGCAGAAAAACACTGTGAGGATTAGGATTTTGTCTGCAAAATAATCCAACCTCCGCTGTGTGCTGTGTGGGGAGGAACAGATCTGATTAGTGTCCTGCCAGCAGTCACCCCTTCCTCTTCCCTGCTGACCCTCCTTTTGCCATTCTGATGCCATGCTCTGCCCTGCTACCCTTATCCTGTGCCCTGCTGATGTCATCCTATACCTTGCTGACTCCCCTCTCTGCCCCGCTGGCCCCATTCTATGCCCAGCTGACCCCATCTTCTGCCCTGTTGACCTCATCTCCTGTCTGCTGACCCCATCCTATGCTCCACTGACCCCATCCTCTACCTTGCTGACCCCTGTACTGCTCATCCCTGTCCTCTTCCCTGCTCACCATATCCTCTGTCCCATGCCCCACTGACCCTGTCCTCTGCCCCACTGACCCTGCCCTCTGCCATGCTGACCCTGTCATATGTTCTGTGGACCCCTTTCCTATTCCCCACTGACCCCTGTCCTCTATGCGGCTAACCTTGTCCTCTGCCCTGCAAACTGCTGCCCCTATCCTCTGCCCTGCTGACCTCCCATCCTCTGTTCCCCAATATTTTTTACTGCACATTCACATCAGACAGGCTAGATCTGCTCCTGGTGCTGAGTCGGATGCACCAAGCTGCTTGCCCTCATCTTGCACTGGTAATTTACCAGCTATTGGAAACTGCTCATTTAGAGGTGCATGAATTGGAATGATCTGAGGTATGGAGGTACAGGAATTGGGGTGATCTAAGGTGTAAAGGTTTATGAATCAAGGCTGATCTGAGGTATGTAGGTACAAGAATTGGGGTGATCTGAAATGTGAAGGTCCTGCAATTAAGGCTGATCTGAGGTGTGAAGGTGTAGAAATCTAGTTGATCTGAGGTGTGAAGATGCAGGAATTGGGGCTGATCTGAGGTGTGAAGGTACAAGAATTAGGGCTGATTTGAGGTGTCATGTGGAATTGGGGTTATCTGAGATATGAAGGTGCAGAAATTGGGGTTATCTGAGGTGTAATGGTGCAGGAATTGGGATGATCTGAGGTGTGAAGGAGCAGAAATTGGGGAGATCTGGAGTGTGAAGGTGCAGGAATTGGGGTGATCTGGCTTGTGAATAGTGCAGGAATTGGGGTGATCTGGGTTGTGAAGGTGCAGGAATTGGGGTGATCTGGGCTGTGAAGGTGCGGGAATTGGGATGATCTGGGTTGTGAAAGTGCAAGAATTGGGGCTTATTTGAGGTGTGACGGTGCAGAAATTGGGGTGATCTGAGGGGTGAATGTTCAGGAATTGGGGCTTATTTGAGGTGTGAATGTGTAGGAAATGGGGTAAACTGATGTGTGAAGGTACCGGAATTGGGGTGATATAAGGGGTGAAAATGTAGGAATTGTGGATGCTTTGAGGTGTGAAGGTGCAGGAATTGGTCATTTCTATTTACTTTTAAAAAATTTGGCACACTACTCTAAAGGTTGCCTATCCATGCTATAAAGAATCTGATCCACGTAAAGAGTATATAACTTGTGCAATACATATCCCCGTAAAGCCTTAGTCAAGTTTAAATGAATGGTATAATTTTAGGAAATAAGCAATGACATCCCTATAGCATACTGTATGAGATATTATCAGAGATATGTGTTGTGTTATCTGTTTTTCTTCTGATAAATCATTGTCCTAAACTAATAAAGCCCTTCCTGCTTGTAATGTCACATTTCTAGTGACATAAAAGTCATCTTAGTTGATTATCTCTATTTTGATAAATGTGTATGGTTATCTTTAACCCCATGCATCAATGAGAAAATAACTATTGTGGAAATGTTTGTACTTTCTGATACACAGGTCTTTAATCAAGTGCACAGTTAATATATATACTTGTATGGGACTACCAGAAACTAATGCAATGGGGGTTCATTTACTAAAACTGGAGAGTGCAAAATTTGGTGCCGCTGTGCATGTTAGCCAATCAGCTTCTAACTTCAGCTTGTTCAATTAAAGGAGTTATAAAGGCAGAGGCCGCGTACACACGACTAAGAAACTCGTCGGGCTAAACTCATCGTTCCGCCCGTCGAGGTTCCCGTTCAGCTGTCGAAAAGCTCATCGAGCCAAATTTCCCCATAGAACAACGAGGAAATAGAGAGCATGCTCTCTTTTTGGCTCGACGAGCTTCCCGACGGGATGCTCGGCGAAAAGTGTACACACGACCGGTTTTCTCGGCAGAATACGTCTCCCATCGTGGTTCTCGCTGGATTCTGCCGAGAAACTCGATCGTGTGTACGGGGCCAGAAGGTTTTTTATCTTAATGCATTTTATGCATTAAGATAAAAAATGTTTGTGTGTAGCAGCCACCCCAGCACCCCCTAATTACTTACCTGAGCCCCAACTCTCTCCAGCGATGTCCACCAATGTCTAAGCCGTCTGGGACACTCCTCTTGAGATAAAGCAGAGGCACCATTGGCTCCCATGCCTGTCAATCAAAGTCAGTCAGCAAATCAGGGGAGAAAGAGGGCTGGGTCGGGTCAGGGTTCCGTGTCTGAATGGAGACATGGAGCTGTGACTAGGCTCCAGTGCCCCCATAGGAAGCTGCTGACTGTGGGGGCACTCGATAGGAGGGAGGGGCCAGGAGCAGTATAGAGGGATCCGAGAAAATGAGGATCCGGGCTGCTCTGTGCAAAACCAAAATGCAAATAAATAACATTTGTGTTATTTTTTTATTTTAAGGTCAGCAACGGCAGCCCAAACTTTTGTTTTCCAGAGAAGAGGCAGTCCCATCTTTAGTGCTGAAAATTTCACCAGGCCTCAGTCATTGTGCTTTGCTCTGTAATATACAAAAATAATAGCATCCCTAATAATATACATTTGATTTATGAAGATCATGTTTTTTTTTACAGTTACAGACTTTAAAAGAATCTCAAAAGAGAAACTTTGTGGAAACATATTCCGGATAACATAACAGTAAGTTGCAGCTAGATCATAACTTTATCTCTGTGGTGCCTGTTGTGTATGCCAGTATATTTGTGTACATATATATATATATATATATATATATATATACACCCCTCACATTTTTGTAAATATTTTATTATATCTTTTCATATGACAACACTGAAGAAATGACACTTTGCTACAATGTAAAGTAGTGAGTGTACAGCTTGTATAACAGTGTAAAGTTGCTGTCCCCTCAAAATAACTAAACACACAGCCATTAATGTCTAATCTGCTGGCAACAAACGTGAGTACACCCCTAAATGAAAATGTCCAAATTGGGCCTAAAGTGTCAATATTTTGTGTGGCCACAATTATTTTCCAGCACTGCCTTAATCCTCTTGGGCATGGTGTTCACCAGAACTTCACAGGTTGCCCCTGGAGTCCTCTTCCACTCCTCCATGATGACATTACAGAGCTAGGGGATGTTAGAGACCTTGCGCTCCTCCACATTCCATTTGAGGATGCCCCACGGATGCTCAATAGGGTTTAGGTCTGGAGACATGCTTGGCCTGTCCATCACCTTTACCCTCAGCTTTTTTAGCAAGGCAGTAGTCGTCTTAGACGTGTATTTAGGGTAAGAGCCCATTCACACCTGAGCGGCAAAACGCCTGTCGCGCGACGCTCGTGCCGCTGGAGGGGAAATTTCCCATTCATGTCTATAGAGATGGTTCACATCTCTGAGACGCCGAACGCCTGTCGCCTGAAAAAAAGTCCCGGACCCTTTTTTTCAAGCGACATTGGCGTTCGCCCATAGACATGAATGGGAAGATTTGTAAAAAAAATAAAATAAAAAATAAATAAATCGAAGCGCGGCAAGTAAAGCCGCGTATGCGGCGTTACTTGCCGCTCAGGTGTGAATGCAGCCTAATTATCATGTTGGAATACTGCCCTGCAGCCCATTCATGGCATTCATGGTTCCCTCAATAAAATGTAGCTTCCCAGTGCTGGTCAGAACTCATGCAGCTCCAGACCATGACACTCCCACCACCATGCTTGACTGTAGACACTTGTCTTTTGTACTCCTCACCTGGTTGCTGCCACACACGCTTAACACCATCTGAACCAAATAATCATCAGACCACAGGACATGGTTCCAGTAACAATGTCCTTAGACTGCTTGTCTTCAGCAAACTGTTTGTGGGCTTTCTTGTGCATCATCTTTAGAAGAGGCTTCCTTCTGAGATAACAGCAATGCAGACCAATTTGATGCAATGTGTGGCATATGGTCTGAGCACTGACAGGATGACCCCCCACCCCTTCAAACCTCTGCAGTAATGCTGGCAGCACTCATACATCTGTGACAGACTCAGATTCTCCTATGTCTAGGGTCACCTTATGTCCAATAGGGCCATAGGGTGACGAAGAAATTATATCATGTATTGCAGAAGATGGGACATTACTGACAGTTCATTACAAGTGGCTTAATTTGTCTTGACTAGGTCACTAGGACAATGACTCTTCAATGCTTAGCTCCGACTATTGAAATGCTAAGTGAAACCGGGCTTGTGAAATACCTTTCCATTGTGTTCTGCAGGTGAATAGATGATGCGGTGCCGAAATGTCTAGATACTGATTAGATGATTTGCTCACCTGTATGTTGGAGAGTTCATTGTTCCTGTGATTAACTTTAACAAGCTGTACTGTATATAAGATTGTGGTTTTGGTCCTATTAAACAGTCCATTCTTAGCACACATACAAGTGTCGTCTCGTTGTGTGTTAGGCCTCGTACACACGAGGCAATCTATTTGTTCAAATCGGTCGGACCGACCGATTTGAACAAATCTGTTTGCTAGGATTTTGGTTTGCTCGCGTGTACACATGAGCAAACCAAAATCCCCGCCAGCAGACTGCGCACTGACGTGTCGGTGACGTAGCGGTGACGTTGATGCCGCCACGTCACCGCACCAGGAAGTAAAACACTTCCGCGCATGCGCCGAATCCATTCGGCGGCAGTGCGAGACGACATGTCTGCTGGCAAGTGTACTAACCAGCAGACATGTCGGGCGGACGGATTCCCACCCGATAGATTTCAAAGCATGCTTTGAAATCTGTCGGGTGGCCAAATCCGTCGGCTCGCCCGTACACACGATCGAATCTGTCTGCTGGGACGGTCTAGCAGACCGTTTCCAGCAGACAGATTTGATCGTGTGTACGAAGCCTTAAAGGTAGCTGGAATATCTGATGCCTTTGTCCAGATCAATCTGGGAAGCGGTGTATGAAGGACGCATTCAGTCCGAATGCGGGGACCTTCCGTGACAACGTCTATTTCCCAAAGACAGCCTCTGGATATGATGCTGAGCACGTGCACTCAGATTCTTTGGTCAACCATGGCGAGGCCTGTTCTGAGTGAAACCTGTCCTAGTAAGCCCCTGTATGGTCTTGGCCACCTCGCTGCAACTCAGTTTCATAAGCTTGGCAATCATCTTATAGCCTATGCCATCTTTATGTAGAGCAACAATTTAATTCTTTTTTTTTAGATCCTCAAATAGTTCTTTGACATGAGGTGACATGTTGAACTTCCAGTGATCAGTATGAGAGAGTGAGAGCGATGAATCCAAATTTAACACACTTGCTCCCCATTCACAACTGAGACCTTGTAACACTAATGAGTCACATGACAATGGGGAGGGAAAATAACTAATTGGGCCCAATTTGGATATTTTCACTTAGGGGTATATTCACTTTTGTTGCCAGTGGTTTAAACATTAATGGCTGTATGTTGAGTTATTTTGAGAGTCGGCAAATTTACACTGTTCTACAAGCTGTACACTCATTACTCTACATTGTAGCAAAGTGTAATTTCTTCAGTGTTGTCACATGAAAAGATATAATAAAATATTTACAAAAATGTGAAGAGTGTACTCACTTTTGTGAGATACTGTGTGTGTGTATGTATGTATATATATATATACAGTACAGACCAAACGTTTGGACACACCTTCTCATTCCAAGAGTTTCCTTTATTTTCATGACTATGAACATTGTAGAGTCACACTGAAGGCATCAAAACTATGAATTAACACATGTGGAATTATATACATAACAAAAAAGTGTGAAACAACTGAAAATATGTCATATTCTAGGTTCTTCAAAGTAGCCATCTTTTGCAGCAGACACCTCTCTAGAACAACTATTAAGAGGAGACTGTGTGAATCAGGCCTTCATGGTAGAATATCTGCTATGAAACCACTGCTAAAGAAAGGCAACAATCAGAAGAGACATGTTTGGGCTAAAGAACACAAGGAATGGACATTAGACCAGTGGAAATCTGTGCTTTGGTCTGATGAGTCCAAATTTGAGATCTTTGGTTCCAACCACCGTGTCTTTGTGCGACGCAGAAAAGGTGAACGGATGGACTCTACATGCCGTGAAACATGGAGGAGGAGGTGTGATGGTGTGGGGGTGCTTTGCTGGTGACACTGTTGGGGATTTATTCAAAATTGAAGGCATACTGAACCAGCATGGCTACCACAGCATCTTGCATCCGGTTTGCGTTTAGTTGGACCATCATTTATTTTCCAACAGGACAATGACCCCAAACACAACTCCAGGCTGTGTAAGGGCTATTTGACCAAGTAGGAGAGTGATGGGGTGCTGCGCCAGATGACCTGGCCTCCACAGTCACCGGACCTGAACCAAATCGAGATGGTTTGGGGTGAGCTGGACTGCAGACTTAAGGCAAAAGGGCCAACAAGTGCTAAGCATCTCTGGGAACTCCTCAAGACTGTTGGAAGACCATTTCAGGTGACTACCTCTTGAAGCTCATCAAGAAAATGCCAAGAGTGTGCAAAGCAGTAATCAAAGCAAAAGGTGGCTACTTTGAAGAACAGTATACAGTATATATATGTCAAAAGTATTGGGACACCTGCCATTACACGCATATGAACTTTAATGGCATCCTAGTCTTAGTCCGTAGGGTTCAATATTGAGTTGGACCACCTTTTTTAGCTATAACAGCTTCAACTCTTCTGGGAAGGCTGACCATGAGGTTTAAGATTGTGTCTATGGGAATGTTTGACCATTCTTCCAGAAGCGCATTTGTGAGGTCAGGCACTGATGTTGGACAAGAAGGCCTAGCTCTCAGTCTCTGCTCTACTTCATCCCAAAAGAGTTCTATCGGGTTAAAGTCAAGACTCTGTGCAGGCCAGTCAATTTCCTCCGCCCCAAACTCTGTCATCCATGTCTTTATGGATCTTGCTTTGCACACTTGTCCGAATCATTTGGTGGAGGGGGAATAAGGGTGTGGAGTTGTTTTTCAGAGGTTGGGCCTGGTCCCTTAGTTCCAGTGAAGGGAACTCTTAAGGCATAGGTGTCAAACACATGGCCCGCGGGCAAAATTCGGCCCTCCAGGCCATTTCATATGGCCCTCGCACCTCTCCTGCAGCTGCAGGAGAGCTCCAGCCCTCCTCTGGTCCTCTTCAAGACCCTTACTTTCTGATTTTAAGCAATGTATTCAGCTTCTTCCCAGCAGCAGCATAAGGAAAGGGGGGTGCACTGTGATGTAAGGGAGAGTGGGGGACCCAACTTCTGATGATGGGTTGGCTCTTAACCTCTAATGTAAGGGGAAGGGATGCGCTAGACATCTAATCTCACAGATACAACCGGCCCTTTTGAGGGCAATCATAATGCTGATGCGGCCCACAATGAAATTGAGTTTGACACCCCTGTCTTAAGCCATTGGCATACCAAGATATTTTTGACAATTTGATAATTCAAACTTTGTTGGAACAGTTTGGAATAAGCCCCTTCCTGTTCCATCTTGACTGGGCACCAGTGCACAAAGCAAGGCCGATATAGGCACGGATGAGCGAGTCCAGACCTCAAACTGACAGAACATCTTTGAGATGAATTGAAAGAAACATGGTTAACATGACAACTATAATTCCGCGGACACATGCTTGGAATTTCCGACAACAAATGTTCGATGGGAGCTTGTTATCGGAAATTCCGACCGTGTGTAGGCTCCATTGGACATTTGCTGTCAGAATTTCCGACAACAAAAATTTGAGAGCTTGATCTCAAATTTTCCAACAACATAATCTGTTCTCGTAAATTCCGAGGGTATGTAGACAATTCCGATGCACAAAATTCCATGCATGCTCTAGACTGTTTTCATTTTAAGTGGTTCCAGTACACATGAACTTTTATTTCTTATTACTATATGGGTGTGTGTGTGTACATTTACTATAGTAACAAACAGCCAGGTGTGGGGGTATTTTGCAACTGTTTATATACCTGGTGTTGCAGGGGTTTCTTAATTTAACCAGGTGTATCAGAGGATCAGAGGTTGTTCTTGTAGTCAAGGCGCAGAACAGAGAACCCAAAATTAAGTGGCTCTTTCGAGGGTGGCACTACACTCTTTTTTATTACATATACAAAATCTTTTTAAACACATTTTCAACACATGAAAAAGATTTCCATAGCACTATGGGTTATTTAAAAAGACAGCACAGCAGATGGAGCTTACCTTGCAGCTCCCTTGGTCTAAATATAACCTTCTGATGTCTGATAAAAAAAGAAGTCACTGCTGTACCGCTGTTTTAAAAGGAGGCTTCTTTTAACACAACTGAAAAGTAAAATAGCTCAATATGTAAAAAGAATGCCCTATTTCTGATTTGCTAGACTTCCAAAAAATGTTTTTTAATAGGATATTTAGGAAGGAAGGAAAAAACGACTATACATGGGACTATATTTACATGAAAGCTTTAGGACTTCTTTAATTATTTGCAGCTGTTATGTACTATTACCTCTGTATTGCAAACTTTTTGCCAGTGCTTAAAATACATAAAGACAGACTTCAACATGCAAATTATACTATGTAATCTTTGAATTTTTTTCTTTCAATTTTTGTTAATGTCTACTACACCGATAGCTGGCAATGTCAACTGTGTCAGATAGACATAATCTGAATAATTTCTGCTTTGCTGTATCCTTTTGTTTTCCTTAAAAATAAAAAATAAAGAATTTGTAAAATTGATAATTTAAGCCATTTGGAAGCTTCAATTTACTGAGATCGTTCCTCCAAGAGCAGCTTGGCCAAATTGCTGAAAAACTATTTTTCTGATAGAGTTGGAAAAAATATATTATGGTACATTTTCTTGCCAGGAAAATCATAAGAAGAGAATCATGTTGCAACAAATACACAATCTTCTAACAGTTGTAATCGGTAAGCCAGTCAAAATGATTAGATGCCAACTATTTTGCTATACTAAAGCATATATGCTCCATTTAACACCAAAGAGGAACAATATGCCTGTATCTGGAGTATTTGCTCAAAAAGTAGTCCCAGCAGAGACGGTCAAGTACAGTTGGAGAAATTAGGATAATTGGAGCGGTTTTATACTTAAGCTGACATATCTTTCTTTTGACACTTAAGGTATATGTCTAAACAAGAGCGTCAGCTGGTACTCTTGACTGCCTAAGGGAAAAGCACAAGACAGCTGGTATCCAGCAGAAACAGCAGGGAATGTAAGCTACTATGCACAACTGGAATACTCCATCAACTTTTTATAATTATATAATTTCAGCTTTCCTAACTTTCTGTATGTTAGATTACTTTAAAGTGTGGTTTGAACATTATTTATGTATGCTTCAAGGTCTGTTAAGGACAGATGTTCTTCGGGAATAGCAAAGTTTGTGTCATGTAGGTTTAAAGCTCTTGCAGACCAGCACAATAATAACATATAAGATGATGCAGCACGGTATCCAAAACAGCAAATCCAGTATTGTTGGGAGAGATCTATGAAGTTCACAGCTATGCACATATCGTCTAAGGATAGCCTCAAGAAAAAGAGAAAAAGTTATCAACACCCTTACCAGATCAGTAGTCTACCTCACTTATTAGGCTGCATTGATGGGCAATGACCCTTATTTTGCTTCAGAGTTTTTTATTGACATTATAGCCCACGCTCATCTCTTCACCACATGAAGCCACAAGACAAGAGTGTTGTTGTTGGACCGTGTATTAGTTGCTCGAACGAACACACTTAGACCAAATTTTAATGGTTCAAAGAATGTCAGGCAAAATGGTCGGCCCTTACGCATGTTCACTTCATCAAATCTGGCCCTCTTTGAAAAAAGTTTGGACATCCCTGTTCTAAACAGTGCTCTGGCAAAAAGGGACTATACTTTGATGACAAGTTTAACAGCTTTATTGATGCACAGCACACTCTGTATCCTTTCACCCTAGGTCCACCCCACTAATACGCTTCCCCCAAACTGAGAGTGATCTCTACAACTAAGCCCAGATGGGTGAAATGCATTTGCCGGGCAAACCTATGGTGGAAGGATGCAGCAGTGTGTGCTATCCATCAATAAAGCCGACAACCTTTCGTGACGTCACCTGAGTGTGGCCCCTTTTTGTTAGTGCTGTTTGTTGCATGTGGACAGGCTCTTTGAGCTTTGGCACCTGGCTAGCTGCAGTGCAAGAAAACAAATGGACAGCTTGGTGCCGTGAGGTTTTTGCATGTCTCCTGACTTTCAGTGTCAACAGGGGTAGGTGATGTTCAATCAAAAAAACTTATGAAGAGTGTTTCATGCTTAAAAGTTTGGTAAAAAAAAGATCACTGTTTAAACTACAAAATGTTATTCTTTGCTAACACTCTCTCTGATGGCTGAATTCTCTTTGTGGACTGTATTCTTTAGGTGAATTTTGCAGTCACCAAATCCTTTGCGGGCTATTAAAGATCAGAGCGGCACATTTGTCCAATAACTGTATTTCTTCCCTGTTCTTGACTTTTCAAACAACTGGGTATGCTGAAATATAATGTTTTTTGTGTATAATTAGGAATATTTCCTTTTTAAAATCTTGCAAACCCTGTCTCTGACAACTGTGTGTTTTTATCTACTGTTACTTTACTTTCTATTTTACCTCTGTATTAAGACTGCCTGTCCTAAAAAAATATATAAATCCGAAAAAAAGAAAAAACACTAACTAACTGCTTGCCGGCCGCCGCACGCAGATATACGTCTGCAGCATGGCACGGGCAGGCAAAAGGGCATACCTGTACGTCCCCTTTAAGAAGCTGTTGTTGGGCACACCCGCGTGCCCGCCGTGATCTCCGTGTGCACACCTGCAAGTCAAAAGGGCATATCCGCGATAGTCTCACAGAGACATAGAACGGAGAGATGTTAGTGTAAACACATCTCCCCGTTCTGTCTAGCTGACACTGTCACTGATCATGTTCCCTGTCATCGTGAACACGATCAGTGATGTGTCACAGCAAGCCACGCCCCCTACAGTAAGAATTACGCCTTAGGTCACACTTAACCGCTACAGCGCCACCTAGTGGTTAACCCCTTCACTGCCAGTGTAATTTTCACAGTAAGCAGTGCATTTTTAAAGCACTGATCACTGTAAAAAGACAATGGTCCCAAAATTGTGTCAAAAGTGTCCAATGTGTCCGCCATAATGTCGCAGTCATGAAAAAAATCACTGATCACCGCCATTACTAGTAAACTAAAATGCCATAAAACTATCCCCTATTTTGTAAACGCTATAACTTTTGCGCAAACTAATCAATAAACGCTTATTGCCATTTTTTTAACCAAAAATATGTAGAAGAATACGTATCGGCCTAAACTGAGGAAATACATTTTTTTTTCGATATTTTTGCAAAAAGTAAAAAATATTGTTTTTTTCTAAATTGTCACTCTATTTTTGTTTATAGTGCAACAAATAAAAACAGCAGAGGTGATCAAATACCAGCAAAAGAAAGCTCTGTTTGTGGGAAAAAAAGGACGCTAATTTTGTTTTGGAGCCACGACGCACGACCGCACAATTGCCAGTTAAAGCGACGCAGTGCCGAATCGCAAAAAGTGGCCTGGTCATTTAGCTACAAAATGGTCCAGGGCTTAAGTGGTTAACAATCAAAACTCTCCTCTTTACGAAGCAAAACATTGTCACAATCATGGAAAATGTAGCCTTGAAGTGGATCAATGTGTGGGGGCATGGCAGAAGATATACAGTAGATTTGATTGGTCTTGGTTCTTCAGGTGACAATGGGTGGATTCACAGAGAAGATAAGTTTTTTCTTGATAACTGCAAAAGAAAAAAAGAAAAACTCAGTCAAATTTGAAGACGAGCTTGACCTAAATTTAGGTTCTAAACCTAAATATTTTTTTTCTCTAAAATGTAAGGCCCCGTACACACGGCAGAGAACCTCGACGGGCGGAACACATCGTTTCTCTGGTTCTCTGCCGGCCTTCAGAATTGGCGAGCCGCCCGTCGGGAAAGGCAACCAGCCATTCATCCCGACGGGCCGTCAAGCAAATAGAGAACCTGTTCTCTATTTGCTCGACGGGTTTCCCGACGGGCGGGGCTCGCCGAGAGCGTACACACTGCCGAGGTTCTCGGCAGAATGCGGCTCCCAGCGAGGTTCTCGCTGGTTTCTGCCGAGAACCTCGGCCGTGTGTACGGGGCTTTAGAATCACTTACGCATAGATACACTAAAGATCTGACAGGTGTAAAGCAATTACACCGTCGGATCTTAGATGTAATGACAACGCCGGCCTCTAGGTGGCTTTTACGTTGTTTTCTCATTTGCCTATGCAAATGAGCCTAATACGCCGATTCCCGAACGTTTTTACGCCGCCCTGTCGTTGTTTACGGTGTTTCCGTACGCGTAAGGTTACCCCTGCTATATGAGGGGTATGTTTCCGAAGTTCCGTCGTTGCCATGTTAAGTATGGCGTCGGGTCAGCGTCATCTTTTTCCGTCGGTTACGTCGTTTTACTAAGTCGTTCGCGAATAGGGAATTGCGTAAGTGATGATCACGTCGTTTTGACGTCGGTTTCAACTACGCTTTCCGACGTGAGCTGGAGCATGCGCACTGGGCTTAAGAATCACTCGCATAGATACCCATTGAAAAAAACTGCGATACAACGGTGTATCTGAGATACACCGTTGTATCTCAGCTGAGAATCTGGCCCGAGGTATTTTTCTTTGCTTGTTAGAATAAAGCAGTGAAAAGGGAACTATTTTATTTATTACAGGTCCTTTTATAGCACTGACAATTTTGCACAGTGCTTTACATATATATTATACATTCACATCAGTCCCTGCCCTCAAAGAGCTTACAATCTAAAGTCCCTTACTTACATTCATACAAACATATGCTAGGGCCAATTTAGATAGGAGCCAATTAATCTACCAGCCTGTCTTTAGAGTGTGGGAGAAAACCGGAGTACCTAGAGAAAAAACATGGAGGCACAGGGAACTCGAGGCAGGTTGTGGCCTAGTGTGCCAATGGGAAAGGTTGTATTTAAATCCGTAAATAATCAGTGCTAATGAAACCTAAATGTAACTTGATACTTACCTGCCTGAAACCTAATGATTACCGTTAAATAGCCTGTAACCCTATCTTTAAATTAAGTCCAAAATGTAACTGCTAACACCAAAGCTGGCCATACATGGATTGTAATTCAGCTGGTTCCACAGGGAACAGCCAAATTTTGATCCTTTTGTGGTTGGTCCTGTTTGAGACCAGTCGATCTACCAATCAAATGCTCACAACCGGGCTTGCTAAATAAAACTTTAGTTTGATCAGCACTGCAGCCAATAGTCAGTGTATTCTGACAATGAAGGAGTCCATTTGACTCCTCTGCTGTCAGAATATAATGGCACAACAGGGAGGATTCCCTGTCCTTGGGAGGATTCCCCTAGCCACAGGAGTGTCTGGTCCATTAGGGGTGCAGGGGCACCACCCCCTAGTTTGCATGCAGGGATGCATGCAAGGTGACAGACTTTGTATGAGTTTTTTTTTCCAAGCGCATGATTATAGCCTGAGGCCTCGTACACACGAGGGAATTTATCTGCTGAAAATGGTCCAACGGACCATTTCAGCCGAAAAATCTGCTCGTCTGTAGGGGCCGGCGGACAGATTTGGACGGATTTCTCCGGCGGAAAAGTTTCAAAGCATGCTTTGAAACTTTTCCGCCGGAGAGCTGCCCGTCGGATATGTCCGCTGGTTAGTACGCCTAACCAGCGGACATATCTGCCCACACATGCGTCGGATCCTGTGAATGGATTCGACGCATGCGCGTGGAAGTGTTTCATTTCCTGGTGCAGTGACGTGGTGGCGTCAACGTCACCGCCGCGTCACTATGCTGTCTGCCAGCGGGGAATTTGATCCGATGGTGTGTACAGCCATCGGATCAAAACAGCCCGGCGGACATATCCGATGGAAACGGTCCGTCGGACCGTTTCCATCGGATAAATCCTATCGTGTGTACAAGGCCTGAGGCTCTATTTGAGTTGGGCTCAGGGCGCAAACCACTGCTCCCCAAACCCACCCACTTGTGACAATAGCGAATCAATATTCACTATTGTCTTCCGGCTTCTCATCTCCTCAGGACAGAGGGCAGATCAGTTTGTCCGGGAGGAGAAGCTGAGGAAGCCGCAGAGGGACTGTGCCGTGGAGTGGCAAGTGCGGGGACTGCGCGGTGGGTGCCATGGAGCAGTGAGTGCAGACCTAAGGGGTTTGTTTGCCGCCCCCCCCCCCCAAAAAAAAAAAGGTTTAGCACCAGTCGCCACTGCCTATCCACCTCAATTGTGTGCATTGTTCTGTTTTCCCACTCAGCCTACTAGCTGAGCAAAATAAATGAGCCATATATGATCAGCTTTGGTTACCCCTTCAAAGCTACTATATTATCATAGGCTAAGTTTTTGAGGCATTCTGAACTGGTGTAGAAAGCTTCCACTCCCTATTCCAAAAGCAATCAGCAGTACATTTCATACCCCACAAAGCAACCAATCTGATCCAATGACAATGACATTTGGGCTATGATCACAAAAAATCCTAAGCACCTTTGGGACATTAGAAAAACATGACATGATTTTATATTTTAGCCATATGAAAAATCTAGTGAAACAGAATGGTCTTGATAATAGCAGTGCTACATATTTATCACATCATACATGTTGCCTGGTTTGAACCCAGTTCTAGAATAGACCGGAAAAAACATGCGTTCCTCCATATACTATACTGTACAGCTCCAATAAAGCTAAGTTATTATTATACATAATAGCTGCTTATTTATAAACAGGATTTCCCCACACTTATGCCCATGGCAATATCTCTTTTGAAATTAAAACACTTTATGCATTTTTATTTCTTTTAGTATTGTGCCAGGGAAATTCGTTTAAATATAGGATTAACTTTAAAGCTAGCTGTTGGGATTTTCCCATCTTCATGTTTAAAATTGGACTAATTAAAACAGCTGTATAAATCTTGATGCCTCAAATGTATTTTTATTGCAACAAATACCCAAAGTTTGTAACTGTAATAATCACATTACAGATTACATTTTATCACTGTTCTCTACATGCAGATCTTTGATGACTTTTAATGTGTTTCACTTTTTAGATGTGCAAAAAGCTGTAACTGTGTGGAGTACACAATGGGATTCAATTTTATATTATTCCTTCTACATGCAGATTGTTGGTGGCTATGAGTTAAATGATTTATATGTAGGTGTAAAATATGCTGCTTTCATTCTTACCTAGAACAGTGTGCCCTAACAGTTTCCATCTTTCTTTCACACTTTTTGTGTGTCCTAGTCAAAACACTGCAGGCAGTTATGTGCTAAACGTGTAATAACAGTCACATTGCTTCATATATACAATTCTAGAAAATGGTACATATACACAAATGGGGTCACACCCCAATACTACATACCCAACCTAAACATTTAAAGCGGAACTCAACTGTATCTGAGCATCACAAACTGAAAACATTCTTTAACCACCTGCAAACTGGACCAATTACTTAGAACCCCCAAACATTATATACTTTTTTAGCAAAGACCCTAGAGAATAAAATGGCGATAGTTGCAATTTTATGTCACACAGTATTTGTGCAGTGTTTTTTCAAACGCAATTTTTTGGAAAAAAATATACTTTAAAAAAGACGCAATATATAACCCTTTTTTTTTTTTTTGTAAAATATGAAAGAGGAGTACACCGAGTAAATATATATTCATCATGTCATGCTTTAAAATTGTGCACGTTCTTGGAATGGTGGCAAACTACAGGACTTAAACTCTGAGGCCGCATACAGACATGTCCGAGTAAACATGTCCGACGGACCGTTTTCATCGGACCTTTTCTGAAGGGATCTTTTGGTCTGATGTTTGTACACACCATCAGACCAAAATCCCTGTGGACCAGAACGCGGTGACGTAGAAGACACCGACATGATAGCAAAAGGAAGTTCAATGCTTCCACGCATGCGTCAAATCAATTCGACGCACGCGCGGGATTTCGGTCCGATGGTTGGGCGTACTAACCATCGGACATGTCCGACGGACAGGTTTCCAGCGGACAAGTTTCTAAGCATGTTTAGAAACTTTTGTCTGCTGGAAACCTGTCCGCTAGGCCGTACACACGATCGAACATGTCCGCTGAAACTGGTCTGCGGACCAGTTTCAGCAGACATGTCTCCTTGTGTGTACGCGGCCTTACTGCCAGTGCCTCCCAACTCTTTAAGAGGTTTATGACGGTGGTCCAAAATCTCCAGATCGCAACAAGTAATAGGGAGCTTTCGTTTAGTCATCGGTAACTGTGCTAGGAACACGCAGTGCACGCTCTCAGCACAAGTACATAGACAGCAATTCACGCAAATGTGTGGCCCCTAGATGCTAAGGATCAGACGCCAAGAGGCTGCATATTTGCAGGTGGCAGGAGCCAAGGGGTTAATAATCTCCATAGGTGACTCTTTAAAAATTTCTACAGGTTACGAGTTTAGAGTTACAGATGAGATTTAGTGCTAGAATTATTTCTCTCACTCTGACATTCACGGCGATACATCACACGTTTGGTTAGAACACTGTTTACATATATGGGCGTGACCTATGTATGAGTTCACCACTGCACAACATTTTTTTAATTTTTACACTTTCACTTTTTTTTTAAATTTGATCAGTTTATTTCCTATTACAAAAAATGTAAACATCCCTTGTGATAGAAATAAGCAGTGGCAGGTCCTCTTCATGGAGAGATCTGGGGTCAATAATACCCCACATCTTTCCCCTACAATGTAAAGCATTAGGTAAAAAAAAAAAACTTTGATCTAGTGCTTTAAAAAAATGGCTTTGTTTATATTGGGCTGGAGCCAGAAGTGATGTTGCTGCAATCCTCCTAGACCAGTGATGGTGAACCTTGGCACGCTGCAGAGTGCATGAGAATCATGGAAAATGTAGTTCCAAAACATCTGGGGTGCCAAGGTTCACCATCACTGTCCTGGGCCATAGAGATGAGCGGAGTCCATCTTTCCTCCACTCATCTCTGTTACCAGCCGCAGGAACTGCCGGATTTGTTCTTGGGGCTATTGATCATCCAGGTAAGCCCAAGAACCAATAAGAAGTGGCAGGAGGCGAGTGACCCCTTCTGACACTTCTAGAAGGGATCCAGCTGTGAATCTGCCACTTGGACCATTTTTATTGGTTAGAGAACTGCCGTCTGAAAAAAAAAAATATTGCTGCAGCCATAACCCCGGTATTCCACTTCTGACTGAGGATCTCTTTTTTCTATGGCCCGGTCAGCAAGTGGTTAGTTTGTTTTTAATATTCACAGCAAACTTACCCATTCATTCATGTCTCCATGCTATATTTTTCTGAGAAACCACTTTAAAAATTATCCCCTAGTATTCTTAGCTGTGGCCATCTTGAGTAAGGGTAGATGACTAACTTAAAGCCTAAGTTTAGTCACAAATGAAATGTCTTTCAGTCAATAGACTGAGTCCCTTGTGCGGCTGAGTCCTGCATTGCCTGAAATCTTCCTCCTTTGATTCCCTTCACCCCCCACATGTTGGAACCTTCCGGTGTGGCGGGGTTAGTGGAGCCAAATGACCTGTGACAGGCACTTATGAGTCTTGGCTATGCTCCTCTTTCTGCTCACTTTCTCCATTCATAGAAGCTTTATTATAGCTGCCAAGAAACGTGATCTTTTAATGGAGGAGACAGACCTCACATCTAAAAGGTCCCTCGCTGGCATCTTCTTACAGCTTCTTCTGGGTGCTGGCCTTCGGCTGTGTCTAATTCTCATGCATGAGCAGGTTAGTCATCCTGGCGCATTGGTATTGTGCTAGAAATGTAAACTGAGCGTACATTGTAGAGAGGATTTTAAGCAGGCGGGTAGGTTTATTTTTTTGCAGAGCAGAATTTGCATGTCTTTTCTGCTGGAAATTTGCTGCCTGCTTAAAGGATTTTAAAATTTGACTTTTGTTGAACCATTATGTTGTGAAGGAGTAGAGCCAATAACTACATCTCATTACAGGAGATCAAACAAGCCATTGGGTAATTTAACATGCGATCATCCATCAGTAACCAAAATATGAATTTTAGGTGGATTGGGCCTTAATATATTAAGACTGTTATTCATAATTGCTAAAGGTGCTAGGTAACTGCTGAGTATGAATTGAATATTAATAGAGTATGTAGCGCTCACCCCCGCAGGAGCCGCTGGATAGATTTGGGTTGGCCTGTTACCTCTATAGCTTCGATGTCTAGGGTAGTTGAAGAGAGTAGCAGTAATGGAATGTCCAAACAGTAGATGTCTTTTCTTGTGCTTTACCCAACAAGGTAGAACAACAAACTTGAGGTGAATAAGAGAAAGATGGATGAGGAGGAGAGTAAGGCCGCATACACACGATCAAATTTATCTGCTGGAAACCGTTTCAGCAGACAAATTCGATCGTGTGTACGGGCGGACAGACAGGTTTTTCCAGCAGACAAATTTTAAAGCATGCTTTAAAATCTGTCTGCTGGGAACCCGTCCGTCCGACATGTCTGCTGGTTAGTACACTAACCAGCGGACATATCTGCCCGCACATGCGTCGAATGGATTCGACGCATGCGTGGACGTTTTTTACTTCGTGGTGCGGTGACGTGGCGGCGTCAACGTCACCGCCACCTCGCTGTCTGCCGGCGGGGATTTTGGTTTGATCGTGTGTACACGATCAAACCAAAATAGCCCAGCAGACAAATCCGATCAAATCGGTCTGTCAGACCGATTTGATCGGATTTATTTAGTCTTGTGTATGCAGCCTAACAGATTCAGGCCTATGAGTAACAGAAGCAGTCCTGCTTCAAACGACACTTTGCTTTCGTCGCCAGTCCAGCCCTGGCAACCAGGGTATCACTCGGAAACCTTGTGGGAAAACAGGCCTCTGCCACAGACCCCTCCCTAGAATGTAGATCATGAGATAAATCTTCCTTAGTGAATTTAGTGCCTGAATCTGACCTTAGGTAGTTCTCAGTTGGTCACCGACTGACAGGTTGCTGACATCCAACCTCTCAGTGTCCGGTCACCTCGATCCCCGATGGTTCGCTCCAGTGCTGTTGGATCACCAGCCTCTCTTTGGTGCTCCTCTACTGGGTCCCCACCAAACAGCGAGACTCGCTTGGGATCTTCAAGTTAGGACCCCAGTCAATCACTGGGGTCCCGCCACAACTTCAGTTGCTCCTGGCCAACATGATCCCGGAACCAGGATCTTTGCGTAGCACCCACGTCCTGGCCAGGTAGGCCATTACGCTCTGGGCGCGATGATGTACGGTGACCCTAAAGGTGGGTGCCGCACCAGGAACCAGAAGACCTCGCCCAATGGCGTCTGTTCCAGAAGTACTGTCCCCCAGCATGCCCCACGAGGGAAAACCCCTCCTGATTGGCTGCTGGCAAAAGACACCCCAGCCTAGACTCTACTGCTGCCACCTAACGCCCTGGGGTGTAACAACACCCCAGGGACAACAGAATGAGCCCACAGCACAGACCAGCTGAAACAGAGACCCAATTTAGATAAATCACCGGATGAGAGCCAAATAACATTCTCATCCCCCTTAAATTTAAGAATAGCACCTGTCCTGGAAGCATTGCAGGATGGCAGCCAGCATTTAAAAAAAAAAAAAAAAAACATAAAAAGCTCTAGTGATAAGGGTGTGTTAATGTGAGTGACCTGTGCCCTTGATTGTGGGGCACTGACTGTAGTATGTAGTGGAGGTAGAACCTTGGAGACATTAACCGCCATTAACGACCGCCGCATGTACATATACTTCGGCAGAATGGCACGTACAGGCACATGGACTTACTTGTACGTCTCTGCCTAGACGTGGGTCGGGTACTTGCGGCGGTCGGTAAGCCTCTGGGAGCGATCCGGGATTTGGGGGGTGGCCGTTTTTGTCCGCCCCCTCCGGATCGCTCCCAGGGAATCAGCTCCCTCCCTGCTCTGCACTTCCTCTGCCTGTAAACACAGGCAGAGGAAGTGATGTTAGCTCTCCTCTTGGCGGTATTTTCAATCTGCCGAGAGGAGAGAAGACATCAGAAGTAAGTCGCACTAACACTACACTGACACCACACACATAGGCACATTAACCCCTTCAGATCAACCCCCCCCCCCCAGCCCCCTGTCACACTGTCACTGATTGCAGAGATCATATATTTACTGATCACTGCATTTAGTGTCAGTGTGACAGTTACTGTGACAGGCAGTTAGTGTTAGGTCCAGGGTAGCCCCCTACCCCCCCTAATACATTTTTTAACCCCCTTGATCACCGCCGTAGTTAACCCTTTCACCCCCTATTGCCAGTGTCACTAAGCGATCATTTTTCTGATCGCTGTATTAGAGTCACTGTTGCCGCTAGGTAGCTAGTTTTTTTTTTTATTGCGATTTTCTTTTACTAAAGACATGTGGCTGAATAAATTTTGGCCTAAATGTTTGACTAAAATTTTGTTTATTCTATTTTTCTTATAACAAAAATTAGAAAAATATCATTTTTTTTCAAAAATTTCGGTCTTTTTCAATTTATATCGCAAAAAATAAAAATCGCAGAGACAATCAAATACCATCAAAAGAAAGCTCTATTTGTGGGAAGAAAAGGATGCAAATTTTGTTTGGGAGCCAAGTCACACGACCGCGCAATTGTCTGTTAAAGCGACGCAATGCTGAATTGTAAAAACACCTTTGGTCATTTAGCAGCATATTGGTCGGGTCCTTAAGTGGTTAAAGACCCTGGAGATATTACAGGCGGTCCCGTAGTTACAAACATCAGACTTACAAACGAAACCCTACTTGCAAATGGAAGGAGACAACAAGAAGTGAGAGGAAATCTACCCCATGGAAGGGAAATTCACTCCTGTAAGGCCGTGTACACACGATCAAATCTATCTGCTGAAAACGGTCTGACAGACCGTCTCAGCAGACAGATTCGATCGTGCGTACGGGCGAGCCGACAGATTTGGCCAGCAGACAGATTTTAAAGCCTGCTTTAAAATCTGTCTGCTGGGAACCCATCGGACCGATATGTTGAGTTGAGTTGAGTTGAGGTGCACTTTCTATAGCGTGGTCAATTACCCCGAAGGATCCCGACGCTAACCAGCAGACATATCTGCCCGCACATGCGTCAAATGGATTTGACGCATGCACGGAATTGTTTTACTTCCTGGTGCGGTGACGTGGCGGCGTCAACGCCACGTCACCGCGCTGTCTGTCGGCGGGGATTTTGGTTTGATTGTGTATACATCGATCAAACCAAAACAGCCAGCAGACAAATCTGATCAAATCGGTCTGTCCGACCGATTTGAGCAGATTCATTTGCTCGTGTGTACGCAGCCTAAGAGTTATTATGGGAAAAGGGTACCTACACTGATGCTTTATCACCAAGGCTTGCTTCCACAACAACCCAAAATTTTCAAAATCCCATTATCATAGGGACATAAAGTGAGGTGAAATCTTCTGAACAAGGGCACAGACAGCTATCCAAAAGCTTAGTAGTTTATAAAGAACATAATGGAACAGGGATCGGTTTAAATATAAAGTTATCATCCTGAGAGGTGGCCTGTTTAATGAATGACAGGCGGTCATGGAGCTGCATTGACCTACATGGAGAAGCAACACAACAATGAGCTCATCTCTTGGTCACTCCGCTTTGTTCTCTTATCAGCTTGTGTTTTGCAGTGCAACACAACTGATTGGTTCCTTGTTTTGCTTCTGCCACCCCCAGCCTAAGCTCTTCTGTACAGAGACTACAATAGACCAATGCTACGACAAATGCAGGTATGTACACTGCTTGACGTAAAATAGAATTAAGGAGATACAATAATAAGATATATGGAGCTACATTATATTGTGTTTTTTACATCTGCCTGGAATTAGGCATTCAGCATTTATAAGGTGTACTGGGGTTCATGCTTATGTTGTTTGTGTTCTTCTTTTAATCTTTGTGGCAAATGTTTTCCTATTATCGTGTGCTCACATATTTTACACCCACCCAAACCATGGCTGCATATTTTTTGTATTTAAGAGGAGTCTGAGTGACAAGTACACAGATATAACTTGAATCATCAGTCTGCAGGCATGTATTTGCTATCAGATTGGTTTGCAGATAGATTTCTTTCAATTTTCAAATACAGCTTTGTGAAAAGATTATTTTTGTGCAGATATGGTGTGAGACGATAGAGCATATGCTTCACACATCTTCAAACATTTAAAGGGTATATATTGCACTGCACAGACAAATTCTAAAGCATGACACCATGAATAGGTTATTGAGCTATACACTTGCAGCTTGTCAATAGTATTTAAATTGCAGAGAACTGCCTTTTTTTCTAAAGATTATCATTGCCTGAAAAAATAATTTGCTGAATGTAATACCCTAGACATCATCTTTATCAATAATAAAATAATAATAATGATAATAGTTGTATACATGCAGAGGGATATAGGAGGGTTAAAACTTATTAAATCATTGATGGAGAATTATTTGGCTGTTCTTTTAGATCAGGGGTGGGGAACCTACCATCCATCCGGCCCCCCCGTGCCACTGAGTGTGTGTCCGCGGAGCTGTGGGCCGGGGAGGCTGGAGCCCCGAATGGGTCGGTGAAAAGCCCCGAGTCTCGGCCATTAAGGCTTTCACTAATAGCCCCGAG